>CM058238.1:7720397-8928386 GCA_030180135.1 Orychophragmus violaceus | reverse complement strand
CATAGTGAGATAGTGTTTTTACATAAAGTTCTTCTTAAACGTTAATGTACAATTCGAAATGTTTAGGTCAAACGTGTTTTTTAATTTTTCAAATCAAACAAAAACTATCAAAATAGATCACATACTAAAGAATTATAATATATTATAACATTACATTGATTAGTGACGGGTTTTTGCGATTCTTTTTTTATCATTCTAAAACCCTAAACCCTATACCGTCGAAAATCCGTCAAAAATTACCGACGGAATACCGTCTGAAAATAATTACCGATGGAATACCGTCAGAATAATGTTTAATCGACGGATTTCCGTCGCAAATTAAATTTAAAATAAATACATAATGCGGCGGGCTCCTTTCGAACCCGCCACCTAAACGTATCGTTCTCTCGCATTAGACCAATTCAGCCAGATTGTGTTAGACGTTTATGATTACATATTAATTGTATATGTAATTATGCTTTGGTTTTGATTTTTTTTTTAAATTTCCGAATAGGTTAAGTACTTGAATTAAAAACATATTTTACAAACGACATGAAATTTAAAACATTACAAGAAATAAAAAACAACATTATTTAAAATCTATTGTAGTTCGGGAATTGGTTAGTAAACCAATCTCCAACGTCCGTCTCGCGCCATTGGCTCACCAGCAATCTCCAAGACCTCCTAGGAATCCACGCAGGTCTTTCTTCTCCTCTTTGCCAGAGTAGCTTCAACCGCCGCATTTTTGTTTGGAAAACCCGCCTAGCAGTCCTGTGGAATTCCCGCCAGATGCGGAACAAATTGTCCATAGAGCAGGTGAAGTATTCCTGTAATTAATTTTATAAATATATACGTTAATTATAATTACATTAATATAACAATCTATAAAAATATGAAATTACTTACGAGAAAGTCCATGAACCACGCTTCTTTGAAGGACGTCGGGAGTTGGTAGTACGTCAGATAGCCGCCGGACCAACGTGTCTGGATGATCTCACTGGTCACGGATATAATAACCGTGTTGTACCCGAACCAAATCCCCCGATGAGTTTGCCTGGTTGGGTCGAGATTAGGAAGATGACTCCGACCCGGCATTCCAAGTTGGCGTATTGCCGTTTCACGGGCTTCCGGAGAAAAATAAACGAAATCCATTTGGTTAGTTGTTGTGTTTATATGATTTGAATGAAAATCTCATGAATTGGCCGTGTATATATAGAAAACTTTTCAACGGTAAAACAGACGGAAATCCGTCGGAAATCGAGTTAATTTGGACATGACATTTACCGACTAAATAACATTTACTCGAGAGATTTACTGCTGTCAGCCGACGGTTTTTAGACGATAAACCGACGGAATTCCGACGACAATTCGACGGTAAACCGACGAGCAACCGACGAAAAACCGACGATATTCCGTCGGAAATTAAAAAACATGTAACCTGATATGCTTGTGATGCAATAATGAATGGATCGTAGTTTCTTAGTTTTTTGCTCGAATTAATCGACGTCACACCGAACTCGTCGATCACAACACCTTTCCCTACGATCGGGTTATACCAGTCACATAGAAAAACCACAGAGCGCATTCCAAGCTTTCCTATGTATTTTACTTCTAGTATTTCTTTAAGAATACCATAGTAAACAACTTCTCCGGATGCAGATGATACTCCGTGATCGGCAGTAATTCTTGTTGACCCTTCTACATGCACCTTAAATGCATACCCCCTAGTGCAATATCTTGGATAAGACTTTGCTGTGTAGTGGAGGCCCTCCACAATGTCAACTAACCAATCATCGGGGATGCGTCCAGCATTGAGTTCCCCCCGGACCTAACAATATGATCACATCAAAGTTAAAAGATATTGCTCCAGTTCGTAAGTGTTTTATATGATTTAAGAAACTAATTCTTACATAAAAGTTTAACCAACGGCTGAAGTATTTTTGTTTCCGAGCCTCACGTTCGCCCTCATCCAATTCCGGATGATGAAATTGGAGAGCTTCCATATATATCCTACAAAAAGTAAAAAGAATATCAATAAGTAAAGCAAGTGTAATACAAAATTATAAATCTTGCTAACATGTATACCTCTCATATTGGAATACTTCATCGCAGTTGGTTAGAATGTACTTGTGGAGATGTGTATGCTCTTGAGGTGTTAGTTGCCGCTTGCCTACTTTCCCACTTAACCGCCCAACCTGTTGAAAAATGTTAGGAACGCTTGACCGATAAATTTGCCTTTCTCCCCTGTCATCGTTCCTAGCTGGGCGCCTGCTCCTTGTGCGTACTTGCGAAGGGAAGTAGTAGCCAGCAAAGGTCGCAGTCTCTTCGTTGTTATATTGAGCGGCAATAGAACCCTCCACTTTAGCGGGATTCTTCACCTTCTTTTTAAGGTGGAACATATAGCGCTCGAACGGATACATCCACCGATATTGTACCGGTCCACCAAGTCTAGCTTCACCCGGTAGATGGATAGGCAAATGTTCCATGACGTCGAAGAAAGACGGTGGAAATATTTTTCCAGATTGCATAATATTTTTGGAATATTTTGCTCCAGACTCCTGATCCCATCAACAGTGAGTGTCCTGGTGGATATATCCCTGAAAAAAGATCCAACAGCTGCAATTGCTTTGTGGACATCTCGAGGAAGGAGATGAGCAAACGCAAACGGCAGGAGTCGCTGCATCATCACATGACAATCATGACTCTTCATTCCGATAAACTTTCCTCCGTCAGTGTCAACACAATTACGCAAGTTTGATGCATACCCGTCAGGGAATTTAACTTGTAGCATAATCCACTTAAACAACTCTTCTTTTGACTTCGAGTCTACCCAATATGCTGGAATTGGCGGTTTTCCGTTCGTCTGAAGATGAAGTTCAGGCCGATCACAAATTTCAGGTAAATCAAGCCTAGACTTCACATTATCTTTCGTCTTCCCTTGCACGTTGAGCACAGTGTTCATAATGTTATCGAAGAAATTTTTCTCAATGTGCATGACATCAAGATTATGCCTTAGTAAATGGTCCTTCCAATACGGTAAATCCCAGAAAATGCTTTGCTTGTGCCAGTTGTGGACTGTACCAGCTCCGTATATATTCTCATGCCCGTTCCCACCACACTCACTACTTCTTAATGCACCAAATCCTTCTAAGAGGCCCAAGGTAGTCGACCCAGCTTCTGGAAGAATAGGATCATCAAACACTTTCTTCTTCTTCGTAAAATGTTTAGTGTTTTTCCGGTAGGGATGATCATGCGGTAGAAATCTTCTATGACAATCAAACCAACATGATTTACGTCCATTCTTCAATTGGAATGCATCGGTATTTTCCTGACAATACGGACATGCTAACCTCCCATGTGTAGTCCATCCTGATAACATACCATAAGCCGGAAAATCGCTAATGGTCCACATCAATGCAGCCCTCATCAAAAAAATTTCCTTGCATGAAACATCGTATGCTACAACACCGGGCTGCCATAACATTTGCAACTCATGTATCAACGGCTGCAAGAATACATCAAGTGATCTTTTCGGGTGCTCTGGACCGGGAACGAGTACGGAGAGGAAAAGAAACTCTCGACACATGCACATAGTCGGCGGTAGATTATAAGGAGTCAGAATCACAGGCCACAACGAATATTGTCTCCCATGCCTTCCAAACGGGTTAAAAACCATCTGTGCATAATCCGAGGTACACGTTACGTGGATCGTAAGCAAAATCTGGATATAATCTCTGAAAATGTTTCCACGCTTCAGCATCCGACGGATGTGCAATCTCTGCCTCTCTTCTATGCTCAGAATGCCATCTCATTTCCCCCGCAGTTCGCTCCGACTGGTATAACCGCCTCAGCCTATCGGTTAATGGCATATACCACATTCGCTTTGAACGGAACCTTAGCTCTTCCCCTTGTATCCTCATAGCGCGGCTTCTTACAGAATTTGCATTCCAGACGGAATTGTTCTTCTCGCCAGTATATCATACAGTTGTCGATGCACACATCTATCATCTCATACGGTAATCCCAGCCCTATAACTAGTTTCTCGGACCTCATTGTATGAACCCGGCGCAAGGTTATCTTCTGGAAGAATATCTTTCAAAAACTCGCAAATCGCAATCCACACATTCTTCCCGCAGATTGTAGTCCGTCTTTATGCCCATTAATCTTGTAGCAGATGATAATGGCGAATGACCCTCTCTGCAACCATCGTAAAGCGGCCGCTTCGCTGCATCTAACATGTCAAAAAATCTCCTAGTTTCTACATTTGGTTCCTCACCTACCCTAGGAATTTGATATTCACATACCTCTGGAATAATTTCTCTATGTGCATCATTAACCATCTGAATGGTGCCTACACCAAAATCTACATCGGCAGTTATAAGGTTCGCTAGAACTAACATTAGGTTCCCTAGTACTAGTACCACCGTAAGGTTCTCTACTACTACTTGCATAATCCGAAGTTTCCCCATGAAGATACCAAATCTTATAACCCGACATAAACCCAACTGAATACAAGTGAAACCATACTTCGCCAATCGTAAGATTTCTAAAATTCCGGCAATTCGCACATGGACATTTTAACTTACCATTTTTCAGCGTATGTGGTTGATTGCAAGCTAGCGACATGAACTCTGCAATACCAAGTGCATATTCCCGGTCCACTAGCTTCGTCGCCTCATCAATCCTAACTCCGTCCATCCACGATCTATAATAGTTAGAAGAAGACATTTTTCTTGGTTACTAGAAGTATTAGAGAGAGAGAGAGAGAGAGTTATGGAGGGATAGGTGTGGAGGGGAAGAGAGGAGGGATGAGGTATATGTAGCATAATTTTTGACGGAATTCCGTCGGAAATCGGTCGGTTTCTAGTCGACCCAACGGTTCCATTGACGGTCAGTTTAACGGCTATAGTAAACCGACGCTAAACCGACCGAAATACAACGGAATACCGACGGAAAATTAAACCGTCGGTTTACCGTCGGGTGTTTCCGACGGAATGAGAAAACGGTCGGAAATTTTCGACGGTTTTCCGTCGGAAAACTTCCCGTATGAAAGTCGTCGTTTTATCGTCGGTAATTTCTGACGGAATTACTTCCGTCGGTAATTCCGTCGGTAATAGCCCTGTTTTCTTGTAGTGTTAAAAAGAGAGAATCAGATACCTTTTGAAGTGGACAGAGGGTTTGGGGAAGAGGGAACATGATGGCCTCCATGCTTCACCCTTCTCTCATCATCAGCTCTATCTTATATTGTATAAAAACGAGACTGAACCAAATCTCTTGAAAGTCTCTCCATTACAAAAGTGTCACATATAACAATGTCTAGTTGGATTTGCACAATATGACAAAGAGGTGACGCACGCTTACGCAAAGCACGTCGCATTATTGTGGCAACTTTATAAAATAACTATGTGCCAGATATAACGATGTACTTGTGTTTGTAGGACTCTGCGGCTTTGGATGATAACGAGCGTTCACTGCAGTTGAAGCATGTTATTATCGTCGATATAGATGCATGCATTATATATAATGATTGTAGTCATTGGACCTTGGTTGGTTAATTTGTTTCACCATTCAGATCAAATCAAATTTTATTACACGAATCACATATTCAATCATACAAAAGAAACATAGATTTTGAATGGTAGTAACATTCAAGAAGGAATAGTCCGCAAATAGATATTATTTACTATTCGTAGTATTTGGTCTAGAGTAATACAGAAAAAATTGCCGTGAATAAAATATGAATTATTTTTGTAAGTAAGTACATTAATATGTAGTAGATTTTAGTGTGGCCACTGATTATCGTTCAACAAAAAAAAAAACGAAATGGTTTAGTATATAAATAATTCAATTCATTGTGATTATTATTGTAGATATATTGTATTAAGGATGGATTAGTAACTAATTACCCTTGTCCATCCTTAATACAATATATCTACAATTATTCATTCGAAACCATGGTTGTGGATATAGAATTTTGGTCCTAGCTAGAAGCTTCATTAGCAAACAACAACAAAGGAGTATAAATGATTTAAAGGGAGAAGGAAAGGTTTAATTAAATGCCGGTTAGATAGAGCTTTAGGTAACGAGGAGTGGCATAGTATCTTCTCCCACACTAATGTGGAGTATCTTAAGATGTGGGGATCGGATCACAGACCCCTCCTGGCTTCTATCCTTAATAAACCCGAAAAGAAAAGACGAGGCTTTCTTTTTGATAAACGATGGGTAGGGAAACCGGGTCTAAAAGAGGCCATTTCGGATGGATGGAGCCTTGGTCTTCCGAGAGGCCAAAATTCTCTATCATCCCGTATTCAAAATTGTCGCAGAACTATTTCGGTTTGGAAGAAAAGTATCCAAACTAATTCTGAAATCCTTATCAAAGAATTACAAGCCAAGATTGATAATGCCCATACTGATGAGTCCATCTCTACGGAAGAGATCCTCGCTCTAAAAAGTCAACTACTGGCCGCCTATAAAGAAGAAGAAGCCTTCTGGGAGCAAAAGAGTAGGACTTCTTGGCTCCGATTCGGGGATAATTTCACAAAATTCTTCCAAGCTATTACGAAACAAAGGAGAGCGAGAAATAAGATTCTTGGCCTTTTAGATTCTTCAGGATGCTGGATAGATGATGAGGAGGGAATAGAGAAAGTTGCAGTGTCATATTTTGACGATCTCTTCTCCTCATCTTACAATGGCGAACCAAACTCCCTCTTCCAGGACATCCCTGAGATTGTAACTCCGGAAATGAATGCAGATTTAACTCGAGACCCGACGATAGAGGAGATCAGAAAGGCTTTATTTTCACTCAATCCTGGCAAAACACCGGGCCCGGATGGTATGACGGCCCTATTCTATCAAAAGTTCTGGGATGTGGTAGCTCCTGAGCTCATTCATACGGTTAAGGAATTTTTCGCTTCTGGATCTTTTGATCCAAGATTAAATGAGACAAACATTTGCTTGATCCCAAAAGGAGATAAACCCAGAGATATGACTGGCTTTCGCCCAATTAGTTTGTGCAATGTAAGCTATAAGATCATATCCAAGATCCTTAGTCTACGACTAAAAAGGATCCTTCCGGTCTTAATCTCCGAGACTCAGTCCGCTTTTGTGGCAGGGAGACTAATTACAGACAATATCCTTATAGCACAAGAAAACTTCCATGCTCTCCGCTCTAATCCTTCTTGTAGGAAGAAATTCATGGCAATTAAGACGGATATGAGTAAGGCTTACGATAGAGTGGAGTGGGCTTACCTTTCCTCTATTATGAGACATTTGGGGTTTGACAGGAAATGGATTGGATGGATTATGCAATGCGTCACCTCAGTCTCATATCGCATCCTCCTCAATGGAGTGCCTAGCGGACATATCAGACCCTCCCGCGGTATCCGGCAGGGGGATCCCATCTCCCCTTTTCTTTTTGTCCTTTGTACAGAAGGACTTATTTCCCTCATCCGGAAAGCCGAGATGGCAGGAAATATTCAGGGACTCCGGGTAGCCAGAGCTAGTCCCCCGACATCACATCTCCTATTTGCTGATGATAGCCTCTTCTTCTGCAAAGCAGACATACATGAAAGTAAGAATTTGATAGACATCATCAGGACATATGGGGAAGCATCAGGACAGAAGATCAACTTCTCTAAGTCTTCCATTATGTTCGGTAATGACGTCCCTCAGAATGTCAAAGATGAAATCAAAAGCATTATAGGCATTTCTCAGGAGGGAGGTATGGGATCATATCTTGGTCTACCAGAACAGATCAATGGTTCGAAGGCACAAACCTTCGCTTTTGTTAGAGATAGGGTGCAAAACAGAGCGAGTACTTGGTCCTCGAAATTCTTGTCCAGGGGAGGCAAAGAAGTTCTTATCAAATCCCAAGCTCAGGCAGTTCCGAACTATGTTATGTCATGCTACCTACTACCAAAGTCGGTATGTGCAAAGATGAGAACTGTGATATCCAATTATTGGTGGAGTTCTAATGCCAATAGTAAGGGCATTCACTGGGTTGCTTGGGACAAACTCTGTAACCATAAAGCAGAAGGTGGACTTGGTTTTCGGGCATTGGAAGAACAGAACTTAGCCCTCTTGGCCAAACAATTGTGGCGGATTATTAGATTCCCTGACTCTCTTCTGAGTCGGATTCTGAAAGGGCGGTACTTTAAGTACTCTAGCCCATTAGAGATTCAAGTCTCGAATCGTCCGTCTTATGGATGGAGAAGTTTAATGGCGGCCAAACCTTTGCTACTATCAGGTATAAGGAAAACTATCGGTTCAGGATTCGGAACCAGAGTTTGGAGTGAACCTTGGATCCCCGACTCTCCGGCTCGGGTGCCCAGGAGTATTAGTGATTATAGGGATCCTCACCTTTATGTGAACTCTCTCATTGACTTCGAGACTAAACAATGGAAGTTAGACCGTCTCCGGGAGCTATTCCCACCAGAAGATATTGCCCTTATTCTAGGACTACATCCGAGCAAGTTAGTCTCGAGGGATAACTATTGTTGGACTCTTACCAAATCCGGAAACTATACGGTTAAATCCGGATATTGGGCTGCGCGAGAACTCTCTCGCCCAACTTGTGAACCCCCTTTTCAGGGACCGAGTACCACAGTACTCACTGCACAAGTTTGGAAGTTAAAAACCACTCGGAAGATTAAACACTTCGTGTGGCAATGTCTCTCGGGTTTTGTACCCACTTGCGATGCTCTTGCATACCGCCATATTGGTAATGATTCTTCATGTCCTAGATGCGGAGCGGCGAAGGAAACGATCAACCATGCTATCTTCGAATGCCCTCCGGCTCGGCAAGCCTGGGCTCTTTCGCCTATTCCGTCAGCCCCAGATATCTTTCCAGCTTTATCAATATTTACCAATATGGATTTCCTTTTCTGGAGAGCGAAGGAATGGATACACAATGAAGATTCTATTGATTTCTTCCCATGGCTGATGTGGTTCATCTGGAAGGCACGTAACAGAAAAGTCTTTGATAATTTTAATGAAGATCCTAGATCGACTCTAGAGAAAGCTAGACTTGAAGAGGAAGCTTGGAGGAAAGCAAATGAGGCAGAGGAAGAGGAGGTTCACGCTAGGGCTTTGTCCCAAAGTCCTACCCCGCCAATCTCAATATCGGTTGTTAGTCTATCTTGCTTCATTGATGGCTCTTGGGTAGGATCGGACTCAATCAGTGGGCAAGGATGGGTCGTCCAACAAGGAAATGAGATCATTCATTTGGGTCTCAAGGGCTCCAGAAGGAGTCTCTCCCCCCTCCATGCCGAGTTTGATACTCTCCTTTGGGCTATGCAGTGTCTCCAAAGATTACAGTTGACTAGTGCTTGCTTCTTCTCGGATTGCTCGGAACTTATCAGTATGCTCCATGACTCAGAAGAGTGGCCTTCCTTTTCTTCAGAGTTAGAAGATTTCCGCGCTCTTAGGAACTCATTCCCTAGTTTTTGTATTAAGTTTATTAGTAGGAAGTTCAATTCCCGTGCTGATAGCCTCGCTAAGAGTGCTAGAGTACGCGGCCTTTTATTTTCCCATGTAAGCTCGACGGTTCCCAATTGGCTATCCCTTGTGGAGAGCCAAGTACCGAATTCTTAATAAAATGGAGTTTGATGCCAAAAAAAAAAAAAAAAAAAAAATGATTTAAAGGGATTAAAAATAATGAAGCAAGTGTTGGTCCATGAGTCGAAAGTATAATGCATGCATGTATTAGCCCTTTCAGTGGAATGATTCTTGCGTGGAGAAACCATAAGGGTCCATCAGATTCTTTCTTCTTCTCGTTATTTTATTGTTATATATTTTTAATTCTCAACATAAGCAAATTTCAAAATGAATAAAGGAAAACATACATAAGAGGCACGGGGAATGATTCGCATCGAATAATAAATTGCCTCATATGTACCCAACAACCTCATAAGAAAGCGATACAAGTACTCTTATAATTACTTCTATACAGATCAAAAAACCACTTAAAAACACTATCGAGTATCGAGATTGATTCTGGATTTTTGTTTTTGGGCTCGAGGGCACATCTTAATCTTATATGCACTGTCTCCTTTCTCCACATGCATTTTTTTCCATCTTCCCATGGTTTACAATTGAGTATAAACAAGAGATGTGCTCACTATATCTATAATCTCTTAGATATAAAAAAGGATAATGAGAAAGATTATTGGGAGCACAACATGAGATAGTGATGAATTAACATATGGTGTGTGAAAGAGAGTGGGCCTCTTTGGTTAATTATATATTTGGATATAAACTTGTGTGCGCATGATACAGTAGCACTCAATCTATCCTCATTAGCACCGGCTTCCCCTACTTCCATTTGTTATTTTCATGCTTCAACTACTGAGAATATTAAATTGACAGAATTTATAGCAAACATTGTAGTTTTTTTAGTTAAAAGTCTAGATTACAAATATATTTAGAATTCGATTGTGTTAATTTTAATTTTGGTATACAGCATATTTGACTGTTTGAAACATGGTTATTTTTAGAGGATTGGTAATGTTTTGTATCTTTGATCTTTGTAAGGAAAACTAATTTAAGGCTATATATGTTATGCACTTACATACATGCATGCATGTATATGAGTAAAGAGAATGAATTCTCTATACTTAAATTTAATATACTAATGGAAACAGAGTGTAGTTTTAAACAATCCTTTGGATCGGATGGAAGCCCCACTACAAATATTTTCATCCCTTTTCTGTTGTTTTCTTTTTCAATTTGGCCGTAAAGTATACATCGGGTCCGATTGATGAACAAAAGCAGAACGGTTCGATTAGCGATTAGTAGAAGTGATAGACGATTGAATAGTTCAAAACTGTAAGTGAAAGTTGTTAGTGAAAACTGTTAACAAAAGCGATAACAAAAATCTGAGAATAACAATTTTTACTGTAGCTTTTATAACGTTTTCGTGATTGGTAACAAATAAAACGATATGTCTCTAATATTTTATTAAAGTGTCACCAATCTGACTCATCAAAGAAACACAAGAGGATTAAAAAAAAAAAAAGATACGCAAATATGTCTTTACCTTATGATTTGATGTGTCTTAAATGGTATGTTAAACACCCATTATACGTAAAACAAATAGTAATACACAAAAAAATCAATATACATACTTATTCACACAATATACAACATAATCGTCAATTTACTTTGATCGATTTTGACATTTCTTTGTTTTGATAAGATTTACTAATTTTCTGTTTACAAGAATATTGATTTTCTATTTTTAAAAAGTATATTGTCAAAAGAAAAGTAACTAACAGACGTACCAAACCTAAGCGTAGTTGTCACCCAGAGGAGTGACTTAAGTAGGGCCACCATGTTCACATGTCACTATCTTAAGAAATGGATTTGTTAAGCTGTGGGACCTACTTTCCTCTTTTGTCCTAGATTTAGGGCACATTTCCAATAATGCTGTTAGATTCGCACCTCTTCTGTAGGGCCCGTTTCCACGTCGGCTGTTCCTTCCAAATTGCTGGCCCACAACATATATCTACATGTATCCAAAATATGTCATGCTTCAAGTTTTGATTATCCAAAATATGTCATGCACATGATAAAAAAAAATTAGTTTGACAGTATAAACTTTCGATTTCTAAACCATTTAGAAAGGGGAAAAAACATTTTCAGATTTCATTTTATTTTGTTATGAATTATCTTGTCTCTCAGTGACCTAATAAGCAATAAGAGGATAATCTCACTAAGATTCTTAAAAATAATAATAAAATTTGAGGATATGCGGATGCGATGGTTTGAAGTCACCTTTGTTTAAGTTAGGAAAAATGCTTCTCTCTCTTCTCTCTTCCAAAATTTTCAGAGAGAGAGAGGTGAAATTTTCCGGCAATCCTGCCGGCTTTTGTATCCCAGTTTCATACCGGTTGTTTGCCGGTTTTAATCCGGCCTTTCTTTCGCCATTTTGGCGATCTCGGCTTGCGGCTTTACCGCACAATAAAGATTTCTCTTGCTCGTCCGATCTCGTATCGACTTTCTCTCTCTGGGTTGGTCTAGAGTCTTCGCCGGTGGGGTTGCCTTGCTGTTGGTTCTCCTCCGGTGGGTTGCCTCTGTTTGAGGCATAGATCTGGTTTCGTCACTTTTCGGTTTGCCGGCGCTTTGTTTTCTCCACCGCTTCCGTTCGATTTTCCCGTTATCTGGTGGATTAATATCTTTGTTGGTTAGGGCCCGTTGCTAGGGCCGGCGCGGAGGCTCTCGTCTCTCTCCTCGTCTTCAACGGCAATTCCTGTTAGGCTTTCGTCCAACGAAGCCTCCATCGTCACGGTGTAGATCGCTGGTGCTTCGGAACTGTTCGTGTTCCCGCAGTCCAAGTCGTCTCGGTGAATATTCGGCGGAGCTAAGGTCGCATATCGGATTCGGTTCGTTTATGAAGCTTCTGACGGAGGTGCTGGTTTCTCCGTTCCGTCGCCGGTGGTCTGTAGCTGGTCGGTGGTGATGTCAGCATCGAAGCTTCTCGTGCTTCATCCAATGGGTGCCACGTGTGCTACGAATCCCCGATGATCTCCACGTGTTCTGTCCCAATTTTCTTCTTATCCTCTTTGAGCATGTTGGGCTCGTCGTCATCTCTGTAATGGGCTGGTTGGGCTCCTTTTGTAATCCGAATCTTGGCCATTTGGCTAATAAAGATCTGTTTTGTTGGCAAAAAAAAAAAAAGAAGTCACCTTTGTTTGATTGTTTCTATATGGACTCTACTTTTCCCCATATTTCTCATACTAATCTCATTTGTAAGTGCCCACGTTCTTTGATTGATTAATAACTTCGTATACAAATGAGTAATCTATTTTCTAATACTCGGGTTTTGTTTGCAAACTAGTTGGTCTTTGATCGTAAATACTTTTGGTCAATACTAGAAACCTTATTTATGAATTGTTTCTCATGAAGATGAGATGGTGTTGAAGGCAAACCTTCACAAAGATTAATTTGATAATCAATCAAGTTTTGGAAACCGAATATTTTGAAAATCAAAGGTGAAAATGCAATAATAGAAAGATTGAAAAACATAATTGTTTTTTTATATGCTCTGAATTGATTGTAGTACAAGGTCAGTCAATGAATCGTTTTCCTTCTTTTGTTAGTTATATTTATATATAAAAAATTACGTTAATTTCTTTAATTTTTCTAATACTAATAATGCTAAATCAGGTAAAAGATTTTTATTTTCTTTTACGAAAATTTGTCTTTATCTTGTTTTACGAAAAATTGTTTTTATCTTGTTTTCATATAATTAAATTTTTAATCTTTTTTTGTTTGCAGGTTGACATGGATTTTGGTGTTGGTTTTTTTCCAAACTAGGCTGTTTTTAATTTAAGTTTATTGGATTGATATGTTGTTGGTCGGGATAAAAGATGAATGTTTAATCTACCTCCAACAGATGGGCATGAAAATGGTCATGAATATGAGATAGGCACGCTTGGAGTGATCCACTATGTATACAGTTCCATGTTACATAACTAATTGAGATAAGGGGTGAAAGCAATATATATAATCTTATGTAACTCAAATTTTGGGTGGAATACTCTTGTTTAATATAAAAATTTGCTATATAATTAATTGATTGATTAATAAATAAGAATGTGTGGGAGTGATGGAAGAGACAAGTAAGAGCGAAGATTGGTGGGTGCGCGTGCAGCTCTCTCTATTTGTGGGATGGTGGTCATAGTTCTTAATGCTCTCCTGCCCCTAAACCTTTCCACCTTGTTTTGTTTTTTATATTTATCTATTTTGATAAAATCCTAATCGTCTATGTTTTATATGAAAAAAAATACTCTTTTGTTGTGAATGGGAACAGGATGCGGTGCGGATTTATTAGCGTTATTTCAAATAACGCACATACAACACCATTCACAAAATTATATGAGTACATGACGTTTTTCACTTCAATAACGCACTTGACTAAAATCATTTAATAATATTATTATTTTGCCTTACATATTGATTCCGCAATCAGTCCCGCACTTGTCTAGTAAAAAGGTGCGGTTTTTAGTGGTAAGTGCGGTTTTCAATTTTTTTTAATTTAAAAGTTTTTAAACATCTTAAAAAAACAATTGTGCCGTGGTTGATGAATGTTTTTCATTTTACTGTTATCATATTATTATTATTATTTAACTTAAAATATTCAAAATTATTTTTAAAAACTACATAACTGGTTTTTGGTTTAGGTTTGTTTATAAATTCAGTTCTAGTCAGTAAATTAAAAACGTTATTTGTTTGGTAGTCGGTTAGTTCGATTTTTTTTTTTAAAAAAAAATCGAATCATTTCGATTTATATTAACCCAACCCGAATTTATATTAAACTTTGAACAGAATTATCTAAAACAAACGGATTTAACAAAAATTAAAGAAATTTAACGAACCAAACCGAATAAATTTGAAATTACCGATTTTGACCAAAACTAATCAAATTACCAAATTTATCCAACATAAACAAAATTTAATTATTTTTTTCTTCTAAAATCCGCATTTGTTCCGCAAATCATTTTTCACCAATCAATGAGTATTCTGCACCGCACTTAAAATCCGCTTTTCCCGTATAGCTAAAACCGCGGTCACCATTCGGACCCTTTATATTTGATGTTCATTCTTCCTCCAAAGTTAAAATAATAACTTATATTTAGGTGTCAGCACTTCGGCTTGATTTGGTTACTATTTTGTTTTAGTGTTGTCCAAACTATGTTGATTTTTACCCTTAATTTGGTTTGCTCAATTTGAGTAAACGTTGGCACTAAAAAAAGTAAACGAAATTCAATTTGGGTACGTTTAGTATGATTCATTTAATTTAATTTGAATTAGTATAATTTGAATTAGTATAATTTGTTCGCACTCGCACACAACCATTAATAATTTTTTAAATCATCAGTTTAATTTAGCAATAATAGTATTATTAAAAATATTTATATCATATTAATTATAATTATATTTAATCTATTAGTAAAATTTTATACGTAATTAATAAAACAAAAAATTATTATTTAAAATAATATTATATATAATATCTAAATCTACTTTGTAAACATATTTTCATATTAGTAATAATAAATTATAAGTATATATAAACATCAATATATATATTAGTTATCATTTATATTTATTTAAATTCAAATTTTATATAAATAATATGAATTTACTATATAAAATTCTATTATCTACAACAATCATATTTATCAATATTTAAATCTCTTATTTTAAAAATAGTTTCGTATATATCATCTTGGTTTTTATTTTTATATGAGTTTTTACTTATCTCTATAGTAAAATAAAATAAATAATTTTTAAAATTAATACAATAAATAATAAAATTATTAATATAAATTAAGGTTAATAAAGTAAAAACCTAATTTCATTAAGGGTAATCAAGTAATCAACCATTTTGAAAGTGAATATAAGGTCAAAGGCACTTCCCAATTAATATAAAGATCTGCTGGGTTTTAAAGTTTGAAAGTATTACATCACAACTAGTCATGGATAAAACTTCATTAAATACAAGGAGTTTTAAGGTATGCAATCATATTATAAGATTGAAAATCATAAAATCGAATTTCAGGAACCCCCCCCCCCCCCCCCCCCCCCCAAAAAAAATATATATATAAGGATTTGATTTATGAAAACGCCAAACTATATAAAAATAATTATTGGAGCCATAATTCTTGTTTACAAATCTAACAATTCGTTGATTATGTTTGACACATAAATATTGAATTTTTTTTGTTTTCATTATAAATATATGATATATCTATAAATTTTACCGATGATTGTATGTAAGATACAGTCATATCAACACCACTACACATCGATTACCATAATTGTACAACTTTACAATCTAAATCACAACCCAATCAATCGGTTAGTTTGTTTTATATTATACTACGATCGAATTATTTTATTTTATAACCGTGGTAATTTTTATAAAAACTTATCTTAAATTAAAAGCTAAGAATACTATCTATAGTAATTGGGAAGCAATTTTGAAGCATTATATCAATCGATTACTTTTCTTTCTTAGTATATAAAGCTATAGACAGACTAACTGGTCCCGAACCCTTTTCACCTATGAACTTCTATATTGGTGACTATGTAATAATCGTCATAATTTAATCTAACATATTATTAAATACAGAAACATAGATCAGAAGATTATGGTCTGCTCAAGTCAATGAGTTCATGCCTTGCATAGTTTTTGCCACTTTATGGGTATTTGTTATTTTAAAAAGTTAAAATGGCATAACCAAAACACATATATACAATTGCAATAAGCTATTCTAAGGAGATAAAATAGTGTATAAACAAATATAATAGCATAGTTTTCAATTTATTGACAAAAAGCATAGTTTTCAATCCATTTGGAATAGTATGAAAAACTTCAAGAATTATTCAAGAAGTTTTTTTATTTTTCAATATCTCGTGAAAGAGCAACACTCATGGACAAACTAGCATAGAGTGTTCGACTCAACTAAAAGGAAACAATGAATGATGACACTATGAGGGTGGATTCTTTAACACAGAACAAGCACACTCAATCCCTCCAAAATAGTACTGTTCTTTACCACGGAGATTTTACTTCGATGTTCTAACGTTCTTTTTGTTGTTGTCAGACCATATACATTGGTGTTATCCACTAGGGGTCTTTAAAAAAAATTATTAATTTTTTTTTTCAGATACAAAAAAAAATGGATCAATTGTTACATGCCACGTGGCGTGAACAGTGTAAGGATCGGTCCTTATATAAGGATTTTAAGGGCATATACATCAATGAACCCCTTATGGGGTTCTTAAATTTTTTTTTTTTTTTTGGGAAAAGTGTAAAAAAAAAAAATCGAAAAAAAAATTAGACGAATGACAAGCTGCCACATGTCATGAACAGTGTAAGAACCGGTTCTTAAATAAGGATTTTTAGAACCCGGTTCTTAACTATTCACGTGGAACCCACGTGGGACCCTTAAGAACCTTCAATGTGAGTGGCCTAAGAGACAATTTATTAACTATTCATGTGGACCCCACGTGTGACCCATAATAAATTATTATTATTTGTTAAGGACTCCTCTCTTAAGGACTCCCAATTAGGGCTGGGATTATTATCCGGGATCCGGATCCGATCCGGTATCCGCTCCGGATCCGCTCCGAAAAACCGGATATCCGGGGTGCCGGATCCGGATCCGGATAGTAAAATCACGAATCCGTCGGAACCGGATCCGGATAATAGAAAATTTCAGAACCGGATATCCGATATCCGTTTATATTATATTATAATATATATTTTATTATATATGTTATAGTAAACATCTTAAATTTATTTGTATTATCCATAAATTATGGAAACGTGGAATTATATCTGATTGTTCATATTCTTCCATGTTGTGGACTTAAACCTTATTATATTACTGGTTCTTCTATGTCAAGATAGATCTTAGATCTTGCGGAATGTTACAAATGTACAGTTGGATGCTGAGATAATGGATATGTACAATGAGTGCTTATTGAGTGAAATCATTTTGGAAGTTAACACTAGTTGCGATCATGTCATTTTCCTTAAACTAATTGTATATTGTTTGTTAAGCTTGAAATTTTTGATGGGCTGAAAAATTCTACCGTAATTTTAGCTATTTTCAGTCATATAAACACATATGCAAATTATACAGAAGTTGAGTTATCTGTATTGTTGTTCTTTGAACTGACTGTATAGCTTTTCTTTTTTCAGTCGTAATGCAGAAGATGGACATGGACTTGAAGATACAACCTCTTTTGCTATTTTATCTTATGTTACTTGATCTTTTGTTAGTTAAACTATTTTCTTTTATCTCTTTCACAATGATCTTTTGCTAATATATAATCACATATGATCTTTTGTTATTATATTTTTGTGTGAAAAATGTAAACTCTAAAAAATTTAGTTAAATTCCATATCGGATCCGGATATCCGTGGATATCCGCGGATATCCGGTATTAATACGGATACCCGAAAACTGGATATCCGGAATAAGCGGATCCGGATCCGGATAGTCATATTGCATATCCGGTGAAAACGGATCCGAATCCGGATACCTCAAAAAAGTCGGATATCTGGATCCGTCCCAGGCCTACTCCCAATGGACAAGCTCTTATCTTATATATTTTTGGGGGAAAACATTTTGTGAATGACCAAGGGCTTGTGGTCAAATGGTAAGGAGAGTGACTTGAGACGCTAACACGTTTCAAGTTCGATCCACCTGCTATGTGAAACTAAAACACATTTCTTTGGACACCTACATAGATATAGACTCATTGCTTTCAGCCCATTTGAATATCCGGAGAGAGGGTATATCCATAGGCTGCACCTCTCCTTGTGGATTAGTCTAAACCCTTCTATAGACTTAGAATACCCCCATGTTAATTAAAAAAAAAACATTTTGTGAATGATGACTTACTAACTAGTTGTTGCATTTGTCGCCGGCTAATGCAACGCGCAATAATCAAATCTTAAACAAAAACATATATTCACCTGCATTTTCATGAAGATTGATGCTGAAGGCTTTGTCTTGTTTTTTCTTATGAATATTGATGTTTTGCATTATGAAATTACGAAGACACATTCTCACTAGCTAGATTATGAAAATCTCATTTAATGCGGCTGTCTTAATTCATGAAAATTTAAGTTACCTTTATTCGAGTTTTTTTGGATAAGTTGGGTATAACTTATAAGTGAGCTCAGGTGATACGATCCAGACTGTATATATACTCCTAATGAATACCTCTAAAACATTTATTAAGAGAGGGATCCAGATTTTTTTTTTCTTTAACAAACCAATGACGAGTCGAAGATTATATATAACGAATCGAAATTCATGTAGGATAATGATAGTGCGGGAATAGAGAATTAGACATAAAATTGCATGGAAAATAAAAATGATGTTGAAAGGGCACTTTTGGTATCACGTAACGAAGCATTCATTTCATCCAGTCCTAATTTAAATTGAAAAGGAAAAATATATAACTATCAAGTTGCCACGCCTGATCGTTTTTTTATTTGGTGTAAATTTGTCGGTATACTTCAAAATTGGTCGTCAGTTAAACAAGCAAACATGCGTTACACAATCCCAATCTCATATTTGTACACTTAAGGACTGATTGATTTAATTGCGACATCTGCAAATGTTATAAAGGCTTAAAAAAAAATTAAGGTAAAATCAATCATCATTTGCGGTGGCCGGGGAAAAAAACCATTTCTAGTCATTTATTGTCAAAAATAAATAAATAATTAGAAAAGGCAATCAAATGTTATACACTTCAGATTTCTCAAATTTAAATGAGCCGTTCTACATCAATTATATACAAAAACAAAAATACTTAGAACTAACCAAGTGTGTCTATATAAAAAAATAATATGTTATTTTAATATGTTATACAGCTCACACATCCCACAACAGTTAAATGGTATATAAAAGTGTCTTTTTGTTGTCAACTAAAAGTGTCTAAAATGTCTTTGTGTCAATTTGTTGTTATTTTCTTAATTTATATTATTATTATGGCTATCTATCACAGTTATTTGATTTATTATATTATATGTACAAAGAAACTATATCACAAGATGGAGTTCTGAGGTTTAATAGTTGAAGTAAACGTAACTAATAATCCGGTTTAAACAATAATAACCATCCGAGTTAGATGTTTTTCACAAGTAAATTAAAATAAATAATTTACTAATAGTTACAATGATATTTTTTGCAAGTCTAGCTCCATAGATTTACTGGATGAATTAGTTGACTTTAAGCATAATCTTACTTGATCTTGATTTCTTAACAAGACTATATGTATTTGACGACAAAAAAATAATTTATATTTTACTCCTACGATTTAATGTAATTGATTAAATGGCGCATGGTTAATGTGATGCAGTGATCAGGGTTGTCATTGGTGCGTAGCTCTGTTCGGAAACGCGCTAGGCGCTATACGTGCGGTCGATCTGGGCCTAGCGAGTTATTGAAAAATCGGAATAAACTCGGGGAGTACGCGGGGCGGAATTTTTAATATTAGTTTAAATATTTTATATGTAATCAACAAATTTTTTAAAAAAATTATACATACATTTATCTCATATTCATTAAAAACAAATTAGATAAACATATAACCGTATTTATATACATATATATTTTGTTCATATACTAATCGTTATGTATTCCATCAATTATGAACTGTTGGATATATTATATAATGCTTTAAAATATCTCTTCCTCAGCCCTTAGATATACAATCTAATGGTTAGTCCAGCCACATGGTTTGTGAGACAAACATGCAACCAATTAATATGATGCTCGTTTTGAATCGTAGATTTTAAATGATTCTACTCCAGATCTCTCCACGTGTCACTGTGATTTAAGAAACTCGTCACAATCTCGTAAGTTCAAGATTTAATAATAACCGTCTCGTCTTTTTCAAGCCTCCTCATTTTTATTCCTTTTTTTTTTAAACCTCCTCTTCTTTAATTTTCACTCTAAGAAACTGAAACAAAACCGTGTAAGTTGAATTTGGTCAGCACAAATCTTTTACAAAGATGGTTTCGTTGGAGGATCTGTCATCTCATTCGAATTCAACCTGCTTCTCGTTACAACGGATTTCTACGGTTCATCTTTGCCGTCGGTGGTGACGATACATCGCCAAGCTTCCCGGTCGATGAGAATGACAAGATATAATTTCTACCAAAACGATGACCAATCTTGCTCATGCGTCGACTCCGTAGGTGATAAATCGGGATATGCTTTCGATTATTTACATTTCGTCGAGTATTTACATTATCATAAATTCTACATTTCTCAGCCGATTTTTTTTTTGGTACAGGCGATTTGAAAATAACTCGGTGACTTTTTTTATAACGCGGCCGCATAAATCAAAAATGCGTTGACCGATTAATTTGTCCGATCAGGGGGAAGTCGCCACGGTCTCTCTCCGCCGAACGCCTAAGCGGCCGCCTAGGCGGCTAGGCGGCCGCGTTTTAGAACAGGGGTGCGTAGTGAACAAATTATATGAGTGTTTAATTTAATTTTGATACACCATTTTCATCTTAATGGAGACCAATCTGAAGTAACTAATCTGAATCTTATTTTAGCAACAAAAAGATTAATCTGAAATAGTACCAGCTAAAAGGTACAAATTTGTTATTTAAAAAAAGTTTCACTGGAAGATTATATTGATAAAACAAGACTACATAAGAGATTACAAAAATGATGAAAACAAAACCGACGAATTAAGAAACATTCTCAAAATCTAAAGTCAGCGGAAAAACATATTTTGCTAGAGATAAAAGACAGTGGATCGAATGTAAACATGATTATGTGAAAAGTCTAGGTTTGGATCCAGTTTGATCCATGCAATTTACATGGTAGCCAGTAATATGCGATATGGTTATTCTCTGGCACTTAGTCGGAAAGCATAAAAATTCGGGATAAGCGGTGTGATGGTTTTTCGAAAAAAAATCCACGCTGTAGTATTTCGGTGCGTTCCTACCAGGGTTAACCGGATAGTCAAGAAGGTTTTTCAAAAAAAAAAACACACACAACAAAAGACAATACATAATATAGTGTCACTATATATACTGTTATTATAGCTTTATTTATTATATTTTAGCAGTCTTGATCCCTCTCTTGTGGTCATATATTCAATATATGTATACACATATAATGATATGACCAAGCTAGTTGTGGTCAAATGAATTAAGGGGTAAAATGTTTAATAACAAAATGGACTTGCTTATGATTCGAACTATAATAAGGTCTCTCTAAAGTTAGCCCCCAACAAAATCATCTTCGAATTAGCACACGACTTATCATTTCTCTTTCCAACCCAAAGAGTTCCGGCTACATCCAACTATTCATTATTTTCGCTTATTTATTAACGTAAATATGCAATTCCAAAAAAATTTCATATGCTTCCTAAAAATGTATATTCTTATCAAGCTGTTCTTCTTCTCATTTCTTAGTATTTTGGGGCCTGAGTACATATGTATATTGTATTAAGACAAAAAATGAAAATAAATCTATATGTTCTGATTGTTCTTCACTCGTATGATATCTATTTTTGGTATGTCATACATCATTCAACTACTCCAACACGTTTAATAATGGTCTCTGAATAAGTGAAAAGATAAGTTCACTTTGGTGACACATATAATCAAATCAAAATTTTAATTATTTTTGTATATATCACAAATCGGGATGTTAGAATCACCTTCTCTCACATAGTGCAATGCTTTTGTTGCGCTGCAGGATCATTTTGACGGTGTGATTCTTTACTGACTCTACAAGCGTTTTCGAATTCGAATCTGACAACATTTATCACATTCAACCGTCCATGTTTGTGGGTTTCACGTCCACCCACTTGGTTTTTGGACCCATCCTTGTCCGAATGTCGGATTGTTAGTTTGGAAAACTCGAAGGACTTGTTTATTGTCTATATAAATCACTACATGATTTTTTGGTGCTTTGTTTTCATTCGTACGATACCGCGAATTATTTATTGTTAAATCACCAATCTTTCAACTACTTTCCCTCAAGTGTACTTAACAATAAAAGTCTCTCTTGACAAATCACCATAAAAATAATTACAATAATATAAATAACTAAATCAGTTTTTTTAAACATCTTTGTATATACGAAAACCGGAGATCTGCCTCGCTCTCGCCTCCCCGGCGGCCGGAGATCCTTACCGGTGCTGGGGAGGGCTTCTTGTTTGCTTTGTTAGTTGTCTTCGGCGTCTGCTCTTTCTCCTTCCTACAATCGGCGTTGGTGGCGGATCTGGTATAAGCTCTGGTCTTCTGCGTGGTAACGCTCTCGATGTTCGTGTGGGGCTCGGCCGCCGTGTCCCATCTTCTCGTCGTCGGAGCGAGGCTATCATGGCCTCGGTTTTTCAGTAGACTGGTGTATTTCGCCTTTCCCAGTGGTAGCCTTCCGTAGAGGTGCAGCCGGTGGTTTCAGCGTTGCTTTGTTTAGCTCTTCTCTCGGATTATTTCTGGATGTGGTGAGCTAGGTTTTTGGCTGCTTACGGTTGTAGATCTGGGGTTTCGAGTATATTAGTTTAGTTTGTTTTAGTCTTTGGGTTTATGCTTTGCTTGGTATGGTTTGGTTCTGGGTTAGGTTGGGCTTCGCTGCTGGTTAGGCTGATTATTAGGTTGTGCTTACCCTCACGCTGTGGATTTTGGTTTGGGACTGGGTATTGCCGTGGTGTGCTCTGTTCTGCCTTTTTTTCGGCGTGTTTATGGCTGTGGCTATGTGGCTGGGGTCCTCGCTTTGCTCGTCTGTGATGGGAGCAGGTTGTTGGAGCTTTGTTGTTATGGCTTAGCTGTTGGGTGGTACGATTGGGTTCCATTGTGTTATGGTGGGTGTATTGTCTTAGGCTTTGGGTGATTGTGGTTTCGCGGTCTATTGGTGTGCTAGTCCTTGGTGTGATTTGCAACGGTTCGGTCCCGTTTCTGACCGTCTTGATTCTCCGGTTGTCGGTTGAATCCTCCGGCTCGTTTCTCGAAGGTTTGGAGCTCTGCTCTTTTTAGCATCTGGTCGTAGGAAGTTGCAAGGTCAAATCAGTGTCTCTCCTCTTCTTCCTGGTTGGTTTCAGCGGTTAACTCGTGGCTCTGGGAGCAATATAATGAGTTCCGGCGATCTCTTCAACCCAATAATTTCGGCGTATGATGTGTCTTCTACTCAAATCCTTCAGTTCGCGGTGTCATGGTTTTCCCTCGCCTTATTCTCTTAAGCCTTTAATCGGTTTTCGGTAGCGATAATGTTTGTTTACTTCAGTCTCCGAGGGTTCTCTTTTGACCCGTCGGCTCTTGGCTCCAGGGATTTGTTTTGTCCGCTGGCTTATGTCTCCAGGAGTTATGTATAACTCGCTGGCTTTGTCTTTCACCTTGTGTAATATTTGGATGTTTAATGGTTGATGATCTATAAAATCCTTTAGTGAAAAAAAAAAAAAAGTATATACGAAAACCGAGTTGTTACAAAATCATTTCCGGTAAAAAAACTGGATGGCATAATAAACAACTGAAAATGTTTATGTCATCGCCTTTTGTTTATCAACTATCAACTAATGTCGCCAATTTTTTGATAGCATGATTGATAGCTTTTGAAGCGATATAAATTTTGTTGTCGCTAATTGTTGGAACGACTATATATATTTTTGCGATTCTATACAGTTTTACCAATGACATATTTATATGTAGAACCAGCAAATTTACATGAATCCATTTTTTAATTCGATAACAGTTTTACCGATTACATAATAATTATGTCGTTGTATTCTACATGTTTTTGTTTTTCATCATTTTGTATTTCTGCATTTTTTTTTGGTCTAATATATCCAAAGATGTTTTAAAAAACTGATTTAGTTATTTATATTATTGTAATTATTTTTATGGTGATTTGTCAAGAGAGACTTTTATTGTTATCAACAAGAACTAACATACCATATACTCACCAGTAGTTCTGGGAATCCGATTCTGCAGATCGGTTCGGTTAATTTGGTTTTTCGATTAGTTTTGTTATCTATTTTTTTCCAAAATTAACAAAAATGTTTGGTTTGATTCGGTTATCGATTATTTTCAGTTATTTAATTTAAAACCAAAATATGTTTTCTAAATAAAAAACTGGTTAAAATCGAATAAATTAGGTTAATTCAATTAGTTCGGTTAATTCATAAAATCAATATATTTTGGTTAAATTTGGTGTATTGGTTTATAAAAAACGGTTAATTGATCGATTCGGCCAAACTGGTAACATAATTGATTTTAATAAACTACTAATCAGTTCAACTAAGCTAAGAGCATGTACATCCATGAATCTTTTTTGGAGTTTTTAACAAAATTTTTTTTTGACATATGAAAAAAAGAAACCACTCACTATCCGATACGTCAGCATAAATAGTGAAAGATCGAATCTTAAATAAAGATCGGTTCCTATGTGGTTCTTAAGAATAATATTATTTTAATTTTTCTACATAAGAATTCTGCTAAGAACTCCCCTAAAACTTTCAATGGACATGGTCTAACTAGACTAAAACCAAAATCGTTTCCGTTAAAAGTCGCGGGTCTAAGAGCATCAACAACGGCGTTTCTTAACAAAGGTTCTTAGAAAAAAAATTATAAAATATTATGTGGGTCTCACGTGGACCTTACACAATAGTTAACATCCGGTCTCTAAAAATTCTTATATACCGACTCTAGACTGTTCATGCCACGTGTCAAATGTACATTGGTCCTTTTTTAAATTGTTTTTAAGAACCCCCAATGGGGTATCACCATTGGGGATGCTCTAATACCACCTAGTGGAAAATGATAAACAAAGACAAAAATCAACAATCACAACAAATTAGAAACGACTCAGAAAAGCAGCACCCCTAAATCTCTTTTCTTCATGACAGAACACAAGAAAACAGAACAGAACAGAATCAGAAACGCACACTAATTAGATCTCTCACAGACACTTAGATTCACAGATACAAACACGTATACATACATACATACATACATACATACATACATACATACATACATACAAAACAAACACAAACTCTCATCATCTTTCTCGTTTCATTATGCCTGCAATCATGATTTCTTGGTCTCTTAACCCGCATGCTCCTCCTTCTCGACACCCTCCAAAACCTCTCCTATAAATACCACTTCTCCTCCACTAATCACCTCCACCTCTTACTTCTCTACACACACAGTTCCTCTGCTCTGTTCTTATTGCAACTTCCTCTGTTCTGTTTTATCCCCACATCTTCTTCTGACCTTGCAATGGCAGTGTCTGGGTTCGAGGGATTCGAGAAAAGACTCGAACTTCGGTTCTTCGACGACGACGATAACAACTCCATAACCAATAATAACCCGATGGGACTCCGTCTAATCGACTTCGAATCTCTAGACCAAGTCTTAAACGAAGTGCAGTGCACGGTGGTCTCCGCCGTAGCGAATCGTAGCTTCGATGCTTACGTCCTTTCCGAGTCGAGTCTCTTCGTCTATCCAACCAAGATCATCATCAAAACGTGTGGCACCACGCAACTCCTCAAATCAATCCGACCGTTCATCCATCTCGCGCGTAACCTCAACCTCACGTTACGCGCGTGTCGCTACTCGCGCGGCAGCTTCATCTTCCCCAAATCACAGCCTTTCCCTTACACGAGCTTCAACGACGAAGTCGTCATCGTCGAAGAAAGCCTCCCCAGTTCTCTCCGTTACCGTAAAGCCTCCGTCATGACGCCTTCTAATAACCCTTCACGTGCTTGGCACGTGTTCACAGCGAGCGCTGACGTGGAACCCGACGAGTCTGTCGTTGTCGTCGAGGTCTGCATGACGGAGCTTGACCGAGTCAACGCTCGGAGCTTCTTCAGACGAAAAGGCGACGAGAAAAACAGTGATTCCGCCGGGAAAGAGATGACGCGGCTGAGCGGTATCGATATGATAAACGCAAACGCTTTTATATGCGATTTCGCGTTTGATCCTTGCGGTTACTCGATGAACGGAGTCGACGGAGACCGTTACTCGACCATCCACGTCACTCCTGAAGACGGTTTTAGCTACGCAAGCTTTGAGTGCGGGTTGTCTCTCTACGACGGCGGACACGGAGATATCGCGGAGGTGTTGACTCGGGCGATTGGTGTTTTCCGGCCAGATTGCCTCTCCATTGCCACCACTTACAACGGGGAGGATTATAACCACGAGGTAACAAAGCGCGTGGAGCGCATATTGGCGAAGAAGCTCGGTCTTATGTGTCGTAGCAGACTTATGGATGAGTTTCCAGGCTCCGGAACAGTCGTTTTTCAGTCATTCACGCCTCGCCGGAAATAGACTTCACCGGAGGAGGAGAACAAAAAAAAAAGGGTTTTAGGTTTTGATTAGTTGAGAGGAGAAAGAAAAGGAATGTGATGACGTGGAAGGAGATGATTGGTTGAATTGGGTAAGGAAATATATAAGTGGAAACATATGATCATGCACCCCACTCTCCATTTGTGGCAGTGTCACGCCTAAGCATTTTTGAGGTTCAGTGTTGTAGAATTTTAGTGGGGGGGAGGGTAAAAAATGTTTGCTCTTTTTTATTTTCTTCTTTATTTCTTTTGTCTCTTATGTTTGTTTTAAAAGAAATTTAAATTTAAATTACCCTAAATCTCTATATTAAACTAGCCATAGTAGTTGACAAAAAAACTAGCCATAGTATACATGGTTTAACCTAACTAGAAAAGGAACAAAAAACCCCAAAAAATATTGTCCAAATATGCAACTATGTTACTACTTACTAGCAAATGCATCATATCCTCCAGTAGCCATGATATGAGATATCTAGTAAAACATTGTCAAAAGTTATGTCTAACCAGCTTTAGTTATGTTTTGTCGGCTTCAGTCACATTCGGCGTTAGCAAACATATGTCTAAGGCCGGAATCAGTATCACGCTGATATATTTTACGCCAGTTTCTGGTGTTTACAAATTCGGTCAAATTAGCATCGGCGTCATCGTCGTCATCATCTTCATCATCCAAGTCCAACTCATAGTTAACACAACAAAATCCGATCTTAACATTCGACCCTGATATAATGTGCATGTTTAAGTGCTTTTAGACGATAAAAATATAAACAAAAAAATTACTTTAAAGTTGGCTTTTGGCTATTGACCTTTTTAAAAAGAAAACTAATATATACTAGTTAACATTGTTAATAATCGCGCATGTAAACTCTATCCACCCCGAACATACTAAAATACAATTTGCACGTGACAATAATTGGCTAAAAGTAAAAACCAATTTTGTTATGTCTACTAACAAAATCACTATGAACTGCACTAACATATTCTCTGAGCTGTGGAAGCCACTCCACTCTGAAACTTTATCTTTTGTAACCATTGATAACTTCTTCTTTTTTGGACATTGTGACCATTGATAACTAAATCGTTATATTTCTTACAATCCACCACTTAATCGATTAATAAACAATTTCCAAAGATATCTAGAAGAGGCAGAAAGAAGTAACTGAAAGTTTTAAGAAACTTCTCTGGTCTTCTCCAATGTCTATTATTAACCTTTTCCCTTCCCATCACAAGATTCATATCATGCTCCAAGAAGCATCATTTAAAAGGATGTGTAGCTTTTTGAAGAAAGATGAACAAGGTTCTTCGTCATAAAGAGGTAGCATTCTATTGAAAAGGTTTCATATGAGAGACAAAAACAGAGATATCCTGTGACTACGAAAGAACCAAATTCAACTATGGAGAAAACAAACCTTCATGAAATGCAAATATCATTGTTGTTGTTTTTCCTGCCAAATAGCCGTTGTTCACATCTCGGAAGTCAGAAACAAGACAACTACTTAAGACACAACAGAAGAAAAGATTCTCTGAACCAAAACCAACCAGCAAAAACAAACAAAAAACCAAGATTCAGATAGATTGAAGTGAAATTTGCTTTACAATACAGGAAAGCTTATGCATTTTGCAATCCCAAAACAAGAGCAGTCATTAGAAACCCGTTTTCTCAAAGCTGTATACATAATAATATGGTTTCTGTATAAGAAGTAACTAATCAATACTTCCTAATCAAGGTATGGCTTTTTCATCATCTCTCTCATTTCTTCGTTCTCCTTTCATGGCATGCCTTCAAAGCTTGAACGTCTTTGGAACAAAAATCACAAACATTAAAAGGTTATCAACACTATGTCCAGAAAAATATCCGGTTCAATCAATCCAACAAAAGGTTTCTACATAAGACAATTCAATCAAACCATCACTTCTTAGCCAGTTCCTTACACAGATGAACTAGTTAATAATAATAATAATAAACCCAATGCCATTCTCTTAGATTTAAAACCCTAAACCCCAAGCTCTGAAACCATCAGATTTAACTTGCTAGTAAATATAAGATAGAGAGAGTGACGTACGTTTCTGGCAAGATTTCCAGTCCCTGTTGCTATCGACAAGACAATCCTGCAAAAATCGGGGAAATAAAGCGGATATACACGATGATGGGTGAATTAAAGAGATGATCTGGGAAACAAAAACCTGTAAAGACAAATAGAGAGAAGAACACTCTTTGAGCTGTTTCACATTCTCGTCGTCATCATCTGCATCCATCTGATGATTCGGCGGAGGAGGAGAAGCAGAAGTAGGTTGCGTCTCGGAATTGAGATTCTCCGTCGATTTCTCCATTTGTGGAAGATTCAGAAATCAGAACACTCTCCGTCAAAATCAGGGCACTATTTTATTAATTTTAATGGGCTTTATTATTCATTTTAGAGCCCAGGCCCATCTACAGATACGAGGAAGCTCTGATATAAGTACATCTATAAGTAGTGGTCAACATGTAGATAAGTCAAAGGGTAAAATGAACAACAGTACAAGATTTTGTCTAATGACTTCAGGTCCACTAACCTTTGTCGGGTTGTCCGGAAACGGACTGTGCCACGTGGCGTTGACCCACCAACGTGAGAGCTATCACATCCACATAAACAATTACTATGTCCTTATGAAAATATCGGACAATAGTCAAATTTTTTATTAAAAAAATTATAATATTATAATGGTCAGTTATGCAAAATGTAATATGCAAAATGTTTTTTTGGTGTGCATAGATAAATAGAAAATCATTTAAAAGTTGAGATTTGAGAAAAAAAAAGTCTGTTACTCTAAATTTAGGGTTTAAAATACTGATCAAATAATTGGGAATATTCTCTAGGCATTTTCTATTTCAAAAAAATGGATTTGTATTTCATCTAAAATTAAGGAAGAAGAAGAAGAATGCCTTAGAGAAGAGGCGGATTTTCAGTTGTAACAAAAGAGAAATGAGGTGTAAGAGAAAGCCCATGATCATGTCTTCTGTTACACTCTCTCACCTCTAGCCATTTCTCTCATTTTCTGTCTCCAATCCATGGAAGGCGTTCGAGACTCGTCACAACCTCTTGATTCAACGACGACATCATCTTCGTCTCCCTCCTGGTAGGTTCCTTCAATAAACTTCCCAGAAACATCTCTTTGATCGTTTTCAGAGACATGTTGTTAACAATGGAACAAAGATTTGCAAATGGTTCTGTACCTTGTCTCGCAAGTCATTTCATTTTCTTCCGAAATTATAAAAATAGTAATTCAATTTTTTTTTTTCTGATACAAACACGTGATTTCGCAGCGATGTAGACGTTGAGAATCGTGGAAAACAAAAAACTCCTCTCTCAACAAGAAGATCTCGAGCAGGCTTCTCTGATTCTTTCTCTTCTCATGGTAAACAATTTAAAGATTTCATTGACTTTGAGATTGTTCTTGGCTTAACGATTTCATGAAAATCCCTTTTTATCTGCACCAGATTTACTATCATTCTGTCCAGAAGAAAAACAAATAACAACATTCTGCCCCAAAAAATCAGAATCAGACGATGATTTTCCAAGGAGCGTAGAATCCGAAGAAACATCATCATCTTCCGTGGTGAGCACGTCAGACACATCATCATCAGAAGCTCATCATCATTCCCACCACCATCATCATCATTCGTCTGTAGGTCCCAGCAACGGTCACTGGCGGCGAGGTTTCTTCCGTTTACTTAAGAAAGGATCATCAGCGATGCCATTCAATACATTCACACCTCTCAAAGGAGTCCCTAAACTTACCAGACGTAAGAGCAAACGCATAAGAGATAACATGGTCCCTGTTATACCAGCTGCTGCTCTTGACACTGATGACTTGTTCTACTTCAAACCTTCCTGGAGAAACTTCTCTCTTCAAGATATTCAAACCGCGACAAATGGCTATAGCCGCGGTTCGATAATCCTCTTATAACTAAGAATATTTGCTACATTTTTAATCCATAAGAATCTTGTTTATATATGAAGTAATGGAACATGAACATTTTGGATATCATGGCAGAGAATCTGATCGGAGAAGGAGGATATGCGGAGGTCTATAAGGGACAAATGGCGGATGGACAAATAGTAGCGATAAAGAAACTGACTAGAGGTTCTGCGGAAGAGATGACAATGGATTATCTGTCGGAACTAGGGATCATAGTCCATGTTGATCATCCAAACATTGCTAAGCTTATTGGATATTGTGTTGAAGGAGGCATGCATCTTGTTCTTGAGCTATCTCCTAATGGAAGCCTCGCTTCTTTGCTCTACGGTGATAAATCTCTTTCTATTTTATGTTTTCAAATCAATCTTTAAACTATTTCAAAGTTTAAATCGATTTTAAAATTTCTTAACAAAAGTGGTGGCCCTAAATTTTTTGGGCTATAAACATTTTAGTATAAACTTTATTAATTTTTTTGTTTTTTGTAATTTGGAGCCACAAAACATATGTATATTAGTTTAATAAATTTTAGGGGCATAAGCCAATATTTCATCCCGCTCTGACTAGAACAGGCCATGTGCCTTGGTCTTGTTTTGTCATTCATTTGATGATTTAAAAACCTAGTTAAGATCCTTATAACATTTTTGTAGAGGCGAAAGACAAATTGAATTGGAGCATAAGATACAAAGTGGCGATGGGAACAGCAGAGGGACTGTACTATCTCCATGAAGGTTGTCAGAGAAGGATCATTCATAAAGACATCAAAGCTTCTAACATCCTTCTCACTGAGAACTTTGAGGCTCAGGTAATTATGAACTTTAAAAGAAAGCTAAGATCTTCATACCCTAATTAATGATTATGAAACAAGAATGAACTCAAAACCGTATCCTTTTTTTTAATCTTTCGTAGATATCAGATTTTGGGCTGGCGAAATGGCTACCAGACCAATGGACTCACCATACCGTATCTAAAGTCGAAGGAACATTCGGGTTTGGAATCTCTCATTGATATAGATCTCTTGTGCTAATTCATATATCTCACATAATATTATCTTATGTGTTTATCGATCAGTTACCTTCCGCCGGAGTTCTTCATGCACGGGATAGTAGACGAGAAAACAGATGTATATGCTTATGGTGTCCTGCTTCTTGAGCTCATTACTGGTAAACAAGCCCTCGACAGCTCACAACATAGCCTTGTCATGTGGGTATGTGATATGTGACCCTCTCTTAAACCCTAGATAGATAGAATCCTTCTCTCATACTTCTTGACCTGGATCTTGATTTAACTGATAGATTGTTATATCTATTTCGGTGTGATATATATAACTAACATGGGTCATATATGTTCTTGCAGGCCAAGCCATTGATCAAAGAGAACAAGAACAAACAACTTGTTGATCCGATATTGGGAGATGACTACGACTTAGAAGAGTTGGACCGTCTTGTCTTCATAGCGTCCTTATGTATACACCAAACCTCCATGAACCGGCCTCAGATGAACCAGGCATGCACAACAAAGCATTCAACTCCATCATTTAGTAACCTTTTTCTTTAACAAAGTGATTAATTTGGTCACATATATAATGAATAATGATGTGTGTATACATATATACAGGTTGTGGATATTTTAAGGGGAGACAAGTGCAGCTTAGATCAGCTAAAAGAACGAGAAAACTCAAAACTGCAGAGGACTTACTCAGAAGAACTATTGGATAACGAAGAATACAACTCAACAAGATATTTGAACGATATTCATCGACACATGGAGACTGTTCTTGGAACATCTAAGGACTCGTGAAACATCTTACTTGTTAGGCGCAAGAGAATGATTTCACTTATTGCATATGTTCACTATATAATCGATCCGGATTGATTATAAATTTAGAAGAGAGGACTGAAAAAGGTTCAGTCCAAATATGTTGTACCATGGTGTATGTATTTTATCATGATCATGATGTTGTGTTAATTTGACTTGAACTATTGTTTGTTAAATGTTATCTTGCTGTTCTTGAATTACCACAAGGTTGTGGATTGAAGTCCATAATCCCGAGGTCCGAAACCACAACATGCAATTTTTGTTTTATCCCAAACATCATTTGATCATTGTGACTTCTAAAATTAGTTGTAAACAACACTTAGTTATCTTTAACAATTTGTAAAAAATACAAAATATTTTAGATCCGTGTAAAATGATTTCCATTTCCATTATATAATTTGTATTACGACTATTTTTGTTAAATATAATATAACAAAATTATTTCAAAATAATAACCTTGTGCTATAATGTGGGTTCAAAGCTAGTTATATAAATTTGATGCTAAAACGTGGGTTCAATCCTTCTTGCCAGCTAGCCTCGTTTTAAATCTATACTATAACAACAGGAAACCGTCATTGGTACAAAAAGTTTGTATTTTTGAAAATTAAACCTGAAATTTTTAGATATTTTATCACGCAGAGATATTTTGCCGGATCGGATTTGGAAACGGATATACACGCGGATCCTGTTTTTAAATCTTGATCGTTGATTTCGTAAATTTAATATTATCCGTCGGATTAGTTAGATTTCTTAATCCTACCATTTATTTATTAATTTGTCAACCGACTTACCATATATATTTATTTTCGTAGGCTATATTTTAGGAACATAAATCTACAATTTTGGAGAATATTGTTTACAAGCTGAATATCAAATTTAATTCATTTAATTAATTTATTTCCTAAAATGCACAATATCTTTCTAAATATCTTATTAATTCGAGTTTGGAAAAAATATTATATGGCATATACCAAGCTTTCAAGAGAAGTTTATGAAATCCTATATAAAGAGAGCTTAGGTGGCCTAGAAACACAATAATTTTGCATCTTCCATATTTTCAAGAAACTTTCTCTCTGTATATGGTTTTTGGTTTTTTTTATTCTGTTTTTTTTGTCCCATGAAAGAAGAAGCTTGGTTATCTTGAGTTTTGGTGAATGATGTGAGGTAAAATATGGGTAGTTGCGATTTTCTTTAATACTTTTGGTTGAATCCATGAGTCTGAAATGTCCGAGTAAAGGTTGTTGCCCCTACGTCTGATTGATCTCATAAGTCCCGATAGTCCGAACCTCTCTCTTGATTTTTGTTTTGTTCTTTGGTATATGTTGGATACACTGGTTTATGAGTGTTTGATCCATTTTCTTTAGTTTGGAGATCTTTTTTTGTCTCTTTTTTTATTTGCCCATAATTATTGGAGCAAATTAGGGAAGCTCGCTTATTTTCTTCATATTATTTATTTGTATACAACATTTGATTTTATATAATTAAATATATTATTCCTACTATTAATTTATTTTTTAATTATTTTTTCAATATACTTACCATTTATATTTATTTTCGTGGCTTATATTTTAGGAAGCTTAAATATGTAATCTTGATGAATATATACTTTACAATCTTAGTTTTACAAAAAATAATATTTATTTATTATTACTAACATTATTTTATTTAAAAAATAAATTAGTTTTTTGTCCAAAAAATAATATTAATTTGTTACACATTAATTTTTCATATTATTTGATTTATAATTTGATATATATCAAGGTAACTTTTCAAGTTTTATTCTTTTTTTAGTTGAAATACAATAAAAATATTACTTATGTAAATATGTGTATATTATCACATATTTATTATTATTTATAAAATTAATATTTTTATATTAAATTATTTAATTATGTATCATTGTGGATTTCAAAATGTATTAGTCTTAAATATTTTTTATAATGTACTATTTGTTTGTATAAAATATTTGATTTTATATAATTAATTATATCATTCTTACCATTTATTTTTTTAATTTATTTTTCAATAGACTTACCATTTATATCTGTTTTCGAAGTCTATATTTAGGAAACTGAAATATGTAATCTTGATGAATATATCTTTATAATCTTAAAGAATATCAAATAATCCCAAATTTATAGAAACTATTTCGAATATAATATTAGTTTTACAATATTCACATAATCCCAAATTTATCAATAGTTGTTTTGATTTAGATTTCGCAGGATATATTAATAGATAATCTGGTTAGAGATATTTCATGTTATTATTTGATTTAGTTGAATTATGGGGATATGTACTATATGAAATCTATATTGTTGTAATATTATAGAATTTAATTGCATTAGAACGTATTAAATGTAAATAGAAATATTAGATGGGCCTTTCTAAGTATTAAGCAAAAAAGTTTCAATTTTGTCAAACTTTGACAAATTTAATCTACTTACAAATGCTTATTATATATCAATTTTGTCCAACATTATATAAAGCCCGTTATTTAAAACAAATAAAACATAATGTTATCCAAAACTCATTCATAAAGAAACACAAAATATGTTTATCATCTAAAATTTAAACACACCAAAAATTAATTAGCTAGCATATATTAATTTTAAAAGGCCGATATTAACATAAATAAAATGTTGTATAAAACTCATTCAAAAACTAAAAAAAAATAACTGTTTGATGCACATGAATTTTAACATATCAATCATTGGTTAACTACCATGAATCAATACTAAAACTTTGATATTAAAATAAGTTTTATAAATCAAATAATTATATAATGGGAATAAAAAGAAAAAAAAAATCCACACACTCAGTGTGGGTCTGATCCTTATTTAAAAATTTTTCAAACTCGTAGCCAGATGTAAAGTTTAGTAGAATTAGTTTTTGAGTTTAGAAATTCTTTCGATACCTACGGTTATAAAAAAAACTAGTTCTATATTATTTTCAAGGTTTTCACAAGCCGGTACGGTGCGATTTGGTTCGGTACGGTGGAACCAACATTCTCAAAAGCCGACAGGCAAAGCCGTTTTGTCGTTATCTCGTCCTAGGCAGAGCATAAACTTGGCACCACCGTTGACATTTCCACGTGCTTTTTTTTTTTTGTTTCAGTTCCGTCCTCCTATCTCTTTCCTTCCACCGACTATCGTGCATCTCGATCCGATCCATTACGATGTCACACCGTGGATTGGTATTGTTCTTCGCCATCTTCTCCGTCCTGGTTCAATCTTCCACTTCCCTAATCAGTTCCCCTAGCGCCATTATTAATCCTTCCAAAGTCAAGCAGGTTTCATCGAAACCCAGGTCTGCTCTCTCTCTCGCAAAACCCTCCTGTGATTTCATGATATCTGAACATTACATATATTAAAGTTCGATGAGTCGTAAAGTTCGATGTTTTGACTTGTTTCAGGGCGTTTGTATATGAAGGGTTCCTCACGGAATTGGAATGTGATCATATAGTCTCCCTTGTGAGTTTTCTTAGCTTTGAGCTTAATTTGGAAACTTCTTTTTGTTTTCTCTGGTTCAAGTATTGTTAATTGTAAATTTCGATTTGTCGGAAAGGCAAAAGCGGACCTCAAGAGATCTGCTGTCGCTGATAATGACAGTGGAGAGAGCAAATTCAGCGAGGTTCGGACAAGCTCTGGCACGTTTATCTCCAAAGGAAAGGTTCGAATTTCTCTCTGTGTTTGCTGATAAAGTTAGAACACTAATTCCAAATGAAAACTGGATCTCGACCTCTGAAATGACAGATCTTGATAGGTCAATCTCCATTGTCTGGTGGATTAGAACCTAATCTAGCCTAAGTGTTCAAAGACACACACTGTGGTTCTTATTTGATTTTCGGTTGGCTGTGATCATATTATATGAAATCTCCATAAGCAATCTGTGACAATTATCCTTTGAACGATGGATCTTGGAAGTTGGAAGTTTGACCTTAAGATATATGTTAAATCCATAATTTATGCATTCAGGTTAATGATTAATCAGTTATGAAATTTCCTGCAGTTACATCAACATAACTCAGATCTGTAACTCTTTTGTCATTGTTGTAATTACTGTAATCTGCTACTCCTTCATATGCAGTTTTCTTTTCTTTTCTTTATCACAGGATCCTATTGTTTCTGGTATAGAAGACAAGATCTCCACTTGGACATTTCTTCCAAAAGGTAAAAGAACTGCTTAGAACTAGGCAACTAATATTATTGAAATAACTTGAAAATCTTAGTATTTCAGTGTATAATTTTCATTTTAAGTCCTTTTCTTTCTGTGGTGACAGAAAACGGGGAAGACATTCAGGTGTTGAGATACGAGTACGGTCAGAAATACGATGCTCACTTTGACTACTTTCATGACAAAGTTAACATTGTTCGTGGTGGGCACCGCATAGCAACAGTTCTCATGTATCTATCCAATGTCACAAAAGGTGGTGAAACCGTATTCCCTGATGCAGAGGTTTGTGCAGCTATCAAATTATTTATGTACTAACATTTCCCCAAGTGGATCGCCCTTGGGTCATTCATTCTCTCACACAAAGATCTGATTTTTTTATTATAGATACCTTCTCGTCGAGTACTAACTGAAAACAAAGAAGACCTTTCTGATTGTGCCAAGAAAGGAATCGCCGGTGAGAAACATAACCGATAATAATCTTGTGTGCCTTTAGATGTAAAAGTTTACATCTTTTGTTTGTTTATGTTTGTCAGTGAAACCAAGGAAAGGGGATGCTTTGTTGTTCTTCAACCTTCACCCTGACGCAATCCCAGACCCCTTGAGCCTTCACGGTGGATGTCCTGTGATCGAAGGAGAGAAATGGTCGGCGACCAAGTGGATCCACGTGGACTCATTCGACAAAATTGTGACACCTGGGGGAAACTGCACTGATATGAATGAGAGCTGTGAGAGATGGGCAGTGCTTGGGGAATGCACAAAGAACCCAGAGTACATGGTTGGAACTGCTGAGCTTCCTGGCTATTGCAGGCGAAGCTGTAAAGCTTGTTAGACTTAATTCTTCTACCCTCTTGCTTCTTCTTCTTTTCGTCCTGTTATGTTTGTGCCATAAAACTCTATGTTGTTGTCTCTTGTAGAGTTGTTATCGTTGGTGAACTTTTTTGTAACTGGAATTCTGTAAAACTACAACAGTTCGTTGGAGAGACTAATATATGTAAACACATAGGTTTTTTGCTGTTCTTACGAAGGTCTCCTGTTCTTAAACTCATTAGTTATATACACATTTGTTTGATTGTAATCCATAAAAGAGCTTTGTACTAACACTGAAGTTTCTGTTAAATCAAGCATTGAAGTTTCTAAACAGCTTCTGGAAATGAGTAATCTGTAAACATATGAATTCAATCAAATCGTTGACCGGTTTTTGTGTTGTTCTCAACTCGATGGTGTGTTCCATTTCTTCCTTTGTTCTTCAAAACTTCCTATGACCGCAGATTGTTTCTTATCATCGAGTCTAGAAGCAAAACCTTCATAGAAGCCTCTCAAATCTACACTTTCGAGTATCCTTACTTGTTTTCCACGCACTTTATCGATCAACATCTGACCATCTTTCCTTTCATCTCCTTCAGCGATCACTTTTATGTTGTCAGCTCGTAGTTCCGGCTTCAATGAAGCGTGATCCCCTCCTAAGTAAACTGCTCCAAGAATCTCCCCTAAGAACATGTTCTGCAATAACACTTTCGAGTTAGTTTGAAAAGACAAGACAAGAGTCTTTACTGTCTTTTTTGTCTAAGATGTTAAGAGAGGCTTTACCATGTGTGTGTATCTCTTGTGTTTATGATGAAGACCTTGTAATCTAGCAAGCAGCCGTTTCACAAACCGACTTTCAGGTGTTTTTGCGGAGGAGTAGAGTCTATCAAGCATTGTTTGGAAAGAACTCAAGCTGCGTTGGGTCGCTAGAGGGATGAGTGTGATGTTTAGCCCGGATTCAAGAACGGTCTTAGCTGCTAAAGGATCAAGAAACATATTGAATTCAGCGTATGCATTGGAAGGAACCGTGAATATGTTCCCTCGGTCTGATTTCTCACGGTTAATGTGTCCTCCCACAATATAAACTTCCTACAATTTACAAAAGAAGCCATGTTAATTAGAACTTGGATTTTGAAGAAATGTATCAGAGATAGTAACAGAATGTTCTTGCCTTGATTAGTGAGGATGCCTTATTATCAGATGAGATTATCTTAGCTAAGCTAGTCAACGGTCCATTGGTTAGTACAGTGATCCTAGACACTCCAGATTTGGTCAGATTTTGCCAAACTTCAAGTGCAAGAGGTTGTCTGAGTTCAGGCCGATCAGTGTCCCTCGGAGCTCCATGTGCCACTGAGTTCTCCGCAGTGTATCTACATGCATGAATATGTAGATTTTTATCTTCCATATAATGATCTTACTATCCTAGAGTTGTATAAATATATTAATATATAACAGTTGGTTTACCTACGAGGACTTCTTGGGAGGTCACGAGCAAGACCGTAAAGAGTGTCGGAATCAAGAAATCCACCACAGCCTTGTGGAATAGCCTTGACGTACTTACAATCTCCAACCGGTGGGAATATCGGGTCAGATTGGTTCAATGCGAACATGTCTCCCAGACCAACTGGAATGTCGTCACGACCCATCATATGAAGCAGATCATAGACCACATCAATTGTTGCTGCATTAGCCCAACCGGTTGGGCTCACAATAATGGCCTGGAGAGTCAAGAAATAGTAGGTGTTAACTGTTAAGATACCGAAGACAACAGCATATTCATCTATTTACTTGTATCCCAAGAAACCGTTATTTCTTCGAAAAATAGATACCTTCAAATCAATTTTCTCCGCTGGAACTTTAAGGAGATAGAAGAGAGAGAGGAAATCTCCGGCACTCATGTCCATATCGAAAACAACAGGCTTTCCGAGCTGTGTTTTGCTAAAATCTGGTCTGAACAATTCTTCTTTGTAGTATGGAAACTGAGATGAAAAGTTAAACCTCCCTGTTTCTTCAGGTCTATTCAAAACCTGCTTGTTATGCAAGAAACTCTGTTATATCAAAAACAAAAACAACGCCTGATCTATAACCTACCAGGTTAGATTTTCTTTTAGAGAATATGAAAACTTACTTCCAAGAAATCAACATAGAACTCTCTGTCAAGTTTGCTTGTGATGTTTATGTTCGGTTTAGCTCGTGTCGCGACAAGAACACGAACTGAATCAGGTCCAGAAGTCTCTTGTGTATAACCATCCTAATAATGTTAACCATAAAAAGATTAAAATGTACTGTTTCCTCTGAAATGAAACCAAATCTGAATGAAGGAAACACAGACCTTACACCTTCCTTTTCCGCTTTTTGGTATGCAGATTGGATCTCGTAAACCCATCTGAACATGACCACTATGAACTCCTCCAAGGGTTAGGTTAAACTTTGGAGTTTTTCTTTTATCAAAGAAAGGATTTGAGACATAGGATTTTCCATAAGGTTTGTTTGAAGTAACAATGGTTATGTTCATATACTCCATCTCCGCAAAATCATTCTCACCATTCTTGTTGTTCTTTTTACCTGAGTTTCTCATGATTGAGACTGCAACACCAGCCGTAAATGAATCCCACATGAAATAGCTCTGGAGAATGTCACAAAGGTGATGATGACATATGTTAGATGATTACTTATATTAATAACAAGTGCACCATATATAGTGAAATACATTGTAAAAAAAACCTAAAAGAGTTGTATACCGATCATCAATTTTATTTTCAGAAAAAAACTTCTCTAAAACAGTTTAGTTTGGGAAATTGATTCCATATATGATACATACCTTGTAGAATTCATCGTCGAACCAAGTGTCTCTGGCAATTTTCAAAGATAAGAAAATGTATTGAGCTTCATACGTTCTCTGGTTGTTCTCAAATGCCTCAAAGAATTTCTTATTGATCGGTATTGTGTTGGTTGCATCAAGAGGAACCAGAGTAACTGGAACACCTGAATGAACCACCTGTAATATTTGTTCTTGATAATTGTTATTGCTTTGCGTTCATAAATATATACTTTTGAAGAAACCAAAAGAAAAGGACAACAATGAACCTGATAAGCAGCGAAAGGATCAGCGAACATGTTGAACTCAGCGTAAGGATTACTTGTATAGTCCGTAAACAAATTCCCACGGTTTCCACATTGACGAGGTTGACATTCCTCCGCAGTGGAATTCGCTGGACAGCATCCGGTGGGGTTTAGGGACCGTACACCACCGCCCATGACGTATATGTGTTGGATGTTGTGCTTGAGATGAGGATTTGACATCAAGAAGAGAGCGAAATTGGTGTGAGATCCGATGAGGATCACGGTGATTGGACCTTCGGAAACTTTATCGGCGAGGACTTTCTGTGCCGTTGGTTGACGGATAGGAGTGTATCTTCTGTTCCCCTGTTTTCCCGCCAAGAGAACCAAACCAACCATAAGAACATTTTTTAATATTTAACTAATATGTCCGTTTGAAGACAAAAAAAAAAAAAAAACTAATATGTCCGTTTCTTAAATTATAACATTCTTTCGAGTTTTTTCCTGGATTGATTCCAGCCAAATCGATCTTCTCCTCATTGTTTACTCCTCGCGATGTCAGAGAAATCTTTCTCCTAAATTCCTCGTTGTCATGCATCCTTAGTCGTTAGTTCCAGTGTCCAATCGAGTTGAATGAGCCCAACAAGCTTTTTCTAATCACAGTGGTTTAAATCCTTGTCAGATAACTCCTTTTGTGGCGCGATGAAGACAATGGCGCATATGAAAACAGTGAAAAGGCGGTGATTTTAATGTGGTGCTTTGGCGATGGTTTGAAAATAGAAAAACTCGGCTAGGTTATGGAAGATGTAGCGGTTGAAAGTTGGATACAGGTGACCGGAATCATCATCAGCAGACTGCATGTCGTACAGTCTCTGGTTTCGACACGTGGCCGTGACAGATCACCTCACCGAGCCACATTAATTTTGGTTTCTCTTTGTATTTAGGCATGTGGCCTGTTAGCTTGTTTGTATTTTCAAATTCTACATCTTCTATTATCCGGATTAACCCTTTGAACTTTAATAATATGAAACTTAACCGCCAAAAAAACAGTTGTGACCATTGCGATTTGTTGTATGACCGGTTAAAACAATGTTTGGTGTCGTACACAGGCTGTGTACCAAATATATTTACAAAAAATTAAATTGATAATTGAATGAATAATAATTATATAAAAATGTTTCATTCATTATGTATCTTTATTAAACTATAAAATTGTGTACTCTTTTTGGTAAATTAAAATTTTGACATAGATATGTCCTATTGTAAAAAAAGTCAACAAGTTAGTTGGGAGAGTTCTCTCTCTTCTCTCCTTCATATCTTTCAGAGAGAGAGACTCTTTTCCGATCTCGATCTGTTAGATCGAGTGTGTATACTTTTGGTGTGTTGTGTTCTTACCGATTCGATTGGGTTCATCTCCAATTTCAGAATCGGTTTTATACTTTCCCTGATCTTTGCGTTTCTTATGCCTCTTCCTTTCTTTCGAGCAAAGATCTTGTTTTGGTTGATCAATAATTCCGATTTCAATCGGATATCATGGTTCTTTTCCAGAGTCTCGCTGGATTGTTTTACTCAGTTTGGCCACTAACAACTCTTTGGACATATCGTTCCCTTTGTTTTCCAGTTTCACCGGAGCTAGCGATCTTCTTTGGCCGGCTTGTCTCCCGCTGAATCTCTATTGTGCAGGATTTGTTACGCCTCTAATTCGTGTGGAGTAATATCTCCTCGCTTCTACCAGCTTGCGGAGGGCGAGCATCACTGTGGGTATGGCCAGCTCATGAGTCTGTCCGGCGTTGGAGCTTCCATGGTGTTGGTGGATTTGAAGAATTGGAGATTTCGGTTTCTCTCTTCTGGCGCTTGAAGATCGGCAGGTGGTTTCAAGTGAGAGTCAACGACGTGAATTTGTGCTTCCGGCTACGTTTCCTCGGCGTTTCCCGGAGTGCATGTCGGTGGTTAGCAGCGTCCGACGCGTGTCCTTTCTGATGCCACGTTTGATGCTTGCTTATTTTGTCTTTTTCTCTTAATGGGCCTCCTGTAAACTTTTCTTAGTGAGCCATTTGGGATAAATACAATGCAGTGTTGACACAAAAAAATTGACATAGATTCAAAAGTCCTAAGGGCATCTCCAATGAGCTACTCCATTTTTTACTTCAAAATGGAGTCACTCCAAAATAGAGTTGAGTTTTACTCCAACCATACTCCATTTTGGAGTAAAAAATGCAGTCATGAACAAATAAAAATGAGATTACTCCATATTTGGAGTAATCCCATTTTTTATTCCATTTTGGAGTAGAAAATGCAGTCCTATTGGAGAAGATTTGTAACATCCCGGAACCGGGAGATTGACCCCACCCTAAACGTTTGGGCTGTCTATGGAACCATAAGACCAAACACATAATCTAGGAAGATCAAAGAGAGTGTTAAGAAGGTCAAGCTCAGCTGGGAAGAAACTTGGCTTAAAGAAAAGCAGCTGAAAGGGAAGTGTCCAGCTCAAACGAGCTGAACAGTCCAGCTGGTCAGCTAGGTCAGCTGGCAACTAGCTCAACACAGCTAGCTTGAGTGTTCAAGTGTTGGGTCAGCTGGTCAGCTAGTGACACTAGCTGACCAAGGGGCATGAGCGAATGGACACCAAGGAAGGATGTGTCCGTTCGCCCAAAAGGAGCCAACCCTTCACCAAGGGAAGTTATGGGGCGAAATTGTGCCTATAAATACCCCATTTAGAGGCCATTTCGTGCACTTATCTTTTTGGGAAAATCCCAGAAACTCCTAAGGCAAAAGCCACACAAAATCAAGAGAGAAAAAGGTGATTTTGGCCATAATGTCTATGGACATTGGCCGGTTTTTATTGGCGAGTTTAGAATGGGTTTTCTAAGGAAAAGAAGTCTGGTAAACAAGAGGCAAAAACCCAGAATGGATTAGAGATTGAAGGTTTGAAGATTAAAGAAAAATTTTGGGCAACCGTTCGTGGGTCGTTCACGGACAACCGCGGGTCGCGCACGGTCGACCGCGGGTCGCTCACGGTCGACCGCGGGTCGCACACGGTCGACCGCGGGTCGCACACGGTCGACCGCGGGTCGCACACGGTCGACCGCGGATCGTCACGGACGACCGTAACCGTCACGGACGTACACGGACGAACGCGGATGGTGCTCAGACGAACGCGGGTCACATACGGGCGAACGCGGGTCACGTACTCTTCTATGGTTCTAAGGAATGAATAGAACGGAATAAGTTGAATGGAACAATCTAAGTAAAAGACTTAGGTTGTTAAAACGGATAGATAAGAACGGAACTTCGAAAGAGTTTTAAGGAAACTAAATAAGATCATAAAAGGTTCTTGGATGGATCGTTCTTTAGAAGAACGATAAAAATGTTGTGTAAGGATTTCCGCTGTGTAATCTTAAGTATGAAGGATCTAAGACTAAGAGTCAAATAGTAGATCCGAGAAATACTTAGTCCTAGAAGGAAATTTTTAAATAGGATGAGATTTAGGAAGGTTCAGGCTAGGATTTGGCCTGACCACTGGAACGCATCGACCGCGGCCTAGAGTGGTCGAGTCGGGGTGTTTCAAGATTTATTTCAAAACTCTATTTTGGAGTGGAAAATGCAGTTCTATTGAAGATGGTCTAAGCATGATTTCTTTTGTATATGCTATGGGTCGGATCTGCCGCTAAACCTACAATTATATGTATCACTACTAGGCTTAAATCTATAAGCAGCCGACAAGTGTTTGGAAGTGCAAGTCATAACTTATATTCCAACCACACCATGCATATATATTACTATGATTCTAGCAACACGTGTTGCAGCCAAGAGATACCAACACAAGTGTCACAAAGTTTGACAATTGATAAGATTCTAAATGGTGGTTGCGATTAAAGCAGCTTAGTTGGTACGATGCGATAGGATATAAATCACGGTATATTAAAGTCTTTTTTAGACAACTAAAGCTATTTTTTGGGTCAACAACGCTATTATTTAAATATACGACTAGTATATTTAGAAATGATGCGGTCAAAATATATCTACTTTTTTCACAGTTAATTAGTTTTTTCAGTTAATTTATAGATTTTATATAATTAATTATTAAAATTCCAAAAATACTCTAGCTAGGGTTTGTGACAAAAAAAATAGCTAGGGTTTGTTTTGTTTTTAACCTTTTTTTTGAATAGTGATGAAAGCATTATTTACCTGAGGAAGAAACTGTTTACGAAATCCATAATTGGAGTCAATGTCAAGTAGGCCGCCGGAACCTTTAGGAATGGCTTGTCTGTATCTACACTCCCCTGTTGTTCTCATCCCCTAATAACACACATATTTTACAATTTTAAACCAAAGTAATGTGAGGTTTTAGACTTAAGAATTATAAGAACAACTTTTCTTATTGATTTAGAAAATCACTCAAAACTAAATCTCTCTTAGAAGTCTTATGAGTCTTTTGGAACATCTCTCCATAACCTCTTATTTATATAGGTTTTAGACTCCTTCCTAAACCTATGAGAAAAGGAAATATGTAACTCCTATTCCTAATTGGAAAATCTCCTAAACAACTTATTAGAATATTTCCTTTTTACTTCAAACCTTGAAGCTTACCCAACAATCTCCCTCTTAAGCTTCAACTCAAGCTTAGATAGATTTTGGACTCCTATGAGACGTCTCATCTCTTTGAACTTGATTCTTTCAAACGCCTTTGTCAAGATATCTGCCTTTAGTTCCACTCCTGGAAAATGCTCTACATCAATGTTGTGGCTACTGTCACTGTATCCCACAAACCTTTTGGCTGTGTTACGCCTGCACTTCAGACCATAACTACCAGTTCCTCTTAGATACCTTAGTATCTGCTTAATCACCTTTCCATGTGATTTCCTTGGACTCTGCATTAGATTATATCCTTCTAATCTGTCTTCCTTAGGAATTTGTGTTGAATTACATCCTTCTAATCCGGCTTCTTTTAGGATTCTTTGAGCATGGCCTTCTTGCTTAAGCTCAATTCCATCTTCTCTGCGATACACAGAAGATTCCTTTGTGTATCTCTCGAATCTCATCTCCTTTAGGATCCGATCTAACTTAGTGTTCCAATTCCTTTGCGCCTTGTTAATTGAGAGTAGCATCATCTCGCTCTCTACTGAAACTTGATTGAGGTAACTGGGTCTACTTACCGTTCTTGTAGATCCTTTTAGAGCATGTTCTTGATGAAGTTCTTCCTCTTCTTCACCATGATCATCGTTGTCTTGCACAGGATCATTACCCTGTTCAACGTCACCTTCCTTGTGATTGTTGAACCCATGATCGTCCAAAGCATTGTTCCTTTCATGCTCTGTTTCTCGATCGTGCGTGACTACTACAGGACCCTCTCCTGCATCTACAACAGTTCCCCATCTCATATGAAACATCCTTGGACTCATACTCGAATCTCTCCTTGTTTCATTCCAGTTCCAGCCTGCTTTCTCATCAAAGATCACATCTCTGCGTTCCACAACCCTTCTTGTTGTGTGACCCAATCTCGCCTGCAATTTCCAATTCTCTTCATCCAAATTGGCTTGCAAACATGCAGGTTTCCCAATCTTAAGACTACTCTTGTAAAGCCTGTTTTGAGACCTTATGACTTTAGCTATTAGTCTTCCCATTGGATCGTGTATAGTCAAGTAATTCAACCTCATTCTGACATCACAACCAGCTTCTGTGGCCTGTCCTAAACTCAAGATATTACTCTTTAATTCAGGAATATAATAGATGTCTGTAACAAGCTGTTGCTCCTCTGTTTTGCTTTGAAATAATATGGATCCCTTCCCACCTATTTCTATGCAAGAACCATCTCCAAACTTCACCTTTCCTTTGATGTTTTCATTAAGTTCTGAGAAGTAATGCTTGTTACCTGTCATATGATTACTTGCTCCATTGTCTAAGTACCATAGACCTTCTTCTCCATTCTCAGATTCATACTTCTTAGGTATGATACTTTCTTCATTCAGAAACACAATCTCATGCAAATAAAGTGATTGATCAGCTACTTCTGTCTCCACTTTATTTGCTTCTTGAGTCTCTTGGGACCTATCAGGGCAGCTAGATGCATAATGGCCATACTTGTCACATCTGAAACAGATGATCTCTGAAAGATCCTTCTTCTCTTTCGTATGTCCTTCTGTGTTAGACGAACCTTCTTGTTGTGTAACACGTCCTCTGCCTCTCCCTCTTGAGCTATGTCTACCTCCCCTGCTTCGTCCTCTTCCTCTGCTCCCTCCATAACTCGGATCTGAGCTAAACAACAACATCCCTTGTGTTTCAGATTGTGTCTCTTCTTCACCCACTCGATCTTCATAAGCCTTTAACCTCCCTACTATGTCCTCAAAACCTGTGGTATTTAGGTCTAGGACTTGCTCTAGAGAAGCTATAATCTGAATATACTTGCTTCTAGGTAAGCTGTTTAGGAACTTCTTCACCAGCTTTGGTTCCTCAATAGCTTCACCTAGGGCAGTGGCTTTTGTCGATATCTCCGATAGCTTCCCCGCGAAGTTATCGATTGTATCCGATTCCATCATCTTCAATCTATCGAACTCGGCCATTAGGGTTTGAAGTCGCGCCTCCTTGACTCGATCAGCTCCCAGATGACGAGCTTTGATAGCCTCCCAGATGTCTTTAGGTGATTCTTGCTCTCCCACCTGTAAGATCATCGACTCCGGAATGGATTGGAATAGCAACGCTATTGCTATATCCTTCTTGTCATCATCTCCTTTGTCTGTTTCTACGGTTTCCCACACCTTGTGAATCCGCAACAGAACCTTCATCCTCATCGACCACACTGTGTAATTCGTGGTGGTCAACATAGGACATTGGATTGAGACTCCTCTCTCTAATCCTTTAACCGCTCGTTCTCCCTCCATGGCTTACAGCGATCGGCTTCTTCTTGATCTTCCTTGCTCAAGATGAACGAAGAACTACTTCACGATCTCTCTCTTCGATCGCGTGCGAGTCTTCCTCCGGCTTCCTTCGAGATCGTCTTCTTCTTAAGATGATTTCGAAATCTCTCTACACAACAACTCCTTTGTTGTGTTACACAACGACTCCTTTGTTGTGTTAACCAAGATGAATCAAATCCTCCTTGATTGATTAACCTAGGCTCTTGAGGTTAGGGTTTAATCAGATCTCTCTTGATCAGGATCTCACCAAAACGCTCTGATACCAAATGTGAGGTTTTAGACTTAAGAATTATAAGAACAACTTTTCTTATTGATTTAGAAAATCACTCAAAACTAAATCTCTCTTAGAAGTCTTATGAGTCTTTTGGAACATCTCTCCATAACCTCTTATTTATATAGGTTTTAGACTCCTTCCTAAACCTATGAGAAAAGGAAATAGGTAACTCCTATTCCTAATTGGAAAATCTCCTAAACAACTTATTAGAATATTTCCTTTTTACTTCAAACCTTGAAGCTTACCCAACAAGTAATACAAAATATATTCGACAAAACAAATTAAGAAGAAGAAGAGAACCTGTTCGATAATCGGGAAATAACCACCGACGTCCGGGCGTATAGTACCGTCGTCAAGAATCCCACCTTCTCCGCCGACACCTACGGCAATATCGTCACGACCCATCATGTGCAATAAATCGTAAACGTGATTCACTCCGTGTCCTGCGTTTGTCCACGCATTTGCACTCACTGTAATCCCCTGTTTCAAAAATACAGAGCAAAATATTAAAGAAAGCTGAAAGAAGAGAGAGAGAGAGATGATTGAGAAAGTAGTGCGCTCACGACGAGATCGAATTCTGATTTGTTTAGTTTCAAGAGGTAGAGTAGACCAAAGAAATCGTCTGTATCGACATCTGTGTCCACTAGAATACGGTGTGGGATAGACAGAACAAAGTGGATATTTTGTCCTAAGAATCCAACTGTGATGAGCAGGAGCCATAAACTCTTGCAAGTGCTCATCAACATCTTTTAGAATAACAAGAAGAAACACAAAGATGAATGAAACAGAGTATGAAGAGGAAGATGATGAAAGAAAGTTTGGAGATTTTCTGTTTCTTGTATGATTTTACAAAACCCAAACCTGTTTCTCCAGATGGGAGAGACCCAAAATAATCAGATCAAGAAACTTATTACATGAACTAGAGTGAAAACTAAAATAGATAAGGAGAGAAAAGGTGATAAGAATGAGGAAGTTGATTGGTTCCTTTGTTTGTGGATACTATGAGGAATCAGCTCAAAGGAGACTGTTACATAAAGCCTTTGTTCTGTGCCGACAAAATGGAGAAGGAAAAACAACAAAAAGGCAAAAGATAAGATCTCTAAGATGTTTTTGAATGTCTTCTTCTTCTTGATAACTTTGTTTCTTAGTAAACAGTTTTTCGTGATAAGTTTGGCTGAAAACAAAAACACTAAGAAAAAAGATACACAAACGTGCAGATGCAAAGAGAGAGTTGGCAAAGAGAGAGATGCAACAAGAAAAAGGGGAGAGAGAGTTGGCAAGGAGGGACGAGAATCGATATTAAAAAGGTTTTCTAAATCTAAAAGTAATATATACTTAAAAAAATACGGGAAACTTATTAGTCAACTTACTTTAGAATGCATCCTGAACGCTCCCTTAAAAATATGTAAAATGTAATTTTTGTTATTGTATTATAGACTATCAAATTATTACATCGACAACTATAATAACTAACAATTTTATCCTATTACTAAGATTTATATTTGACAGTTTACCTATCTTATATTCAATCATTTTATTAAAATTATACACTTAACGGTCTATGTAACACGTTCAAGATCTCGTGTAAGTCTATCTCTATTAATATACATCAAGTCATTAATATTAATAAATTATATTTTTGGAATGTAACTCACATACTTTATGGTATAAAAACATTAATGAGTTTTTAATCAAACCATTGTACTAAGGGACTTCTTCAATCAGAAAAGAAGTTTAGACTAGTGACTACAAGATACATCATACATGTAAACATCTGTGCACGTTATGTAATGTAAACATCTGTGTATATATTTATATATTAAAAAATATTTTTATTATATATGCGTGGGAAACATGTTTGTATTATCTACTTTTTGTTTTAAAAATATGTATGTTTTGAGATTTTCACAGATCTTTTAATTAATAATGCTAATTAGTTTATATTATAAACAAGAAACAAATGAAGACAAAGCATATAATATTCAACCAAATATGTATTGAAAATAGAATATATCCATCATTTTAAAACATTTTCTTATGTAAAACTTTAATCATTTAGAAATAAAGGGAGTATTCTTAGCTGCCCGTGATTAGTTTACAAATTAAGCATGACAAAACTCTTTGAAATCAACATTTGCATTTTCGATATATATAAAGTTATGAAAGAGATTTAAATACATTTTCCATTTGAGCAATTTGTTTTATAGCATGAAAATGTAATAATTTTCCAAAAACATTTTAACGATAGAAGATAAAATTAGAGAAACTTTTAATTACAGTTAAGCTTATTGTGTATATATATGTGTGTTTTTAGTAATTTAAAAGATTGCTCCGACACGTTTTTTTGTTTGACTAGATTTTCTGTAGCATGAAAAAAAAAACTACGACCCGAGAAAAGTGTTGACTTCAATATATTTCACGTGGAAAATACAGATCATGTGACGTCGGTTCTTATTGGTTGAAACTGGTTCGAGAGCCCCCCGATGGCTGGCTGTCCAAAGCAAATTGTAAATAAAGTAGACAACTTAATATGTATTTTCCGTATTTCCTATTTATTTTATTCTCACTTAGCCTTTTTGTTATCTACTCCCTCCGTTTCTCAATATAGGAGGTTTTAGAGTTTTAGTCTTTTTTCAAAATATAAGAGGTTCTCACATTTCAAGGTAAAAGTTCACTTTATTTTAATTTTAAAAAATCAAAATGTTAAAATACAATGAAAGAAGTTTCTTGGAAATCTTGAAAAACTAGAATATTAAATGATATTTTTTATTTAAAAGAGAAAAAGTTAAGTTTTCTTAATATGTGTGTTTTTGCTAAAACCTCCAATATTGAGAAACAGAGGGAGTATTATAAATTAGCGAACCGTTTTCTACGGATCATGCTATGTGATTTAGCTAAGTTTGTGTAATTGTGAAGGGACCATTCATATTAATAAATTGGACTACAATTAAATGGATGTATCTATTTTAAAATATGGCGTGCTTATTGAATATGGACCATTTCCAAAAGCTACATTCTAGCTTTGGTTACTAGATTATCTTTATCGTAATAAAAGTGTGATTCAATTCGATGCAACGTTCTGGCTGTCACCAAACAAACTCTACATCCACTTTCGGCATGTGAATATTATCTTCGTCTAACAATCAATACGTTAATCTGAAATTTTTTTAAAAAAATATATTCATCAATAAGTTAATTAATTTTGAGATTTTTCCAGTTTAATCACGTTTAATTCTTAATTTTTTTAAAAAACAAGGCAGAAAAATATAAATACATTTTGATAACATATACAACCAAATCAAATATTTTAAATTTCTGTGCATACATAATAGAAATCAAGAAGTTGCATTCTTGTTTGCAGGAAAGACAAAGTTAGTTCTTTTGTAATGTTTTGTATAATTATAGGAAATTTATAACAAATTTTTGTTCTTTTAGCGCTTTGGCATCAACACTGTAACCGCCTGGATCAGCCCCATCATAGCTAATAAAAAAATAGTTTGTGGATTCATTGAAGGATACGTTTAAATATTCTTGGCGTATAACCTACCATATAAGAACGAAGATTCGACTTTGTAAATAATAAACTAAGAGAGTAACCAAAAAGGAAGATAACTCGCAGCAAAAGAAGAATGAAGGAATTACTTTATTTTTTTATAAAAATAGAAAAGAAGTGAGAAGTCAAAATTGGAAGATTCGACTTTATATGATTTATAGGAAATTCCACTAATTATATGGTTTTTTGTCAACATTTATATGGTTTAAATGAAACCGATATATTGGTATTACTCGTATATATTTGAGAATTTAAAATTATATGGTTTATATGAAACGATATATGGTTATCATGCATGATTCTGTGTATATTTGAAAATTTAACATCCCATTTTGCTCTAAAAATGGGATGTATGAATTACTATTCTAGTTGTTGTACTTTTCTAGGTCGAAAGAAGGTCCCCACATTATCTCTTTCAGTCGATATTTAATAACGGATAGTTGATTTAAAAGGTAATATATAAAATGCCGAGTTGGGCATAACTATGCATGCTTCACTACAACTAGAAGTGGTGCTGAGGTCAAATTAATTAGATTAATTACCAAGTTTAATATGATTAAGGAGACGGATTTGGGTGCATCACACTTAGAATTCGATCCATCTGCTATACATATTCCATTTGGTTACTTTAAAAAACTATGAATAAAACAAAGTGTACACATAAACTGTAGCTATGAAGTCTAGAAAAGTGATGAGATGCTATGTATCTAATAAAAAAATCCTCTCAAATATTTAGATGTTCTAAAATTTGGGCATGGATAGTGAAATGATGTATAACCTAGATCTACATGAATCGGATTTAAGAATATGAGATAAGTGTTTTAACTATTCAAAGGCCGCACGCAACTTATAGTTATATATGATTTTTTATAAAGAAATCCTTGTTATATAATGTTTACTATCAAATAAAATTCGCTTTTTTAATTTTGAATAATAAACTGAAATCAATGCATATTTTACTCTATTAGTATAAACAACAATGTACAGAAAGTAAAATTATAAAAAGATACTACAATGTTTTTCAACTATACTTAAGAAGATTTATTAATATTAAGTAGACTACTAAAATCAGGTTTATGAGGAAAAAGTTCTAAAAAAAAAAACAAGTGTCGTAAAACTTTGGGACACAAATTCATTAGAGTATTTTTTTTTTCAAAAATACTACCAAATATTTAGGGAGATTTCTTAACTTTATTAAGGAGACTTCTAGAGTCATATTTATGAGGAAAAAATTATATTAAACAAGTGTTGTAATATTTGGGACACAAATTCATTATGGTATTTTATAATTATAAAATCAAAAATGAAAAGAAAGTAAGAAAATTAAACAAAATTATTCGTGTGCACCAAAAGGTAACGTGCTTTGTTTTATTGGAGTTTGATGATTCAGTTTTGGTCAAAACCCACTTGAGTTTTGGCCCATACTGATAGAAAGTATACCGCATAAATCAGAAAAGATTCTTCTTGACCTTAGTTGATTAATGGAAAGAATTACTCATAATAATTAGTCAAGTGCATAAGTAATAGCACTAAACAAATTCAATCTGTCTCCACCAGGACAGAAATGATTAATAAAACATGTATCCTTTTGCGCTAACACTATTTGTTTTTAGTTCCTTCTCCAACCATAGGATAAGGACTTACTCAAGATATTCATAACCCAAAAGTATAATATTTGGACCGGTCATAGAGTAAAACCCATCAAACATTTGCTTTAGGCACAATTAAACATATTTGGGCATCAATTTTCAAAGTTACTTGTGATGCAAATGTTTAGTCCGACCATAAACTCTTCAAGATGGTAAGTTCAAGTCTTACAATCTTCACATTATTGTCATTTTTGAAAAAATGTTTGCTAATGGACTTAAAACCTTTCTTTTTTGCTTTAGTATTGGGCCAAGTAACGGTATCGAATCGGTATGTGAGTGAGGCTTGGGGTCTTTGGAGTCAGTGAGAATTTTCAGAGTCTCAATGACATATTTTTGGATTTACTTAGTTAATTTCATAAGGAATGTGTTATTTGATTCCTAGTGGCTTCTGGATCGTTACAGCTCGTTAGATATCTGATGACACTGATCAATTTTTGTGATGTTACAGCTCGTTTGATCAAACAAACATCACAAAATGATCATATCAAACAAACAACTTACAAGAAGCATATGAATTTCCTTCTCAAGTGCCAGTAGCCAATATGCAAAGGTGATCAAGGCCAAACAAAATCCACGACTATCACAACTTTGTTTTTTCTTCTTTTGAATTCCGAGACTTAAACTCATAAACTAAATCAGGTCCGGAGTCAACATTTCAAATTCCAATTTAAATAATAACACCTTACCAAATGGTCCAAAGTTACAAATGCTACAATCACATATATATGAATCACACATAGTGAAACATAAAAATATGTTTACACATTAAGGAGACTCATAATCAGGTTTGACATTTTTCAAGCAAAAAAACTTGTACATAACATAAATTCCCAAGCGCTTCTTATCAGTTCATAGCAAATAAAATCTACCTTATTAAGAACATCATATGGACCTATATAATCCTCAAAATGTGCATACCGATCGATCAAACATACACACAGACAACAGACACACAGTACTATAGAACAATTATTTCGAAATTTTGAAGGAATCAATGGAGAAATTGCTCACTGATCTCCGGCGAAAAGAAGCCTCCGAGAGGCTGCGACTCTCGATTTCTTGTTCTGAACCTCTAACAACCCAGAATCCGACTCGTCGTGATACCATCCCACCGATCTCTGCGCCTCTTGTACGATCTGCGATATACCTGTTTCCAAACAGTACCGGGAAAATAATATGAGAGAAACCATCAGAGAGAGAGAAAGTAGAGTGTACCTTCTCTGACGGATTGCTTGTTGTGGCGGATATCGTGGATGGTGGCGGAGATCTTCCAGTAGAGAGGGCGGCCGACGTAGAACAACACCACCATTAAAGCGATCACGATCACAATTCGGAACCAGATTCTCGTTGATGTTGGAGACGCCATTGATGATTGATCCTCACTCACTCTTCTTCGAGTGATCGAAATCGGGGGAGATAACAAAGAAACTCAGTAAAGCCAAAAAAAAGAAGGAAATCACAGGGCCAGCAGATCAATTACGCCATCTCATCAATACAATACCCGAGAAGGCAGGGGTAATTCAGTAATTCAGTAACTTTTAGAGCAGAAAGCCTCTGCAGCGTTCAGAGGGTCTCACGGACATGTTTTCACACGAATTATAGCTTGCGGTCATTCACGGTTTACCAGATACTACGCCTGGGCATTTACCCAAAACCTGAAATCCGAATTCGATCCAAACCGATTTTACAAAAAAATTTGAACGGGGTTTGAGTCTAGGTATTTTGGGTATTGGATAATAACCGAACCCGAACGAATACTCGAAATAACCCGAAAATTTATCTAATTTTAAGTAATTTTACTATTTTCGAGTATTTTTGTTGTTTGAATAATTTTTTTTTATCGATTTTTTTGGTAGCACAAATATATTAATCTATTTTTGGATATTTTTAGGTAGTTTAGATATATATCTTTACGAGATTTTCGAGTATTTTCATATTTTTTTGCAGTTTTCTTTTTAGATTTTCGAATTTTTTTCGTAGTTTCGGTATCCCAATATGACTCGAACCCGATAAATCTCGAACCGAACCCGATCGATATATAGAATTACCCGAATATAGCCTATAATCCTAAGCCAAAAACCCCCGATCCAAACCCGAATGGATATAAAAACGTCCATGCATACCAGATACCATGTAAGAGAAGAAGGAAAAGTAAATTTTCAGAGAGAAAAATGAACTTTTCTTTTGTTTATAAATGTTTGACTGTATTGATGCTTACATATAGAGGGAACTCACTCTTTTAAATACTAGTTTACATTCAAAATGAATGAACTATACGGATTGAACTGATATAAGGGAGAAATTTGTTCTTTTTTTTATTGTTCAACATCTTTAGTCTTTACACTCTAACATCATTATGAAGCGCTCTATGCTATTCTGAAAATGTACACAAAGAAATCAATCTTGAAAACGAGTAAGTGGCGGTGGTGGGTGAACTATTCTTGTCCCTTCATTCAACCATATGGATTGTGACAAAGATATAAACGTATCAAATTCTACCCAATTAATTAATGGCTATATGTGAACATTTAACCATGATTCTTAGTAAACAAAAAATAGTGGAGTTGTCACAAAGACGTAAGTAAGATATAAACGTATCAGAATAAATCAAATATGTGTGGTAGTCTATTGATAACATGAGAGGTTTGGTTTTCTTATATTTCGGGTTCGTGGGAAATTGTAGGCTAAAGATCCACAATCTACTCAAAATAACACTAATGTGCTTAAGTGTGAATATCTATTAAATATAAATTTCATAACATCAATTTACAGTGATTTCTAAATTATCAGTTGGTAGCTAATTTATAGTAATCTCCAGAATTATTAGTCTGTCTTTTTGGTGTGCAAAAAAGTCTGTGTTTACACTATTTTTCTTCTTGGATTCAATATGTTGTTTTAAATGGAGTATTGATTTTTCAAACCAAGTCCATTCCATTAATTGTTTCTTTTAATTTTCCACGATTCCCCAATCCCACATATACCAATCAAAACCTAACTGATGGAAACCTTAAAGTGACCAACCAAAACATTCAAACAAAACCCTCATATTTTTACTCTACTCCACCCTTGAGCTCACCAATGGATAAAGCTTTTGATAAATTCCCCCAAAAATTGATAGTATCTTCCCGCTTATTTCTCTCGTCGAATAGAAGCTTGGATCTCTTCGAGTGTCTTCCCTTTCGTCTCAGGCACTATCTTCGCCACAAAGATAATCGTCATCGCAGCAAAAGCAGAGTAAATGTAGAATGTACCTATACCCACTCAATTTAGCGTTTCTATAACGCGGTTTCTTGCGGTTAAAACACACTGATCAGAGTGTGTAGTTTACCTGGAGAGCTCCAGCTCATGAGGAAGTTGAAAGTGTAAGAAACAGCCCAAGCGCCAGACCAGTTCACAAGTACCACTAAGCTTCCTGCGATTCCCTTCACGTTTATCGGAAATATCTGCGTTTGTTTCATCACCAATAAAAACAGAGCAAGACTTCAGTGTATACTCTTCTAAAAAGCTATGACTCAGTTTATAAACAACGTTTCTTGCTACACAAGTTACAGCTCTGTTTTTAAACGAGGAACCATACCTCAGACATTATCACCCAAGGAACAGGTCCCATTCCGATGGAGAAAGAAGCTACGTAGATCTGATTAGTGGAAAACGAGACATGACTTTTTAATATTAGTATTAGGGAATGTAAGATATATTTAAAGCAGAACTCTGCTTTTGAGTTCTGTTTTTGGTATTAGGTTAGAACTAATCAAGTTTTACTTACAAGTACACCTCCGACGGCTAAGACAGGAACCCATTCAAGCAATAAGCTTTGTCCCTGAATCCATAACATATCAGATTAGATGTAACAAATTGATTTAATGAACATATTAATAAATTTCAAACAGGGTTTAGCTAGGGTTTATGATATGAACCTTGAGGAAGAAAGATGTTCCTGTGAGTATACATCCTAAGAAGATCCCACCAGCTGAAATCTGCAGCACCATTTTCATATAAATAAAACTGAACACTGGACTCGAAAAAGCTTTTCTATAGATTAAAAGATGTTACCATTATTAGTGGCCTTCTTCCACATTTATCTATCAAGACTGTTCCAATAACAGTTATGGGCACCTGTTAAAATTTTTGATTCCATATCAATATTGACATGGGACTCATTACAGAGAAGGATATCGAGTGAAGCGAAGAAGTTTATTCACCTGAACACAAGCTATAGCAATTGTTCCGAGTTTGCCAGACGAAAATCCTGCAATGTTTTTGAAGACATGTTACAATTCTGACACAAGTTACACCAAAAAAAATTCTGACACAAGAAAATATTGAGGTTTATAGTACTCGTATATATACCAGCTTTTACAAACGTTTCGCTTGCGTAGAATCCGATCCCGTTGATTCCCACAAACTGTTGGAATACCATTAGGGAAACACCAATCTGAAGAGTAACGTGAATAACACGTTTAGAATTTCTGAAAGATTTGAGTTAAAGATTGATAAGTTCTTTGTCTTGGTTCTGAGTTAAGCACTTACAATGACAGACCGACCATATTTCTTGGAGAAAAGATCTTGAATTCTTGCTTTTGGAAGAATCTCAAGAGCTTGAATGGAGGCTTGAATCTCTTCAGCTTCATTTGTGATATTTGTATCTCTTCCTCTCAGATTTTGTAGCGCTACCCGAAACTCTCTCTCACGGCCTGCCTTTGCCTGGAAGCAAGAGCATGAAAAGATTTAGATCATGCGAGGAAGCTTATTTTAAAAAGATCGATAGCATTATGAATCCAATAGAGATAATTACCAGCCAACGAGGAGACTCGGGGATGAAGCACAAGCCAAATAGCAAAACAATGCATGGAGCAAGTCCTTTTAAGACCAAAAACATATGTATATTGGTCATTTTCCAAAGGATATTTTATGAAAGATTTACCAAGAAACCCTTGAGAGATTTACCGGTAAGGGCAAGAATTTTCCAGGAGATGAGAGATCCGATCAAGAAAGAAACCGATGCGCCGATCACAATCATGAGTTGGTTCAATGTTGTGAGTCCACCTCGTAGATTCTTGGGAGATATCTCAGCAATGTAGACAGGCACCTGTTTTTGTTGATTCATTTACTTTGGAGACTTTGAGAGTTTTTTTTTTATAAACATTGGTTCATAGATATCAACATATTTTGCACCCAAAAAGAGTGTAAAATTACAATTAGACCAATTTATCTTGACTACTATATTTATCTTAAGAATTGATTTAAAGGGTTATAAGTTTTTTTTTAGTTAAAAAGAGAGTAAATTACCACATAAGAAAAAACTCCAATTCCATATCCTGTGAAGAACCTTCCTACATCAAGTAACAAAGCACCCTGCACCAAATTTGACATCATATTCAAAATCTAATATTGGTCTTAGTTATATTCGATAACCGGATCTACTAAACCGAAATCCAGACTAATCTCAGAATATAGCTTTGATGTTGCAAATACTCGAAGAATAGGTATGTGTATGTAAATTTAAATACCTTGGAGACAAAGACAGCGAGCCAGCCAGTAATGCAGAAGCAAGCTGAAGTTCTCATAGCCTGAAATGAGTTTCAACATATATAAATATATCTAAGCATTGAAATTTTTGAAATTTAAATTTTAGGCACTTAAGTTTGTGATTGAGAATGATATACATACCCCTTTCCGGCCAGTCAAATCTGAGATTTTACCACTCATAACAGCACCAAGCATTGCACCGATTGTTAATATGGACCCAAACATGGAGAACTGCATTTTTACATACACAAAAAAACGAATTGATCTCATATTGTAAAATACTATATACTATTTGACAAAAGTATGGACATGCTCTCTCTGGCTCGGACAAAAGTATAGACACAAACCTCTGCAAGTGAGAGATTGAGATCTTGTCTTATAGCTGATTGAGTAGGCGCTGAGTATCCAACCTTCATCAACAAATAAAATTTTGTAAGAAATTAGTTTGGCCTTAATTATAAAGGGAACCTCGGATTGAAATAGAGTGTCTCTGTTAAGCCAGAAAATCTTACACAAGAGCCAAACTCAAAGGAGCCACAGACAGCAACAAAAGTGCTGAAGAGAACCATCAAGTAAGATCCATTAATCTCACTCTCTTCTTCATCAACCACTTTCTTCAACAATGGATTCTCAAGATCCTCCACCTTATTTACTATTTCACCCCTCTCTACATCTTTGATTTCTTGAATTGCCATGCTCTCTATCTCTCTCTCTCTCGCTCTAACTCTAAACTCTTTGAGAGAATGGCTAGTTTCCGAGAAACACAGAGAGGGGTGTGAAGAGTTTGGTTCCTGAGAATGAGTATAAATAAGGTAATAGATGTAAGTAGAAGTCTTGACGTTGGACGAAGATATTTAAGATATTTGTCCTTTGGCGGCAAATTAAAATAAAGAAATATTAGATGCGAGATAATGATTGAGATTAGTACTGACAAAAACAGTTCTCATGTGGGATGAAGCTGTCACTGACGTAGCTAGGGATGTTAAAGTGGGTATTTGCCCAAATGGGTACCCAAAACCCAAGAAAAAATTTAAACCCAAAACCCTAATATTCTAACAGAAAAAGAAAAGGGTTTAAAATGGGCAGGTACCCATTGTTTATGGGTTCACAATGGGTTCACTTAATTGGGTTTTGGGTACCCATGGGTTTTTAAATTACATCAATGATCATAATTTTTTATAAGTAACCATTTATTAAATTACATCAATGATCTTATTTTTCTTTAAAAAAACTTAAAATTATATTTTCCCGCCAAAATATAAACTTTTATTTTCACGCAAAAACGAAAACTCTCATTTTCACGCCAAAAACGTAAAATCCGGTTTTCCCGCCAAAAACGTAAAATTATGTTTTCCACTAAAAACGTAAAATTCTATTTTCCCGCAAAAAACATAAAATCCTGTTTTCCCGCAAAAAACGTAAAATCATGTTTTCCCGCCAAAAACGTAAAATCCCGTTTTCTGCCAAAAACGTAAAATCACGTTTTCCCGCCAAAAACGTAAAATCATGTTTTCCCGCCAAAAACGTAAAATCCCGTTTTCCCGCCAAAAACGTAAAATCTCATTTTCCCGCAAAAAACGTAAAATCCCGTTTTCCCGCCAAAAACGTAAAATCATGTTTTCCCGCCAAAAACGTAAAATCACGTTTTCCCGCCAAAAACGTAAAATCTCGTTTTCCCGCCAAAACGTAAAATCACGTTTTCCCGCCAAAAACGTAAAATCACGTTTATATTTAGACCCATTTAGGCATGTCTGGTTAGGCCCGTCTTGTTAGGCCCGTTTAGGCCCGTTTAGGTCCGGTTATATTTAAGCCCATTTAGGCCCGTTTAGGCCGTCCGGTTAAACCCGTTTATATTTAGACCCGTTTAGGCCCGTCTGGTTAGGTTCGTCTGGTTATGCCCATTTAGGCCCGTTTAGGCCCAATTATATTTAGACCCATTTAGGCCCGTTTAGGCCCGTCCGATTAAACCCGTTTATACTTAGACCCGTTTAGGCCCGTCTGGTTAGGCCCATTTAGGCCCGTTTATATTTAGACCCGTTTAGACCCGTTTAAGCCCGTCCGTTAACCCGTTTATATTTAGGTCGTTTAGACCCATTTATATTTAGACCCGTTTAGGCCCGCCCATTTAGTTCCGTTTAAAAGTAAGAAACCCCGTTTAAAATTTTTTGAAAAAAAATAACGGACTAAGGAAATGTGTCAAAATATTAACATTTAGTACAAAACAATATTAGTATCAAAGTATGGATGGGTACCCATGGGTATACCCAAAACTTAATAAGCTATACATGGGTATTACCCATTGACAAAAAAAATATTTGGATTCATTGTAGATTGGGTTTTTATTAGTTGGGTTTTTGTGGATTGGGTTTGGGTTGGGTTATTTTATCCATATTAACATCCCTAGACGTAGCTCTCTCAAATTGCCCAAAATCCAATCATTTCCACTCCTTTTTATTTTTTACTATTTAAGATTTTTTTTTTGCTTTACATTGCTAATTTACTAGTATTATGTTTAAACGTTAAAGTAATGCAATCAGTACTAGGACTTTGTTTTTTTTGTGAGATTCAATCTGTAACTGCATAAATCAAATTCGGACAAAATTTGGTTTAGAACATATCGACAAATGATGAAAAGGAAAACTATATACATCGAACAAAACACATAAAACTGGTTATTTTATGTTGTAAGTTGTAACTTGTAAGTCATTTATTATTATATTACATAAATTAATGTAGCCGTTTCATATTCTATTTTGATTATGAACCACAAATCTGAAAGTCGGAATTATTTTTAATCTTTCTGGATTTATATTTAATTGTCAAAAACTAAAACAATATGAATTTATATAAAACCAAACTAAAATCTAAAACATAATTTTTGTGAGCAAACAAAAAATATTCGTGAATTAGTGGAATTATTTAAAAAAATCGATATGTTTTTAATACAAAATTTAATGTTTAATTGTCATTCATCTACATATGATCAGCAAATATTTTTTGTTGTCATAATTTCGGATTTTATGTTGATAGGTTTACCATGCGGGTGGTGGGTGTGTGAATTGACAACGTGCAGCTATATTTATCCATATGTTTCTAATATGATATGCAAATTTTTATAATGTTGTTGGTGTTTATTGGTTAATTTTCAAGCTTTATAAATTGTGTATATTGTAATAGACTAGTAGCTAACTCTTGTCAGCTTCCAAGCTTCTCAACTGTTCAAATAAAGACATAATAATTTATTGCAATGAAATAAAAATATTTTTTTCTTTTTTTTTTAAATAAAAATAAAATAAAAATATCTTCAGCGAGACGTAAGTGAATATTTTGTTGACGTTCTGTTGAATAAACGCAGCAACCGCGTCAGATATAACTAGGACACGTTCTAATGAACTTATACATCATATACAAAATTGATAAAAAAAAAATATCATATACAAACATCTCCGTTTGAGATTGTATCTTGTATATACGTCCAACGATCCAAGTAATCTCCTCCAATAGTTGGTTTGTTAGAGATAAGGCTTTCTATGTATAAAGGTTAGCAAAGTTCTCGAGGCAAAATATATGTTCAAAACATGTTAAATCTAGCGTTTGCTCGAAACGTATGCAGAGAATCGTATTAAATAAATGTTAGAATGTTGTCGTTTACCCCCAAGTATGACTCAGATATGACTCAGATATGTATTACCATATGTGTGTCTCTTCATTATTTCCAAATCTTAGAGCATGTACATTGAGGTCTCTTAGCATAAGAGCACCTCCAATGGAGGTTTTAAGCTCTTTTTTGGCACAAATTCTTATGCAAAAAGAATTAAAAATTAATAAAATTAAGAACCCACTTAACAAAAGTTTCTTAGATAAGGATTGTTTAGGACCTGTATCGTCACTGTAGCGTTTCGGTGGCGCGAAGTGATTGGTTAACTTTTTTTTTTTTCAATTATTAAAAAAAAACATTAAACAATTGGTGAAGAACCCCAAGGGGGGGTTCACCGTTGTTGCTGCTCTAATATTTTCACAGGTTCCTAGGAGTAAAGTATTAAAATTAAATGAATAAAAGCATAATTGTTTAGGACCGAACCTAAAATAAGGAACTTTGCATACAGTATCTTAACCACATGGCTTCCTCTTATTGGCTTCCTAAAATAAGTCCTTGTTTATTTGTTCTCCTCCTCTCTGAAGCAGTGAAACCTTTCTTCATCGTCTAACCCTTGATTCAGCTACCGGAGTCAAACTTTCACTTGAGGATGGTAATCGATTTCTTTTCGTATGTTTCTTATACGTAGTAGCTTAATTGATTCCTTATTTGATCGTGTAGAAATCCAAGCATAGTCTTATGGTAAGATCAATTTCGATTTCGTTTTCCAGAGAAACTAGGTTTTCGATTTCTGTCATCACGCTGTCAGTTCCCAGTGTCTATTGATTTACCGATCGTTTTATATGGAACACTAAGGAAGACTAGTTTTGATTCTCGCAGTTCTTAAAAGCTGACAATGCTCAGCTTTGTCTTTGTTGTGTAGGCAAATAGTCATAACAGTAGGCATACCATCATCTTGTTGCAAAACTCTCCCAACAGAGCTACCAGGACGTTTATGGACTATGATTCTATAGGCCAAGCTATGGATGGTAACTGTTAATTCGAATCACCACTCTGTAAATTAGCTAATAGCTATCTTTGTTATACTGAGATTTTATCTTTATGGTATAATAAGACAGACTGTTTGTATAGCTCTGTAGCTGTTTCTGTGACTCGATAGGACGGTCAAATTTAAATGATTTGTTTAAGGAGGCTGTGTTATGAGAATGAATGGTGTGTGTACAGTGTACTTGGCAACCATACTGATGATGCCATTGCAGTTAGGGATGGTGTTATTTGTCTTCGATTTTACTATTAATTTGTTTGCTAATAAGGTGGATGAAGTAGGATGAAGAAGAAAGTTTTATGGCAACGAACTTGTTTTACTTGTAAAATTTTGAATGCTTTCCTCATATGCCGAGATGTCTGGTTCTGAACAGGTATTTGCGGCTTATACGAAAGGAAGTTGAAGGAAATTAACCCATCCCTCAGAAACCTAAGTTATGACATTTCTGATCTTTACAATTTTACTGATGGTCTTGCTGACATGAGCGCTTTGGTGTAAGTCTTGCTCCTTTCTCTCCCTCTTGGATGCTTATGTTCATTTTCTCGCCCTCACCAGGACACTGTCAAATTCACATCCCCTGTTCACTGCATATATGTTTTATAGTCAGTTAGTTATTCATTACTACCGTTACATTTGCTGAAGACTTGAAACTCTTGAATCCATTAGCTTGATTTCTTGCAAGTTCTATGTACAGAGATATCGTTAGGATTCCCATGTTGTATAACAAAACTAACAATGCTTTGATCCTTAAGTTGACACTAATAGTTCGTTTCTACCTTGATGGTTGCTATATTAGTTGAGAATCCCAAGTGTTTGGTGGTTATATGTCAAATGATTCTAACAAATCAACTGGTCTGTGTGAACCTTTCTTATGCAGGTATGAACATTCGATGAATGCGTATATGCGATATGACAAGCTGTGGAGTAAACAGAAGGCATTTCACCATGTCAAAGACTTGCAAGTGGAGGCAGATGAAGAAGCATCATTTGAAGAACATATAAAACTTAAGAGAGGCCACTTAAAACATCATCACCCACTTAAGAGATGATCATGTTATACTTTGGATTGATTCACTTAAATACTTATTTTTGTTAAGAACCCCACTTAAAGATTCATCAATGGATGAGTAAAAAAGAATAGAATTCTTAACTATTTAAAATCAATTAAAAAACTATTAAAAAATTCTTAAGAACCCCACGGAATTCATCAATGTACATGCTCTTATCTCATTTGTCTCTTTCTACCCATTTGCGTTCCAACATGCAAATTAATCTCAGCGCCGTCTTCCTAATCCACGATACATATATAACTATTCATAGAAAATATCATATTGAAGCACACCAATTTACTATAAGCTCATCAAACAGTTTACTCTTACGATCCTATATCATTGTCAGTAAAAAATTATTAATTTTAACAACTAAAGTTGTAATAAGAATACATAATACCATAACTGTAAAATATAATGTTTTCCTTCACAAATAATCCATATTGTTTCCTTTTAATTACGGATTGGATTGACATGACAATAATAATAAAAAAAAAAAAAGTCAAGGTTAAAACTTGATCCTAGAGTTGACCAAAGAGAGTTTAGACTTTAGAGAGACCTCATGAGCCAAGGAAGCAGAAAAAAATGTAAATACTAAAATTATGATTAGGATTGTCCAAGTATACGTTTTTAGACCAAGGAAAAAAATATGTTACAGTGAGCGAAAGCAAATCTAATCTGTATATATAACACTAGTCGATGAGGAATAATCAGATCATTGACCAGACCATATCCTCTGTTATTACAGTTGCAGAATCACCACTAGTCTTTTAGTCATTGGGAAGAAGAACACGGAGAAGAGTAAGTAAACTCAACTGATCACCAACCATTTTGTCTTTCTCAAGGGAATCTATCTGAGAAGCTGTAGCTGAGCTCTGTTGAAAGCTGAGGCAAGCTTTTTAATACAGTTCCCTTCAAGCTTTTTCTTCCATTGAAACTATTATTCAAAGTTTGTGTGCAAGTCTCGTTCGGATTGCTACTGCAAGCTGTGTGACCTTGTTTGGATGGTAGAGAACCACACAGACCACAAAACAGACAACAAATGTAGCGATTAAGAAAGCAGTTTGTGGGGACCTGAATGTTTGCGCAGAGTGTATTGGTATACATGACTTCCGTGGCCAGTCTCCTATGTCATTTACGTTCATGACAACCTCTTTGTTTAAAAGAGGATCGGTCTCTTTTCCGCCAGTATCTGGTGATGCCGCTTGTATCCTCTCTTTACAATCTAATCCTGCTTCTGGATCCTGTAAATATAATAAATGGGGAATGTTAACAAAGAAACGTATGAAAAGAAACAATAAAGAGATGCACGACTGTGCCCAGAATCCATTGATCTCGTCATAATGTGCCAAAAATATCATGAAACAAGAAACCAAATGTGTAAGACAAGTAAATGTGGTGTGCGAGTCCAGTTTAAAATCAGATTCACCTTCTGGTAACTGCTCTCACAACAGCACGCTGATGTTACTGGATTCACCTTTGAATCTTCATGGCTTTGCTGCTTTCTGGCTATATTCATATTTTCATGTAGAAGCTTCACGTCGCAGTCACATGTACAGTGAACGAGACTGTCTGGCTTCATTTTCTTGACTAAAGTTTCCAGATTGTGCAGTACGTTTCCTAAGACTGAGTCCGAGTTATTCTGTATCAGATAATTCAAGACTCTGTTGTATCTTTTTATCTGACATCGGTTCACGGTTAGCTCAGTGCATTCTGAAGAGGGCACCTTCACTGACCATGCAATATCTAACAAGAGCCCAGTGAAGCTGCTCTGCCTCTCTTCGAAATCTCTGCAACAGCAAGTCACAGAACAGCATGCGGTAATGTCTTGTTCCTCTCGAAAGAGTGTGGCATTAAACTTCTGCTCTATTAGTTTCATTTCAGAACAAATAGCTTTATCTCCAATTATCAGAGGTATGAAATTTGATAGGCCAGATTCATTTTCAACCTACAGAAGGATTGGAGGAGCAAGATATTATTTGCAGAAACAGAGCTACTTGTAAGAATGTATATTATTAACAAATGGGTACCTCGACAAATGCAGGGCCAAAGAGATTAGGGTCAGAGTTCACGATATTTATTCTGTACAACTTGTTATTACAAGAACGCGTTCCATCCTGGCTCGGTGCAGGTACAACAGAATAGTTATGTGGTAAGTACTTCCCAGAAAAAGACACAAGAAACCTGCAGTGAAACCATTTTCATGTTATTCTTTCCTATCCAGAACATCTTAGTGGTACAAATGTCCAAGAAACCAAACCAACACATGATGAGTAGTAATCCCAATGCAACACTCTGAAGGTTCTTGAGAGTTTCATCATATGAACAATATGACAGAACTAAAATATCCGAGAGATGCCAGAAGCATAGATCAAAATAAGGGTTGATAGCCATACCGGCATTTGGGCTGCAGAAGGTTAAGTCCACAAACAACAAGTTCAATTGGTTTTCCAGCTTCAAAACATACTGGATACACAAACTGAAGTTTCGGTGACTCTAATTTTACATCAACTCTATTTAAAGTTGTTCCACCTGTCAAAACCAAAAGCAAGTAAGAATAAACTTGCACTAAAAACGTCTCAACACACAAGATTATGCTTATCCAATAAGATAGCGAAATATAAAAACAGAGAAAAAGTAAAGCACATCATCTTGCCTTTCATAAGACGGAAAATCGTGTTGTTCAAATAGACAGTCATCGAGCCTCTTCCAAACAGCATCTTTCCAGGTTTAAGAATAAATTCATCCAGATAAGCCACAGGATCTTTAGACAACTGCTTAAAGAAAAGAAATAGGAAACGCTTATTACAGTGCAAAGTCAAACAGAGGGCTCGCAGGGAATATATTTTAAGTTAGAATTTTCTCTCTCCAGGACACGATTCGAAATATTGCACAATTTTCAGGAAAAAAATAACTCCCGGACACATAAATTTCCTAAGAGCTTTAGCGAGTATATGATACTTAAGAGGGAAAATGTTCATAGAGATATAGAGCAACAGTTTGACCAAAAAAAAAAGATATAGAGCAACCTTTCAAAAATAGACACCCTACTAATAAGAAACAATTTTATGTTGTGTTGTGGCTTCAAGAACATGAAATGATGATTAAAAGATCACAGAATGTACCTTCGCCCACATAATCTCTGGCATTGCTATGAATACAGTTAAAATTGTACATCCTGGACGGATATAGCCCTCCAGCTCAACAGGCATGGTGGCCAACCATTGGAATATCTGCAAATTCAATTGATTATAAGAATATCAGTTCTTTCAGATTCTGAAAAGGGTAAACATAGTCTCTGAACACCGAACTGTAATATAAAGTTCTTGAGAATACTTGATGACGTAGTCTCCGAGGGAACTCCGCTGGATTCCAATCATAGAGCTTAAAAGAGATCCGACCTGTAGGGCACTACAATGAAATGAAAAATTAGTTAATAAAGCACAAATAATATTTTTGATGTAAGAGTGGCTGAAGAGAAACCCACCATAGTTGAGTAAGCACTTTTGTTATCACCACAGGAAGGTGAAAGTTCAAACTTTGTGTCATTCATTCCTTCATCTAGTTGAGCTTCACCCGAACCTGGAACAGAGACAAAGTTGTCTGCGTTGATGCTATGGGTAAAGGGTACAGAACCCTGAGTGGGAATATGCCGATCTTGAAAACTCAATGAAGCCTCTTGTTCCACTCTCTGGTCACTAGAGCATGTATTATCTGCTACAAGTTAATAACATGGACAAGCGGAATCAGCTTGAATTTCAAGAAAACTCAAACATTGGTGACTAGAAGAATAAGCAAACTAAACAACTAAGAAAAATAAACCACGTGATAATATGATTTTTGCTATTCAGTGTTCACTTATACCTTTTCCATCATCAACATCAATTACGCTGTTATCATTCTGTGATAACACTTGCTGTTGTTTTGAAGCAACTCCTCCTTTATCTACAGGTTTCCTTTTCCGTCTGTTGTTGTGACGCTCTAGCTTTCTCCGACAGCTGCGTTTTCCCTCGTCAAAGTCCGGGAGCACGTGGAACCTGCCATATGGTTTAACTCACTGTAAGGATGGAAACAGCACCGATAGGACCGGTTCAGCTCAGCTTATGCTGACTACTCGACATAAAGGTGAACTGGTCAGCTCAGCTTATGCTGAATAAAGAGAGTTGGTTAATGACATATGTATAATCTGTGGAATCATTCAAGTAGATCAACAGTGTCTCCCCAAATCCAATTTCCTAATGATATATTCAACAGTTTATAATCCTATCAAACAGACAACAGAAATCAATCCAGATCTTAAAGATTTCGTGTTGAAAACCAACACTTATGAAGATAGTTACAATTGTATCTGTTGAGCAATGAAAACTACACATTTCTTACGAATTTTTGGATAGTCTAAGTCAACCATGAGCTGCGTATGAGATTAAATAAGACAGTTCGATTCAGCTATCAAAATCCAGTCTATATTTTCGTGATCAAATCTCCAAAGCTAGGACTGCAAAACTGAAAAGAAAAGAATAAAGCGATAAAGAACATACTTTCCACACTGTTGACAGTATCTCTTATCCTCTCCGTCAAGCACAACGGAGCCGGCGTTAGCACACCGGAGGCAAACCCTATGCCTCTTATGATACCCTTTGAGCTCGCTTATATCCACTTCACAACCCGGAACCTGACATCGAGCCACGCCCGACCCGCCACGAACCCGCTTCTTCTTCGGCAGCTCAGCCTCCTCAAGTTTCTGATCGAGCTCCGGACACGAGCAAGGAAGCAGACCTTCCATGAAATTGGAACAAAGCAACCTCGGATCCCGCTTCCTAACCCGATCGGAACCTGAGCCAGATTCATCCGGAGAAGGATACGATTCAGATTGCGCCATAGGTTGCGTTGCAATCAGCGGAGGAGGAGGAACGGGAGAGAAGGGAGTTTGATCGGAGTCGAAAGAGACGAGTAGTGGCTCGTCTGCGGCGAAGTCAAGGAGATCTCCCCAATCCCACATAGCGGAGGAATAAGTCGAAGGATCGTCGTCCAGCAATGCCGGCGGTTGAATTTCCATCTCCGGCGGCGATTGGGATTGCGACATAGAAGACATCTGCAGCGTCTTCAATCATAAATTCAGAGGAATTGGTACAGGACCCATCGGTTGTTAAAGAAGTTGGTAATTTGGTTGAAGGTTTTAGGTATATTTGCTGGGAAAAATGCATTTACAAAAACAAACGAGTTTATTTATTTATTTTTATTTTTTTGTCAAATTTATTTATTTATTTTAATTTATAAGGCACAGATAAAGTAAATTATAGTTGATGTTCAAAAAAAATTCTAAAATAGTCTACATTTTTAATGAGATGAATATAGACTCCTTGAACTAAATAATAGACACACACAATCACGATTAGTTAAGTTAATAGTGCTATAAATAGTTTATTCACATAATATAAATTATGTGATTATTTAAGAAATATGTGATTTAGTTAGTTAATCTTTTGAATTGTAATAATAGATTAAACGATGCAGACTAAATAAATAATATTTATGTGATACTGTTTTAATATAATTTAAATATATATATATATATATATTATAGAATATAACAAAATAATAATAATATAAAATTAAATGCGGAAAGCAATAAACATTACTCTAAATTTATTTATTTGTACGAAATGATCATTTAAATGGTAAACATTTTATCATTTTATTATTGCAAAAAAAATAAGCTAAACATTTTATCATTTAATAAGCTTATTTCAATGATATACACCACAGTATCAATACTATTAAAAAATTGGAGTTTGGCCATGGTACATAAATGTTGTTCCAGAAATTTGTCCTTGATATTATTAGGATTTGTAACCTTCATTAAGGGTAATTAGGGAATATAACATTATCTCTACAATCCATGTTTCCAAACAAGACAATTATTAAACATGTAGCCAAACAACCAAAATCTAATGGGTCCCACTTTCCTAATTAATTAAAATCAAAACAAATTGATTGATAAATATAATGAATAATTTATACATCAACTATTATATATAAATTAAGATTTTTTAATTTATGATTTAATTCAAAATATATTTATAATATATTTTAATATCTTTTTATTTTGTTTCAAAAAAAAAAATATATATATATACATATTACGATTGATGTTTTTACGATTGTACTTTTTAGCAGGTTTTTCCATCAAACTGAAAAATATTTAATTAATTAAACGGGTTGAAAAATTAATTAGCCAATCTCGATTATAATTTTTTTTTAAAAAAATTCGCATATAGTAAATAATTTCAGCTGATATATTTTAAAATTAATAAAATATTAAAATGATTTCATACTTATATTATTCAAATATTTGAAGCGTCAAATTATGCTTTATGTTTGAATGGAGTTTTTAACGGATAGTTCCATCAAATTTGCAAATTATATATACGACTACAACATGTATTTTATAAAATAATATTTTAGATAAATAAAATAACAATTAAACATATACTACATAATTTTTACAATAGTTGTTTTCACATATATATATATATATATATATATATTTTTCCAAGCTATGATCTTACGATACAACACATATTAAAATATATAATGCGAAATCGTTATTTTAATCTCTTAATCCTTACGATATATCTCCTCCAAATAACACATAATTCATTAAAAAAAAAAAACTAAATTGCTAACTCACTGTTTATAATGTTGGTTAAACAATTATAATCAAAATTAGATTACATAATTAAAAATCTAAACTACTATTAACAAAATGAATAAATAATAAAATTTGTAAAGAAAATTAAACCCGCACTTTCTAAGTGCGGGTCAAAATCTAGTACTAATTACAAACTTAATGATCATCGACACCAAAATGCTGCTCACATATGGTATAAATTTGGTCAACTATTAAACAATACATCATTCACATAACATACAGCCGTTGATATATCATATTTATCGGCTTTATAATACGAAACTAATCTTCTATCTCAAAATAAAAATGAATGATAGAATATGCCAACAAGTAAATTTATACTCTTTTGTCAAAAAATTGCAGTTATTTATAATTAAAAAAAAAAGTTTTATTAAAAGATATCAACAGAGAAAATTGAAGGGACGAAAAATATTCGGTGCGCCTGTTAAGACTTTGATTGAGGTGAATGGGAAGGAGTGTGAGCCAGCCAGGTAGGAGTGTCGGGACGTGACGTGCACGCGCATCGTGATCTACCAAAGCGTCGCGTGCAAGCTACGCGTGTTTGGAGGAGGAGGTTTATCAATCGTTATCGAAAATAACGTCAGAACAGTGTTACTTGGGACGTGAGTTACCAAAGTGTGCTCTCTCTCTCTTTTTCTGTTCTCCAATAATAACGGTAGAGCTTGGTCTTCGGTTCCAAGTCAACCACCGCCAGAAAATAGACACGTGTGTCATCCTTTTGTAGTACAGTGTCTAGCAATAATAGACTCACTTCTCGGATGGCTAATGATTGAGGTGAGGGATGAGAGGATATGTGCTTAACATTTTTGGATGGACCTATCCGGGCCCAAGAACAAATGACGACATCATGAACCACTGAATGACCCACCTAAAGTTGAAACCGATGAAAACAGAAGGGTCATAAAAGCATTGCCCCTGACATCTTTCGTTCGAGACAAACCTCGTTACCAATGATTATTACAAGTTCTGACATTGACAGTGACACCATCCTCGTCAATGCAGCATCAACTCAGAATATGTTTTGTGTGTTGGCCTTTGGGTGATGAATAGCTTACAAGTGTTCGATGATAATCTATCTATATTAATAGTTCTAAGTGTTATTTTTTCTTAAACTCAAAAAGTCACTGTGGTTTTGATGGATTCTACAAAGAAACTCAACTTTCTTGTTTTGAGGAGAATAGTATTATTAGATCACACCTTTTGGTAAATAAAGTAAGATCATATCTTCTAGCAGTCCATTAATTATCAGCCGTTGGTTATTTTTCTATATAAATGACGACATCATCAAACCCTAAAAGTTTTTTTTTATATAAATGTCAGCAGTATGTGATAATAGTATTTAGGGTCACAAAGTCAAATTATTCCAATAATCTTTTTCCCCCACTGCACATATTACTGCATTAACTGCATCACAGAATTTATGTTTTAGAAATAAGAACAAAACCAAACAGCATTTTGTGAGCCAATGTCTCGAATTGGACATAAATCTACTGAAAACATCGAATATTCTTTAATATAAATAATTTTATCAAGACTTGGTCGAGGGCCGAGAGCATGAGGTCATCGATACGATTTCCTTTTTGTTTATTAGTTTCCGAACCAACTACCAAAATAAAATTTGCGGTGTTGAGATAAATGAAAGTGTCAATCCATTATTAATCTATGAATAAACATTTTCTTATATGGTTAAAATATGAATAACGATTCTTGTTAAAGAGAAAACCATGGAGACATGAATACATGATCCTCAATCGATCAAGGAGAGAACTTGAGAAACAAAAGAAAAAAGGATAATTTTTATTTCCGATCACAAAAGAGTGAAATATTGACGAAAATGAGTGGGTGGAGAAAAACTATTACTTATGGAAAGTGCGTCAATAGGATTCATGGAGTGAAAAAAGATTATTGTGCACACTTTGTTGGCGGAGAAGAAGGAACCCCGGAGGCTTACTTCTGCCGTGGCTGCGGTTGTCACATTTGTTATCATGAGAAACACACTGAAACGGTTGGTCGATATATACGTCATATGTTCAGATTATATCTAGCTGGTTTTCACATATTTAACTATTTGAGATCATAATCACATTGGCAAATATTAGTCTTTGCGCGGTTTAGAACAAATCAAATTCGATTATTTTTTTTTATAAACACATGTATACATTGTGTTACCGTGCTTTTAGTTGTTAGGACAATCCGGTTTTCTGTAGGCTTTGAAGATTTAGTTGTCTGCGATCGATCCGGTCTAGAATCCTCCTATCACATATATATAAAGAACGAGCTACAAATAATGACATATTTTCGTTTGAATTTGCATATATGGATATACTAATACAAGCTTTAATGACATCAAAAAGATACAAGCCTCGATAGGTTACTAAATTGTTTATACATATGGTGAACTCTAGATGTTCGATAGATCAGCTGCGACAGTTGTATACGGGGTATGCGTAAAGAACCATGCGCCTCACACGGGCGGTAGCTGGGTGGATGGTTGCGGCGAGTTTGTAGCGGCTGGCGAGGAAGGGACACCGGAGGCTCTCTCTTGTGCTGCCTGTGGCTGCCACCGAAGTTTTCACAGAAAGATTATTGGTAACTGACCAAACGCATGTGTTACAAATTGCAAATACTCGACTACAAAAAAAAAAAATATCATGTTGTTTCCGTAATGACGTATCATGGGAATGGTGACTCCAAATAGATTTGGTGTCATGTCCATGTGTTATTTTTCAAATGACATCAGATGGGTGATTTTGTTTTTTTTAGTCAACAAAGATGAAAACTTTTGATCTTGTTCTAAGAGTTTGATTGATAAGAGTGTTTTTTTTAAAGGGCTTTCATATTTAGTTTTTTTTTTTATTACAAGGAAAAGCATAAAAAAAGAAAATACAGAAACTTAAAAAAATTAAGAAGATCTCCAGGTCCAAACTTTAAAACCCCTAATGGGTCTAGAAAATCGCAGGCCCACAGCTCCCCCAAAAAGGCCCGGAACCCTTAGAAACCCTAGGTGTTGGAAGATCCGCCGCCATCGAGAAACATGGATCGAGCCAGGACGAAGCTACCAGAAGAGTCAGCCACCGCGAAAGATAAGCCGTGCCACCGGTTGAACCGAGAAAAAGGACCGTCAAGAGTCGCCGGAAAAGAGAAGTCGCTGATGCGGAACATGAGAGACGATGCCTAAGCAAGGGAAGGGAGAGGAGTCCACTCACCGCCGCCATTATCGGTCCACCGCCGGTTGCGATGCCTAGGCGGACGAAGAGCCTCCCCTGCTATTGTCGGTCCACCGCCACCGCCGCGAGAACCGCTCCACCCACTGCCACTGTCCTCTAGCGAGCAGACAGGCGGAGAAGAAGACCCAACGAGACATGCATGCCGCACCCTTGAGCTAACACCCGTCGGAGACCCTGAAACCAAAACCGCTGAGGAGCGGCGCCGGAGAACTACGAACCACTACAAACCGGAGGAAGGAGGAAGAAACATCGGAGGTGGCAAAAGGGAACGCCAAGCTTCAGATCCGGTCCCCGTAGATCGAAAAAGCTGGCGAGCCACCGCCCAAGCACCTCCACCACCGAGCACCGCCAGATCTGAGAACCAATCTCTCGCCACCGAGCTGGAAAGAAAAGGTACGATTTTCCACGGATGAAGCGCTGCCTGAGAGAAACAAACAAAAACGGAAAAACGGGGAGCCCTCTCCGGCGACAGCGATTAGCCGGAGAGACGAAGAAGATGACGGTAAGAAGGTTCTAGTGAGAGAAAGAGGAGAGAAGCTAGAGGAACGATTGGCCTTTTATTGATAAGTAGTGTTAGAAGTCCAAATATATACTCTATTTGTCCTATTTTATAAGATATTTTTTGTTAATTTATTTTTACATAATTTATTGATTAACATTTAATTTATATATTTTAACCAATAACAACAAATATTGCAAAATATTTATAGCTATAACATATTAAATAAATATAAATTTGCATTGGAATTTAAAAAAAAAATCAAATCAAATAAAATATTTTTTTTCCCAAAAACTTCTTATATAATGGGACAGGAAATATCATCTTATAATAACAGAAGTATCTCTCCATGTAATGTAATGAAATGATACATTTATATTTTTGTGTCAAACTAATACCTCATTACAAAAATATAACTTACCACCAATCAAAATAAAACAGAAATAACCAGAAATACCATATTAATGAACATTTTTAGTTTTAAACTGTTTAAAATGATTTTTTTTTCATTAGTCCAAATCCGCGGATACTTATCTAGTAAACACAAAAGTAATACAAAACTATCTGCATATTACAGTAACTAGGACTGACAACGTAGGAATCTTGCATTACAAGGCACATCTCTTCTTGCTGGCTGATAATTGAGGCAAACAATTACATTGGCTTAAATAATAAGCAACAATGATTACAATGAAACCCACCCTCTGCACGTACCATTGCATCACAGATTTTGATGTTTTAGTAATAACAACAAAACCAAACACCATATTGTCAGCAACAGGTTTGGATTCAGACAAAATCTGCTGAAAGATCAGTTTGGTTTTCGTGCTTGTTACCTATGGTGGTTGGTTATGAGGTGGGTATTCCAGGAACTTGAGGAACGGCAGGTTTAGGCTGCTTGATCTTCTCCACGAGCACTGCTTGAGTAGTGAGAACAATGCCTGCAACAGAAACCGCGTTTTGAAGGGCGAATCTTGAAACCCGGCAAGGATCTGCGATTCCAGCGTTTAGAAGATCCTCATATCTTCCAGACATTGCGTTGTAACCTCTTCTCCACTCCAGTTCTCTGGTCTTCTCCACCACAACTGATCCATCAACCCCGGCATTGGTTGCTATGGCCATTGCAGGTGCCGTGAGCGCCTACAAAAACACAGTGATTTTAACTTTTGAAGGTTTTTTCATGAAACCAGAAAGGTTAAAGAAACATGTTTCATTTTGTCATTAAGTTTCATACCGTTGCTACAATATCTGCACCTATTTGTTCGTATGAATCTTCCATTAGATTCTTCTTGATTCTCGGGATCTCATCTAAAAGATGGATATACGTCGCACCACCACCTGGTACTATACCTTCTCTCATGGCTGCAAACGTTGCGTTCTTGGCGTCTTCTATTCTAAGTTTTCTGTCCTCAAGTTCTGTTTCAGTGTGACCTCCCACCTGAATTGAAACCGAGTTAAGCTGATGTTTCCAAGAGGAAACAAAAAAGATATTCAAGAACTAAACAGTTTATTTTTGTGTGTGTGTGTGTGTGTGTAATTTAGATAGAACTGAAGTTCTGATGAAAGCCCAAGTTGTTGCAGCATATTATAACCAAAGAAGGGTTACTGCAAAAGCGGACCTTTATTACAGCCACACCTCCTGTGAGCTTAGCAATTCTCTCTGCGATTTTTCTTGAAAGATACGAATTATCTGTCTCAGCTAGATCCTTCTTCATCTGAGCAATTCTTGCCTGAATCTCCGGTTTAGTTGAAGGGTCTGCAACTATAGTTGTTGAATTAGCTGTAATAATTACTCTCCTAGCAACGCCTAGCTGATCTGAAGTTGCGCCTATAAGAGTCATGCCTAGATCTCCGGAAAGATAATCAGCCCCTGTTTTATATCATTTGTCAGGTTAGCAACTGAGAACTGTCCAGTAAAAAATAAACATGGAAAGTACAAATGATTGAGAAAAACCTGTCATGAGTGCAATGTCTTGTAGCAAAGCCTTTTTCCCATCCAACATTCCAGGACATTTTACAACAGCAACATTAATCAAACCTTGCTTCTTATTCACCACCAGTATCTCAAGCACTTCAGCGGAGATATCTTCAGCGATTATAAGGAGCGGAACACTCAGTTGTGAAGTTTTCTCCAGTAAAGGAACTAATTCTTTGGCTGTAGCTATTTTCTGATCCGTCACAAGGATTTTAGCTTTTTCGAATTCCACTATAGATTTCTCCTGGTTTGTGATGAAATGAGGCGACATATATCCCTTGTCAAACTGTACAAAAGAAAATATTCCTGATGAATCGCAGAAACTCAATGGATTGACCATTCTAAAGATGGTAAGTGTGAAGCTCCTAAAACAGCCAACTAAAGTTTGAAACACAAACCTTCAATCCTTCCTCAACTATAACAGACGTTTCTGATGAGGAAGATGTTTCAATGGAGATGACACCATCGGGGCCAATCTTTTCCACAGTTTCAGCAATCAAGTTCCCCACAAACTCATCGTTGCCAGCAGAGATTGAAGCCACGGCTACAGAACACAAGGATCCCCTTTTATGAATTCTTTCAAACTAAAACAGGAGGTGGATCAAAACTTAGCTATGGTAAATAAGTAGTAAGTAACCTTTAACATCATTCTTCCCTTTAACAGGAATACTTCTCATTTGCAACACTTTGACCAACTCTTTAACAGTCTTGTTCATTCCATTCTTCACTGAAACAGCATTAGCTCCAAAAGCAATTGCCAAAGATCCAGCTTTGATCATTTCTCTAGCCAAGATGATTGCAGTTGTTGTCCCATCACCTGCTGATTCATTCATTTTAATCGCAACCTATACAAAACATAAGAGCTTGCAAGTTTCAGGTTTTTCTAATTTTCATATTTTCTCAAGCTCAAACAATGAACTAACAAGGAGAAATGGAATCATTTAGGCACCATGAATGAATAACCTCTTGGATAAGTGTTGCTCCAGCATTCTCAATCGTGTCAGGGAGCTCAATGGATTTAGCAATGGTGACACCATCGTTAATCACTTTGATTGTATCTGATTCAGCTAGCACTACATTACGCCCTGCATCGTTTCCACATTAACAAAATCGCTTCTTTATCATCCAATTCAAATTCACCTTACCAACATCGTTTCCACATTAAAAGGGTGACCAAGCAAGCATCTCACCTCTAGGGCCTAAGGTGCCGGAAACAGCATCAGCTAATTTATCGATACCGGCCTGTAGTGCCTTTCTGCTATCTTTTCCGTACAGTATCCTTTTAGCTCCTGCCCGCACCACCGAGAATTTCCTCGGAACTTGAGGTTTCTTCGCCTGACCGCTACGGCTCTACAAGAGAGGAGATAGAGAACTTTATCGGTCAAAATAAGAAGAATCCGGGGAATGAATTGGGCGAGAAGAAGAATCGGAACTGACCGAAGAAATGGTTGCCGGCGAGAAGTGCGACGGTGAAACGGCGAACATTTCGTGTCTTCCGAAAAAGAAGCGACGGAGGTTTTTACAAGGGGTTTTAATTGATGTTTGGTGCAGAGGTGAGCGAGTTTTGGTAATTCGATGACCCGGACGAGTCATGGGACGAGTCCGTTATTTTTTATTTGCGTCACTTATATTTTTTTTTTGGGCCTTGTTACCCCCCAAAGTGGGGAAAATATACAAACAGGCAAAATTTTGGCAAAAAAAAAAAAAAAACAAGTTCCTTTTGTATCATACTTTGATTTATTGATAGTTTTAGTTATATATATATATATATATAGATATGAAAGTTGCGGACAAAAAGCATATTTATGTAAGTTAATTATTTGAATTTTCGACATTAAGATAGTATCAGAGTCTCGGTTAACCCAAGTAGGGTGGCCCAAAAAGGATTTACTATCGATCCTAAAGTGGGATTCGGTTCGAGATGGACCGATAAGAGTCATCATCTCGAGGGGGCGTGTTAGGATCTCATATCGAAAGTATGAAGGGACCAACACTAATATATAAAGGGTTAGGGTCAATCCACTCATTGTCAATTGGTTTTGAGTTGGAAGCCCATAATAAGCCCAATTTAACATGGTATCAGAGCCTGATCCACACACTCTCGTAACCCCGCCCAAAAGTGGTCCGTGCCTTCGGACCCTAGGATTGATGGTCTGTCGAGATTAATGGCTAGAAAAGCCATTATCTCGAAGGGAGGTATTGAGATATATGTAGAGATTAATGGGTCATGACGTCTTAATCTCTAGAGAGTGTGTAATTGTCCCACATTGGAAGTTGGAAGGGACCTTGACTAATATATAAAAGACTTGGGTCAATCCATTTATCACCGATTGGTTTTAGGTTAGAAACCCATGAAACTTAACAATAACATTTGATCTTTTTATATTCTCAAATAATAATAACCAGGACTTGGTCGATGGCTTATGTATGCGGCATAATCATCAAAAGAAACGGCCAACCAAATATTATTTTCATGATTGAAAAATAAGATTATATGTGTTTAAGTCACATGTCGTCCCTCAAACGATCATGGGAGGACTTGAGATCTTCCGATGAAAAAAAGAAGAAGATTTCAATCAAAATGAGCAAATGGAAAGAAATTGTTACTTATGGAATGTGTGTTAATAGGGTTGGTGGAGAGCCAAAAGACCACTGTAGGCACTTTCTTGCCGGCGGAGAGGAAGGAACGCCTGAGGCTTTCTTCTGCCACGGTTGCGGTTGTCACCTCTGCTTCCATTGGAAATATGTTGAAAAGGTAGGCGAATCGATTGATAATCTAATAACATGGTTAAATTTCTTTTCTTTTTTTTTGAAAGAAAATATTTAATCCTAGAAACTTCTGTATTTCAGAATAAACTTGTGTAAATCTTGAATTTTTTAAGGATCATCTTCCATGAATTTGGATCAGACCGGATCGACCATTTGATGTACTTACATGCCCGGTTCTACACTAGTGCAAGGAGATGTAGAGAGCACATGATCCACATCAAAAGAATACATCATATTAAAGCATAAACTCTATAAACACATGACACGTATTCCAATTATGTTACCTAGAATTGTATTGCACAGTGCCTAGCTAGTAAATCAGTGAATGAGCCGATCATGTGTAAATGCAATTAATAGGTTATTATTGGTTAGTCTGATGTTATTGTTGTTTCTTTGATTGTACTAATAAAACGCTAAATTTCAGGAGATTGATATGTCAACTGCAATAGTTAAATATGGAAAGTGCTTAAAGAACCATACGGCTCACATAGGCGGTCGATGCTCACTGGATGGCTGCGGTGAGTTCGTGGCATCCGGGGAAGAAGGGACCGAAGAGGCTTTCTCTTGTGCTTGTGCCGCATGTGGCTGCCACCGCAGTTTCCACGAAAAAGAATACTTGTAGCTCATATTGTTATTTGACAAAAGAAGATCACTTTTTCTTATAAGTTTTTAAGAGTTCTTTTATAAATAAATTTGTTTTTATGCACAAGTCTCATCATGTTAATAAGCCGAGTCTGCTCCCTATAAATACAAATACTCTATTTTTAATTCCAGCATGTTTTTATGCTATCTTTGTTTTCTAAAGAGAGCTATATTTGCTTATTTGAAACTAAGCTTAATGGTGACTGACTCCCACAAATAATCCATCACGTTCACATTTATATATCTTAAATCTGAATTCTTGTGGTTATTTGAAGAGTGGGGGCTAAGTTGGTGATTCGAGCTGGGCAAAATCCACAGATTCAAAGATCCGAGCCAAATCCAACTGTGAAAATGATACCAAATCAATTGCATAGCCATCAAAATATCCAATAAGATATAAATTTCTATATCCGAAGAAGCAAACCCGAATTTAAAACCGGACTGATATTCAAAATATCCAAAATAAAACTATATCTATAAAATATTAATTTATGTACCTAAAATAACTCAAATAACCATAATTATAATTATAAACTATATTGTGGTTAGACTAAAATAACTAAAATATCTAACATAAGTAAAACATACAAAACTTATTGTTATATTTGTCAAAAATTAGCATTTTTATTTAAATGTAATAAAATGTTATATACTATAGTTTATGATTTTTTGGTTATCTGAAACATAACCAAAATTCTAGCGTGTTTTATAATTTTGGTCCCAAAAACCTAAAAACCCAGGAAAACTGGAACTGAACCTGGGCCTAGTTGGTACATTATTTTACATTTTGATTCAAACTTATAAAAATCCAATAATATATGAAGCCCATGTAATCTAGCGGCCCACAAAAAGATTGACCGTAGCGACTTCTGGCAAGTGTTCTTTTGAAACTCTCGGACGGTCGTCGAATTTCTACCTCTCTCCCTCCAAATTTTTACTCCTTACTCATATTGCTTCTGACTCAGAGATAGGGTTAGGGATTTGCGATTCAATTTTTGGGCAGATTTTGTCGAGAAGAAGACCCCAAGGTAGACGAAACTGTCAAATCTCGATGGCGAGAGCGAGGAGCCTCAGCAGAAGCTATAGTCCTCGTCCCCGTAGCAGGTCGCCACCGCGCGAGCGGAAAAGCAACGACGATAATCGCCACCGTGAACGCTCGTCTTCTCGCGACCACGAATCAACTAATCCTTCTGGTTTGCTCGTCCGTAATCTCCCTCTCGATGCTAGGTCGCCCTCTCTCTCTAGTATTGGGAAATTTCTGTGCTAGTAATCTCGAGATGTATGGATTTTCGTTGAACTGTTAATCTTAGGACTTGTTTTCGAATCCTTTTGCACTTGCTTGTCTAAACTATCCCCTTACGGTTCTTCTTTGCGCAATTTCTTGACTGTTTTCTTGTTTTGTTTTCAGGCCGAACGATCTGAGGGATGCGTTTGAGCGGTTTGGTCCACTCAAGGACATATACCTGCCTAGGAATTATTATACTGGGTATGCATGAAGCTTTGGCTCTTGTTAACAGATGGCTATAGTTATTTCCTAGATAAGCTTTAGCTTTAATGATAATGTCTTCAAACTATGTGTCCAAGTGATGGATTTGTTGATATACATGTACACTGAGAATTGACTTTAAAATGCTCATGAAATGGGGATATAGAGTTAGTTTTTACTGGGAACTTTTGGTGTTTCTCAATCAGGTGTTGTTTGAGCAGGTACCTTTGACTTCGATTTGATTATCTTTTGTCGTTTAGGGAGCCGAGAGGGTTTGGATTTGTTAAGTTCCGTTATGCTGAAGATGCAGCTAAGGCGTTGAAGCGAATGAATCACAAAGTTATTGGTGGGCGTGAGATAGCTATTGTTTTTGCTGACGAGAAACGGAAAACTCCACAAGAGATGCGTACAACTAACCATACAAGGTCAAAAATTACTTATTTCTTGTATCTGTATCAATGTTTCCATTAAATATATGTACATGCGTTGGAAGTAATTTTCCTCAGTTATCCCCAACTCTTTTTTTTTTTGTTTAATGTAGTGGTCGATATGAGGACTACAAGAGGACTTCACGCAGATCACCAAGGCGCAGATACCGTTGTAAGTAGCTTCGTGGCCTGCGTGTAACTTCTTGATGCATGTACAGACAAGTACAATTTATCGTTCGATGTCACACTTATGTTCTTGTGAATGCTTACTTACTGAGTCCTTTCCTGCTCATCAGCTCATTCACGTTCACTTTCTCCTGCAAGGCGAGAACCAAGGTTTGGATCTTATCTCTTAGGCATTCTCTATTGTGTGTGTGTTTATATATATTCAGTGGAACTCTTTACTAGTCACTTAGATTGTCTGCCAGGTGTGACTGACGAAGTTGATAAATCTTGTAGAATAATGTTTTCTTTCGGGTGTTGGACTTGGTTCCTCCCTAAAACCCAAATTTTGGTAGTTACGAATAGCATCTTTACCAGCTTTGGTTAGCTGAAGCTTGGATACCACATTGTCAACTGGTTATCTATAGTTTGAGTGAAAGAGTTTGTGGGTTCCATCCGTATTGAATTGAGTTTGACTTGTCGTTTTTGCTTATGTCACTCACTCATTCTGTCTTCCAGTCAAAGAATGAATGAAAAAGAGCTTTTATACGTAGCCAAAGAAAGTATGATATTTGGAGAAGCGGAGCCATTCAAAGTTGTGGCCAGTAGATAAGTTTTGTTTCGTATAAGTCCGAGGAAAGAGAGGATCTAGAGTTCTTTTATCAGTTAGAGAAGTTGGAAGAGACTGAAAAGCCATCTGAAGAACATTCGTAACAAGTTTGCCATTCTATATTACATGCTTAGGAAAAAAGGTTAAGTCGTAGTATATCTAAGTATTTATTCCCCTGTTTTTCTTTTACTGTAACAGGCACAGCAAAGCAAGAGAGGATGATTCGTACTCTCCTCGAAGGTCGAGATCTGTTTCCCGTTCCCCTTCGCCCCGGAATGAGAGGAAACACAAATCTAGCAATGCGTCTCGAAGCCCAAGGAGAAACCGTAGAAGAAGTCCTAGAGAGGAGAGAGCGCTTACTTCAATCAGGTCTCGAAGTCTGTCAAGGTCACATTCTCGGTCTCGGTCTCGGTCCCGGTCCATCAGGTAGAAAGATAGCTAGCATTGTTTTTGTCTAAAGCTCAAGATTTATCTCTAATGGAATGTGGTGTTTCCTTGCAGTCGTTGATCTTCTGTTTTCAAGTGGAGTGGAACATAAGCTTCTGGAGGTTTTGCTATGGATGTGTTTCACTGCCTACATAAAGTGCTAGCTTCTATGTTTGTTTGTTATTTTCGTTCTTACTTACCAGCTTCATAACAGTCGTATCCCTTCTATATTGATAATGCACCTTAACTTTCCCGGATGAAAGTCTGTTTAAATCTCAGTGTGCTTTTTTCGTCTAAATAATCTCAGAGACGAGTGTTTCCACAAAGCCTAACCAATGCAACAGATCCCAACCGTGATAGAGTCTGGATAAAACTGAATGAAGAATCTTATAAACACTAGTAGCAACTGTCAAGTATGGTAAAAGATAACCAGATAAAACTGATTATTACCAAGGGAAATCCATTTTAAACAATGAAAACTGAGTCATTTGATCGTCTTTGATAACTCGCTACTGGGATGGCAACAAGAAAGAAGAGAGAGTAAAGCTCATTCAAAAAATGAACAGTTTTGCTTTATTTGGAGATATCAAATTAAAACATGACAATAGCATGTGATTCTCATTTAAGGGGGCACACTTTCTCGAAGGCTTCTTGCTCTTTCCTACAGAGATCAAACTCGTTCGTGTAGTAATACATACACCCAACATAGTCATCCATCTCCTTTTGGCACTTCTGGTGAAGATCCTTCAGCCTGCAACATTCATCAATCCATCAACAAAACTAATGTTTTAATAAGATGTACCGTATAATGTCCGAATCTGGAACCAACATCACTATTCACTAACCTACGGTCTGAATGGTGCAGATTGACGTAATGAAACACAGTATTATTAGTAAGTTCAAAGTCTTCTTGGTTGATATTATTATAGAAGTGTATCATCGTATAAGACTAAACAACTTCTAAAACATCAAAACTGAGTGACTGAGTCTTCAACCAACTTCCCAAGGGAAGCATGGTATGAATCTGCCTCTACTAATCTGTCTCTACTATAACAGATGTTTACTCTATGACTAGGTGTATGGCAGTTTCAAGGATGTCATAATGCTGAAAACGCATTGCACAGATCTCTTTTCTGACTCCAAAACCATATACAAAAACATTGACTACTTAATTTTATCGTGTTCAAAACTACCCGAGCTCTATGAAAAAAAGAAGAAGATTAGATAGCTTATCTAGGCGAACAGACTACTACACTTTTGTGCTTCTTATGATCTCATGCTCGTGGCTAAGAATAGCTAAAGCCTGTTGGAAAGACATTGGTGCAGCTATGTTCATACACTTTTGCTCAATTAGTGAAGTAGAGTTTCTCACTAAAGGATGAATCAATCCGTAAATCAACCATTTGATACTAACATTCTTCATCACATTAAAAGCCCACAACTACTAAACTTGCAAAGAGACGGAACACAAAAAAATGAGCTGAGATACGTACAAGCCAAGCACGCAGCGAGTGACGTCACGACCCTTGTCGAGACATTTCTCAGGGTTTGGATCATTCTTCTTGCATTTGAGGAAGGCAACGTTCTCCGGCATACATCTCATACCTATATGCTTCGCCGACGCAGTCAACACCGCAGAAGTAGGGATCGGGTTCCCCGTCGCATCCACCGCACTCGACATAGCTCAGAAATTCGAAATCACTAAAATGTAGAAGATAAAATTAATCCAATTTAATCGAATCCCCAAAAGAGAAAACAGGAAACAGTTTTGCAAAAGTAAAATCAAAATCTGATATAGGAAATTGGCGTTTTTCTTTATCAAAATCGAAATCAAATAATCTACACTATTAACTAACACGATGATAAATAACGAAGGAGTAGACGACGAACATCGTCATACCTTTTCAACGGATCGATTTGGATCTTCTTCTCCACTGAGTTTACAAACGCCGAATAGGAGAGAGAGGGGGATAGGAAGACTAGAACCAGATGAGAGTAGCTTACAAAATAATGGGCCACATTGGGCATATTAGATCCATTTAAAATATTGCGTTAAAAGCCTATTATTATATAAATGGGCCGAATACAAATATTAGTCAGCTTTTTCTTTTATCATCAGTGTTTCTTTAGCTCAATCTCACTCCCGATTCCCCTCAGCCGTCGTATCGCCGTCTACCGTCGGTAAGGTTCTGTTGCTCCAGCTTTATGTTTAGTCATCTGTTATTGATTTTTTTCCGTAGAAGTTTCAGGCGGTGGATTTAATGTTTCATTTTGTGATTCGTGCAAGCTTTTTCTCGTAATTCTTGCCCATTTTATTGATGCACTGAATGATCTAGGGTTTAACAAAAAACAAAACGTGTTTGCTTCGTTTTGTTAAATCACCGGAATTGCTTCGATGTTATTGAAGGAAAATCACCTGAATTATCCTGCTCAATTTCATTGATCTGCGTTCAAAATCTTAGAAATGTATATATTTTAGCAAAGGTTTATCATTGCACATTGCTCTTTAGGTTTTTAGATCGCTTGATGATTTGCGATTTAATCTTTAGTGATCTTTATCTAGTATAGTGCATTGAAGTGAAAAAATGGGGGACAAGAGGAAGAAGACGTTCATGTTCATCCGTCTAGTCTCAGCTGCTGGAACTGGATTCTTCTATGTCAAAAGGAAGAGTAGCAAGGGACTTCTTGAGAAGCTTGAGTTCCGCAAGTACGATCCTCGTGTCAACCGCCATGTCCTCTTCACTGAGCAGAAGATGAAGTGACGATTTATTGGTGTTACATTCTTTTCAAGTTAAGTTGGGGTTTAGACTTTGTAAGTTTCAGTTTGAGGATCTCTATAACGGTCTTCGTATAAGACATCAGATCATAGTTGTTTTCATTATTGAAACCAATCATTATCAAGCAATACATTAACTACTCTGGGTGTATAAAAAGTTCAAAGACTTTGTAGAATCCAAGTCATCAACATCTTGATGTCAAAGAATGACAAACTGACACAAACTAGAGCATCTTGGAGATTCGATTAGTTGTTTCAAAAGACCCGGCTCGTGTCTTTTCCGACAAGACTGATTCAAACGTAGAACAATCTTCTTCAGTGTTGTTGAGTTCTCTAGAAAGTATCTAACCAGTTCCAGTTCCGTTGCTTTATCAGTGATCGGGCTTTCGATAACAACCGATTCAAGAGAAGATACCAAACAACGAGGCAGCACAGTCAAAAGTCCACTTTCCCCTTCTGTCACCAGAGAATCATGAACCAGTTCCTGGAAAGCCCAAAACAACGACATAGAAGCAACTATGAGTGGATAGAAAGTTAAGAATCTATGAGATTGTAGGCAAAAATCATTACCAAGGCGAGGTGTTTTAGATTCGGGCATGTCTCAAGAATGACTGGCAACATCTCTGGAGAGGAGTTGGAGAACATAGTAGCACGCAAACGAGCCAAGCTATGAAATTTGAATCGTGGGTTCATCTCCAGGTAATGACGGATGAACTGCCAAACAGAGTAACTTAAACATAAATTTATTACAAACTCAAGATCAGTGTGTGTGGATATAAATACCTCAAGAGTCCTCCTTGAGATGGTCACAACTCTAGCATTTGAAACAAAGGTTAGAAAATTACAAATGATATTTATTTTCGACAAGATACTACCTATCACTTCAAACACAACATCCACATCAAACTTGACAAATTCACTTATCCTAACTGTCTCAAAGCTTGTGTATTGGTAATCTATGAGATTCAGATACTCAAGTCTCGGAGTATCGATCACAACTGTATGCAAACCATTCCCAACACAATCAGAATCGGCCCGTTCCAGTGTGAACCATTTTAGTGACGTAGACCGGACGTTTAAAACGTCTACAGAATCATATGTACTCTGGCACATTTTTAGATCCTTGAGAACCGGAGAGCATGAGATTAGTACCTCTGCAGCTTCATCGCTGGGGAATACAACCTTTTCGAAGTGAAGAGTCTTAAGACTAGGTAAAGAACACTCGTAGTAATCACTCAGAACAACGAAACTGAGTTTCAAGCTAACCAATGTCTCACACATTGAAAGAACTAAAGGCATCTCAAGAGTACAGAATACAAAGTAATTCTTGATTTCGAAATGGTGAATCTTGCATTTGTTAACCACTCTCATCAGACATGTTTCTACTGAAGAACTGTCATAGTCGTCGTGGTCAGTGTTTAGCTTGACTCCACGCAAGTAGGACTCGCCTCGAAAATTCAGAAACTTGTCAATAAAACTCACGCACGTATTGTCTTCTGAGAAGTCAGATTTGTGTAAATCTAATGTAGGCACCCATAGCCAGAGACCTCTCCATCTAGAGGACAAAACACTTGTCCTAATGGAATCTTTGGTTGTAAGAAAGCTGAGTATATGACATAGCAATGATTCAGGCAATATGCTTATCCTGTCTTCACCACTTGCGCCAGTCCGTCCTCGCATAGCTTTTTTTTTGTTCAACAAGTCTTTCAATATTCAACCTGAAATTCAAATGACAAGGTAAGAGTATTATAAGTTGACAGAAACCCTAGTTTCTCAAAATTTTGAGCTTTGAAATTGTTAAAAACAATCATGCTCGATCCCTTGTCTTGGTCGTATAAACATAAATTTTGTAGTTACATAGATCAAGCAAGGATGAAATTAAAAAAGCATACATGGTTCATGGACGGATCATCCCATGGCCGCAAACTGAAGTAGCTGCAAGATAAGAGTAAAGTAGAGAAATTAACTCACCGGAAGATGGAATATTCAGGCGGAGATGAAAACCTCGTGTAATCGAGTTCGAATAATTAAAAACTGGATATGTTTTAACCCATTATATCTAAACCCTCGTTGTCATTTTTGACCTTTCTTGTTTCCTAGTCAAACATGTAGCTTTAACTAATTTATTATGACTAAAGAACGTAAACCCATCCATCATAAGTTATCAGTAAAGTAAGTCCACGTTTAGATCAACTTTAACCGAAACACTCATATTGATTCAAGTCCTGGAATGATCACCAACTACTTTTCCACTGTCATGGTGATAGATCAGCAACATCAACGAGTATTAGAGTAAAGCTCTTAAGTGACTTAGGACAGACGCATAAATTCTACGTCATTATCAAATGGCCTCCTTATAACCAAACCAGAGAGCCTAAAACTAACGTTGTAAATTAAATATAACATCTTTCTACGTGCAAAATCTTTATACAAGGTGAAAGACACTCAAAATCATTCAACCAAACCAGATATAGCCTTAAGCCATACGGCCCATACCAAAATGGGTTAATGAGTCGCAAGCTATTTTTATATGATCAATCGCTCTGATTTGTGTGTTGTATTGTGGTCTTCCTTCGATCAAATTTCAGGGAAAGCCAATCAATACGAAAATAGATCGACTAATTTACTTCAAAAATTTTAACTGGATCTTCAGGGAAAGCCAATCAATGTGATACACACATAAGTCCTTTCAGTCGTCGATTTAGTCATTTAGATATTTAATTAATTACCAGAAAGAAAAAAACAGCTAAAAGGACAAATGTTTCAATCCTTTTAGATTGCTTCTCTAGTTGGCTCAGAACATATATGTCGACGGAAATTAATTTCGTATAAATAAATATCTTTAACAATTTGTTTCCATTTTAGATTAGTTCGATTACGATGCAAGGATCAGCTCTACAAGCGCCCAGAAATTGTGTTATCGCTAAAGATTCTCCCTCTTCGTCTTCTACTCCTCATCCTGCTTGTTCTTCCTCCTCCTCCTCCCAGGTATTCGAAATCGCTAAAAACAATCTGGGTTTTTACATTTTCTTGCTGAAATGGTTTGTATCGTTCGATGAATCTCATTTCTGTGGAAAAAAAGACGCGAGTTTTATCACTTTTAATCTGAAATAATTTGATTAAATATAAAGGAAAATAGAATTGCATGATTAGTGTTCTTACTCCGAGTCTGCTTCACTACAGAAAGGTTCATAATTTATCAGTCTGAAAAATCTATTTAATCATCTCAGGTTAAAGAACAATCTATTGAAGATGCATCCAGATCTCAACCAAGTGGAAGCAGCCAATGTGATGTTTCAATTCAGACACCCCCAAAAACAATGCCGACTACTTTAGGAATCTTGAGGAATCTGAGTCTGAAAAGGAAAGCTTCTCTACCAAACTACGAGAGGAGATTTCTACTTAGTCCCAGTGTTTCAGACACCACTGAAAAGCCTCTCGTTACAAGCTCCATTACTTCGCCTTATTGGAAGAGATGTTTGTCACTTCCTTCTACAAATGCTGCTAAATTGTCTCTCGTTGTATCTACGCAGCCTGTTTCAGCTGTGGTGCATACTCCACAACCTACATCTGATGTGAGTAACTTATTGGCTTTTTACATAGCTAGTTTTGGCTTATAATGTGCACAAAAGTTTTGATTTTTTTGTTAGTCCTCTGAAAGTATAATGTTGGACTTTGTTTTGTTGTAGAGAGATGGTTCATCAGTTTCAAGATCCTTGTCTATGCCAGGGAGAAACAAAGTGATTGTACGAGCTGTCTCTTTTGACAACAACAAAGATCACACTTCGAATGAAGCAAGTGGTGGTATGTACTTGAAATTTATGGATTCTCTTTGTTTTTGCCGGCTGCTTTACGGATTCATGAAGAAGATGAGTGTTAAATGTTGATATGAGGAATAGATTGATTCACATTTTTTGTCAAATGAATCCGGAAGTTCTCACTCCTATGCCTCTTCTTTCTTGGTGTGTTTGAACTTTGGATAGCAGATCAAATCACTCCGGTTTCTGCGGAAGAAACTGAAGAAGAAATACCTGAAGAAGAAGCGGTGTGCAGGATTTGTCTTGATGTGTGCGAAGAAGGCAACACACTGAAAATGGAATGTAGTTGCAAAGGTGACCTCAGACTCGTTCATGAACACTGTGCCATTAAGTGGTTTAGTACAAAGGGAACCCGAATATGCGATGTTTGCAGACAAGAAGTCCGAAACTTACCAGTGATTTTGCTTCGCGTCCCAACAGTCAATCAACTCACCAATAGACGGGAACTCACTCAGCAGAATCCACAGCCACAAACCATTAGGTAATATTCAGAACGCTTTCAAAAATGATCTTATCCTTTTAAAAATTCCTCGAAGAACACTAACAATTCAAGATTTGATTAAATGGTGCAGTGTTGGGCAAGAGTTTGTAGTGCTTGTACTCATCAGCACAGTCTGCTACTTCTTCTTCCTTGAACATTTACTGGTAATGTTTGTTTTCTTCCCTGAGATAAAGATTTTTCATTACAAAGATAACATAACATGACATGGGTTCTTATATGTTCTGTAGATTCATGACTTGAATTCACAGGCTATCTTTGTCGCAGCACCATTTTCATTCACCTTAGCTTTCTTAGCCTCAACTTTTGCCGTCATCCTCGGTAATAATACCACTCCCAAGTCCTTTTTTATTACATCCTGACACTATCATGTAAAATGTTAATTGTTATCATCCCAAACTTGCAGCTGTCAGAGAATTAATATGGACATATGCAGCTCTTGAGTTTGCACTAGTGGCATTGCTTGTTCATCTGTTATATGTTACAGTAAGTAACTAAACCATATGTTATAAGCTTTGAACTACTTAAACACACATAATCTCAGACATACATTCAGAAAAAGTTCTCATGGAAAGATCTTTGTTTCAGTTTGGTGTGCCTGTTATCTACTCAATGCTTTTCGCTGGGATTCTGGGGTTTGGGATGGCAATGTGCTTAAACTTGCTGTGCGTTTGCTATTCCTCTCGGCTTGTGCGGGTTCCACAGAACCGGAACTTAGTATAAACAAAGTCTCTTCCTTTTTTGGTTGTATATGAAAGGGCAAATTGCTGAATATATTGATTCATCTGGAACAGTAAGACCTGTAGATATATATATATGGATTCTTTGTACGTTTTGTATGAAGATACAAAAGTTTTGTGGAATGAATGAGATCATATTTTACTCTTGTTTTCTTGAAAGGGAGTCAGTGGGCTTAAAAATCTTTTGCAAGTATACGATATGGAGTTAATTTTCCTTCACTTTCATTAAAATTTCACGGCCGTAAAATGTGTAAAAAAGGGGCGTTCCGAGAATCGAACTCGGGACCTCTCGCACCCAAAGCGAGAATCATACCACTAGACCAAACGCCCTTGACGTTTCATTATAACATTACTGAATAGTTATAGTTTTTCCAGTAAAAGCAATTGCCTATTTTTCCTTCACTCGAAATGGAAACCAAAAGAAGACAACTTCATAGCGACGCTGTATATTAGAAAGCGAAAACAAACAGTTAACACACAGAGCAAGAAGCACAAATAAGCAAAAGGATATTTCACCAGATTGATTCCAAAGTTTCTAGTCAACTAAAACTGGAGCTAAAAGACAGATTCCGATGCAAGTTTAATGTCTGAATCTAAAACAGAAAGATAAACATATCGCACAAAATGCAACATCCATTAGTACTACTAACATAGAAACAAACCTCCCTACAGAATGAGTCTAAGATCCACGCAAGTTACGGGACAGTGCAGTTGAATCAAGCTCAAGATAGCCTCTAAGAGCTCCATCTCTTTCTCCCGTCAAGCGAAATGCAGGAACATAATGCGAGAACCTCAACAGTTCACACCTCGGGATCGTTCTCCTCACATCCATGCCTCCTTCCACTTTTTCCTTGAAGACTGACATAAACCCGTCAACCCGTTCCAGCATCATAACCTCTATGTAACTCTCCTCGTCGTCAAGAACTTCAACAACCTCGTAATCACACTTCTTCAAGCTTGACATCTTCATTCCATCGCTCCAGTTCTTGTACATTGCCCAAATATCGCCAGTCTTGGGGAGGATAGTGTACTCGTTTTTACCTTTACTCTCTTGTGCCTTTATCTGATGTGAAAAACCAGTCACCTGAGTGAGTGTCTCGCACCGGCCTTCTTTCAAGGTGAATTTCCCACAACTGACTGGCATTCTTTTGTCCTGCCACTGTATAACACTCTCAGGAAGTGAATACAGCTCTAGCCTGCTTATCTGCAGTTTAAACACTGGCCTCCATTCTACCTTCTGAATCTTGGCGTAATACTTGGGCAAGACTCCCTCTTTACAGCTCAATGACCATATCTGACCAGCTGCGAACTTCCCCTCCATTCTTTCCCCGCTGAAGTCATGGAATTCGAAATTAGGAATGATGACACAGTCTGGCTCGGATGAAGGCGGAGAGCAATGGCGGACTTGGTTTGACTTGGCAGCTTTACGAAAGACATTAACATCTTCTTCTTCACCTTCTTCAATCACTTGTGGTAATGCAGCTGTGTCGAACTCATATGAACCAACAGGAACACCATTCCTTTCTTTCCCTGTTAATTTGGTTGAGGGGATGTTGTGAGAGAATCGAAGCAACTCATCATGTGGAATCTGAAACGTGTTTGATCTTCCACCTGACCCAACTCGACAGTAGACACTTACAAAGCCTTTTACCTTACGCAAAGACGCAACGGTTATTGGACACCCTTCAACATATTTTGACAATATCTCAACAAACTCAAACTCATACTCATTATGCCCACGACCAGAAGACCAACTGACGTTCCAGTTCTTAAAGAGAGCCCATGTTTCTCCAATCCTTGGATATACACAGACCAAATCTTTCATGCCTCTTACTCTGCAATGAATCAGATGAGAGAAGGATGGAGTTTCACTTGTGTTCTCATCTCCACCAAGTTGGTACTTACCAACAGAGACAGGCAATTTTTTGCGAATCCACCCTTTTGCTCTCTCGTTATCTGGCTTAGCCTCTAGCCATGTTATCTTAAGCATTAAGGTAGGCTTCCTTACGACTTTTCTGATATTAGCATAATAACGAGGCATTCCACCCATGTCATCATACATTGCCCATATCTGGCCAGCTTGAAAACAACACTCTTCCCTCAACTTCTCAAAGTTAGTGAAATCCGGATCAGCACACTCGAAAATATCCGAGTCTGATGCACTCCCTGAGCATAAATCCTTCGCTGAATAACAGGCACCAGAGCGCCGAGAGCTTCCCACTTGGTCATCTTTTACCTTCTCCTTCCTACTTCTCCCATTGGGCAAGCTTTTTGCAAACAGATTCTTTTCATGCGACTTCTTTCTGACATAAGACTCTTCAGCACTCTCTGCATTTTCTTCTTTCTTGCCATCATCACACACATTCTCCTTATATGAAACATTTTGCTTGCTACGGACTGACCTCCGAGAGTGATGTCCACCAGTTGCAACTTCTTCTAACTCGTCGCTACTCTCGCTGGAAGAGCTGTTCGAGGATTCCACTATCTTCTTCCTCTTTCTCTTTTCATTGATGTTCTCAGCAGGAGTTCCCGAGCTTTGTGCTCTAGGACCCTCTTTACTTGGGGAAATTTTGGCAGAATTCTCCGGCTGCTTATGCACTGTCTTGCCTGCCTCTTGAGTTGGAACCTTGCTCTGTTGGTAGAAAGGGAAAGTCGGCTGAACTGGAGGACCCTGGAAAGCGTTTTGAAAAGCAACGGATTCCTTGCCGCAACTCGGACAAATCAACTGTTTGTGTAAATATTCCCTCAGACACTCATGCTTTATGTGACAAAAGGCGCATGTGGTCCAAATGGTTTGGTTTCCACTAAAACCAGCTTGTTGAGCTTGAGGTTTTTGCTGGTTTTCAGGTCTCAAGCCCGCAGAGAAGCTGTTCCTGGCCGCATTAACGTTGCTCTGGAAAACCGGAGTGTAAAAAGCTGTGGCTGGGGCTTGTTGACGGGCTTGTTGAGGTTGATAAGACGGTACAGGTGCAGGCCTTTTAGAGGCTTTGCGTTTCATGTCATGGAGCCTCCGTTTGTCCTTGTCCAAGAGAACCCTCTGAGCTTCCCCAATGGTTTTGAAAGCAGCTTCAGCACCAGGGAGCTTATTCTTGTCCGGGTGTAGATGAAGGGCAAACTTCCTGTACTGTTTCTTGATGGTGTTCTCGTCTGCATTGTGCTCGATTTGAAGAATCTTGTACCAATCGGTCTCATCCCCAGATTTCTCCGCTGCCGCACAGTGAACATCACAGACCATTATCATGCGACCAATATTCTCCAGCGTCTCATCCATTTTCTGAGCCTTTATTGCAACTTTACGAGCAGTCGGGAAATTTGACTTTCTCATCCATTCTTCTGCTATATCTTTGGCACGAAGAGCCTCATCTTTGTTGCTCATACTGAAAAACCTCAGATTTCAACCTACCCTACACGGACAAATTCGAGTTCAGTACAGTAAATCAAAAACGGGAAAAACCAAACAAAGCTAACTCAGACATTCAGACATGCGAAACACACAAACGCAAGCGGAGAAATTCTCCGAGATGGAGCCAAAAAGGTGGGATTTTTTGACGAAATAGAGAAATACACATCGACAGGATAAACGATTTCGAAACCAGCCGCTAACTAAAGGGTGAGAATGAGAGAGATAGAGCATCGGAAAACTCACCGGAGATCGGAGAAGGAGAGGCGGAAGGACGGGAGAGAGAGAAAGGGCACAGTCAGAATGCTCACGTCGATGGTCAAGCGACTCTTTGACTGAAATCTGTCGTGGGGAAACACCTCACAGTGTTTAAATGCACTTCTTTGGTTTTCCCTGTAATTTTTAGAAACTTTGAGGTCATTTGAACTTTGCACTCTTGTTTATTTGCACATAAGTCCTTGAAATTTAGCTAAATTACTACTATTTTGTGAAGAAATAGGTCATTTTTCCTTTGAGATTCTTTTCATAAAGACTTTTATATCCCTACAAATCTTTTTATGGATCTAAAAGTACATTTTAGGTTTTGAAAAAATATATATTCAATTTTAATAAATTAGATCACAAAACAAATAAAATAATAATTCAATTGAAAATGTTTTCTATGAGTGAGCATCAAAATCAAAACCGAAAATCTAAACTGAAATTGATACAAAATAAGTGGTTTTTGATACTACCAAAAATATCTAATGATTTCTATATATGGTTATTTGTGGCTTTTGATTCGATGTCATGTATTATCTGAGATTCGTTCGTATATTTGAATTACAAGAAAATTTTAAATATATTTACTTTTTGGATATTATGTATATTTTAGTATTTTATATATTATATTTTTCTAAGGATATTGAGTATTTTTTGGGTTTTTTGATATTTCAAATTTATTTTGAGTATTTCATGCAATAAATTTTTGGAACTAAATCATATTCAAAATATTTGGGGTATTTATTGGTTCTCGTAATTAAAACCGATCGAAATCGATAAAATCAACCAAATCCAAGTTAAAAATATATGCAAATCATATATGGGTATAATTCTTCTCTACCTCTAAAGAACATGAGCCAATCCGATTATCTAAATGATTAAATTTCATTTTTTGTATAATATTTGATATATAAAATATAAATCACATCTAAAATAGAAAACATAGTTTTTAAGTGAATAACAAACTTAATAAAAGTTAAATATACATGAAAATTTAAATAAATTATATTAACATCGATTGGATTACTTTTACATTGGTACGATTATTTATACAAATTTATAAACATAAATTGTTTTTTTGAACCATATAAAAGTTTAAATTTGATTTAAACACTTGTCTAAGTTATAAATGTAATTACAATGTTTGTAATAAAAATGAATCTAATTTAAAAATGATAGCATTTTAAAGGTGTATTTTAGATATTTGCAACACTGAGCTAAATATGAAAATAAACTAATAATTAGTTTTTTTTTTTAAATAGAAATTTGTTTCGCCCCAAATTAATCAGCATTACCATTCTATATGATTTCAACTTGGTTGAACTAAAAACATTAACACTCTCCATTATCATATCAAATTGTCAACATAAATTAGAGATAAATCACCTAAAAAGTTGTTTAAACAGTTGAAATCTCGATTAATGAGATCTAGTGTTGAGTTGGACATCAAATTCCATCTAGAAAACTAAGATAGCATCTTACTGACTTCGCCCAAAAAAAAAAGCATTTTACTGACTCAGTTTTGTTGGACCTATATTTTTTCAAACTACAATTTTTATAGCATATGCATGCAACTAAATCAAGTCTCATAAAGATATTATATCGATAGACCCGTAAGACTTATTCAAATATCACAAAGAATAAACATCAGTCATATGGAAAAAGAATAATGTTAATCAACATATTATATATGTATTCTAAATTTCTTGACAATTTCAACAAAGATTTTGATACTTAAAAAAAAAATTACAATCAAACTGAAGCTTGCAATCCATATTAGGCGTTCTCCCTCATATCTTAGTGGTTTGGTTATACATATATTACACAATGTGTGCACTAGTCACTAGATAACAATATGTTGAATAACAAAATCATAAATAAGGTCAAAAATGTAAGAGTAAAATAATATTCATTCATGTTTAAATTTCTTTTTATCTTTAATTTTGCATAGATTACAAGTGCAAATGATATTGTACAAAATAAATAAGTAAAATAAAAGAAATAATTATTAGTGGATTTGAAAACTATATAATAGTGGCAAGTTACCATAGATTTTTCTTTTGGAACACATTTGGTGAAATCTTATATTTTGCACAGTATTGGATAAATATATGATTTTTACTTGGATCTTCCATTTCAAATAAATGGCTACAATAGCTTTATGTTAATTACAGTTTCAACAAATCATTACTCGTGATTTGTAGTAACTAGTTTGTATATGAATATATCTATGCATTTATATGGTTTGACTAGAACCAATTGGAAACACCAAAACATTACCAATTTAACCAGTGGCTTAAATTTAAACGGTGACCAATAAACAAACATCCACCACGTGGTAAAGACAAATCTGTAAGGATGTCCTTCAAAAAGATCATCAACCTAACAAAGGATTAGTTTTTTTTTTTCATGGGAGTTTCAAAAACCAAGGACATTGAAAACACCAGATTAACTAAGCCATGAATTATCCGGTAACTAAAGCTTTTAAGTAATATTTTTCTTCTTTCAACAAACAAAATGAACTAAAAGAAAAACACATTATAAACCAACATACATGATATTCATGCATTTTCATGCATTTAGGCTTGTATATAGTTCTTGTTTTGATTTATTTTCTCCATCATTCTTACCATTTTGCCGAGTCATTGTCACATCTAGAGTCTAGAGTTGTTTAGGACCAGGATTAGGCATTCTAGGCTTGCATTTGGAGTGTTTCTTGTGTTTTGCAGGTGAATGGAGGCATCTAGGAGCATTGGTGAGCTTGGAAGTGGAGTCTTGAGCTCAGAAGACCAAGGAAGAGCCAAAGAAGGACCATATCGGTCTGAGTATCGGCCAGGCGGGCCGATACAGCCCCTCGTCAAAGTTTCGGAGAACAGTATCGGCCACCATATCGGTCCACCCGACCGATATGGACTCTCGGATTAATTTTCGAGGGTTCATATCGGTCCACATATCGGTCAGGTGGACCGATATGCTTCAACCCAGAAAAATCCGAGGCTCGATATCGGTCACCATATCGGTCTGCCTGACCGATATCGACCCCAGATTTGCACTTGGATCCGGGTCAACACCCGGTTTGTTCCGGGTTGACCCGGCTCGCACCCTTTAGACTATTTAAGCCAAAAACCTATTTTATTTTGTTTCTTATGCAGTTTTTGATGTTCTAAACTCTTTTGTAAGAACACATAAAAATCCTTTGATCAATCTAGATTTCTATTACTATTCCATCAACAAATCTTTCAATCTCTCACTAATCTACCATGATCAACTCTATTTCTATGAGTTTTGTTGATCTAGTTATGATTTGTGAGTAGTTCTCCATAGGCTTGTGGGTTGGGTAGGATTAGGTTGATTAGGGGTGATCAATGGAATTCTAGTAGTTAATTGTTAAAATCTCATCTAGCAAAGTGCTCTTAATGCCTAGTTAATCTTGATCACATTGATTAGGATGTTTAGAATTTCTTGTTCACAACCTGTTCGATGAAATTCCAGTAATTAGCTTTGTTAGAACTTTCATATTCTAGCGCATGAGAATGTATGTCTAGAGTGACTGGTTGCTAATTGGAACTTGTTTGAATGCTCGTTTGATTTTGATTCACAAATGATGATTTGTTCTTGAGTTAAGATTAAATGAAGAATTGGTGTTAAGAGATTAAACCAATTTGCTTGTGTGTTCCTTGCTAAGAGATTAGCTTGATTGAAGTTTGAATTAGGATTCCTTGATCATCCCGAGTCACCTATCCGTTGACCCTAACCCTTAGGCCTTATTCTTGTCATTGATTGAATCGTTTGTTTACTTGCTTTTGTTTACTTCTATTTGATTTGCATTCGTTAGGATCGTTAGAAATTGAAAACCAAATTGTTAGATTTGACTCTGAAGGTTTAGTGTATACTTATTGGTTTTATCCGTCCCAGAATAGGTTCGATACCTCAAAGCTACTTCGATAAGCTTGAGGAATTGATACCTCAAAGGATTGCAAAATCCTAGTTATCAATTTGGCGCCGTTGCCATTTTGGGATTCTGGATATATCAATTCGTTTTCTATTCCTTTTTAGTTCAAGTTATTGTTACTAATTTTCTACTTTCTTTCTTTTTGATGCTAGGTGTATGAACTTGCGCAGCAAAGGGACTACAAACTTAGTTGCAAGAGTTTACGACATCGAAGCACACAAGAGAAGATTAGTAAGGGAACGACGAGCACAGGAACGAGCTGTTCAAGTTGAAAGTGTTGAGCCAAGAGTCATGGATAACCACGAGGAACAGCAGCAGCAACAACAGCCGGTTAGGGCCATTGGTGATGGAGATACACCTGATACAAATGCTAACCGTCATGGAATCATCCCACCACCGGTGAACAACAATAACTTTGAGATCCGAGCTATGGTGATGAACATGGTGCAGAACAATCAGTTCCATGGGTTACCATCTGAAGACCCGCTGCAGCATTTGGACACCTTTGACAAGATTTGTGCCACTACGAGGTTGAATGGTGTAACTGATGATGGGTTGAAAATGCGTCTCTTCGTTTTCTCTTTGGCAGACAGAGCCAAGGATTGGGAAAGTACTATCCCTCCGGGATCCATCACTACTTGGGGTGACTTGAAGAAAGCTTTTCTGAAGAAGTTTTTCTCACCTACTAGGACTGCCCGTTTCCGCAGTGAATTATCCGGGTTTGTGCAGCGCAACAATGAGAGCTTCGCTGAAGCTTGGGAGAGGTTTAACAAGCTCACAACTCAGTGCCCACATCATGGTTTTACCAAGGAAACACTACTCAGCAACCTCTACCGTGGAGTGCTTCCTAGAATGAGGGCGATGCTTGATTCATGCAGCAATGGACACTTCCTAGGCAAGGGAGTAGAGGCAGCTATGGAGCTGATTGAAAATCTCGCGCAAAGTGATGGCAACTACAATGAAGATTATGAGAGGACTAATAGAGGATCATCAGTTTCAGATGAGAAGTATGAGAAAGAGATAAAGGCTTTGAATGAGAAGTTGGACAAGATGATCACCATTGGCCAAAAGAACATCAGCTTTGTGGGACACCAGGAGGATTCTAAACCTCAATTTTATGATGATGATGAGGATTTAACTCAAGAGGAGATTAACTTCATTGCTGGCCAAGGTGGTTTCAACAAGGGCTTCAACCAAAACTATAGAAACCACCCAAACTTCTCATACCGCAGCAACAATGTAGCCAATCCTCAAGACCAAGTTTATCCTCAAGCTCCATCCCAAGGACAAGCTCAGCCACAAGTTCAACAAGGTTTTCAACAACCTCAGCAGCAAAAGCCATATGTCAACTACAACAACCAACAAGGTTTTGTAAACAAGCCTCAGTTTCAAGGTCAACAAGGCTATGCTCCCAAGCAACAATACCCACCTGGTTTTGGTCAACAACAACAACAAACTTCTTCTAACTCGGGAGTTGACAATGAGCTGAAAAGCATGATGCAGCAACTCCTTCAAGGACAAGCCTCAGGGGCTATGGAAGTACGTGAACTCAAGAATGAGCTTCAGAGTTTGACATCAAGGGTAACAAACATGGAAAACAAGAATGCCTCTACGTCCCGCACGCAAGGTACTTTACCCGGAAAATCTGAGCAAAACCCAAAGGAGTATATCAGCGCTATCACCTTGAGAAGTGGTAAAGAGTTGCAACAAAGTCAAGTGCCCAAGCCTAAGATGCCATCTACACTCAATGAGGACATTGAAGTTCAAGAAGGGGAGGAGAATTCTGAAAATTCTGCTCTAAACAAAGAGAGTGATAGTGACATGGCTAAGAGGAAAGGAAAGGCTGTAGCTGAAGAAGTAGTGAATGATACACTCAAGAAGAAGGATAGTGTGTTTGTGCCACCACCCTATGAGCCCAAGCTACCCTTTCCGGGCAGGTTTAAGAAGAAGCTTCTAGAGAAGTACAAAGCTCTATTTGACAAGCAGATGAAGAATGTTGAGTTGACCATGCCTTTGATTGATGCCTTCTTGCTAGTTCCTCAGTATAGCAAGTTTCTCAAGGATGCAATCAAGGAAAGAACCAAGGAAGTGCAAGGGATGGTTGTGTTGTCTCATGAGTGTAGTGCAATCATCCAAAGAGATATTGTTCCAAAGAAACTTGAAGATCCTGGCAGTTTTACTCTACCATGTGCTATTGGTCCATATCGGTTTGAGGGTTGTTTGTGTGATCTTGGAGCGAGCGCAAGTTTGATGCCCTTCTCAGTAGCCAAGAGGCTGGGTTTCTCTACCTACAAAGCATGTAGGATCTCCTTGGTTCTTGCAGATAGATCAGTGAGATACCCAATTGGTCTCCTAGAAGATCTTCCGGTTAAAGTAGGAGGATTTGAAGTGCCAACAGATTTTATTGTGCTGGAGATGGATGAAGAACCAAAGGATCCTCTAATTCTTGGGAGACCTTTCCTTGCCACAGCTGGTGCGATTATCGATGTCAGGAAAGGGAAGATAGACCTCAACCTTGGGAAAGACATAGTGCTCAAATTTGACATCAACAAGGTGATGAAGAAGCCAACCATTCAAGGTCAAATATTTTACATTGAGACTATGGATGAGCTAGCTGATGAACTCCTTGAAGAGTTGAACATGGAGGATCCTCTAGAGGTCACCTTGACCAAGGAATGTGGGGAGTATGGATATCTTCAAGAGGAGAGCTGGGCTTACATGAGAGCGCTTGATTCACACAAGCCCTTGTTAGAAGAGGTTGAGTTCATTGAGCTGGGATCAGATTCAGTGTGTGAGGAGCTGGAGGTGTTTGCTGTTGACATGGGCACCGATGGCGCCAAAGGAGTGGAGCTGTGCAAGGAGCAGCTTGTAGCTGACGATTGGAGCGAGCTTAAGGCGCCAAAGGTTGAGTTAAAGCCCCTTCCGCGGGGGCTTCGGTATGCATTCCTTGGCCCTAACTCTACTTACCCTGTCATTGTGAATGAGTTGCTGAATGATGATGAATTGATTGCTTTGACCACTGAATTGAAAAAGTTTAGAAAGGCAATAGGATATTCACTTGATGACATAAAAGGATTGTCGCCTAGCTTGTGTACCCATAGGATCCACCTTGAAAATGAATCCATGTCTTCTATTGAGCACCAAAGGAGATTGAATCCTAACCTTAAAGAAGTAGTCAAGAAAGAGATTCTAAAGTTGCTTGATGCAGGGATAATCTACCCTATCTCGGACAGCACCTGGGTTTCACCCGTGCATTGTGTTCCAAAGAAAGGGGGGATTACTGTGGTTAAAAATGACAGCAATGAATTGATTCCAACTAGAACTATCACTGGGCATAGGATGTGTATTGACTATAGAAAGCTAAATGCCGCGTCTAGGAAGGATCATTTTCCATTACCGTTCATTGATCAAATGCTAGAACGCCTTGCTAATCATCCTTTCTATTGTTTTCTTGATGGATACAGTGGGTTCTTTCAGATTCCGATACATCCTAATGATCAGGAGAAAACGACATTCACCTGTCCCTATGGTACCTTTGCTTATCGAAGGATGCCATTTGGCTTGTGCAATGCACCGGCTACCTTTCAGCGGTGCATGATGTCCATTTTCTCAGATCTTATTGAGGATATTGTGGAAGTTTTCATGGATGATTTTTCTGTGTATGGTTCTTCTTTCTCCTCCTGTTTGCTGAACTTGTGCAGGGTCTTAAGAAGATGTGAAGAGACGAACCTCGTGCTGAATTGGGAGAAGTGCCACTTCATGGTGACAGAAGGGATTGTGTTGGGTCACAAGATTTCAGAGAATGGTATTGAAGTGGATAAGGCAAAGATAGAGGTGATGACAAGTCTTCAGCCACCAAACTCAGTGAAGGGGATCCGAAGCTTTTTGGGTCATGCAGGTTTTTACCGGCGATTTATTAAGGACTTCTCAAAGATCGCTAGGCCACTTACACGTCTGCTGTGTAAGGAGACGGATTTTGTGTTTGATGATGAATGTTTGGCAGCATTCCACATGATCAAAGAAGCCTTGATCAGCGCCCCGATAGTCCAAGCTCCCGACTGGGAGTTGCCTTTTGAGATCATGTGTGATGCAAGCGACTATGCAGTGGGAGCAGTCCTTGGACAGAGGAAAGACAAGAAGCTCCATGTCATATACTATGCTAGTAGGACATTGGACGATGCTCAAGTGAGATATGCAACAACTGAGAAGGAGCTTCTAGCTGTGGTATTTGCCTTTGAGAAGTTCAGATCATACTTGGTTGGGTCTAAGGTTGTAGTGTACACGGATCATGCTGCGTTAAGATATCTTCTTGCCAAGAAAGATGCCAAGCCAAGACTTCTGAGGTGGATATTGTTGCTGCAAGAATTTGACTTGGAGATTAAGGACAAGAAAGGCATTGAGAATGGAGTGGCAGACCATTTGTCAAGACTGAGAATTGAGGATGGAATTCCTCTAGATGACTCTCTCCCTGAGGAGCAGCTAATGGCCTGCAAAGCTGTTAAGGATGCTCATGATACAAGAATGAAGATTGAGGAAGTGAGCTCTATTGAAGACAAGGAACCGTGGTATGCTGATATAGTCAATTTCCTAGCTGTTGGGAAAGAACCACCAAGCCTCGATAGCTACCAAAGAAAGAAGTTTTTTAGAGATGTCAACAGGTACTATTGGGATGAGCCTTACCTCTACACTTTGTGCAAGGATCAGCTCTATAGAAGGTGCATAGCTGATGAAGAAGTGGGAGGCATTCTCCTGCATTGCCATGGGTCAGATTATGGTGGTCACTTTGCCACTTTCAAGACGGTTCAAAAGGCTCTACAAGCTGGTTTTTGGTGGCCTACAATGTTCAAGGATGCCCAAGAGTTCATTACTAAGTGTGATCCTTGTCAGAGGAAGGGGAATATCAGTAGAAGAAATGAGATGCCTCAAAACCCCATCCTTGAAGTTGAAGTGTTTGATGTGTGGGGCATTGATTTCATGGGACCCTTCCCATCTTCTTACGGGAATAGCTACATCTTAGTAGCTGTGGATTATGTTTCCAAGTGGGTAGAAGCAGTGGCAAGTCCAACTAATGACGCCAAGGTTGTGATAAAGCTGTTCAAGAGCATCATCTTCCCAAGGTTTGGAATCCCGAGAATTGTGATCAGTGATGGAGGCTCACATTTCATCAATAGGCTATTCGAGAGTCTTTTGAAGAAGTATGGAGTGAAGCATAAGGTTGCAACACCATATCATCCTCAGACAAGTGGCCAAGTTGAAGTGTCCAATAGGCAAATCAAGGCTATCCTTGAGAAGACTGTTGGAGCTTCAAGGAAAGATTGGGCTAAGAGACTTGATGACGCACTGTGGGCGTATAGGACTGCTTTCAAGACTCCATTAGGCACTACACCATTCACCATGCTGTATGGTAAGTCATGTCACTTACCGGTGGAGGTAGAATACAAGGCCATGTGGGCTGTCAAGTTGCTGAACTTTGACATCAAGACCGCGACCGAGAGGAGATTGATTCAGCTGAACGAACTTGACGAGATACGGCTTGAGGCTTTTGAAAGCTCAAAGATCTATAAGGAGAGGACCAAGCTTTTTCATGATAAGCTGATCCAGAAGAAAGAGTTCAAAGTAGGAGATCTTGTGTTGCTTTTTAACTCCCGGTTGAAGCTGTTTCCCGGGAAGCTCAAGTCTAGATGGTCGGGACCGTTTAGAGTGAAGGAGGTGAAACCATATGGAGCAGTGGTACTTTTTGGAAAATCTGATGAAGAGTTCACGGTCAATGGCCAAAGACTCAAGCACTACTCCGTCTCAGAAGTAATAGATGAGGGAACTTCCATTCCACTCTCTAGCCCTCCCTCAGCCTGAGATCACGGTTTGCAAAGTCGAGCTTAACGACTTTAAATAAAAGCGCACTTGGGAGACATTCCCATGTTTATCCTTGTACATACGTCTTTTGCTTGTTATTTTTGATGTTTTGCTTTGAGTTTTGTCAGGTTTTGGCTTAAGGACGAGGTTGTGGATCAGTTGGAGTTGAGAAAAGACCGCGGAAATGAAGAAAAATGGTGCAGGAGCCAATATCGGTCACCGTATCGGTTGGCCAGACCGATACGGGATGCAACAATTAAATCCGAGGCTCCATATCGGTCACCGTATCGGTTGGCCAGACCGATACGGAATTCCCAGAAAGACCGATATCGGTCACCGTATCGGTTGGCAAGACCGATACGGGGTGCACGAATTAAATCCGAGGCTCGATATCGGTCGGCGTATCGGTTGGCCAGACCGATACGCCCTTTGCCCAGGTAAGTCCAATCGAACCTAAACCGATTTCAAACCGTTTCTGACCGGATTTTAACCCAAAATCGATTTAATGAACCGGTTTGAACCGATTTCCCCCTTTGCTTTCTCCTCCAAGTCGCGACTCTCTCTCTCTTTTCACTCACTTTTGCGATTTCAACAAGAGATTTTCAAAGCACTTCAAACTCTTCAATCTCTATCAATTCTCAACGGATTTTCGTGATTCAAGGCTCTGTGTTTCCGATTTTTCGACCACTATCTTGTTATCCCCTTGTTCTCTCATCCTCTCATCCTCCAAACAAGGTAAAGCTCTCCAAATCCGAGTTTATGGTTCATGCAAGAAGATTTTCGATTTCTTCTAGAACTCGAATTTCTGGTTGTTGCTTGATGATGCTTGTTAAAAACCTTTGCTAGGCTGTTACTAGATGATTACCCAACTCAATTTCACCCTAGGAATGAATGAATTTGATCTTTGGTGAATTAGGGTTCTTGAGAAATTTGGAATCCGAAAATATTGGGGGTTTTCTAATTGGATGGTTTCTAATGATGCATTGGATTGATAAAGGCTTGACTTTGTGATACTACTTGATTTGGATGAGTTTTGTTTCACAAAAGTTTCAAAATGTGCATTAAGGACCTTTGGTTGATGAGGTTGTGAATTGATCAACAAAGTGATTGATTGTTGAACTAGAAATGAGTTTGGTTAAGATGTTTAGGCTTGCTTGCTCCATTGAAACTGAAAAAGTATGCAATTGTTAAGCTCCCACAATTGTTGATCATGGATGTCTCAAGCTATTATTCATTGTGTGGTTGGATTGCGATCTGTGCTGATTCACTTTATGAGTTGTCTTTTGTAGGACAATGACGAGAAAGCGTGCCAATCCGAAACCAAAAGCACAAAATCCGGTTGAAGATGTGGGAACCTCATCGAGAGGAAAAGGGGTAGCTGTTGAGGAAGAGGCACCCGAGGCTCCAGGGAAAGTAATTGAGAACCCACAAAAGTTCACCGCTTCTGAGATATGTGATAAGCTGGAGGGGATACCGTTCTTGTCAACCCGATACCCTCACATCCCGACACTGACTGCACTTGGGCTACTAGATGACTACAACGAGATTGTAGAGAACATGGGTCTTAAGGAGTTCTTCAACCTTGCCAGTGACTCCTATCAGAGCTCGGCATGTCAGTTCCTTTCAACCATGCAAGCAACGGTCAATATGAGAAGAGCAGCTTTAACAGGGGAAGTGAGCAAGGGAAAGATTGATTTCCAAATGGGCAGAAAGAAGTTTAGCATGACGTATGAGGACATAGCTGCTGTCTTTGACTTTCCAGAGAATGGTGCTCAGCTGGGGACTTTTATCCCTATTGATAGGGACGACCTCGAGGGTGTTTGGCAGATGATAGCTGATGGGCCCTTTAAGCTGGGGGGTATGAAAGCTGCAAGGATCAGACATCCGGCTATTAGATATGTGCACAAGGCATTGGCACACACGTTCTTTGCTAGGAAGGAGGCCAACCAAGTCCACGAGCAGGAAATGAAGATGTTGTACATTGGGCTGCAGCCACTCCTGCTCACTTATCCCAACGGTCAGCCCATACCACCGGTTGAGCGCCTCCCGAGCTACACTTCCATTCTGATAGAGCAGTTTGTTGTCCACAGAGAGTGGGCTATGTCAGTAAGGGACTCTAACCCGAAGTTCAGCATGGCTGGTGTGATCACACCGTTGCTTGTGAAAAAGAAGATAAAACTGGAAGGAAGCCTGAACGAGAAGACATTTGGGGAAACCACACCTGTTGCATGGATGGATATCCAATACCTTACCCGAACTCACTACCTTGCATCCAGGGCGCCTCCAGAGCGCCATCTCTACCGGATGTGCTCAGGCACTACCCATGAAGAAGGGTACCTCCTCCCAAACCCCGACATTACAAGCTTTGCCAACAGAGCTAATATCAGATTCTTACCGGGAGTGGAGCATGTGTTGGGACCTCACGGGTCACAGAGAGCAGCTGCAGCAGAGCATGATACTTCCGACACACCTGCTGGGGTGTATGGGCTGCACAGGTACCTTATTGAGCCTCTAGATGATCCTATCGAGAACAGGACGATCAGGGCATTGAGGGACCAGAACCGGAGCCTCCAAAAGCAGAGCAAATGGCACGGTAGGAACATTAAGAAGATGGCCTCCTGTTTGAAGAAGGTGACCAAAGTGCTTAAGATGATTGTCGGAAAGAAGGACAAGAGTGGCGCTGCAGGACAGGCTTCCACATCCCGAGCAGCTCAGGCTGGTGCAGATGAGGAGATTCAGGCAGCCACCGAGGAGGTGATAGCTGAAGCTGATGTTCTGGTTGAGCAGGCTGAATTGGAGCAGGGCAGATACTCGGTTGCTGGACACGAGACATCAGGATCTGCACGCATGGCCCATGACTCCTACTATGAGGATCCTCACCGCCACTCTACCCGCGAGGACCGGAAGAAGAAGAGGAGAGCCATGAAGACACCTTCCTGCTCCTCCTCCAACCCGACCTACTCCATGGGGGATTCATCACCACCATTTCTCCACTACTAGCCAGGTTACACTCCACCCTTGTACATAGTCTTGTTTCTTTTCTTTGTTTGCTTTTTATTTGTTTTCGGTCTTTCTTCCTCACTAAGATCACACAAGGGACCGTGTGATTTAAGTTTGGGGGAGAGACCATTTACTAATCTTGAGTCTCATGCATTCATGTAAGGCATAGAAAAAACCAAAAAAATCAAAAAAAAAAAAAAATTTCAAAAAAAAAAAAAAAAAAAAAAAAAAAAAAATTCACAAAAAGAAGCATGTAGGATTGAGTCTAGTTAGTGTTGTAGGATTCATGCATTTGGGAGCAATGATTGAATTTCCTTGTAAAGTTTAATTGGGTGAAAATGGTTTCGAATGCTAGCTTGTTTAGCTAATTGAGTGCACTAGGATTGTATCCCGAGTTAAGCATGAAAGCTAGAACGAACCTTGCTTGGAACGCTAATATTCAGCCTTGTTTTAAAACTGAAGCAAAATGTGAATTGATGCTAGCTCTATTCAAAGTGAGAACCTTAACTTGACTTGTAATTATCCTCCTCCTTCTTGGTGTTTTTAAACTCATGGATACCCCAAAATATTCAAGCATTCTTTTCCCTTTAACCATTCTTGTTTGCTTGAATAGATTCCACACCCTTCACCACCTTTCCTTCAAACCCACAAACACTCTAGTTGAGAGGTAGGCCTCTTGGAATAAGCTAAGTAAATGGTGTTGAGTTTGAGGCGACTAGTTGAAAATTTCCGTATAGATGCAAGCTTGACCACCTTTTGCTTGTATTAGGCTAAGATTGAAGTTTGGGGGAAGGGATTTTGAGAGGGAAAGGATAAAAGAGAAGATTAATGGGATCTTGTATTTGTTGGCAAAATGTTTAAAAAGAAAGAGCTCATTTGTGTTTTCAAAGAAAAAAAAGGTACCTCATGTTTTGAAAAGAAAAGAAGCCAAAGTGCTCAGTTTAAAGAAAGAAAAAAAAGGGGTTCATGAAAAAGAGGTCATTACTAAAGAAAGAAGGATTTGAGCTAAGTTGAAAGAAAGAGATTGCCATTGTTTTGAAAAGTTTTAAATGATCCTTGGGGAGTTCCATGGGAAGTGTCTTGATTGAGAAAGATGGATGAGGCAAGAAAAGCCTTGATAAAGGGTAGACTCAAACTAGGTGGGCTAGAGTAAGAGTGGAAGTCATTGGGGCAATGGGTAGACGGAAATTGAAGCTAGTATGCACCAATTGCTTCTATACTCTTAGCCTTTTACTATAAGCTCATTCATTCCCTCATGAGAGAACCTAAATGAATGTGGAAAAACCCTTTTCTTGATTGAGATCATCTTTATCTCAAAACCTTAACCCTTGCTAAATGAGTTTGAACACTTGGTTGTGAGTAGGATCCACTTGAAACGCTTAATCAATGTCAAAGAGCTAGTTGATATGAATTCTTGTGTAAGTTGAGAAATGGGTTGGAGAATTGGCCTTGATGAGTATGGCTAAATCCTTGGAGTAAGCTTAACTTGGATACATCTTAGTTGCATGAGCTTTAAATGAAACTTGTTGATCTTGATTGAACTTTTGGATATGAGCTCCCGCTTTCAAACTTTTCTCCCAAATGGATTGATTGACTTATGCTTGCTTGTGGACAAGCAAGATTCAAGTTTGGGGGAATTGATATTCATGCATTTTCATGCATTTAGGCTTGTATATAGTTCTTGTTTTGATTTATTTTCTCCATCATTCTTACCATTTTGCCGAGTCATTGTCACATCTAGAGTCTAGAGTTGTTTAGGACCAGGATTAGGCATTCTAGGCTTGCATTTGGAGTGTTTCTTGTGTTTTGCAGGTGAATGGAGGCATCTAGGAGCATTGGTGAGCTTGGAAGTGGAGTCTTGAGCTCAGAAGACCAAGGAAGAGCCAAAGAAGGACCATATCGGTCTGAGTATCGGCCAGGCGGGCCGATACAGCCCCTCGTCAAAGTTTCGGAGAACAGTATCGGCCACCATATCGGTCCACCCGACCGATATGGACTCTCGGATTAATTTTCGAGGGTTCATATCGGTCCACATATCGGTCAGGTGGACCGATATGCTTCAACCCAGAAAAATCCGAGGCTCGATATCGGTCACCATATCGGTCTGCCTGACCGATATCGACCCCAGATTTGCACTTGGATCCGGGTCAACACCCGGTTTGTTCCGGGTTGACCCGGCTCGCACCCTTTAGACTATTTAAGCCAAAAACCTATTTTATTTTGTTTCTTATGCAGTTTTTGATGTTCTAAACTCTTTTGTAAGAACACATAAAAATCCTTTGATCAATCTAGATTTCTATTACTATTCCATCAACAAATCTTTCAATCTCTCACTAATCTACCATGATCAACTCTATTTCTATGAGTTTTGTTGATCTAGTTATGATTTGTGAGTAGTTCTCCATAGGCTTGTGGGTTGGGTAGGATTAGGTTGATTAGGGGTGATCAATGGAATTCTAGTAGTTAATTGTTAAAATCTCATCTAGCAAAGTGCTCTTAATGCCTAGTTAATCTTGATCACATTGATTAGGATGTTTAGAATTTCTTGTTCACAACCTGTTCGATGAAATTCCAGTAATTAGCTTTGTTAGAACTTTCATATTCTAGCGCATGAGAATGTATGTCTAGAGTGACTGGTTGCTAATTGGAACTTGTTTGAATGCTCGTTTGATTTTGATTCACAAATGATGATTTGTTCTTGAGTTAAGATTAAATGAAGAATTGGTGTTAAGAGATTAAACCAATTTGCTTGTGTGTTCCTTGCTAAGAGATTAGCTTGATTGAAGTTTGAATTAGGATTCCTTGATCATCCCGAGTCACCTATCCGTTGACCCTAACCCTTAGGCCTTATTCTTGTCATTGATTGAATCGTTTGTTTACTTGCTTTTGTTTACTTCTATTTGATTTGCATTCGTTAGGATCGTTAGAAATTGAAAACCAAATTGTTAGATTTGACTCTGAAGGTTTAGTGTATACTTATTGGTTTTATCCGTCCCAGAATAGGTTCGATACCTCAAAGCTACTTCGATAAGCTTGAGGAATTGATACCTCAAAGGATTGCAAAATCCTAGTTATCAATACACCAACCTGTTTCATATCATAGATAAAAGTTTTTAAGATTCTTAACCAAAATAAAACAAAAAACAAACCCTTTTTCACAATGGTCACCAAAAGCCAACAAAAAAAGGACCTTTCCCACTTACTCTGTTCAACCGCAAAAAAGTTGCGAAGGTAATCCAGATCCAAATTCAACTCTAAAAAGGTCTTTTACATCTCCATGTATCTCTTTCCTTATAAGGGAAGCAGGAACCTTATGCGAGAATCTGATACTTACACTTATGCTCTGAAGCTGCACTAAACAAGGTATAGTCAAACTTTTTATCATCATCATCTTCATAAAGGGATTTGTGCGAGAGAGAAAAGATACTAAGACCAACTTCCAAATACTTGTTCTTTCATATCATAGATAAGAACATACTTACATCATACACTTAACCAAAAAAATAAGAACAAACCATCTTTCACAAAACGCACCAAAATCTAACAAAAAGGCTTCCCTCACTTCCTTTGCTTAATGGTCTGGATATCTAATGCATGAAGGTAATGCTCTAGCATCAACTTTTAAAAGGTCTTTTACCTCTCCATCTATCTCTCTGGTTACACGCAAAGCAGCAACTTTATTCGAGAATCTGAGCCTTTTCCTCTTTGGGATCATAAATATAGGTTCCGACCCATCATCATCCTCCCCGTGATACTTAAACCCCTTAACTGCCCTAAACAACATATATTCATCTTTATCCTCACCATAAGCAGATTGGTGCTCCAGAAGTAAGACCTTATAGTCCAAGGTGTCATCAAGAATTTCAACAATGTCATACTCATTATAACCAAAATCTGAATCCTCAATATCAAGGTCAGAGCTCCAGTATCTGTATATCACCCAAACTTCACCAATCTTGGGGAGAATGGTATATTCAGTTCCATCCATGGAGATTTGAGGCAGTACCTGATGTGAAACATGATTCGGACTGATTATTTCCAGAGCTTTTCTCGCGTAGTAAGTTCCACAACCAACTGGCATTTTCTTGTGTTCCCATTCGATAACGTCAACAGGGAAAGGAGTAGCCATTAGCCGACCTATGTGTAGTTTAAACACTGCCTCTTGCTTGAATGCTTGAGTAAAAGTGATCTTCTGAATCTTACCGTAGTACAAAGGCAAATCATCATAGCCACTGTAAAATGACCAAATTTGGCCAGTCTGAAAAACCTTCCCCTTGCTAACAAAGTAGATGTCTTGGCGTTTGGGCTTTCTATTACAATCAGAGTTTGAAGGCACCATAATCTCTTCGACTGTTAGTGGTAACGCAGCTTGGTCGAGCTCGTAAGCATCTTTTGGCACACCTTTTCCTTCAGTTCCAGTCAGTTTAAAGGAAGGAACACTGTGGGAGAACTGATACAAACTGTAAATACGAAATATGTCTGCAGGACCAGTTCCCATTCGAAATGATAGACATCGTCTATCGAAGTACTGAGCTGGCAAGTGTGGAGGCTGAGCTGGATAAGTGAAGAGTAAAGCAAAGACTTGGGAAGAGGTAGAAGCTTTGCTGTTACAGATGTGAAGCTCGTAAGTGAAGAAGATGGAGTCGTATAAGTATCCAACTCAGGGAATTTAGTAGGGCATGCTTTGATTGTAATTCTGTTATAGACGATATGAGTCTTAACACTTCGATCGAGATGAGATCGCCGATGGTTTCTGAGTTCGTGATGAGAGCTTAGAATCAATCGGACTATCAAAGCTGTATTACGTTCCTTATTCAATCACAAGTATTATTCAGTCATATTGTGTGGATTTACAGAGAGATCGTGAGCAATAGATAGGTAAAGTCTATCATTGGTGCGTCGTGACGTTCGGATCGAATCTAACGCGAGCAGAATTGTAGAGCTACATGTATTCACGGGAGAAATTGGGAAGAATCGAACCGATGATGACACGAGCAAGTTCTCCGATGGTTTCTCATTTTGGAAAGAAAATTGATGATCTTGTTAACGGCAGTGATTTTTACAAGAATCATTCACCAAAATCTACACAGACACAATATCAGTTTAAAGATGGAATTGATGAGCCATATATGGAAGTGAGGGATGGATTCAAGAGGTTACGTTCATCATCAACAGAAAGGGAATCACAAATGTATGTGATGAATGAAAATCGCAACTCATCAGAGCCAAATTTCACATCGCCATATACAAGTATGAAACATAATAAAATGAAATTTCACATCGCCAAATTTCACATCGCCAAATTTCACTTGCAAACCCTTTTGCTTTATGCAAGTATGAAACATATACACCAGTTTCATCAGAGTAATCTGACAAAATCTCAACAAACACATACTCATAATTGCGGTGAGAATCTGGCTCTGAAGACCAGTTAATATCCCATTTCTTGAATAGGGCCCAAGTCTCGCCTTTTCTTGGGGAGACAGTGAATTGACCAGCGTTGCTTTCTTCATTGCATTGGATAATATGAGAGAATTTGGAACGATCTTTCGTGTTCTCATTTTTTCCAAGCCTGAACTTACCAGCAGAAACAGGTAAGTCTTCTTCAAACCACTGGATCTCTTTCTCATCATCTGGATCTGGCTCTAAGTAGGTGATCCTAAGCCCAAAGGAAGGAGCTGAAACTTTTCTGATCTGAGCATACAGTCTTGGCATCCCATCCGTTGTATCATAAAGAGCCCAGGTCTGGCCAACCGCAAAGTTTGCTTCTTCCCTCAGCTTCTCAAAGTCGTTAAACTTTGGATCAGCACATTCATAACTCTCTGGTTGTACAGCAACTTCAGAACTTGTATCAAGATTCTGTGTGATTCCCACTGCAGCTCCCAATTGAGCACTTTGTTTCCTATTTAGCTGACCATTCCTGTTCATGGCATTTGGCAATGTTTCTTTGCAAAGATCAACCTCGTGGAGTTGCTTTCTGCTTCCAAACTCTTCTCCTACATCTCCATCATCATTGGACACTCTTCTACTGCTGCCAACATCTTTAGACTTGCTGCGATTTTCAGTGCTCAAACTTCCACAGTACTCATTTCTCTGTCTCTTCTCACCAACCTTGACTGCACAGCTCAATCGAGGGGAACGTGCCAAATGTGTGCCTGAATTCTCACTTGGCACAGTTTTCTGTTGTTGCAAGGAGGAAGCTTGAACACTTGCTTGCTGATCCTTGTTTTTGGTTGCAACCAAATCACTCATGATCTGATCGTTTGCAGTGATACCCATCATCAAAAAAGTAAGCACTCGAGAGACGAATTTTACTTAAGGTTCCTAAAAGTGAGATACAATAGTCATCAGATACTTTTTAACACAGAAACCATAAACAAGGTTAGAATCGGTTTAAACAAGGACGCGCAAATACAAACGCCGATAGACGATAGATTTCTTTGTAGAAAAATCACACAGAAAAGAAAACTAAAAGGCTGAACTTTTCAAGTTCCCAAAAAACACAAAAAATAGTTAGAGCATTTCAAAAGAAGAACCAAGTGATAAGGAATCGTAAATCCCATTACATGATAAGAAATCGCACTGTGCGAAAACGTGAAAACCTAACCTTTAGATTCAGATACAACACAGAGACATCAAATTTTGAAATGAGCGGATCAAACTTACCCAACGATACCGACAAATGCAAATCTCAGTCGTCATGGGCGGCGGAGACTTTTGTCGGCCAAGTATTTTATTGAAGATGAGGTAATAAAAGACCAAAAAGTAAAAATTGATTCCCGCTCACTATTTTCGCGGTAAAACTTCATGGTAATTTTTTTTGGCGGGATATGTCTATAAATAAAGGGACAGTCTCTGACAACAGTAAACATTTTTTTAATACATCAACAAATGCAAGAAACAGGAGTTAACTTTCAAAAAAAAAAAAAAAAATTGCAGTCAGTTCGCCCTAATACTCGTTTTCTCCCAAGCGCGCCGCTCGAGACATCCCATCATCTTCTCCGTTTTGCTCCCCGGACGGCGTTTGTTGCCGGTGCCGGGGAGGGAGCCTCGTTGTCGGTGTTCTAGTTAGCCCTCCCTTTCTCGTCGCCTCTTACCACGGTTTTCCGGAGCCGTTCACCTCCTCTCTTCCCTTGTCGCCGTCGCCGGCCCGTCTCTCTGCGTGTCCCGGCCTTCTCATCCTCTAGCTTTTGGTGCCGTGGCTTCGGATCTCCTCCGCAGTTTCTCTCCTCGGCGAGATCTTGTAGTAGATGGTCTCGAAGGATTCGGTTGGCTTCATTTTCCGGTTGATTGTGGTCGGGTAAGTTAGATTGGAGTGGTTCCATGGGTTTAGGCGTGTGGTTTTGGGTGTTTGGTTTAGGTCTGGTTAGGCTCCTTGTCCGGTTTTGGCGTGGGATTGTGGTATGGGTTTTTGGTTTTAGAGCATGAATATCCATGATACCCGGTTTGGGTATCTTAACTTTTTTTTTTTAATTTTTTTTTATTTTTTTTTTAAAATTCGAAAAAAAAAATTTGAAAAAAAAAAAAAAATTTGGACCAATCCTGTAGCGCCACGTAGGCGCTACAGGTAAGATACGTATCTTAGCTAAGAAACTTTTGGGATGAATATGTTAACTATTCATGTGGGTCCCACGTGGGACCCACAATATTTTAATATATGTTTGCTAAGATATCCAGCTAAGATACCTGGATAATCATGCTCTTAGATTTGTCTTTAATCACCTCTGCTATTAGGATAGATCTTTGGTTCAATTTTTGGCTCTAAGTTCTTTGCTTGTAGGGTTGGCTGCCGAGTGTTAATTGTGAGTTCTTCTCAGTCCGTTTTTTTCCGTTTTGGTTCGGATCCTTTGGATTGTTTAGACATCGTTGGAGATTCGGTTTCGTGTTGGGCTTCTAACTAGGTTTAAGTTAGACGTTTATGAGTGCGTCTATTCCGTATCCGAGGAGGTTTAGGGGAACTTTCTTAGGTTCTTTCTTGTCGGGTTATGAAGTCTTGTGTTTTGGGTTCGGGTTGGTGAGAGAGTGTCTCTCAGTGAGTCTCCAGGTTGTTGATGTTATCGTTTGGTGAGCCGTGGGCTACGACGATTTATCGTGCTCTTTTGTTTTTGTGGTGGCCTCACCTTTCAAGTTAGAGTTGCTTTGGCTAGATCTTGGATAGCATCGATTTATGTTTCTAGTAGCTGTAGGTTTAGCAACCCTTTATGGGCTTTTGTTGCCTGTTCTGTGGGCTTTTGTTGCCTGTTCTGTGGGCTTTTGTTGCTCGTTGTTTGGGCTTTTGTTGTCCGTTATTTGGGCTTTAGCTTCCTTTGTTTCGAAATTTGTACTAAACTCTTTTATGAATATAATTCTACCAGATGACAAAAAAAAAAGGAGTTAACTTTCAAAACAAAACACATAGTGCGACGGAATTTCGAACAAACCTTTTTTTTTTTTTTCTCTAGAAGATTTTTCATTAATAATACCAAAGTGAGATACGAGTTCGAATACAAGGGTCGAATACGATTTTGATGCATACAAAGCCGGCTATCATAAAAGATACCGGAGCCAAAAGCCCACACATGGGAGACAAAGAAAAACAAACTAGAAAGTGATACCATAACATACATAAAAACATAATTTATCTTACATCATGGTGAAAGTCTTAAACAAAAAACAAACAAAGACAAATTACACAAAAAGCTTAGAAAAAGGAATCACTCACTGGCTTCCCTCACTTTCTTTGCTCATTAAAAGTCTGAAAACCTCAGGTTAGAAGGCAATGCTCCTGACTCAACTTCTATCAGATCTTTGATCCCTCCATACATCTCTTTAGTTACACGCCGAGCAGGGACCTTGTGCGAGAATCTGAGCCTTTCAGACTTTGGGATCGTAAATATTGGTTCTGACCCTTCAATCTCGTTGTACTTATACTTCGTAACTGCCTGAAAGTACATTTTATTAACTTCATCTTGATCATTACGGCGCTTATCCTCTAGCAGTAAGACCTTATAGTCCAAGGTGTCATCAAGAATCTCAACAATGTCATAGCTGCATAAACCCACGCTCTCAAACCTCATGTACTGATTCCAGAATCTGTATATCACCCAAACTTCACCAATCTTGGGCAGAATGGTAAACTCGTTGCCATCCATGGAGGTTTGAGGCACTATCTCCTGCGAAACATCTTCTGGTGTGATTACTTCGAGAGCTCTCCTCGCGTGGAAAGTTCCACAACCAACGGGCATTTTCTTTTCTTCCCACTGGATCACATCGACAGGGAAACGAGTAGCCATTAGTCGGTTTACATGGAGTTTATATTTCTCCTCCTGCCCGAGTACCACAGTAGCAGTGATCTTGTGAATCCTACCGTAGTAGATAGGAAAATTATTTAGACCACTGCGAAATGACCAAATTTGACCAGTTTCAAAAACCTTCCCGTTACAAGCGAAAATGGTTTGAGGAGTTGAGTTTCTGACACTCTCTGCATCATGAGAGTTTGAAGCACCAGAGGTAATAGCACCGTCAGTAGATGGGAAATCCATTATCAGGCACTGGAAAAAGTCAAACTTCCTCTTCTAGGGTTCCTGCAGTTAATTCACGGCCATCACACATTATGTACTTTAAACATTGGTAAGATAATACACAATATACAGAGAAGTAAATCTATGTTTGTATAACATGTATGACTTGGCATTTGACAAGCGTATAACTAGGCAGATGTAGAGAGAAGGCAATAAGAACACTAAACTAAGCATTTATGTAACTATGAAACACAAACCCTAAGAATGAACAATAAACCCTAAATTCAGATGCGGCATAGGAGAGTTACAGGACTTAACAATAAGATAATACAATCAACTAAACCGGTTCGATATACTTATGCAACCAACCAAAGCTAACCTCGATTCGTCGGCGCTAGAGGCTTTTGCCGTGTGGAACAAGAGTAGATACGTCTGCCTATAAATAGAGAGGTGGGTGTAAGTGGAACAAAAGCTTAAGAAATAAAGGATAAATAAGCTGAAATGATTCTTTCTTATTGACTGCAAATGATTACAATGAGAGCTTATATAGCTAAGAGTTTAGTCATGCTTCGGTCAAGACCTAATATAGAAGAACCACTAACAGCATGACAACACAGCAAAACGATTTTGCAGACTAAGGAGAGGATTGGATTGGAGCGTCTTGGAGCAACAGCTTGCAACCGTACCCTTTGTCTTCTTCTCTGTTACTTTTGCAGAGTATAACGACTCTGTCTTGTTCTGTGGCAGGCCTTGCTTGACTGAAACAATATGGGCTTGATCTTCTTGAGGCCCATCCTTAATACCCTTCCTCAAACTTGGTGTGGAAGGAGCTGCAACACCAAGTTTGAATCGAAGATTGTTGAACTGAGCAATTGGCAGGGACTTGGTAAATATATCTGCCAATTGATCTGCTGATGAAACGTGCTTGACCATGACTGCACCCAAGGCAACTCGTTCCCTGACATAATGAAAATCCGTGTCAAAATGTTTGGACCGTTTGTGAAGGGCAGGAGTTGCAGAGAGGTAGATTGCTGATGTATTGTCACAGTAGAGCTCTGGAACTGTGGTAAGAGGAAGTCTGATATCTCGCATTAAGGAAGCAATCCAACTGAGTTCAGCTGCAGTTTCAGAAAGTGACCTGTATTCTGCTTCTGTTGAAGATCTGGACACTGTAGGTTATCTCTTTGCGGACCAGGAAATCAGGTTCAATCCAAGAAATGTACAAAAGCCACCTGTAGATCTTCTAGTGTCCTTGCAACCTGCCCAATCACTATCACTGTATGCTCTCAAAGTGAAGTCAGAGTCTGAGGCGATAGTTAGTCCCATGTGACATGTTCCTTTCAAGTATCTCAGGATGCGTTTGAGAAGACTGAAATCAGCCATAGTTGGAGCATGCATCTTTTGGCAAACAAAATTCACAGAGAATTGAATGTCCGGCCTTGTTAATGTGAGGTATTGAAGTTTACCTGCTAAGCTCCTGAAATAAGTTGGGTCCGGGAAGAGTCTCTGGTCGGCATCATCTTTGTTAAGCTGCAATGGTAGAGGAGTAGGCATGGGAGCACAATCTACCATTCCAGCAACTTGTAGCAGATCTTCTGCATACTTCTGTTGACATAGAAACATTCCATTGTCTTCATATGTGACTTGTATGCCCAGAAAGTAATGTAATCTACCCATATCCTTCATTTTGAACTCCTTGCTCAGACTTGTAATGAATGAATTTAACTGCTCAGGCTTGTTTCCTGTAATCACCATGTCATCCACATAGAGTAACAACAAGATGATAGTGTTATCTCTTTCAAAAGTGAAGAGAGATGGATCAGCTTTACTGCAGGTGAAGCCAAATTCAAGAAGATAATTAGTAAATCTGTCAAACCAAGCTCGAGGGGCTTGTTTTAAGCCATAAATCGCCTTCTGTAAGCAACAAACATAATCTTCCAAGTCTCCATGAAGGAAGGCGTTTTTAACGTCTAGCTGCCTGATATCCCATTTCAACACTGCTGCAGTATTCAAGACAAGTCTGATGGTAGAAGTCTTTACCACTGGACTATATGTTTCCACAAAATCAATCCCTTCCTTTTGATGAAACCCTTTTGCAACCAGCCGAGCTCTCAACTTGTCTAAGCTGCCATCTGCATTGAGTTTTACTCTAAAAACCCATCTGCTTCCTAGTACATTCTTGTCAGCAGGCCTCGGTGTAAGAAACCATGTGTTTGTTTCCTTACACGTCTCTATTTCCTCATTCATTGCTGACTTCCATCCTTGATGTTTCACAGCTTCTGCAATTGTCTTTGGTTCAGTAGGAAGATCATGTTTCAGAGTCAACAACATATACTTGGGATTGGGCTTTGCAATGCCCACTTTAGCTCGTATCACCATTCTATGGTCATTGTTCGGTACTGGAACTATGGGAGCAGCTTGCAATGGTGGAAAATCATGTTCATTGAACAAAGGTGGTTCTCCTTCATCAGCTGAAGTGGAAGAAGTTGATCCTTCCTCTGGCTCAACATCCGAGTTAGGTGCAGATTCTTCTTCTGAAGACGTTTGTTCTGCAACAGGAGAAACTGCAGGTTCTGCTTGTTGAGCAACAGGAGATTGAGTGACGGGTATAGCAGACCATGGCCGAGAAACTGATGGTTCTGCTTCAACAATTTCTTCTTCAGAATGATTTGAGGTTCCTGCAACATTTAGGCCTTTGTACCATGCTGAAGCCAAAGGAGTTGTAGATGCCTGCAGCAGATGATTATAATCATTGTGATAAGGATAATCATTCTCATCAAATAGAACATGACGACTGATGTAAACTCTTCCTGTAGGAGGATGTATACACCTGTATCCTTTATATTTTTCATTATACCCCAAGAAGACACACTTGAGACTTCTCGGATCAAACTTATTCTGAGCATAAGGTCGCAGAGACGGATAACATGCACACCCAAATGCTCTGAGAGAAGTGTAGATAGGCTTCTTCTGGAACAGAGCTTCATAGGGGCTTATGTGAGAGTCATAGATAGAATGAGGCAACAGATTACTCAAGAAGTTGGCCGTAAAGAATGCTTCTACCCAGAACTGTTGAGGAACTCGACTGTCAAACATCATAGCCAAGCTTAACTCTGTAAGGTGTTTGTGCTTCCTCTCAGCTAATCCATTTTGCTGAGGAGTGTGTGGACATGAGATGAGTTGTTTAATTCCACAGTTTTGAAGATGAGTCAGTAAGGCAGTGCTCATGAACTCACCTCCTCCATCACACTGAAACATAATGATTTTGTGGTTTAACAGATTTTCCACAAGTTGTTGAAAGGCTTTGAAAATTTGAAAGAAGTCAGACTTAAGCTTCAAAGGATACAACCAACTGAATCTGGAATAGTTGTCAATAAAGATAGCATAATATCTGAAGCCTTGAACAGACATAACAGGAGAAGGTCCCCAAAGATCACAATGAACCCTCTCAAGTGGTTTAGAAGCAACAAAATCAGAAGCTAAAAAAGGAAGTCTAGAACTTTTGCCAAGCTGACATGACTCGCAAATCTTGGCACTTTGTTTATTGATGATGATAGATCTTCTACTGGACAGGAGTTGGAGAATCTGCTCACTAGTATGTCCAAGCCTGCGATGCCACACTTCAGAGCTAGTAGCTTGCTGTCGTGTTGAATAGAAGGCGAGAAACTGCGGATTCTCCAACTGATAGAGTCCCTTACTTCGACTGCCTTGTGTGAGGAGCTGTTTTGTCACTTTGTCCTTAATTTTCACACGATCACAATCAAACGTGAATTTACAGGGATAATCAGCGGTAAGTTTGGAAACAGACAGCAAGTTCTTTGTTATTTGAGGACATACTAAGACATTCTCAAGTGGTAGATTACCTGATGGTGTTGGCAAAGCAACAGAACCAACATGAGTAATAGGTAAGAAGTCACCATTTCCCACAATGATAGAGTCGGATCCCTGATAAGGCTGAGGATTCTGCACATTCTGAATCGAGTGAGTAATGTGTGCTGAAGCACCAGAGTCAGGATACCACTCTCCTCCAGTTTGAATATCCTCAGTTATAGCCGTCAGAGCATTGGAGTAAGCATCACTCTGAAAACTGTGATTGAACCTTTGCCAGCATTTGAAAGCGTTATGACCATTGCGACCACAGATCTGACAAACAACACCCCTTGTGTCATGAGATTGAGATCCATTTCCCTGTTGGATTTGCTGATGGAATCCACGTCCTCTCGTTGAGAAATTCCCACGTCCTCTATAGTTTGAGCCACGGTAACTGTTATAACCTCGACCACGGTTGTAAGAGTTATAGTTGTTGTTTCTGTAATCTCCAGAACGATCTTCTGCAGCAAAAGCCTGATGAGGAGTTACAGAGGTAGCTGAGTTGGTGTAAGCAGTGAGCTTATCTTCAAAGCCAGTGAGCTTAAAAGCGACATCTTCAAAGCATGGACCAGGGAAGACATCCATGGTGTTCTCAATAACCGTAGAAATAGACTCGTATTCTTTCCCAAGACCATTCAACACACCATATATCTTCTCAGTTTCAGGGATAGGAGCTCCTATAGAATCCAACTGGTCGCACAGTGATTTAATTTCTGAGAGGTACACTGCCATGGATTTGTTACCTTTCATGGTTGTCTGAATACGACGTTGCAGATCTAATTTCCGTGTTGCAGAGACTCTATTATACTTCTGCGCCAGTGTGTACCAGACCTCTTGTGCTGAGTGAAGTCCATAAATAGATCGTAGGGCAGTTTCTGTGAGCGTCCCGTAGATCCAAGATTTGATGAGTTGATCTTGTTGCATCCACTTTGCAAACTCTGGATTTGGGGCGTCGTTGCGCTGATCTCCGTTTTGGACTGTGACAGTAGGTGATGGCCGTGGCTGAGCACCAGTAACATGACCAAGCAACATCTGACTTGAGAGAAACTGCTCCATTTGAAGCTTCCATAGCAAGTAATTGTCGTCTTTGAGCTTGAGCGTGACGGCTTGTGTTATGGTTAGAGGAGAAGTAGAGAATGGATCATGGTTGCCCTCCATGGCTCTGATACCATGTAAGTGGAACAAAAGCTTAAGAAATAAAGGATAAATAAGCTGAAATGATTCTTTCTTATTGACTGCAAATGATTACAATGAGAGCTTATATAGCTAAGAGTTTAGTCATGCTTCGGTCAAGACCTAATATAGAAGAACCACTAACAGCATGACAACACAGCAAAACGATTTTGCAGACTAAGGAGAGGATTGGATTGGAGCGTCTTGGAGCAACAGCTTGCAACCGTACCCTTTGTCTTCTTCTCTGTTACTTTTGCAGAGTATAACGACTCTGTCTTGTTCTGTGGCAGGCCTTGCTTGACTGAAACAATATGGGCTTGATCTTCTTGAGGCCCATCCTTAATAGTGGGGTGGGTTTTAGTAGGAACGTTCCGTCGTGCAACTTTATAATGAGTCCGATTGGTGAACAAAAACGGAACGATAAGATTAACGGTAAGCGAAAGTGGTAAGCGGTCAGAGAATAGTGCAAAGTAGTAACAACAAGCGGTTGTAAAAAGAGGTATAAAAAAGCTGAGAGAAAAATAATTAATGAGTCCGATTGGTAAACAAAAGCGGAACGGTAAAATTAGCGGTAAGCGGAAGTGGTAAAAGGTTAGGGAATAGTGCAAAGCGATAAGAACAAGCGGTTGAAAAAGTGGTATGAAAAAGCTGAGAGAAAAAAAATTAATATTATTTTTGCTAACGTTTTGATGATTGGTGACCATCAAAACGGTAAACCACCTACCACAGCGGTAAGAGATCGCCATTCAGAGCCAATAATATTTTTGCTAACACTTTTATGATTGGTGATCGTGAAAACGATAAACACTTTACCGCAACGATAAGAAGTTACCAATCAAACTCAATATTATCTCTCTCTTGCAGAAAATGTTCCCGGAGGATCATCATTGCATCCATTAAAAACGAACACTTTGCGTATCGGTTGAAGCAAAACTCGTCTCTCGATAAAGTGTTAGATAGACGTCTGTCAAATTTTGTTTCCTAACCCATTTTCAGCTACAACTTTTCGTTTTTTTTAGATATATTAGTCATTCGAAAGGATCTCTATTTCTCTCGTGTTGTCAAGTCAAAACATATCCGAAAAGCATTTCTTTTTTCATTAGAATTTTGGATTTTTTTTTCCAGATATTAGGTATATATTAGTCATTCAAAAGGATCTCTATTTCTCTCGTGTTGTCAAGTCAAAACATATTCGAAAATATTTTCATTTGTTTTTTTCGTTTTTGAGATACTAAAATCGGTAGAAAACAGAATTTTTTTCGGAAACTAAGTCCACAAGCGGGATATAAAGCTGGTGGATTAAAAAGATATCCCCGGAAGCTAAACCTACAACTAAAACAGAAAACAATCGATATAATCCAAAGTCGAACAAAGTCAAACTGAAACTGCATATCTTAAACCGTGCCGAGATGCTTGAGCGAGATTTATCAATATTGCCCACGGTCCACCAACAAAAACATCAGTTTCACGAACAGTTGCTGAAAAATCCTCTTTCAAATTCAAAGAAACCAGACTCCACAACCCGACAAAAAAACGCCTAAAAGGAATGCTAAGACTCTATTCATTATCTCTCTGTTTAATTTGTTTAACTCCAAAATCCAAGTATCATAATAGTTTTCCGGTTGTTGACCATAGCTGATAACGGGTGACAATATCTTTTTATAAACTATTAACAGAAAAATGATTTGAATTTTTATTGAATCCCAAATTAATTAATTATTTATTTTAAATAATTAATTATATTTTTACTATTTTAATTTTGTTTTAATTTTTTGTTATTTAATTTTATATTAACTGGGAATTATTTTGAATTTTTATTGACTGATAAAATAGTTGATTACTAAGTTACCCTTAATAAAATTAATTTTTTTTTATTATGTTAACTTACTTCAAATTATTTTATTTTATTTATTATATTGATTTTAAATAATTATTTTATTATATTTCGTAGATATACATAAATTTTGGTAATAAAAAATTAAAAATATCAAATATTTTTTATAATATATTTGCTATTTGATTTTAATATATTACTAAATATGTTTATTACATATAAAACAATTTTATAATTATTATTTATATTAAATTTCAAAAAGATTAATTGTTAAAATTTTAATATATAGATATTTATTATATTGACTTTAATAAATATTTTATTATATTTAATATATATATATATATTTTTTTTTTTGGTAATAGTTTTCTTAAAAAATTCAGATTATTTCTATAATATATTTACTATTTGATTTCAAGATATTATCATATTTTTTTAAATGACTTTCAAATGAAAGAAAAAGTTACAAACCAAAAGGCTAAAGTATTTTTGAAGCATAACCACAAACTTAAGTAAAGAACACAAGTACAACGAAGATAGAAAGTACATGAGTCTTCCGCTACGACTACAATTGAGAAATGGCAAAGTTAAGGAAGCTAGCCACGTCCACTTCTATTATCTCTACCTCGGTTATCTGGGCCATATAAAAGTGGAAGCCACTGCATCTCTTTGATTTTTATAGACTGTTTGACAGACATTTTCCGGAAAAATTATTTTCCCGCAACGTTAAAAATTCCATGTTCCAGTTTATTATCAAACTCCATAGTATTTTCTTCATCCTCAAAAGAGTTCAAAGACAGAAATCTATTATTACTCAAAGATGCAATAGATAAAAACCTACGAAAAGGACGCTCTACAATAACTGGAAGAGATGTTTCCTCATTAGTGGTGGTCTCAATCAATGCCACACCAGAATTGTCGATCAAAGTTGTTGGAGCAATAAAATTTGTAGATAAATTTCCTTGAGTAGTAGATGAGGTACATTTTGCCTTTGGAGAAGTTGAAGTAGTAGTAACCAAAATCCTTTCATTCATTTTTTGAGCAAAGACTAGAGAGGTCGCAATTGGGACAATAGGACGCAAAGCAGTAAGATGGGCGTTACCATTGTTATCTATGAGTTTTGAAGAATCATTTGTATCATTGATAATCTTTGGAGCAGAAACAATATTTGCGTTTAGAAGTAGACACCATGAAGCCTTGTGTCCTAAATCTTAATTGACCACAACCACTATAAGTTGATGGTAACTCCGAGTACGACACATTCACTATTTGTGACTGCATCAATTTTATCAACTAAAGTCACTCTCTTAGGAAAGGGTTTGTCAAGCTTTACTTCTACTAATATTTTTGTTTTCCCATTTGAATTGGGTTAAGCCATGACTTCTCAGTTAACAATGGTTCTCCAATACCCGAAGCAATGCACTTGATACCCAATATAAAATAGAGCTGGTCTGAAATATTAACAAGTGTCAACCAAACATGAACCGTAGTTATCTCTGAAATAGAAATAGTATATGTCAAAGACCACGGTGATACAAACAACAAACGATCATCTACATGCCACATGCCTCTCTGAAGGATTATTTTCGAGTTGATTCATCAGGGATATAAAATAAATAAATAGATTCTCCTAGTTTTCAAGTGGAAATCCTACATTTCCGATCCCAAATCCTAGTAACCACAGCCTAAATCTGTCCTTATGTTGGTGCCAAAGAACGATAGAATTGTCCAACCACACTTTTTTATTTTTCAAACTACCAAAAAAACATGGCTTGGGATACATACCTATGGTTTACCGGCGTCTATATATTCATAAATTGTAACTCTGTGAAGATATTTCATCGATGGATTCATCCTTGTTGCCCAAGAATATACCTTTGACTGAGCTTTCAGTAAGGCTTGTAGATATGTTTGTTCTATATAGAATAATTTTATATTATAAATTTTATAATTATTATTAATATTAAATTTGAAAAAAATATAAGCTTAATTGTTTTTTAATATATAGCTTGCATGAAAATTTCAATATTAATATTAAAAATATGTACCTACACTTGATATAGGTGAATTAGGCTAGTTATATTAATTTGTTATTATATTTTGAAGATACATATATAATTTCAGATAAAAGATGAACAAAATAAAATGATAAATACGAAAATATTTTTGAAGTATGAGTTTTAAATATTGATAAATATAATTATTGTAGGTTATAAAATTTTATATATAATTTATATTATTTATAAAAAATTGAATTTGGATAAATACAAAAGATAAAACTCTTTTAATAAGAATTTTTATATATTGATATTATATATAATTATAATTTATTATAATTAATATAAAATATATTTACAAAGTAAATTAGAAATTTATAGATATGATTTTAGATAATAATATTTTATTGCTATTCATTTTAAATTTAGAATAAATTAAAAATTATATAATAAGAGATTAAATATAATAATGACTACACACATGTTTAATTATAATTAATTTGATATAAATATTTTTTACAATATTATTATTAAAATAAACTGATTATTATTATTTTTTTAGATGGGAGGAAATGATACTAGCTTTTATTTATTTTGTTTTGAGTATATAATAGGCGCTCGCTTAAAAAACCAAAACATCATATCTTAGTAAATCAATATTCTTTGAAGACGTGTATTTTTGGAAGGAAAAAAAAACCATCTCTCAAAAAAACAACAACAAAATATATTTCTCCAAAATTCTTGGTAAATCATCTTCTTCTTTTTTAGCAATCTTGGTAAATCATCTACGGCCCATAACGAAAGCTTGCATATTTGGTCTATCTTCATGTCCAGAGTTTGGTTCATATAATAGCTGGACATGAAGATAGACCAAATATGCAAGCTTTCGTTATGGACTGCAATCACTTATTAGCTTCAATTGGTGAGACAAAGCTTGGTTTTGTTGCTAGAGAAGGTAATATGGTGGCTGATAGAATAGCTAAGGAATCAACATTCTTTGAGAATTGTGTTCCTAAGTTGTATTCTGTACTGCCTTCTTGGTTAAATCCTTTGATTGAGGATGAAAACTCTGTTGTAAGAACTTTGGTTTAAGATTAATGGATGTTGAGACAAAAAAAAAAAAAAAAAAAAAATCATCTACGGCACTATAATAAGACTAAAACGAGACGTCCTATTGGTTGTGCGGAAAATACATTCTACCGGACAGACACCAATTACTTGATAAATATCACAAACCACATCGGGTTATAAACAACTTATGGCCAAATACTGGAGCCGTGAACTGCTGACATACATAACGGCCACATTCTCTTGGATCACTTAAGCTCAAAAGCAAATATGCTATTTGCAAGAGTGTTTTAAACCTTCACAAGTTCACATTCTGCTACGTTAAAGATCAAGTAAACATGGGAATTAAGTAAATTTCTCATTCTAATCTAAACCATTGGTCTTTCCCAAAATACATGATTTTCCCATAGATTTGGACCAACAAAAGAAAAAACATACTAATAAACCAAGGAGAAAGTCTTAAGTTTAAAACAAGAACAGACAGGAATCCTACGAAACCCTTCCCTCACCACATTTGCTCAATAGTCATACGATAAAGGTAATGCTTTCATATCAACTTCAAAAAGCTCTTTCAACTCTCCGTCTATCTCCTTGGTTACGCGGGAAACAGGAATCTGAGCATTTTCACCTTTGGGATTGTAAATATCTCTTCCAACCCATCCCCATCGTCACAACAGTAAGCAGGCCTACTCTCAGCTGCTCTGAAAAAAGTCTTGTTCTCTTCATTAGCAAACGACACCGGCCTCAACGCTAAAACCTTATAGTCCAAGGCGTCATCAAGAACATCGACAATGTCATAGCCCAAGTAGTTTTCCTCCAACTCATGGACCTTAATGTTACGAGTCCAGTTTCTGTATATCACCCACACTTCCCCAATCTTGGGCAGAATGGTATACTCATTTCCATCCATGGAGGTTTGAGGCACTATCTGATGTGAAACATCTTCTGGACTTAACACTAAGGAACCTTTAGTAGCCAAAAAAGTTCCACAACCAGCAGGCATTTTCTTGTTCCCCCACTTGATGACATTCTCAGGGAAAGAAGCAGCCTTTAATCGACACGCATGTATTTTGAAAACTGGAGGCTCATCAAATGCTTCAGTTAAACTGATCTTCTGGATCCTACAGTAGTACCGAGGCATGTCATCATAAACACCGTAGAATGACCAGATTTGACCAGTTTGAAAAACCTTTCCATCTCTAGGAAAGCAGATAGCTTCTGGTTTAGGCTTTGGAGCGGTAAGCTTTGCTAATAGATCAGAAGGGACGGATATCTCTTCTATTGTTTCAGGCAATGCGGCTTGGTCCAGCTCGTAAGCATCGTTTGGTAAATCTTTTCCCTCAAGTCCTGTAATTTTGAAAGAAGGGATCCTATGGGAGAACTGATATAGATTCTGAGGCAGAATCTGAGACATGTCTGCATCCCCAGTTCCCATTCGAAAGAAAACACTTGCAAAGCCTTTTGCTTTATGCAAGAATGCAACAGATACACCAGTTCCATCCGCGTAATCTGACAAAACCTCAACAAACTCATACTCGAATTTGCGGTGAGAATCTGGTTCTGAAGACCAGTTGATATCCCAGTTCTTGAACAGAGCCCAAATCTCGCCTTTGATAGGGAAAACAGTGAACTGACCAATGTTGCTGCCTTCGTTGCATTGGATAACATGTGAGAATATGGAACAGTCTTTTGTGTTCTCATTTTTCCCAAGCCTGAACTTACCAGCAGAAACAGGCAAGTCTTCCTCAAACCACTGGATCTCTTTTTCATCATCTGGATCTGGCTCTAAGTATGTGATCCTAAGCCCAAAGGAAGGAGCTGAAACTTTCCTGATCTGAGCATACAATCTAGGCATCCCATCGGCTTTATCATAAAGAGCCCATGTCTGGCCAACCGCAAAGTTAACTTCTTCCCGCAGCTTCTCAAAGTCGTTAAACTTGGGACCAGCAAGTACAGAAGTCTTTAGTTGTACCGACTCTTCTCCCCTTTCGGCATCTCTCTTATCATCTGACCCTCTTCTATTGTTGTTATGTACAACACCGCGATTTCCAGTACTGAAACTTTCACCATGCTCATCCCTCTTTCTCTTCTCGCCAACACTCTTGGCACAACCCAAACAAAACAAAGATGAGCACCTAGGAGAACAACAGCCAGTACCACCGTCAGAAGATGTCCATTTCATCAAAGGCTCTGAAACAACTCTCTTTCGAAGAGGCTCGTTTGAAGTGATATTCATAATCAAACAAAGCAAAAGATAAGCACTCAACTACCTCTTCTAAGCTTCCTGCAGAGAACATACAGTAGATACTTTTAACATTGGTAAGTTAGCCATATAGAGACGTAAATCTATGTTTGTATAAGAATGAATGACTTAGGTATTGGACAATCGTATAATTCTATAATCTCAAAATTAAACTTTCAAGTGTCCAGATACAATACACAAGTGTAGCGATAGTGTCAAGCTCAGAAGAAAGCAATAAGAACAATAAATCAAACGTCTTTGTCTTTCTGAAACCCAAATTTCTCAATTGGGGAAAATGCGCAACCATCTAAACCCCAGAGTGAACTGTAACCCCTAAATTCAGATGCGACACAGATATACAGGAGAAAAAGCAAGACATGTAGATACAAGACAATTGACGAACCGAACGGGACCTATACGACAAATTTATGCAACAACAAGCAAAACAGAAGCAACCTCCAGATGTCGGCGGCGGAAACTTTTGCCGGAAAATGAGAGAAGATACGTCGTGCGAGTCAATTACTGTCGTAATAGAAAAGCATATTTAACCTAATACGCCACTGGCAACTTATTCGGCGGGAAAATGATCTATGACAATAGTTTGATTGGATAAATAATTTTAGGGGGTGTTATTGAATTAAGTAATTTAATGGAATCGAGTGTATTTTCAAATCATATTGAAAATTTAAAAATGTGTTTTAAGAAAAATAAAATTATTAGACTTGGTAAACATGAGCTGATTTATGTTACAAAGTTTCAATTCACATTTTAGCACAAAAATACTCATCAACCATGTTTTTAAGTTTTAACTAATATAAAATGTTTATTAATTCATGTGTAATAACTTGGAAGGAATTAGGAACTGAGTTTAAGACTACTAATTTAGCTCAAAATCGCCTATGAACAAGCAAAAGTTTTTTAACTTTATATATGGAGAAATTTAAGTAAGTTTCACATCTTAATCTAAACCGCTAGTTACACTTTCGACCAACAAAAGGAAAGACTATAAAGGAAGTAGCTGAAACTTGAACTGACCAGCAGAAACAGGCAAGACTTCTTCAGTCCACTGGATCTCTTTCTCATCATCTGGTCCTAACAGGGCCGTGCTCACCTTTGTAGTAAAAAGGCAAGAGCCTCAAGCCCCCTTGTTTTTTCATAACCCTGAGATACTGCTACTTTATAGATGGAGAACTAACAACCGATCAAGTGCTAGTAAACATGAAGAAAGTTAAGCAAACTTCTCATTCTCATCTAAACAACATGGGCAAAGTCTTTTCCTACATTGTCAAAATACATGATTTCCCGGTAGGTTTGAAACCAACAATAGATAACATGGAGAAAAGACTAAGTTAAGTTTAAGCGTCTTATATCTCCAACCAAGGACAAACCTTCTGACAAAATGCACCAAAAGCTAACAAAAAAGAATCCTTACCTCGCACCCTTTGATCACAAGTCAAAACAAGCAGGTAACGCGCTAGGATCAACTCGAAAAAGCGCTTTCAACTCTCCGTCTACCTCTTTGATTACACGGGAAGCAGGAACCTGATGAGAGAATCTGAGAATTTTCGACTGTGGGATTTTAAATATCACTCCCGACCCATCCTCGTCATAACAATCAGAGGACCTACTCTTAGCTGCTCCAAAGAAATTATTTTCCTCTTCATTAGGAAACAATGCGCGCTCCAATGCTAAAACCTTATAGGTAAAGGCGTCATCAAGAACTTCAATGATGTCGAAGTCCAAATTGTTTCTTTCCAATTCATTGACGTCAAAGTGAGGAAACCATTGTCTGTAAATCGCCCATACTTCGCCAACCTTGGGCAGAATGGTATACTCATTTCCATCCATGGAGGTTTGAGGCACTATCTGATGTGAAAGTTGTCCTGGAGTGAATATTGAGCAACTTTTAACAGCCCAGAAAGTTCCACAACCAACAGGCATATACTTGTCCTCCCAGATGATGACATTCTCAGGGAATGGAAAAGCGTTTAAACGACATGCGTGTAGTTTCAGTTCTGCTTCCTGCTCAAATGCCTGAGTTAGGGTGATCTTCTGAATCCTACAGTAGGAATGAGGCATGTTATCATAATGTCCACTATATGCCCAGAACTGGCCAGTTTGAAAAACCTTTCCCTCTCTCGGAATGCGGACAGCTTCTGGTTTAGGCTTTGGGATTAGATGCGAAGGGACGGTTTTCTCTTCGACTGTTTGAGGTAATGCAGCTTGGTCAAGCTCATAAGCATCTTTTGGTAAACCTTTTCCTTCAATTCCTGTCACTTTGAAGGAAGGGATCCGGTGGGAGAATTGATATATATTATGAGGCAGAATCCGAGATACGTCTGCATTACCAGTTCCCATTCGAAAGAAGACACTTGCAAAGCCTTTTGCTTTATGCAAGATTGCAACAGATACACCAGCTCCATCAGCGTTGTTAGACAAGATCTCAACAATATCATACTCATATTTGCGGTGAGAATCTGGCTCTGAAGACCAGTTAATGTCCCAGTTTTTAAATAGAGCCCAAGTCTCGCCTTTTCTCGGGGAAACAATGAGATGACCAGCGTTGCTTCCTTCCTTGCAATGTATAACATGTGAGAATATCGAAAGGTCTTTTGTGTTCTGTTTTTTCCCAAGCCTGAACTGACCAGCAGAAACAGGCAAGTCTTCTTCAGACCATTGGATCTCTTTCTCATCATCTGGATCTGGCTCTAAGTTTGTGATCCTAAGCTCAAAAGAAGGAGATAAAACTCTTCTGATTACAGCATACTGTCTAGGCATCCCATCCACTTTATCATAAAGAGCCCAGGTCTGCCCAACTGAAAAGTTTACTTCTTTTCTCAGCTTCTCAAAGTTGTTAAACTTCAGACCAGCACAATCAGAAATCTTTGGGTGTACCGACTCTTTTCCCCTTTCTGCATCTCTGTTATCATTTGATCCAACACCATAATTTCCAGTATTGCAACTTTCACCATCTGCATTTCTCTTTCTCTTCTCGCCAACACTCACAGGACAACTCAAACCAGGGTAGTGAACATTTTCAGCAGAATAAAATGTTGTAGCACCGTCAGAAGAAGTCCCATTCATCAATGTCTCTGAAACTGCTTTCCTTCTAAGAAGCTCGTTTGAAGTGATATCCATCATCAAGCCAATAACCGATAAGCACTCAATAAGACGATTTCCTCCTCTAGGTTTCCTGCGAAAAATACAGTAACACTGTTAAGATACTGTTCAAGCACCCTGAATTAAAAAGGGGTTGAACTTTCAGGCGCCTAACACAGGTGTAGAAAATCTTAAGCATGTCAAACCAGGATAATGTAGATTTAAGAACCCTAAAGCATATCGGCATCTCTGGAACCCTAATCTCATTATTTAGAAGAAAAAAAATAGCGAGAACACATAAACCCTAGATTGAGCAATAACCCTACATTCGGATGCGAAAATGGGATACAGGAATTAACAAAAACAAAACATGTAGAAAACATCGACTAACCGATTTGATCAATTTATGCGAGCAACAAAAGCAAACAGCAGTCGTCGCCGACGGAAACTTTAGCCGGCAAAGGAGAGAGACGATACACCGTACTTAAATAAAAAACAACCTTTACACTAATATCTCCCTTTTCACGAGAATAGACCACTGGCATTGGCGGGAAAATGACTTATTATCACATCTATTTTATCTTATTAAATTATTAATAGTAGCACTAATTTATAATGGGAAAATGCTATTTAAAATCTGAATTTTCAAATTTGGGAGGAAAAATACATTGAACATTTCGGATGACAATTTAAATCAACATAAAAATTTAAATTATATTCCAGAAAATTTATGTATTTTTCCTCCAAAATTGAAAATTCAGAGTTTAAATAGCATTTTTTCAATTTATAAACTTAAAGATCATGTCAGTTTCCTGAATGGTTCTCAGTTTGATTGATAAATCATTTTTATTTTCTAAATGACGTTTAAAAGAGAAATTTTTTATAACAGTTGAGTTAGGTTAAAGTTTCAACTAAACACACTTTTCAATCATGTTTAGTTACATGAAGAAGCAAAAACTAGTCTTATAATTCCTTCCCACATACATAAACCATAGAGTAACGGCTTGAGGGTCCTAGATCTTAAATCTAGAAGGCAAGAACAAACCTTTTGACAAAACACACCAAAAGCTAACAAAAAGGAATCTATATGACCCTTAAGCTCAATGATCTTGAAGCCTCACGTTTGTAGGTAATGCTCTATAATCAACTTCAAAAAGCTCTTTCAAATCTCCTTGAATCTCCTTAGTAATTCTGGAAGCAGAAATCTGATGAGAGAATCTGAGAACCTCGACTTTGGGATTGTAAATATCACTTCTGTCCCATCAGCATCGTCACAATAAGGATCCCTACTCTCAGCTGTTCTAAAGAGTGTTTTTTTCTCTTCGTCTTCATTGGAAAACAACACAGACTCCAACGCTAAAACCTTATAGTCCAAGGTGTCATCAAGAACTTCGACAATGTCATAGTCGCAGCAACCCACTTCCTTGAACTCCTGGTGGCAAGTCCAGAATCTGTATATGGCCCAAACTTCCCCAATCTTGGGCAGAATAGTATATTCATTTCCATCCATAGAGATTTGAGGCACTACCTGATGTGAAACATCATCTGTAGTGAGTACATCGTTGATTTTCCTTACCGAGAAGGTTCCACAACCAACAGGCATTTTCTTGTCCTCCCAATGAGTGACTTCCTCAGGAAAAGGCTTAGCCTTTAACCGAGCTACGTGTAGTTTGAATACTGCTTCCTGCTCGAATGCCTGAATAAGAGTAATCTTCTGAATCCTACAGTAGTACTGAGGCAATGTATCATTACCACTGTAAAATGACCAGATCTGACCAGTTTGAAAAACCTTTCCTTTGTTAGGAAAGCAGAGAGCCTCTGGTTTAGGCTCTGCGATCTATTATATCTTCCTTTTCCCCGAGTTTAAACCTACCAACAGAAACAGGCAACTCTTTTTCATATCGCTGTATTTTTTCCTTGTCATCTGGATCAGGCTCAAGCCATGTGACACTAAGACAGAAACCGGGAACTGAAACTTTTGTGATTTGAGCATACAATCTAGGCATCCCATCCAGTGTATCATAAAGAGCCCATGTCTGACCAACTGCAAAATTGCTTACTTCCCTCAGCTTATCAAAGTCATTAAAAGTTAAATCCTGACTTGCTTTTTCTGGTTCTTCTCCTGATTCTTTCTTTTCCAAAGACCCTTTAAGATTTATGTTGCTTTGTACATTGAAAGGCTGTCGCTTGGTAAACACAGACCTCTGAGACTGCTCTCTTCCATCAAAACCAAAATCTTTTATGGCCCTAGTATCACCAACTATAATAACTTCTTCAGTCTCGCTGCTGTTTCCAGCTTCTCGTTCTTCACTCACCAATCCTTCCCTCTTTCTCTTCTCCCCAGTGTTTGTGGCAGAAGTGTATGTCTGAGGAGCAGACGTCTGATTGTGTTGGGCAAGCTCTGGAGCACCATCAATGTTAGTCTTTTCCATCACAGCTTTAGCCTTGTATGGCTCCTTCATTATGATCTCAACTTGATCAGGTTTCAGGCCTTTTCATGAACAACAATGAAACAAATAGAGTAATCAAAAACCAAGCAAAACGTCAAACAGTTTGCACAAGATTAATTGTTATAAGCAATTGATTCCTCATGCATATATTCAAAATCCAACGCAGAGAAGATCAGAGGAGTAAACCTTTCACAAAGAAAATACATGAAGGAGTAAACAACTGAAATTTTCAAAATCGGAAGAAATCTCGAAGAAACTAGGGTCCATCACACTGAACATATTTCTGAAACCCCAAAACCCAAGCGATGTAAGAGAGCAATAAAATAATACTAAGAGAATCAGATACAGCGATATCCAGGAAAGTGATAGATGAAATATTCGATCAAGGGTTACGCAACAACGGAGACAAAATCAAAATATCGGCGGTGAATTTCGCCGGATAAGGAAGACGAAGAAATGCGATTAAGGAGCTCACACTGTCTAAGAGGCCGACGTTGGAGAGAACTGTGGCGAAGGTTCCGTCGTCTTTGGAGGTGATACGAAAATCTCACTCTTTTCACAGTTTCCGCCGGTCAATTTACCGCTCTCCCCTTTCCACGGAGGTAAGAAGCTCTATTCCCAATTCATTTTGGCGGGAAAATATCACACAGAAGAGGATAAATGGGCTAACGCTCATTATGGGCCCAACAAGCCCAACTAATCATTTTGAATTTAAAACAAAAACAAAACAAAAAGATTCGGTAAATTCCTTATGTTCACTGGTCACAATATAATCATTTATTTTATCCTAAATTCGTTCAGTTTTCCTTAGGGTTTGAATTTTGAAAACTTCCATTATCTCTACCATTTTCCCCCCTTTGTTTCTCTCTCTTCCCAGATCGATACAACAACGGCCATTAGAGCTGAGAAGATTCTGAATCGGATCACAGGCGAGTTGAAGCTTTGACGATGAACCAGTACCACATATATGAAGCTATTGGGCATGGCAAATGCTCGGTAATTTCTAATCTGCTTTACCATTCCCCTTGGAGAGTATTTTTCTGTAGTTTTTGTTGAAATCCGTTCGTAATTATTTGCAGACTGTGTACAAAGGAAGGAAGAAGAAGACAATCGAGTATTTTGCCTGCAAGAGTGTTGAAAAGTCGCGGAAGAGCAAGGTTCTTCAAGAGGTAGTCACCAGATCTGTCTTCTCTTTGCCGAATTAGTGATTTCATGCTTGGGTCACCTGAGATTTTCCTGTTTGAATGCTTGATTCAAAGGAGTTTATCTCTAGATTGTGACGGGTTTGATCTAGATTGTCAATACTCAATTGATGCTCTTAAGTTTCTATTTCTGAATTATGTTTGCGATTTGGAAGGTTGAATTGTTATTTCAAGTTCTCTGAATAGTAGTTTGACTGGATACTGGCAACTTTGGTAATTCATTCACCTCCCTTTTCAGGTCAGGATCCTTCACTCGCTAAATCATCCAAACGTACTCAAGTTCTATGCGTGGTAAAAACTTAGCTATTATCTAAATAATTATCTGGCTCTCTATGTTTATTTGTTTCTAATTATCGTCTTCTTGTGGTCTCAGGTACGAAACTTCTGCTCACATGTGGTTAGTTCTGGAATATTGCGTTGGGGGTGATCTCAGGACATTACTGCAGCAGGTATTGTTTGTAGTTCAAAACTGTCTTGTCGATGGTAGGTCACAGGTTTTCTGAAAGTCACTTGTTCTGCAGGACTGTAAGCTGCCAGAAGATTCAGTCTATGGTCTTGCCTATGATCTTGTCGTAGCCCTGTTGTAAGCTCCTTTTCTTACCACTTTGACACTACCTCTAGGATCATCTATATAATGTTCTCTCATGGACATTTTTTTCCGGAGTTTTCCAGGTTTTTACATTCGAAAGGAATTACATATTGTGATCTGAAACCATCAAACATCTTACTTGATGAAAATGGACATATTAAGGTAAGCATATTGCTATCTTTACAATGCATATGTGGATATTATTTGGTTTTAATGATCTCATATCGCTCTGTGTTGCAGCTGTGCGATTTTGGGTTGGCAAGGAAACTAGACGACATTTCTAAATCTCCTTCCACGGTAAACAGTTTTGTCTGTTCCTTTTTTCTATATATGAGCTTTACTGTGTTAGTGAATCTGTGATCTCAAATTATAAGCTGTATACCGTAATACTGATCTCCTGTGATAACTTGCATCAGGGAAAACGTGGAACTCCGTATTATATGGCTCCAGAACTATATGAAGATGGAGGGGTCCATTCTTTTGCTTCTGATCTATGGGCACTTGGCTGTGTGTTATATGAATGTTACACAGGGAGACCTCCTTTTGTGGCAAGAGAGTTCACCCAGCTTGTGAAATCTATTCATTCAGATCCAACTCCTCCACTGCCTGGAAATGTGAGCCGTTCATTTGTCAGTCTCATTGAGTCTCTTCTTATCAAAGATCCAGCTCAAAGAATACAATGGGCAGATCTCTGTGGTCATGCATTTTGGAAGAGTGAGATAAATTTAGTACAGTTGCCTTCTCAGCCTGCGTTTGATAATATGATTGGCATATTCCCAAAGCCATGTCTTTCCGAGCATAACGGAGACATGCCAAACAAGACCCCTCCAAAGTATCGGGAGAAAGATCCAAAAGGGGGTTCAAAACACAAAGAGAACATCACTCAAGGTTCAAGGGGTCATGAGACGCCACAAAAGGGTACCCCTGGTGGTTCTAAAACTCAAACGAAGCTTCCTAGTAAAGCAATTGAGGAAAAGCATGGAGGTCGACCGGGTGCTAACAGACAGGTGAACATTCTAAGATTGTCAAGGATCGCAAAGGCAAATCTCCAAAAGGAAAATGAGAAGGAAAACTACAGGAGGCCCTTACCTAATAGCAACGAGAACTGTATTGAAGTGAAGATCGAGAACACTGATATGGAACTTGATTTTGATGAAGACAATGATGAGGAGGGACCAGATGAATCAGAAGGAAATGAGAACGCCTCTTGTGCACAAGATGAAAAGGTTCTGAATCAAAATGAGAGTCACGGAAGACAAGGAGTTAGGAGCAATAATGTCCCTGATGAGAACTCGTCTCCAAATGAAACCCCAACCTCGGGTGAAGCCAAAGATTGCCATGAAGAGCAGTCAGAACCTATTGAAGTGTCAGCTGCGGTACCTAGTGCTAGTCCTCAAATTAAAACTCACAGAGGAAGAGAAGTTTCTGGGTTTACTGTTAATCACGACTCATCTAAAACACCTAATAGCCTCAATGACGTCTTTTGGCATTTATCTGATCTTTCTGTTAGACCTGTCATGCCCAGCAGAAAATCTGTCAAAGAAGCTGTGCCTTCTCTCTCATTCGAAGCACCACAGCCTTCTGATTTTGGTAAGATGGGAAAGCAAGAACTAGAACCGCTTAACAATAGGATCATAACGATTTTAAGTGGGAGCAGTGCTGGCATCTCAGAGAAACAGAATTTGATCAGATATCTCGAGACACTGAGTAGCAATGCTGATGCAGCCAACATCTTGACCAACGGGCCAATAATGCTTGTGCTTGTCAAAGTTCTACGATTATCCAAGACCCCAGCGTTTCGTGTACAAATTGCTTCACTAATTGGTTTGTTAATTCGGCATTCTACTTCTATTGAAGATGACCTGGCAAACTCTGGTATCTTAGACTCTCTTACCAATAGCCTCAGAGACAAGCATGAAAAAGTGAGAAGGTTCTCTATGGCAGCTCTAGGTGAATTGATGTTCTACATCTCAACTCAAAATGAGCATAAGGACTCCAAACCAACAGAATCCCCATCGAAAGAAACCCGGTCTGCATCGGGTTGGCAGGTTAGTATTTTAGGACTTTTACTCTTAACTTGTAGAACATCTGCCTTATTATGTAGCTTTTAGTGTTCATGGTGTAGTTCTCATGAACCAAAGTACATTCCTTAATCTGAATGTTCCATCTTTTCATTGATTCCTATTTAAACAGGCTCTTTTCTTCTTCTTTGAACTAGGTTTCAAATGCCTTGATCTCTCTTGTATCATCTATCTTACGCAAAGGAGAAGATGACCTGACTCAGCTCTACGCGTTAAGGACAGTAGAAAACATCTGCAGTCAAGGAGCTTATTGGGCCACCCGTTTCTCCAGCCAAGATTTGATAAGCAACCTCTGCTACATTTACAGGGCAGCTGGGAAACAGGAGAGCATGAGGCAGACTGCTGGATCATGTTTGGTCCGTCTTGCTCGTTTTAACCCTCCTTGCATTCAGACGGTTGTAGAAAAGCTTTCATTGAAGGAAATAGCTTCATCTTTTGTCAAAGGAAGCGCAAGAGAGCAGCAAATCTGCTTAAATCTTCTGAATATGGCTATGATTGGAAGTCACACATTCCCAAGCTTTGGAAGGCATCTTGTGACATTGACAGAGGAGAAAAATCTTTTCCCTAGTTTGCTTTCCATCATAGAACAAGGAACTGAAGTTCTGAGGGGAAAAGCTGTTCTCTTCGTTGCACTTCTCTGTAAAAATAGTAAGCGATGGCTAACAAATTTCTTTTGCAATATAAGATTTCTTCCTGTGGTGGACAGATTAGCCAAAGAAAAAGACTGTTATGTGCAACAATGTCTTGAGGCATTCGTGAATGTAATCGCCTCCATAATACCGGGTTTGCTGGATACGATAACCAGTGATATCCAGCAATTAATGACAGGAAGACGCCATGGACCTGTCTCTACCCTCAACAGTCGAGCTCCTCTAAAAACTAATGCACACTTGTTCCCTGTGGTTCTTCATCTTCTCGGAAGCTCTTCGTTTAAGAACAAATTGGTAACCCAACAAATTCTACGCCAGTTGGCAAATCTTACAAAACTTGTGGAAGCCTCATTTCAGGTCAGTGGTTACAACTTTGCGATCCCCTTTTATATCACTCACTTACTCAAATAAAATCCTATGATTAGTTGCTCGTCAACGTTTAAAGTCTTTGCCTCATCATTGTTACTCAACTATAATATGGTTAGTATTGCGTATAGGACAGGATTAAGAATTTCATACAACTAGTTTCCGAATTTTCACCTAAATTACTTCTTTCCTGTCTTCACTGTATATATGTGTTTAAGATCTAAGATGTTTTAAGAAGCTCTCTTGTCTTTATCATGGTCTATGACACACTGAACCTTGATATGATTTATTTGTTAACAATTTGCAGGGAAGAGATGACTTCCGTATAACCCTTCTTCAAGTTCTAGAATGCATAGCAGAAGATGCTCCTCTTGTTAAACAAAATGCTGAGATTATTATCCGTGAGATTCTCCCATCTCTAGCTGCAATTTACAGTGGAAACAAAGACGGGGATGCTCGGTTTCTCTGTTTGAAGATCTGGTTCGATTCAATGACAATTCTCTTAACCGAGTGCACCGAAATCGAGCAACAAACATCTGAGGATTTGAAATCAGTATCCAACTCTTCTTTCCTCCCACTCTACCCTGCACTGATCCAAGACGAAGATCCAATCCCAGCTTACGCACAAAAGCTCCTCATCATGCTCGTTGAGTTTGATTACATCAAAATCTCCAACATACTGCATCAGAACACAGTTTCACAATGCTTCGAGTTTCTTCTCGGAGACTTATCAAGCGCAAATGTGAACAACGTCAAGCTATGTCTTGCCTTGGCTTCAGCTCCAGAGATGGAAACTAAACTTCTTTCTCAGCTCAAAGTAGTGAGGAGAATCGGAAATCTGCTAGAGTTCGTGAATGCGAAAGACATGGAAGATTTCCTTGAGCCTACTTTAAGTGTCTGCAGAGCTTTTCTGCTACGGTCACTTGGGAACAAGAAAGGTCTCAGCTCCAACTACACGAAAGAGCCAACGCTTTTATCAGACGCATCATTTACAGTCGAGGTCGATCCGCAAGAATGTATAAGAGACATTGCAGATTTTGGTAGCAACATTGGCTTATTCTTGCACCTCGCGGGTTTGGATGACACGAGCATCACAGTAGCAGATATTGCATCTGAATGCGTCGTGTTGCTACTTAAAGCTGCTTCGAGAGAAGCCACTACAGGTTTTTTAACCAATCTTCCTAAGATCACACCGATTCTGGACTCGTGGCGGAGGAGGAAGAGCACGGAGTTACAGTTGTTGGTTCTGAAGAGAATCTTGCATTGTTTGGGTTATGCGTGTAAGCAGTATGTATCGCAGGCGATGATTTTGTCGATATCAGGACATGATGTCTGTAAGATCAACGATATTGTCTCTGAGATCAAAAACTCAGACGTCGCTGGTCTTAACAACGTCGCTTCTCTCGTTGCTATGGAGCTGCAGAGGTTGCCTCATTGTTGAGTTCAGAGATTTCTGAACAATGTAACAATTTAATGATCATGATTAAAGTCTTTTTGATGTTATTTGTTTAATGCAAGTACTTTAGCAATTTCATCATGTCTCTTTGTTATACTAGGATTAAGCTGTTGTTTCAGAATATGTACGAGGTAAACAACCTCAAAACCATATGACGTTGAAGCTCAAAGTTCGTAATTCTCTCCATTACAGTTTTGGTACTCACAAAACTACTTCCATTAGAATTGTTGGATGTTCGAGATGAGTTAAATTTTAGCCTAAAGTTGATGGTTATTTTAATAACTATATAGGAGAACCCTTTTTCTAGATGTTGCTCAATTATTGTTATGACTTTTTCTGTTTTAGATGATTTAGTTCAAATTAGAATATCATGATGTATTATAGTATAGTATAAACTTTTGAAAGTGTAAAAGATTAAAAAGGAATCATCCCTTGTGTAAAGGAAACATCAACCATTTCAATCGCGCTACGTGTAAAGGAAACATCAACTTTCCCTCCCACTGAACCAACTCCAATAATATAGACTTACAATCCTTTTAGTTTAGTTATGAGAGTTCGGTTAGGTCAGGTCATTTGGATCAGGTAATTCATTTTTCATAAAGTTCAATCGAACTAAACCGAACAAAATTCAATTTGGTTTGTTTTCAATTAGTTCGGTTATAACTTATAACTATGAATGGTCTAATCTACAATCCTTTTTGTTTTACCAATCTAATCGTTATATATGTAATAGCTAAACTATACCTATATATAAGAAAAAGATTAATAAGGATTTGGAGTATTAAATATTTAAATATGGAGATTTAGAGATTGAGTATCATACTAAATCATGAAACATGATTAATTACTATGAAACAACCAAAATGAATAGTAAAGTACTTTATTGGAAATCGAAAACTACTCAATTTTTTGCAAATAAGAGCATGTTTACTAGTGAACCCCCTTTTGGGGTTCTTAACATAATTTTTTAATGTTTTTTTTTTTTTTTTTAGTTGCAGGAAAAGTAAAAAAAAAAAAAAAAAAAAAATTTGACCAACCGGGTTGCGCCACGTGGCGAACCCGGGTCTTAAAAGCTCTTAGCTAAGAACCCCTCTTTCTCTCTCTCCTCCTTTCTAATATTTTATTACTATTTTCTCTAAAAACCCCTCCGTAAGAACCCCTCCTAAACCTCCACTAAACATGCTCTAAGTGTTTCCTTTTTGAACAATATTTAAAAAATTACGAGTATCTTTATGTATTTTTAAAGAGGAAAGCTTGATCTTTGTGGCTAGATGCGGTTTGATCTAGTTACCTCTGTTAGTAGAATAAATTGATGGTTTGGCGTTAGTTTTAGTCTCTCAGTTTGGATCTTTGTGGCTAGATGCGGCTTTCGTTTGGTGTGCTTTTCAATCCGGTTTTTCCGTGTTAGGTCGGGTTCTTTGGATTGTTTAGGCTTCGTTGGAGATTTGGGTATTGTTTTGGGCTTCTATCTAGGTTTAATTTAGACGTTTATGAGTGCGTCTTTTCCGTATCCGTAAGAAGTTTAGAAGAACTTTCTTAGGTTCTTTCTTGTCGGGTTATGAAATCTTGTTTCTTGGTTTTGGGTTGGTGAGAGATTGTCTCTCTGTGAATCTCCAGGTTGTTGATGTCATCGTTCGGTGAGCCGTGAGCTACGACGATGTATCACGCTCTTTTGTCCGTAGCATCTGCCACTATTTCCAAGTTTGAGTTGCTATGGTTAACTTTTGGATTATATCGATTTATGTTTCCTTTGGCTGTAGGTTTAGTAACCCTTTATGGGCTTATGTTTCTGGGAATATTTTGTTGTTCCGCCGGCTTAGTTTCTGGAGAAGGATTTGTCTTCTGCCAGCTTTGTATTTCAAAAACGCATTCCTCCCTGTTTAATAAAAATATCTCTTCAGACGGAAAAAAAAAGAAAAAAAAGAGGAAAGCTTCTTTTATATAGAGACATCATCATTACAACTCAAAATGCACTCCGATCAGGAGATTGAGAGAGATACAGATCCAACAAAAAGAAAAAAAACAACTTTGATTTTCATCATTTAGACCAAAAAGACGAAGAAGAAGATGGGTTCCTCTTTTCTCAATAAACTTCTCATCATCATCGTCTGCATCTCTCTCTCCTCTCTTTCTCCTCTCTCTTCTTCTTTACCATCTTCTCCAGCCATTTCTCCCTTCGAAGAGCTTTCACCGGAGATCGCTCCTCTCCTCCCTTCCCCCGGTAACGCTTTACCTTCCGGCGACGGTGCCGGTACAATCCCTTCTTCTCCAAGTCCTCCTGATCCCGACACTAGCGACGACCCCTCCTACCCTGACCCGTTGGCCTTTTCTCCCTTCACTTCTCCGCCGGTTTCTTCTCATGCTCCGCCGTCTCATCCTCCCGTCGGATTTTTACTTCTCTTTCTCATCGTATCCTCCGCTTCGCTCCGGCTTCGTGAGGTTTTAGCGCTACTATAGTTTCACTTTACAGTATTCACTTATACATCAAACGACCGTTTTGGTTTTCACGTGTTTGTACAAATGTATATCATTCTCGAATAAAAGAAAAACAAATTAAAACATTTTCATTTCGTTGTAATCTACTAGTTTTTTTAACGTGTGTGTATAAGTTATATCTTTGAAGTCAAAAGTTCATCATGAGTTTTATCAGGACCATTCACGAACGACATTACATATCATATAAAATGAATAAGCCTTCCTTAGTATTTGTGTTACATTCATTATATATATATATGTGTGTGTGTAATGTTTGTATGACCTATATACTTGTATATACCGATATAAATTAAATTATTTGTTTGTTATAGTGAGGAGAATCTATGTTTTATTAGGTGGACTTCATTTGTCTGTTTCTGCTGCTGCTTTGTTCCTTTTCCTGTTAAAGCACCTTTTGGAAAAGTTTAAATCATGCTTTGCGGATTAAAAACCCAAACTACGAAGTAATGAGCGTACACACTAAATATTTTTAAAATTGGTTCATATGGTAATGAAAAAAAAAAAAAAGTAGTGAGAACCTATGGACATATGTTTACTTGTTCTAAAGTTACTTGTGCACTAGTATATGATTCACTGAATTATAAATATAAACTGATATGCGGACTGATGCTGGCCAATAAAAAGAGGGATATGATGATAAATATGGTATATAATAGTTAACCATGTAAATATAATCAAATAAATTGCATTATTATTCCATAATGACAAATGGTTAGAGTATGCATGTGAGTTGCTCCTGACGCTGCCAAAGCATAAAAGTGTTCCTCTCCTGTCGTCTCACACTTTTAGTTACTTTCTAATTATCTTAATATCTTGTTCTTTGGTCAAATCACAAAATATTATTAATTTCATGTATATAAATATATGACTTTATAATTTTGAAGGCTTTGTGCGTGACAGATATGGTAAGATCACTACAATGCTGTGTTGGTATCCACTTAGCTGTGTCCCTAGTAGGAGCAATATGAAGCTCCAACATGTACATAGATCAAAAGAACCCATACTCGTTAAAGCGTGATAGTCTCATGATAATCTCTACATGTAATTTGAAACATCAAGTCCTATTTCAAATGCTTGTTCAAAAAAAAAAAGTCCTATTTCAATTTAGTGACTAGGATTAGTAAAAATATTTGTTTTTCGGACATTTTTACGTGGGTTAGTTTTACAATTCCGACGCAATCAATATGATATCCTATATCTCAGCCAGGAACAAAATACATCAGTTCACTATCTCAGAATTAAAAAATCTCATAGAACTCCACAATCTGGACTCCAGAGGTTTTGCAGTTATGATTCATTACAGAAAATCGCAACACGAACATAGGCTTGATTTTGGGCGTCGTTTTTTGGACGTCGTTTCATAGATATGGAGGACAATCTTGTTTGAGCTCCTTAGCTTTTGAGTTCTTTTTGAGATATTATACTTTTTGTTAGCCATCAAAATGGTTTGTCGACAATTTGTTTAGTTACTTTTGAACTATAACCACAAATTATCAAATGTCTTAGTTCCCATATTTTTTAATATCTTTTTGGTGTGGTTTTTTTTATTAGGTTTAGCAAATTATGTAATTAAATTGTAAAACCTATTATTTCATTTTAATTAATGATGTTAACATTTATATAAAAAAACAACACAAGCTTAAATTGTTGTTGTAAGCTTGAAGTAATTTCCTTTTCTTGAGTTATAAGAAAAAGGAAATAGGTTAAATTTAGGAGTTATCTAAATTATGTAAGTTTTCTATTTCTCATTAGGATTTGGAGTTATCAAATTCTATATAAGGAGGTGCTAGGTTGTAGCACAACTTATGAGATTTGGGACTTAAGGTTTTGAGTGATTTTCCTTAAGCTAATAAGAAAGTGATTCTTATTAATCTCTTGTGTTCTTGAGTCTTGACTTCTACACGTGGTATCAGAGCCTTACGAACCAAGTAAGGATCGATGACAAAGGAGGGAATGAAAGAGGAGTCATCATCTCTTGGTGAAGACGAATCACCATTAATGAAACTGAAAGAAGGAGGAGGATCTTCTTCCATCAAGTGTCCTATGCTAAATTCTAGCAACTACACAGTTTGGGCGATAAAGATGAAAGTTATGCTTAAAATTCACAAAGTATGGGAGGTCATTGAGAAGGGTAGTATAGATGAAACAAAGAATGACCTAGCGACAGGACTTTTGTTCCAATCAATTCCTGAGAGTCTTATACTTCAAGTTGGAGATCTAGAGTCAGCAAAGGAGGTATGGCAAGCGATTCAAACACGACATGTAGGGGCAGAGAGAGTCAAAGAGGCGCGGTTACAAACCCTAATGGCCGAGTTCGATCGCTTAAAGATGAAGGAAGGTGAGAAAATTGATGATTTTGTTGGAAAACTTTCAACAATTACATCAAAATCAGCTGCTCTAGGGGAAGAAATAGCCGAACCTAAGATTGTCAAGAAATTCATGTCAAGCCTTCCTCGAAAGAAATACATTCACATTGTAGCTTCTCTCGAGCAAGTGCTGGATCTAAATAAAACTGGTTTCGAAGACATCGTAGGACGCCTTAAAGCATACGAAGAAAGAATTAGTGAAGAAGACGAGGAACAAAACGATGATAAAGACAAATTAATGTATACCAATACAGATACCCTTCACGACAATAAAGGGAGTGACAATAACAGAGGCAGTAGAGGAAGAGGGCGAGGAGGCCGATCTTTCTTTAGAGGCAGAGGACGTGGTCGTTACGGGTATCAAAGAGACAGAGAACTTGATGTGTCTCGAGTTCAGTGCTATCGATGTGACAAGTATGGCCACTTCGCATCAGATTGCCCTGACCGGTTACTTAAGCTTCAAGAAGCAATCGAAAAAAAGGAAGATGATACTCAATCAGCGGATGAGCTCATGATGCATGAAATAGTGTATCTCCAAGAAGACAAAGTAGTTCCAAGCAAGTTTGAAGCTGATAATGATACAGAGAATATATGGTACCTTGACAACGGGGCAAGTAATCATATGAGTGGTAATAGACGATTTTTCTATCGTCTAGATGGAAGTGTTACGGGAAAGGTGAGATTTGGAGACAATTCCCGAATAGACATCAAGGGAAAGGGGTCAATATGCTTTGTGCTAGAGAATGGTGAGAAAAGAGTGCTACATGACGTATATTACATCCCGGATTTGAAGAGCAACATTGTGAGTCTCGGTCAAGCCACCGAAGCTGGATGTGAGATAAGAATGAAGAAGAATAAGCTGATACTTTATGATCAGGATGGGAAGCCTCTTGTTCAAACAACAAGGTCTAGAAACCGACTATACAAAGTCGTGTTAGAAGCAGAACACATCGAGTGTTTGCAGCTGACATCCAATACAGCAAACGAATCAACAAAATGGCATGTGCGACTTGGTCACGTCAATACAGAAACAATGAGGCTAATGATAAGTAAGGAACTGGTCATTGGTATACCTAACATCAAAGTTGAGAGAGAAACTTGTATGTCATGCTTACTTGGTAAGCAAACAAGACTCCCATTCCCTAGAGAAACTACATATAGGGCGACACAAGCGCTTGAGCTCATCCATGGTGATTTGTGCGGACCAATCACACCACCAACACCAGCAAAGAAGAGATATGTGTTTGTTATCATAGATGACTTCTCACGATACATGTGGACAATCTTGCTAAAGGAGAAGAGTGAAGCCTTTGAAAAGTTCAAAAGTTTTAAAAATCTTGCCGAACAAGAAACAAAGAATGCGATCAAGACTTTTAGAACGGATAGAGGAGGAGAGTTCCTATCTCAAGATTTTCAAGTTTTCTGTGAAAAGAATGGGATCAAGAGACAATTGACAGCACCCTACTCTCCACAACAGAATGGAGTTGTAGAACGAAGGAATAGAACACTCATGGGAATGGCGAGAAGCATGCTCAAGCACATGAGTATGCCAAATTATTTATGGGGAGAAGCTATTAGACACTCGACGTATCTAATAAACAGGGTTGCCACAAGATCTCTTATCAACAAGACACCGTACGAAGCATTAAAGGGAAGAAAACCAAACCTTAATCACCTGCGAACGTTCGGTTGTCTTAGCTATGCGAGAATAGAGGATGTTGGAAGAAGAAAGTTAGATGACAGATCGAGAGTCTTAGTGAATCTAGGGACTGAGCCCGGTTCAAAAGCCTATCGCCTACTAGATCCCTCTACAAAGAAGGTTTTCGTGAGCCGAGATGTAAAGTTTGATGAGAATAAAAGCTGGGATTGGAAGAAACAGGAACCAAACAACGTTGGAAACTCAACCGTATTTGACATCGATCTGGGAGAATTCGGAAACAGAGGAATTGAACGATTCTCTGTTTCTGAAGAAGGAACTAATAATGATCGATCCATCACAGATCATGAACACGAGAGAACCATTGAAGAAGAAGAGAATGTTGAACACGAAAATGTCCATGATGTGGAGGAGAATGATGAAGATGAAGCACCAAACTTGAGAAGATCAACAAGAACTAGGACAACTCCAGCGTATTTGAGTGATTATGTCACTCGTGAGGAAGACTTCGAGAGTCTTATGTTGTCTGAAGAAGAAGAACCGGGAAACTTTGAGGAAGCCAGAGAACTTGAAATTCGGATTGATGCGTGCAAAGATGAGCTCACATCCATCGAGAAAAACAAGACTTGGAACCTAGTGGACCTTCCTGTTGGTGTTAAAGCAATCGGTTTGAAGTGGGTGTTTAAAGTTAAATGAAATTCCGATGGGAGCATTAACAAATATAAGGCACGCCTAGTTGCAAAAGGGTACATTCAAAAACAAGGTATTGATTATGACGAAGTCTTTGCACCGGTAGCTCGTATGGAAACAATCAGATTTGTTATTAGTCATTCAGCCTCGTTTGGATGGGAAATACACCACTTGGACGTTAAGACAACATTCTTACATGGAGAATTGAAAGAAGAAGTGTATGTCACTCAACCGGAGGGTTTCGTGATCAAAGGAAAAGAAGGAAAGGTCTATAAATTGAAGAAAGCACTCTATGGCCTTAAACAGGCACCTAGAGCATGGAATGAAAAGTTAAACATGACTCTAAGAGAGATGAAGTTTTGTCGTTGCTCGAAGGAACCATCCTTATATCGGAGGAGAGATAAAGATGGACTTCTTATCGTGTGTGTGTATGTCGATGATCTACTTGTCACTGGCTTGTCAACAACATCAATGGCTATGTTCAAAAGAAGAATGGCCGAAAGCTTTGAGATGAGTGATTTAGGGTTGTTAACCTACTATCTTGGGATAGAAGTTATTCAACTAGCGGAAGGCATCATTCTAAGACAAGAAAGGTACGCACAAAGAATTCTTAAAGAGACAAGAATGGACGGATGTAATGCGACTCAAACCCCTATGGACATAAATTTGAAGTTGTCTAAATCCTTGAAAGAAAGAAACATCGATGGAGGGGAATATCGAAGGAGCATAGGCTGTCTTCGATACCTGTTGCATACACGACCCGACCTATCATTTTGTGTTGGAATTTTAAGTAAGTATATGCAGGAACCGAAAGAGTCTCATGGAACAGCCTTGAAGCAAATCCTTCGATACGTGCGTGGCACTAGCTATTTTGGTCTCTTCTTCAAGCGTGCAAGCGAATTACGGTTGTTGGGATATAGTGACAGTTCCTATAATGTTGATATTGATGATGGGAAGAGTACAACCGGACATGTTTTCTATCTTGGTGAAAATCCGATTACATGGTGCTCACAGAAACAGGAAACGGTGGCGTTATCATCTTGTGAAGCTGAGTTCATGGCGGCTACGGAAGCGGCTAAACAGGCGATCTGGCTTCAAGAACTTCTTGCTGAAGTAACAGAAGATCCATGTGAGAAGGTGACTATTCGAGTTGACAATAAGTCAGCAATTGCGTTAACAAAGAACCCCGTATTTCATGGACGAAGCAAGCATATACACACAAGGTATCATTTCATAAGAGAGTGCGTCGAAAATGATCAAGTTAGCGTTGAGCATGTTCCAGGAAACAAACAAAAGGCTGATATCCTAACCAAGGCCTTAGGAAGAACCAAGTTCAAAGAAATGAGAGATCTTCTTGGTGTTCAAGATGTGAGTGAAGACCATTTCAAGCTTAAGGGGGAGAATGTTGTTGTAAGCTTGAAGTAATTTCCTTTTCTTGAGTTATAAGAAAAAGGAAATAGGTTAAATTTAGGAGTTATCTAAATTATGTAAGTTTTCTATTTCTCATTAGGATTTGGAGTTATCAAATTCTACATAAGGAGGTGCTAGGTTGTAGCACAACTTATGAGATTTGGGACTTAAGGTTTTGAGTGATTTTCCTTAAGCTAATAAGAAAGTGATTCTTATTAATCTCTTGTGTTCTTGAGTCTTGACTTCTACATAAATACCCACGTGCTCTGTTTCTTATTGTGAATTGCAACAAACACCCAAGCCCTAAGCGATGATAACAAACTAAGCTTCAAACCAGCTCCGGTTCGCATGACTCGATTTGTTTTTAATTTTTAACTCTGCATTGTACCAATAAGTCGAGTTCGCAGACCAACACACATGTTTATTCTGTACAGCAAAAATCACATGTGTAATACTGACCATACCTCCCAAGCCCAAGCCCATCTCCTTGTTTAAAACCCCAAAATAAAAACGGGGTTCAGAACTCAGGCCACAACGAATAAACCAGACTGAACCTCACAAATCCAGTCAAGGGAAAGGAAAGAGTGTGGATCATGTTTCAGTCTGATTGTTGCAAACCTCACAATTATCACTTATTATTTGCTTTGATAAGATATGAATAAAAGATAAAAGGAATGATGACGGTGAAACTACAAACAGCCGTAAACAAAATCATGGTCGGTCCAAAAGGTAATGTAATTGAGTTTTTTTGTCGTCTCTAATGTAATTGAGCTATTTACTATTGATATGTGAAACTGATACGTGTGGTCCAACACCAGACCCACTGGCCCAAATAGATTAATAACATGAGAGAGTCCTTAGTATATAAGATTGTATCTGAGCTTAGAGAAGGGTTAGCTAAGAATTGAATCATCAAGTTATGGGGAGAGTCTCCTCTGTAACAATGGTGATTTGATTCAATCAAAGTACTTATTATCTCTTTGATTCAGTGTTTACAATTCTATGATCAATACTCGTAACAAGTGGTATCAGAGCGAGTCACGAGCCATGGGGACGGGAATGATCGAGATTCCGATCTTCTACGGTGAAGATCCGGAGAGATGGGTGTCGTGGATTGAAGACTTTGTCTCTGCTCAAGGGTTTTCTGACTTCGAAACAAGACAGTTCGCATACGGCTTCATGGAAGGGGAAGCTCACAACTGGTATTGTGATGAACTTTCACGATCTGTGTTTAGGAGCTGGGAAGACCTCAAAACCAGATTGCTCCACCGATTTGCGACTGTAGGTATAGTGCCAACGATGGAGAAAACTGATGTTCAAATCTTTGCGGAGACTGTGAGGGATATGCTGAAGATCTTTGACAGCATCGCACCGGCGATGGAGAGGATCGCATCGTCGGCCGAGAAGATATCATCGACGGTCGAGAGGGTATCATCGACGGTCGAATCCATGGAAGTGGGTTTTGGCGAGGTGAAGAACAATCTGGCAAGTAGGATCGCTGATCTGGAACATCTCCTAAAACTCAGGAAGGATGAGGATCAACGATCTGAGGAGAAGAAAACGGAAGGCCAGACTATTGACAGTGATGCCGAAAGATCTCTGAAGAGAATCGATCTTGTTTTGAACCAGGAGCAGACGTTCTCTGCGCCGGAGGCGACGAAAGCAGCTGAAGGAGAACATACTGAGGAGCTCAACAGGAACCCAAAGAAGAAGAAGAGGAAGAGATGGAAGAAGTGTTTGCTAAAGTTTTGGAAGTTCTTAGTAGTGAATCGAAGGTGTGGAAAGAAGGAGAGAACATCCCTGAGCTGTGGGAATGAATGTTTTGGGTTTGATAGCACAGGAATGAAGGTCACGTTTCAGGTTGAAAGAGAGAAGCTAAGGGAGGCCAAGAATGCCAGACATGCCTACCAGATGTTCGATCAAATACCTATGAGAGTAAAAAAAGGAAAGAAGAAGAGAACAAGGAGGGATAAGAAAGGGAAAAGGTGTCTCAAGCCAAACAAAAATGGCTATCACAATGAGAATTGGACAGAGACAAAGATGGAGTCTGAGAGGAAGATGAGCAAGCTTGAGCTGAAGTTTGGGAAGCTGCTACGAGGACATATGACAGCCATGAAGAAGCTGGTCAAATGGAAGAGAGGTAAGTTCAGACAGAAGCAGAACATTACCAAGATTCTTGAGTTTCCCAGTTACAGCTCAACCAAAAGCAGCGATGAGTTGACTAGCATCAAGGACTACTTGACAAGGTTGAAAGAGGATTACCATTGGCTAGTGAAAAGTCTTGGGTTTGAAAGAGGGTTTCTACTGATGTGTAAGAAGGGGAGTGTTGGGAAGTGTATCAAGCACAACAAAAAGGTTTATCAGAGGCTGCTTATCAAACTTTTGTGGGGATATATATCATGTCAGAAGCAGCTTTTCAAAGGGAAGGGATTCAAGTTCAAACGGAAGCATGAGAAGCCAAAGAAGTTCATCAAGGAAAGGTTATCATATAGCTATAATGCTTGTCTTTGGAACTCTAAGCTTGAGCATGAACTGTCTAGGAAGAACTTCAGTCGAGGGTTTAAGCAGAAACATGACCATGAGACCGTCTACTTGAGCTGTGTTAAACTGTGGCAGCCACATGATCTAGGGGGACAGAAATGGAAGTTGTTAGCCGGCAAGACTAGTAAGAGAGCTGATGCAGACAAGGGTAACAAGTCCGTAGATGATATTGCCCTTCTCCTCTTTGAAACTTCTGTCATCATCTCTGGTTTCAGCTTTAATAAGCCCAACACCTTTGGAAACAAAATCCACATGATGATCCTAGCGGCAGCTCAGTTAAAAAGGACTTGCACAAAAGTAGAGAAGGACCAAGAATCACTTGGAAGCATTAACGTTCAACAAAAAAGTGTACACTCTCATCCAAAATTCTCTGTTGTACTGAGAAGATTACTCTGCCAAGTCAGGTTGGTTCTGCTCAATAACCCACGGCTAAGGAGAGTTGTAGTGAAAGAGTTATATGTTGGAGAATTAGGAAGTCATGGTAGAGTGTCGAAGACAAAAGACGGGATTGGAGAGAAGTTGTATTGGGAAGAAACAGTGACTGCAAGAAGTTGTTTAGTAGCGGCTTGTCGAATTCTCAAAAGGCATAGCGGGTCAACTATAGCTTCGGGTTACAAAACGATACTGGTTCTGATGGATAAACTGTCCAAACACGCTCAACTCATGGGTAGAAAACCACATATCTCTGCAATTGACGTGGGCCTTCTGCTTGTTCAAGGGGCGACTTATCATCTCAAGCTGTCACCAAAGACAACAATCAATCCTCCTCTCCAAGAGCCAGTAAGTGCTGTAGTTACTCAAAGTGGAATGATTGAAAAGAGGCTGTTAGAAGCAGAAACAGGCGCTGAAGGGAGCTATCAAAGGAATTGCACATCCGTAGCGGAGGACATTACCAAGGAGAGCAGCATGGAGCAACAAATTCTTTAGTATGACCTTGAGGACAAGGTCAGTTTCAATGGCGCCGGTATTGATACGTGTGGTCCAACACCAGACCCACTGGCCCAAATAGATTAATAACATGAGAGAGTCCTTAGTATATAAGATTGTATCTGAGCTTAGAGAAGGGTTAGCTAAGAATTGAATCATCAAGTTATGGGGAGAGTCTCCTCTGTAACTGATATATCATGGTTTTTACTAGTTTTAGGCCATGATATAAGTATGTTTTTAGTGTCTTTTGTGTTATTTTAGAGTCTTTTACAGGTATAATCAGGTTGGGAGCTAAATTGGAGATTATGGAGCATTTTGGAGATTTTTGGAGTGATTGGCCGAGAGATAGAGTTCACTGTCCGAAACAGAGAAAAGTGTCGATCGTTGCACTCTAGCAACGATCGTTGCACCAGCGAGATGGGCCAAAAACTCGGCGGTTTAGAAGAATCAAGATATTGCACTTTGATCCAGAAGTTCCTGATATTTACAAAGAAGCCCTTGGCCGAGATTATGCCTATATAATAGAGTTTTTAGAGTTTTTATTAGATACGCTTTATACTTTTTACCATAGACTTTCATAATTAAGAGCAGAGGATTTTTAGAGCTTTTGGGGCTGATCTGAACCTGATTCATCATCTATATTTGGAGAAGATTTCGAACCCCTTTTACTCTTATTCTTTTATGCAATTTACTTATCATATGATCATGTTTTCATTATCTATGTCTGAGTAGATTCCTAGTTAGACTTAGGGTTTCTCACATAGGATTTCATGACTTGCTAGACTTGTTCAATTTCAGTTAAGGATTCAAACTATATCTGTTCTTCAATTTAATTGTGCTTAAAGCTAGTTCTAACCTGATCAATTAGAATCTAGATCTTAGGTTGCTAAATACGTCACGGAAGTGGGGTTTAGGAACCAGAACTAATTAAATTGGGCAATTAAACTTTGCGCAAACGAAAGTTTGGTTTAGGATAATTGTGAACATATCAAACTCGAACTTATTGCTAGTTTAATCTGTTAGTTCTCGCAAACGGAAGTTTGGTTTGCTGCACTTAGACTTAGAGAATTATCGCAAAGGAATTTGGTTAATTCTATATCTGTGTTTTGAGTTCTAGAACTGTGCTTAATTAGATCCTTGCTGAATGAACTGTCTGCTAGTCTGATTTCCTGAGAATACCCTAGGTTTGACGCTTTTAATTACTTGCTTTCACAACCAATAATCTCTGCTACTGATTTACTTTCTTGCACTATTTTCAATACAATCACATTGCTTATTTCTAGTATTCATTCCCTACGGTTTGATTCTCTTGAGACCAAGTGTCCCTGTGGATTCGATAACCCTATATACTACTTTGACATTGTTGTACACTTGCAGTTTAGTATAGGGATTAATTCTTGACCTATCAAGTTTTTGGCGCCGTTGCCGGGGACTCTTTGAGTCTTCGATAGGACCGAACTTAGGGTTTTACTAGAAATTTTTCGTTTTTCGTTTTTGTTTTTCGTTTTTTTTTTTATTTATTTTGCTAACTTTTTCTCTGTTTCTCTCTGTCGCAGGTACGAATTTCGCCTTGCGTCGATCGTTGCACCCCTTGCATCGATCGTTGCTAAGCGATTTGAGATTGAATCGATCGTTGCACTGATAGCATCGATCGTTGCTGGACGATTACAGACAGTTTATGCCAACGCAGAACACTCGAAGTAATCCGAACTCGAGCTTAGTTAATCTCAATCTAGAGGAACTTGGACGTCTAGAGAGGACTATCAGAAGAGAAAAGAGAGAGAGAATGGTTCGAGAACGTCTGATCTTGATACCAGATGCTGAAGGTACCCTGAGGGACCAAGATAACAACCCGTACAATGCTGCTGGGCATCGGGTTGATGCTGAGGGAAATGTAATCCCTGACCCCCCTGAACCTGAGCAACAACCGCAAGATCAAGCTCAAGGTAGAGAGATTGTAGTTCATGAGAGGACACTAGCTGACTACAATAGACCCGATGAGTTTCATGCAAACCGAGCAGCTCTAGTGCTTCCTGCCTTCTAGAGGAATGATTTTGAGGTAAAAACCATCTACTACCAACTAATGAGGCAGATTGCTTTTCATGGTCTTCAATCAGAGCAGCCTATGGATCACATTGACAAGTTTGAGGACATAGTCACTGGCATGAAGTATGAAGGAGTATGCCCGGACTATCTGTTCCTTAAGCTATTTCCGCACAGTCTTGCTGGAGACGCTAGTGCATGGCTGAGACAACTGGCACCTGGTCAGTATACTACTTGGACAGCCTTAAAGAGTGAGTTCCTGCGCCACTTCTACGATGCTGCGCGCTCAGATCAGTCCAGACAGGACATACTCACTTTTTCCCAAGGAGCTGTGGAGCCTTTGACAACTGCATGGATGAGATTTAAGAAATATCAGCGTGATTGTCCGCACCATGGATTCACAGAAGTACAGCTGATAGGTATTTTCTTCAGAGGCATAGATCTCCCTTATCAGACTGCTCTGGATAATTCCAGTGATGCTAATTTCAGCACCAGAACTCCTACACAAGCTAAACGGTTGATAGAGAACCTGATTGGCAGCAATAGTTGCAAAACAATGGATGAAAGGAGGAAGAGATCTGGTGGAACCGTAGAGAATTCTGATATAGCTAACATAAGATCCAGATTGGACACAGTCTACAATCTTCTGACAAATAAGAAAGCTGTCCACTTTGCCCAAGATGTAGAGGTGATTCAAACTGAGGTGGACACTCAGGAAGAAGAAGTGAATTTCATAGGAGGTTCCGGTTTCCAAGGTAGTAGATTTAACAATCAACAGGGGAACAGATTCTCAAATGGAGGACAATCTGGTGGTTTTCAAAAGACCTATGGACAGGGTAATCAGAGAACCTATGGATCTACATCTTATCAGACTCCTCCTGCACCTACAGCCCATGAGAGCAAAATGGAAGCTATGATGGAACAACTGATGGAAAGTCAAACCAAGCTTTCTGTAGACAACAACAAGAAACTGGACGCTGTCTATCAGGACCTCAATGGGAAGTTTGAGACATTGAGCACTCATATGAAGCAGTTGGACACTCAGGTGAATCAGATGTCCAGCTCACTGAAAGGAAAAGGAGTTGCAGACACTCATATTAAGGCCTGTTCTGTAATGATTAATGATGGATCTTATCTAGGGGAGAAATTTGAGCTAAGTACAGCTGAGTTGGTGACTGAGGAAGAATTTTCGGATTTCTGTGAAAAACTCTCGGGTGGAAGTTGTGATGATCGCGATGCAACGATCGATACACATCTGGCATCGATCGATGCAGGTCGTGAACAAGCAGAGAATCCGTGGGATGAAAATGAGATTGATGCAGAACTAGCCCGCCTATTCCCTGATACATCTGAAATCACTCCAGAGGATGTTTATGCACGAGCTATTTGGCACAGTCCCAAGGTGTCTGAAGTGATTAAACAAGAGATTGAAGAGCTGAAAAGGCTAGAAAAGAGTGGTGAGGACTTGGAAGAAATTCCATCATCCGATGATCCACCTTATCATCCATGTGTTCAGAAATATTTGAACAAGATGTTGCCATTAGATGAAGAGCTGAGAGAATGGGTGATAGTAGTTCCTCAGCATATTAGTGATGTTCTGTTAACTAAGGTCCCAAAGAAACTGCCTGATCCTGGAGTCTTTGTACTTGATTGTTCTATCTTTGAGGATAGCTTTAGGCGTTCTCTGTGTGATTTAGGAGCTGCTGGAAGCATAATGCCCTACTCTGTGGCTGAGAAGCTGGGTACGTTGGATTTTGCTCCTACTAGGACACGTCTTATCCTAGCTGATCAGTCCATGCGAGTTCCTGAAGGGCTCCTTATTGATATTCCGGTAAGAGTTGGAAACTACTTAGTTCCAACGGACTTCCTTGTGCTGAAATATGCCTGCGATCCTGATGAAGCTTTATTGCTTGGGAGACCATTCTTGGCTACAGCAGGAGCTGTGATTGATGTTAGACAGAGTCTAATAGACCTCCACCTGGGAGATGAGACGCTGCGATATGAGATGGAGAAGCTGCGGAAGCCACTGATAGATGGACAGACTTTCAAGATCTTGGAAGCAGATGATGAGCAGCTGAATGAGACTGTGATAATAGATCCTGGAGCGCATTTTACTCCATCTTTTCTTGGACTGAAGAATTCTGCAACAGCCTATTCTCCGCCATGGATGAGGAGACTTGAACAGAGACAGAAAAAGTCTCTGTCAGGATCTTCCGGAGCCTGAAAGATCTTGCGCGTCCGGTCAAGCTATTGACCTTAAACAAGCGCTGGGTGGGAGGCAACCCACCATTAGGTACTGGTGTTTTTCTTTTTAATTTTTGGTGTTTTTGTTAGGATTTTACGTTTGTTTTTGTTTCTGGTGCAGTCATGTTTGCAGGTCTCGGATTAAATCGCAGTGCAGCGATCGATGCATTTCTGCATCGATCGTCACAACACGAAAGGAATCGCATTGCAGCGATCGTTGCGGTCCTGAGCAACGATCGACCATACACGAAAATCGCCAAGTAACGGTCGATGCATCTAATGCACCGATCGATGCTGTGCGACAGAGGTAACCCGACAGACATAAACTCACCTTTTCAATTTATTTTATTTTCTTTTTACCGATCCTTCGCTGGACACTACTGGGGACAGTGTGTCTTAAGTGTGGGGGAGGTGCTACTGACGTTTATCTTTCTGTTTTCTTATGAGTCAGTCCGTTTTTCAAAATTTTTTGTTTTATTGAGTCAAAATTGTTTAAGTAAGAAACTATGATTTTCGGAGGAGATTTACAAAACTTGCAGGAACTTAAGTAACCATTGGGATGAAGTTGCAGGATCTATCTCTGACTATTAGATAACCCCATCACAGATCAACCTACTGGGAACACCCATATCACTTCAGGTATCAGAGGATCCTTTTACTGACTTCACCCCTAATACTGACGTAGATTTTCTCACCTAAGGGCTTGGTATACTTTATGTCGGATTCCCTGTTAGTTCTGACACAGCCTGTCAACCTATCCTATTTAGTCCCCTTCTCCCCTTCTATAAAGTAAAAAAAAAAAAAATATAATAAACTGAGGATGAGTTAGTAACTCCGAAGTGGTCATGAGAATGGTAGCAAACACTATTTTCTCTCATGTGATCCATGGAATGTGTCCAAAGTACACCCCATAACGGGAAGAACACTGATAAAAAAAATAAAATGATACCCAGTGGGGAAAAATCAGTTGTTAAAGAAGGGAAAGAGAAGAAAGGGACTAGAGAAAGATAGTATGGTGGTCTAGAGCTGATTAGGTAAGAATCCATGTGCCTTTAGATCGATACTCCTTAGGTGAGACCGCACTTAAATACTTGCAGAAGTCAGTAGGGAGAATTTGAATGCTTGAATGTGATTGTGGAGTTTACCTAGGACAGTTGCTAAGTGTGGGGGAAGTACATGTTGGTCTTGATATCCTGTGATTGATTCTTTCAGTGGTTTACTAAGGGGAATCTGAGTATTGTAGCTTCTAAGATGAAATGAGTTTCTGAAGAGTTTTCAAACCTCTTCACCATGTTTTAGTTCTATGTTTTGCTTGAGGGCAAGCAAAGGCTAAGTGTGGGGGAGTTGATATATCATGGTTTTTACTAGTTTTAGGCCATGATATAAGTATGTTTTTAGTGTCTTTTGTGTTATTTTAGAGTCTTTTACAGGTATAATCAGGTTGGGAGCTAAATTGGAGATTATGGAGCATTTTGGAGATTTTTGGAGTGATTGGCCGAGAGATAGAGTTCACTGTCCGAAACAGAGAAAGGTGTCGATCGTTGCACTCTAGCAACGATCGTTGCACCAGCGAGATGGGCCAAAAACTCGGCGGTTTAGAAGAATCAAGATATTGCACTTTGATCCAGAAGTTCCTGATATTTACAAAGAAGCCCTTGGCCGAGATTATGCCTATATAATAGAGTTTTTAGAGTTTTTATTAGATACGCTTTATACTTTTTACCATAGACTTTCATAATTAAGAGCAGAGGATTTTTAGAGCTTTTGGGGCTGATCTGAACCTGATTCATCATCTGTATTTGGAGAAGATTTCGAACCCCTTTTACTCTTATTCTTTTATGCAATTTACTTATCATATGATCATGTTTTCATTATCTATGTCTGAGTAGATTCCTAGTTAGACTTAGGGTTTCTCACATAGGATTTCATGACTTGCTAGACTTGTTCAATTTCAGTTAAGGATTCAAACTATATCTGTTCTTCAATTTAATTGTGCTTAAAGCTAGTTCTAACCTGATCAATTAGAATCTAGATCTTAGGTTGCTAAATACGTCACGGAAGTGGGGTTTAGGAACCAGAACTAATTAAATTGGGCAATTAAACTTTGCGCAAACGAAAGTTTGGTTTAGGATAATTGTGAACATATCAAACTCGAACTTATTGCTAGTTTAATCTGTTAGTTCTCGCAAACGGAAGTTTGGTTTGCTGCACTTAGACTTAGAGAATTATCGCAAAGGAATTTGGTTAATTCTATATCTGTGTTTTGAGTTCTAGAACTGTGCTTAATTAGATCCTTGCTGAATGAACTGTCTGCTAGTCTGATTTCCTGAGAATACCCTAGGTTTGACGCTTTTAATTACTTGCTTTCACAACCAATAATCTCTGCTACTGATTTACTTTCTTGCACTATTTTCAATACAATCACATTGCTTATTTCTAGTATTCATTCCCTACGGTTTGATTCTCTTGAGACCAAGTGTCCCTGTGGATTCGATAACCCTATATACTACTTTGACATTGCTGTACACTTGCAGTTTAGTATAGGGATTAATTCTTGACCTATCAGTAACAATGGTGATTTGATTCAATAAAAGTACTTATTATCTCTTTGATTCAGTGTTTACAATTCTATGATCAATACTCGTAACAGAAACACACTAAGCTTGGAACATGACAAGATTATTCGAATAATTAAGCACCCAACAATACTTGTCTAGAAGTATTTCTTAATTACTATTTTGTATCAAAAGCCTTTTTGTTTGGTGAAAGAAAAAAAAAATAGTTAGGTTTGGCTTTAAAAGAAGAAAGGGACAAAACACGAAAGAGAATAGAGCATTAATGTAAGAGTACCCACACTTTTTGGTTTATCCACTCATTCGAATGCAAAAAGGGAGCACGACGCCAACATATGCTAGTACCACCCACCCAAGTTTTGTTATATGATAAATAAATGGTCTATGGCTAATGAATCGAGTAAATGTGTCCTTCCTGACTGAGAGAAATATTTTTTGTCTCGAACATGTATACATCTAATTAGAACATATTTTGAACTAAGAATGAAATCAGAAGTATGTTATTATATTATTTTTTTACTTTAAGAATATAGTACTTCTATGTATCATGTATGTATGATAGATACATAGTGCTAAATTAGTGCTTGCCTGCTAGATTAGGTTCTCTAGTTTGATCAACCAAACTATTTTATTACTATAGTAATACACGTTGACAAGCAGAATTTGTACATATGTGTAATTATATTAAAATAGTTTTTAAAATGTATTAATGTGGAACTCAAATTACAATCAAACAACTGCGAGTTTCGATGATCAATATGAGTCTTTGGTTTCACTTCCACATCGAAGCTATGTCTATCATTGGTGGATTTCTGCAGCCCATCCATTTTGAACTGCAAAAGTTTGTCTCCCAGGTGGATATCAATCAGACCATATCTCACATCAATCACTGCTCCAACAATAGCTAAGAAAGGACTACCAAGTAGCAAAGGATCATCTGGCTCAATATTATACTTCAGCACTACAAAGTCTGTTGGGATCAAGTAGTTTCCAACTCTGACAGAAATGTCCTCAAGAACTCCTTCTGGATACCTTTTCGATCGATCAACTAGGATAAGAGAGATTCTAATAGGCTGGAAATCCACCAGTCCCAATCACACAACCACAAAATATGCCATGAGATTCACACTAGATCCTAAGTCACACAGAGAATGCTTGAATATGTCCTTGAAGATGGAACAGTCTAGCACAAAGACTCTTGGGTCTGGAAGCTTCTCTGAAATCTGAATCAGCTTCTTTTCCATCATTGTTTTGCATTTAGCTTCGTCTAGCTCCTGTTTGGACCTCATAGGAGCCTTAGGATAGGGCACAAGAAGATCAAAGGCTCGTTCAGGAACTGTTGCAGATTTTTGGTCTCGTATGTGATTAGTGTCGATCGATGCATAAGATGTGTCGATCGACACAATGGGATTAAGAGCGTTTTCATCATACGTATCGGGCATGCATCGATCGACATCAAGTGTGTATCGATCGATGCTCGTCTCAGACAGACATAATTCGTCCAGAAAATCAGATATGATATCCTCTTGGGTCAAATCGACTTTATCTCCTACATTCACAGCATTGACGAAGTGCTTCTGTTCAGCTTTTCATGATCCATTTTGTCTTTGCGCTGCTCCAACAGTTTGATGAACCTGAACATCCAGCTTCTTCACGTGAGTGCTAATGACATCTATCTTCCCATTCAAATCCAAGTACATGGCATCTATATTTCCATTGAAATCAACTGTACTCTTCTGCTTTCCTTCCAAGAGTTGTTCCAACAGACCCATCATCTTATCATTCTGCTCATTTTGAGGAGGAACATGTTGATATGATGAATAACCATAATCTCTGGAAAATGAGCTGCTCTGCTGGAAAGTTCTCTGAAATGCAGACTTTGGTGTGAAACCTGAAGTTTGTCCCTACTGATTTCCATACCTCTCACCTTGACAACCAGCTCCAGCTATGTAATTGACATCCTCATTCTCCTAAACATCCAGCTTATTCCCAAGTAAAATGCTTTGGACATAATCAATCTTGCTTCTCTTCTCTGTAATCTGTGAGCTATCAGTTTTCCCACAAGATTTCTATCTCTCCATGTCAACATTCTTGAAACTATTGCTAGTTATCAAGTTCTCAATCAACTCTTTAGCTTCTTCTGGATACTTAGTGTTGAAGTTCACATTACTCGCAGCATCTAGAGCCATCTGGTACCACAAATTAACTCTTCTGAAAAATACCCAGCAGTTGAACCTCAGAGAAACCATGATGAGGGCAATCTCTCTGGTACATCATGAATCTCATCCAAGCTGCCTTCAAAGGCTCTGTAGATCCCTGCTTGAAGGTCAAGAGATCATGTCTAAACTAGTCAGATCTAGCGTCATCGTAGAAGTGCCTCATAAACTTCTTCTTCACTGTGTCCCAAGTAGTCAGAGTCCCAGGTGGAATCTACTTCAACCAATTCGCAGCTTCTCCTCCAAGAGAGTGAGGAAAAATTTTGCAGTGTAAGTAGTCATAGTTCACTCCATTATGTTGGGATTATGTCATGAAATCACATTGTACTTACTCTAAAGATAGTTGTATTGTCGAGATCGGACAATTCATGTGATACTGGGTAGTCATAATGTTTTGTTAGAAACCGCTTATGACAAATTTCTAGTATCGTGTGAACCAAAAGGGTCACACACCTAAGCAAGTTGGATACGCTTCTGTAGGAAATTGATCATTGGCATATGGTCCGATCAATGTGTATTGGATACACATTGAATTCGTGTTTTAAAAGGTGTGTCGATCGATGCCATTGGTGCAACGATCGACACAAGGTCGATACCGTAACTGATGTTACGGTTTGTAAACCGTGGACCTATTTATAGGGGCCAGGTTACACGGCCTAATAGAGAGAGCCGTCGCAGACAGTTTTCCTTGACAGAAAAACAGACCCTCTTCCTCGAGAAACACGCAGAGAATCCCAGGAGATCCGATCACCGGTACTAGCACCCCGGCGGATTCCAGCTTGTGTGCGTGTGGACTACGATAGAGGCGCAGCGATTGAGGCGCTCTAGATCTCGTTTACCTGCTCCAATTTCCGCTGCCAATCTCCAGGTAATCACGAGGTTAGTTCTTAGATTCAATCACCTAGACCCTGGATCCTAGGGATCCCAACAGTGGTATCAGAGCCATAGGGTTTAATAGATTGAATCAGTAGCCTAGAATTCGATTAAATGGCATTTTGATTGAATTGATGCTAGCTAGGATTCGTTTTGTTAATAAGAATCTCGGATTTGTTAATATCGAAAACGAAGAACTGTGTTTTCGCACAACATCGATCGATGCACTGGGTGTGTCGATAGATGCAGCGCGAAAACGGCAAAACTGATTTAAGGTCTTCGCACAGCGTCGATCGGTGCACTGGGTGCATCGATCGATACAACGCGAAAATGCAAAAAGGATATTGTGTTTTCGCATAGCGTCGATCGACACAAACTTGTGTCGATCGATGCATCGCGAATTCGCCTATTAAATCAATGGGTTTCGATTTAGAAATCGCACTGTGTCGATCGACACACTGGGTGCATCGATCGACACAGGCTGTGCGAAAGGATAGATCGGTTCAATTGGATTGAACCGGTTATCTCGCATGGTTATGTCGGTTTAATTCGATTAAAATTCCCTGATACCCAACTGTATCGATCGGCACAGGTTTAGTGTTGGTCGACACAGGCCTTGCGATTGGTTAATCGGTTCAATTGGATTGAACTGATTATCATGCTTGGTAGAGGTAGGTCAGATCGGTTTTAATTGGATGAATTGATTCAATTGGATTGAATTAGTTATCTCAATTGGAATAAACCGATTTGATTAGTTAAGATCAATTTGATTGGATAAGTCGGTTCAATTAGATTGGAACGGTTATCGCAATTGGTCTAAGACCGGTTATAGGGTTGGTAAAGGTCGCATATCAAATGTCGACCAAGTGTGTCAGTCGATGCGCGTGGTGACGATGCGAACCGTAATCGTTTGGTTTTGAACCAGATGATTGAAAAACCGAACCAAATGACCTAACCCACTTAAATTAGAACAAGTAAAACTTAATTGAAATTAAAAGTTAAAAATGTTTTAAACCTATTTAATACACATTGGATGTGTGTTAGACTGAAGCTTAGTTATTCAATATGGTCAACTGTCAAGACTCGTTTCGTTGTTGGATAGTCTTGCCAAGAGCTTGGTGTCCACAATTACATGAGTAAGGCAGGTAGTAGTGTTGATGGTCTTGCAGTGCTTGACATCAACTATTGCATGACCTAAGAGATTGAATTACTAATCTTTTAAAGTTCCATTTCCTCAACTAAATATCAAGTGATCTTGATGTCTTGCCCAATTTTGTCTACTGTCAAGACTCGTGTCGTTTGTTGGATAGTCTTGGAGTCCTTGGTATCCACTGCAACATGAGTAAGGCAGGTGGTCATTGACAGACTTGCAGTGCAACTGTCAGTGATCACAAGACAGAAAAGATTGGTTTTACTTGACTAAGCTATCAGAAGTTCTGGGCCCGGAGACATCAGAGTGGAATAGACATAGTTTGTCTCATCTACGACCAAGAGTTGTACTGAGTACAATTAGCAATGATTTGCTTACCTAGATTGCTAAACTCTGGGTGAAAACGAGTCGTCCACTCGGATTTTAGTGATGTATGGATCTTGGATTATTATATTCATCGAGGAAACATTGTTTGAATATAATGCGAGTTTTCTTATTGGATAAGATTCCTCATTTTCTGAAATCATAACTAAAATTTTCAGCCTATGTCTAAAACTACCTTCTCGTTACGACCCGTCCTTGAGAAGGACAAGTTAAATGGGTCAAATTTCCTGGATTGGTATCGCAATTTGAGATTAATCCTCAAGCAGGAGAGTAAGGACTATGTCCTTGAGAAAGCTCTTCCAGAAAGGCTTGGGACCAATCGCTCGAATGCAGTATATGATGCTTGGAATAAGCATTATATTGATGTGGTAGATGTGCGTGATCTGATGTTGGCTACCATGAACTCGGACTTGAAGAGTCAATACGAGAACATGGAGTCGCCAATAGAGATGATCACCAGCCTGAAACTAAAGTTTCAGGATCATGCACGAGTTGAGAGATTCCAGATGGTGAAGTCTCTAACTGAGTGCAAGCTACCAGAGGATGCTCCAGTGAGTCCTCATGTCATTAAAATGATGGGTTACATTGATAACCTGGGGAAACTGGAATGTCCTGTCAGCTTAGAGTTGACCAATGACATCATTCTGCAGTCACTGCCGTCTAGTTATGATAAGTTTATCAAAAGCTATATCAAGAATAACTTGACGAAGACGTTGACTGAGCTGCATGACATGACATGCTCAAAACAGCAGAGCAAGACATCATAAAGGGTAAAAGATTTGAGAAATCTTGTGTTAGCAAGGGTAGAGGCAGGGCCGTCCAGATTTGGAATCAAGATAAGCCTGTGTCATCTTATAAGCCCAAGTCAGGCCCATCTGGTGTCAGAAAATGCTTCTACTGCAATGAGTTAGGGCATTGGAAGAGAGATTGCATTAAATTATTGGAAGATTCACAAGAGATGAAGGAGATGTATGGTACTTCTTCTTCAGGTATTGTGTTATTAACTCTAGTTCTACTTTAGTATTGGATACTAGTTGTGGTACTGATATTTTGGAAATATGCAGGACCTGGACGACAGTAGAACGTTGAAGAAAGGACAAGTGGAACTGCGTGTCTGGTATGAAGCAATGGTTGCTGCATGAGCCGTAGAGATTCTCCACTTGTAGGAGCCTTTCATACTTGGTTTTAGAAATTAAGTAATTGCTACTATGTATCTGCCTTGTGCAGAAATGTCTTTCATTTTCTTGTAAAGAATTTGGATGTTTTTCATTTTGATAAAAGACAAGTTTTGTTCTTTAGATCTCAATGAAATATCATGTGGTAGCACCCCGTTTGGAATGGGTTTTATATCTTAAACCAGCGTAATTTTGAATATAAAACAAATACTAAAGGTTTAAGTCTGATGACTCGAACTCGACTTTTCTTTGGCATAGTCGTGAAGCGGATTCAGAAGTTCCATAGTTTTGGACTCATTTGATTATTAATCATTTGAGATATGAATTCTGTTCACTGGACCAAATGACTAAGGCCCCTTTTGGCAGAGCAAAAGGAAACGGGCCAGAGGCTTATTGGGCTTTGCACATACTGATGTATGCGGCCCAACGAGCATTAGTGCCAAAGGAAATTTTCTGTACTTCATTGACTTATTGATGGCATCAGTAAGTATGGCTGTGATCTTTTGATGAGACACAAGTTGGAATCCTTTGAGGAGTTCCAAAATGAAGTATAGAAACAATGTGACAGAAGTATTAGAATCTCTCGATTGAATCGAGGAAGAGAATACTTGAGTCAACAATTGGGTGATCATCTAAATGAGTGTGAAGTCATACCACAGCTCTTTTCTCATGAAAGCCTAATTGGTGTTTCTGAGAGAATGAATCGGATCTTATTGTATATGCTCCGATTAATGATGAGTCACATGAATCTTCCATTATCCTTTTAAAATACGCTCTAAAATGAATAAGTTTACGCATATTATGTTTCTATCAGAATCAGTTGAAAGACACCACATTGGATGTGGACTGGGTGATTTCCAAGTATGTTTTACTGATTAATTGGGATTGCAAGGTTTGTGTAAGGCAGTTGTCAACAAACAAACTTGAATCCAAATCTGATAAATGCTGCTTCGCTGGTTGTCCTAGGGAAACCGATGCTTAGTACTTTTGCAACCAATCCGAGAACAAAGTTTTGTTGTTCGGAACTATGTCTTTCCAAGAAGAACAGTGGGAGTAAAAGTACAACTCGAAGAAATTCGAGAAACACAGGAGGCTGTTCAACCTGTTGAGGGAGAGCAGCAGTTGGATCTACAAAGTGTTGTAGGATCGACACCTGTGGAGCCTGAAGTTCGCTGATCCTAATGGATCCGTCACTGAACCGAGGGTGATTCCTCGTGACCGATTGTCGTGATCTGTTGATCATTGAAAAGTGACGAGCATGCGAAATTCAAAGAAGCGAAGGTGAGCCCCAACTCCGAAAAATTGGCTGGTTATACATGTTAGCTTCACCGGTTGAAGCAAGCATCTTGGAGTTGGAATCTATGTTCTGTTAAAATGGTCAAAGTCTTTGACTCGATCAGGAACGAATAGAAACATCGCGTTTACAAGTAAACAGTGGGAGCGTAGTTGCAATTCTCAAAACTGTATGTTTATAACACACTTAATCTCATAAACGACGTTCCGACGCTGAAGTCTAGTCAAGGTTTAGGTCGGGAGTCAAATTCAATAATAGAAGTGGGAGAAGCCGCGAAAGTTCTTGGAATATGGATCCATTGAGATGGATCAGAAGAGCTAATCGGATCGTGTCAGAATCCTTACGATTATAAGGTATTGTACAGTCCAATATGCATGATTCCAAGAATGGCTTCACACCAAAGGTCTTATGGCAATGATCTTAGCAAGATGAAGTGTCTTGGACACTGGCTGAGCTAATGTCTATGAGTGTGATTTCTTTTGCTTATGCAATAGAATCCATCATGAATGCCATATTTGCGCTCGTCTAAATGCAGCTAACGCATAAGAGCATGACGAGAATATACCAATTTGTTCCAGTAAGAGTCACTGGACAGTTGTAAAGGAATATCCCCAAGTGTTTGAGGAACACTGAGGATATGTTCTTGTACAACTGAGGAAGTGACGAATCTGTTATAAATAGTAAGACAGACAAAGATGATTCCCGGTTCCCACCTGGTTATGTCTCTTTGTCTGTGTAGCGGCGCCATCTGTTGGAAAGTTTTCCAAGAAGTGGACCGCAGAATAGTGCTTATTAAAGAATAGCGGCGTGGTTTGTTGGAATGGCTCCAAGCAAGAACGCCGTAACATCTCTCACAACCTAAGCATGAGCTTCATGCTGTTGCTGTAGGTACTAGATATCTGAAGACGTGGTCTAGATTCTAGTGGGAGTTATGTTAGTTATGATGTTCAGATAGACATGATGTAGTCATGATTATAAAAAAAAAAAAAAAACTGACATCAGTATTATTTGATCATGGGATGATTAAATAATGGTCCCAAGTATTTTATGTTCATGTTATAGGACATCAAGTTGAGGACTTGATCATGAAACCCTATAAGTAAAAAGATGACATAAATTATGATTGTCCCTAGTCGAGATTGTCAAAGTGGGACACTGATAATCGCGAGAGACTAGCTTGTGAGGTGACTGTTGACTAAGTTTCATGGAGTCAATGATATAAGTATCGCAGTCAGTCACATAGATATATGTTGGTGAACATATGATCGGACATGACCCACTAATGAGAACTCTACAAGATAGTTATATCTGTGTCATGAGAGTTTCTCATTACGACTATAGAGTCTAGTCCTTAGACCTGAGTTCATCATGCTTTCTAGTATATGAATTGGTGCACTTTGACCTTGTCAAACGTCGATCCGTAACTGGCGGCTATAACGGCATTGCTTATGCGTATCATGAAGTATGTGTAGAAACAGGGATAGAACAAGATGGGATTTGTCCCTTCTATATAAAAGGAGATAAATATCTCAGGGCCCATCGAAGATTTGATACTGAGAAAATGCATGGCCGTGCTCAAACGAGGTGATTGTCAGTCGTTTGTTTTATCAGTATAGATCAGAAGTTCGATGAACATGATATTGACTATAATAAGGATGACACAATTTCTTGCCTTATGCCATATCGAGATATAGCGACAAAGGGATTATGGGAATAGATGATTCCAGTACAAGTGGGAGATTGTTGGGATTATGTCCTGAAATCACATTGTACTTACTCTAAAGATAGTTGTATTGTCGAGATCGGACAATTCATGTGATATTGGGTAGTCATAATGTTTTGCTAGAAACCGCTTATGACAAATGAGTTGTAACTCATTTCTAGTATCTGATGCGTTCATCAGAACCAAACTAGACCAAGCGCTCACTAACTCAATCACTGACTCAATCACTACGTCAGACACTGCGTCAGTCACTACGTCAGTCAGCGCAACCAGACCCGATGGAGACCAACAGTCAGAAAATGAAGCACTCCGACCAACCCAGGAGGAACCAATCAACAAATCCAATTGTTCTGGATTCCCAACTCATCAGAGGACCAAGGATAATTGGATTCAAACCAAAAGGAGTAATGGTTTGGAAGATATTCAACTTCCAAATCAAGAGATGCTACACTTGCCTTATTTAGAGCCCCGTGGCTTTAATATCAAACGGCTCCTTCCTATTCAATGTGGCTGCATTTTGTACGTGGTCTACATCATCCATAATGTCACTAAGGCACGAAATTATCTCCCCAAATTGTCAAGATACAAGAGCCAACGAATTTCCTCATTCGGTCAAATATAGCATTGAAGGCCAAATCAATCAAGCCTTTGATTGAGTCCTCATTTAGTTTGATTTATTTTCATTTATGTTAATTTATTATATGAATTATTATCTTGTAAAAGATAGGGATGAGCCTATATAAGCTCGTCCACTTCTTCATTGTAAAGACAGCCATGATCGATCTTAAAGTCATAGAAATCGTTTCTATCTTCTTTCACAAAGTCTGAGTTTTTCTTTGTGTTTATTCTCTAGTTCTAAGTGTGTGATTCATTTAGTACTTTAGAAGCTGTGGGTTGAGTGTTGTGTGATTCAACATCTCTATCCATTCCATTGATTGAGTGAGTCAATCCCTATCGCCACCTTCATCTCTACCATCATTCCACCTTCCGCAAGCAAGGCTTAGGAATCTCTTGATCCACAAGTGATCTTAGCATCGGAGTGATTCCTGAGGCTACATCATTTGGTATCAGAGCTCTAAAAGCTCCTATCTTTGTTTTCTATCATTTAAAAAAAAAAAAAATTGTTTCTTTGTTCCTCATTCAATTTTCTTTCATAAACAAAAACCCAGAAATTTGTTTTGCTTCTTTGTTTTCTTTCTTTTCAGTTTCTTCTATTTCTTACAAAAAAAAAAAACTCCACAAAAATCACAAAACCCAGATTACAAAGATCCAAAACGTGTGTCATTCTCAGATTCCTCTTTGTTCACTCGTTCTTATTGATTGCACTTTATGAGCAATGGCCAACGAACCCAGAGAAGATATGGACCATATCCAGATCAGAAATGAGAAGGAGAAGACGAGCCAGCTATGGAGTTTTTTAAAGCTAAAGGGTTTTTATTTTGCAGGAACATCAAACCCTGATGAGTACTTTGAGTGGGAGCACAAGATGAATGAATTATTCACTTTTTACAACTTTCCAGAGTTTGAGAAGGTGTTCATTGCAGCTGACCAACTCATAGAGCAAGCTCAATACTGGTGGAGCATTACAGGAAAACAATATGGTTCTGCCCGGTATTCAACTTGGCATGAGATGAAGAATCTTTTGAGGAAGAGATACATCCCTAAAGACAAGTATCAAGAAATCCGGAAGCAATTTCGTTCACTTCACCAAAGGGATATGACTGTCATGGATTATCACAAGCAATTAATGTATCTTCGCATTCGTCTCAATCCAGGCGTCAATGATGAAGACATCATGAACCAGTTTGTAGATGGTTTAAACAAACAAATCAAGATGCATCTACAAAGTCACGCAGACAATGACTTGGAGGAGCTGGTCCAACAAGCCATTCAGGTTGAGAAGTTCTTTACATCAGAGAATGTTCATGATAGAAGTCAGGATTTGAGGACAAATCCTCTTGAAGAGGGAGGGTATGATGCGGTCATTAGAACCAAACTAGACCAAGCGCTCACTAACTCAATCACTGACTCAATCACTACGTCAGACACTGCGTCAGTCACTACGTCAGTCAGCGCAACCAGACCCGATGGAGACCAACAGTCAGAAAATGAAGCACTCCGACCAACCCAGGAGGAACCAATCAACAAATCCAATTGTTCTGGATTCCCAACTCATCAGAGGACCAAGGATAATTGGATTCAAACCAAAAGGAGTAATGGTTTGGAAGATATTCAACTTCCAAATCAAGAGATGCTACACTTGCCTTATTTAGAGCCACGTGGCTTTAATATCAAACGGCTCCTTCCTATTCAATGTGGCTGCATTTTGGACGTGGTCTACATCATCCATAATGTCACTAAGGCACGAAATTATCTCCCCAAATTGTCAAGATACAAGAGCCAACGAATTTCCTTATTCGGCCAAATATAGCATTGAAGGCCAAATCAATCAAGCCTTTGATTGAGTCCTCATTTAGTTTGATTTATTTTCATTTATGTTAATTTATTATATGAATTATTATCTTGTAAAAGATAGGGATGAGCCTATATAAGCTCGTTCACTTCTTCATCGTAAAGACAGCCATGATCGATCTTAAAGTCATAGAAATCGTTTCTATCTTCTTTCACAAAGTCTGAGTTTTTCTTTGTGTTTATCACAGCCTAGTTCTAAAACTCCCAATTCAAGATTAATGTGCTTGTCTTTGCCAAAGGTTAAAAATGCAGGTCATGTTCATAACAAGGAAGAGCTCACTACCAACAACATTCTGACCCAAGAGGATCCACCAGCCCACACCTTAATTTCACAGACCATGTCATCAAAGGAGGCAGAACAAAACCAGAATTTTGGTCAGGTAAGTCCCTCCATGATTAAACAAGGTTTAGATGATCCAAAAACAGAGAACCATATCTTGAATGAACCAGCAGTAGCAACCAATAATAATTTGGGTCTCAAAGAACCAACATGCTATAAGTGCCATAGGAAAGGACATTTTGCTGCAAATTGTCCCCTTAAGATATTGTTGAAAGAAACCTCACTAGAAGATAACACAGAAATATCTAGAGAAAGTGATAGTTTACTTCATTTTGATCTTTTGATTTCTAGTCCTAGATTAATGCACTTGTCTTTGCCAAAGAGTTTTGATCCAGGAATAAGACAAGAAGAAGAGTACACAAGCCAAGAAGACATCAACCGTGAGGTGCAAGCACACAAGGAAAGTATCAAGTGCCAACTCACCAATGCAATCACTGTGAGTTTAAGCTTCACCAAATCTGTTCCTATAATACTAAACTCAGATATAATGCCCTTGTTCTTGTCTTTGGGAATTGATTTTGGTACAGGAGAAACCATGAAGCATGAGGCAAAAGAAGCCTTATTAAAGAGACCAGAACAAAGCTACTTGTGTCTACAAGAGCCACAAGTAAATCAGAGACTTGGAAGAAACCTAGTCCCCACCAAATGCAAGGTTGTCTCTGAACTTAAAGTGTCTAACTTTAACTCTCATGCTACTGGTATAATGCACTTGTCCCTAGATTCAAGTGATGAAGCAGGTAGAGCTAAGAGTGTTGAGACCAAAGGAGGAATCAAGGAGAAACCACCAGATCCGACATTCAGACATCTTACCATGATATCCAAGCTGAATCACAACACTAAAGGTGTGCATCAGGTAAGTAATTCTTATAATCAGTTTGTTCTTGATAGCTCAATGAACTTGTCAAATGAGGAATCAGTGTTCTGTCCACGAGAAGAGCAAAGGCATTTTGTCATAAGTATTTTGAGAGCAAGTTTATCTCGTCATGAGAAACCCATAATCCACTTGCTTCTTTGCCAAAGTGTTGAGCATATTTCAGGTCTTAAGGAGAGCAGGAGCAAGATCAGCAAAGTAGGCGTCACACCAGCTCAAGGAAGAGGAGCATTGCTGTTCTATCTACTCAAAGAAGAGCCACCGGATGCTCCACAACTCAACCGGAATCAAAATGATTCCCAAGGTAATCTTCTAAACCCTCATTCACTTCATTGTACTAACTTGACTTATCTATGTGCAGGTGATCAAGTTTTGAGGACAAAACTTCTTGAAGAGGGAGGGTATGATGCGGTCATCAGAACCAGACTAGACCAGGCGCTTGCTGACTCAATCGCTAGCTCAACCACTACGTCAGTCAGTACGTCAGTTAGCACGCTGACTAACTCAACCACTACGTCAGTCAGCGCAACCAGACCCGATGGAGACCAACAGTCAGAAAATGAAGCACTCCGACCAATCCAGGGGGAACCAATCAACAAATCCAATTGTTTTGGATTCCCATCTCATCAGAGGACCAAGGAGAATTGGATCCAAACCAAAAGGAGTAATGGTTTGAAAGATATTCAACTTCCAAATCAGGAGATGCTACACTTGCCTTATTTGGAAGATCATGAGTTCAAATATTGCCAAACTCGAACTTGGCGACCAAGAGATTTATTATCACTTCTAGAAGCACTCTACAACACTCTCAGAAGCACCAGCCCACACAGGATCAGGCGGATCCTATTGGAATATAAACCAACTCAACCGGAGCTATTTATGGAAACTATGAAGACCAATTGGTTTGCACATTATCAAACCAAGATTTGGAAACCAGGAGGCAATAACCATCAGCCAGAAGCAATAGAATACGTCCTTAGCATCACCAAAATGCACAGGATCAATCACATGAGCTTATGGACCAACCTTCCATATATGGACACAAGCGCAAACTTCCCATTTCTTGCCAAAAGCTTCCAACGGCTCTATTCCTTTAGCTGCTGTGTCTTGGACGTCATTTACTACATACAAGATGTTCCAGATAAGCTCACTTATCCCCTCAAACCGTCCAGATTCAAAGATCACATCATATCTTCCTATTTTGGCCGATTCTCTCTTAATGACTTCAACGGCTAGTTTATTGTTTGTTTTTTATTTCTTTTCTTATTTAGAAGTTTATGAACGTTGTAAGAGCATTATATAAGCTCCATTAGACCATTTGTATTATTCACCCTTGATCAATCTAAAAGCAATAGAATTTCGATTCAGTTTTCTTCCACAAAGTTTGTGATTTCTTTGTGTTTGTTCTTTAGTCTATTTGAGTGATTCATCTAGTACTATAGAATCCGTGGTCTAGAGTGTTGAGTGATTCATATATCTGTCCATACAATTGATTGAGTGAGTCAATCCCTACCATCATCACCATCTCTACCTTCAACACCATCTTCCGCATCGTTTTGGTTTGAGATCATCTGATCATCAAGTGGTTTGGCATCAGTGTGATTCTGAGGCTACATCATCTGGTATCAGAGCTCTAAAAGCTCCTATCTTTGTTTTCTATCATTTAAAAAAAAAAAAAAAAATTGTTTCTTTGTTCCTCATTCAATTTTCTTTCATAAACAAAAACCCAGAAATTTGTTTTGCTTCTTTGTTTTCTTTCTTTTCAGTTTATTCTATTTCTTACAAAAAAAATAAAAAAACTCCACAAAAATCACAAAACCCAGATTACAAAGATCCAAAACGTGTGTCATTCTCAGATTCCTCTTTGTTCACTCGTTCTTATTGATTGCACTTTATGAGCAATGGCCAATGAACCCAGAGAAGATATGGACCATATCCAGATCAGAAATGAGAAGGAGATGACGAGCCAGCTATGGAGTTTTTTAAAGCTAAAGGGTTTTTATTTTGCAGGAACATCAAACCCTGATGAGTACTTTGAGTGGGAGCACAAGATGAATGAATTATTCACTTTGTACAACTTTCCATAGTTTGAGAAGGTGTTCATTGCAGCTGACCAACTCATAGAGCAAGCTCAATACTGGTGGAGCATTACAGGAAAACAATATGGTTCTGCCCGGTATTCAACTTGGCATGAGATGAAGAATCTTTTGAGGAAGAGATACATCCCTAAAGACAAGTATCAAGAAATCCGGAAGCAATTTCGTTCACTTCACCAAAGGGATATGACTGTCATGGATTATCACAAGCAATTCATGTATCTTCGCATTCGACTCAATCCAGGCGTCAATTATAAAGACATCATGAACCAGTTTTTAGATGGTTTAAACAAACAAATCAAGATGCATCTACAAAGTCACGCAGACAATGACTTGGAGGAGCTGGTCCAACAAGCCATTCAGGTTGAGAAGTTCTTTACATCAGAGAATGTTCATGATGGAAGTCAGGATTTGAGGACAAATCCTCTTGAAGAGGGAGGGTATGATGCGGTCATCAGAACCAAACTAGACCAAGCGCTCACTAACTCAATCACTGACTCAATCACTACGTCAGACACTGCATCAGTCACTACGTCAGTCAGCGCAACCAGACCCGATGGAGACCAACAGTCAGAAAATGAAGCACTCCGACCAACCCAGGAGGAACCAATCAACAAATCCAATTGTTCTGGATTCCCAACTCATCAGAGGACCAAGGATAATTGGATTCAAACCAAAAGGAGTAATGGTTTTGAAGATATTCAACTTCCAAATCAAGAGATGCTACACTTGCCTTATTTAGAGCCCCGTGGCTTTAATATCAAACGGCTCCTTCCTATTCAATGTGGCTGCATTTTGGACGTGGTCTACATCATCCATAATGTCACTAAGGCACGAAATTATCTCCCCAAATTGTCAAGATACAAGAGCCAACGAATTTCCTCAATCGGCCAAATATAGCATTGAAGGCCAAATCAATCAAGCCTTTGATTGAGTCCTCATTTAGTTTGATTTATTTTCATTTATGTTAATTTATTATATGAATTATTATCTTGTAAAAGATAGGGATGAGCCTATATAAGCTCGTTCACTTCTTCATTGTAAAGACAGCCATGATCGATCTTAAAGTCATAGAAATCGTTTCTATCTTCTTTCACAAAGTCTGAGTTTTTCTTTGTGTTTATTAGTGTGTGATTCATTTAGTAATTTAGAAGCTGTGGGTTGAGTGTTGTGTGATTCAACATCTCTATCCATTCCATTGATTGAGTGAGTCAATCCCTATCGCCACCTTCATCTCTACCATCATTCCACCTTCCGCAAGCAAGGCTTAGGAATCTCTTGATCCACAAGTGATCTTAGCATCGGAGTGATTCCTGAGGCTACATGATGATGCGGTCATCAGAACCAAACTAGACCAAGCGCTCACTAACTCAATCACTGACTCAATCACTACGTAAGACAATGCGTCAGTCACTACGTCAGTCAGCGCAACCAGACCCGATGGAGACCAACAGTCAGAAAATGAAGCACTCCGACCAACCCAGGAGGAACCAATCAACAAATCCAATTGTTCTGGATTCCCAACTCATCAGAGGACCAAGGATAATTGGATTCAAACCAAAAGGAGTAATGGTTTGGAAGATATTCAACTTCCAAATCAAGAGATGCTACACTTGCCTTATTTAGAGCCCCGTGGCTTTAATATCAAACGGCTCCTTCCTATTCAATGTGGCTGCATTTTGGACGTGGTCTACATCATCCATAATGTCACTAAGGCACGAAATTATCTCCCCAAATTGTCAAGATACAAGAGCCAACGAATTTCCTCATTCGGCCAAATATAGCATTGAAGGCCAAATCAATCAAGCCTTTGATTGAGTCCTCATTTAGTTTGATTTATTTTCATTTATGTTAATTTATTATATGAATTATTATCTTGTAAAAGATAGGGATGAGCCTATATAAGCTCGTTCACTTCTTCATTGTAAAGACAACCATGATCGATCTTAAAGTCATAGAAATCGTTTCTATCTTCTTTCACAAAGTCTGAGTTTTTCTTTGTGTTTATTCTATAGTTCTAAGTGTGTGATTCATTTAGTACTTTAGAAGCTGTGGGTTGAGTGTTGTGTGATTCAACATCTCTATCCATTCCATTGATTGAGTGAGTCAATCCCTATCGCCACCTTCATCTTTACCATCATTCCACCTTCCGCAAGCAAGGCTTAGGAATCTCTTGATCCACAAGTGATCTTAGCATCGGAGTGATTCCTGAGGCTACATCATTTGGTATCAGAGCTCTAAAAGCTCCTATCTTTGTTTTCTATCATTTAAAAAAAAAAAAAATTGTTTCTTTGCTCCTCATTCAATTTTCTTTCATAAACAAAAACCCAGAAATTTGTTTTGCTTCTTTGTTTTCTTTCTTTTCAGTTTCTTCTATTTCTTACAAAAAAAAAAACTCCACAAAAATCACAAAACCCAGATTACAAAGATCCAAAACGTGTGTCATTCTCAGATTCCTCTTTGTTCACTCGTTCTTATTGATTGCACTTTATGAGCAATGGCCAACGAACCCAGAGAAGATATGGACCATATCCAGATCAGAAATGAGAAGGAGATGACGAGCCAGCTATGGAGTTTTTTAAAGCTAAAGGGTTTTTATTTTGCAGGAACATCAAACCCTGATGAGTACTTTGAGTGGGAGCACAAGATGAATGAATTATTCACTTTTTACAACTTTCCAGAGTTTGAGAAGGTGTTCATTGCAGCTGACCAACTCATAGAGCAAGCTCAATACTGGTGGAGCATTACAGGAAAACAATATGGTTCTGCCCGGTATTCAACTTGGCATGAGATGAAGAATCTTTTGAGGAAGAGATACATCCCTAAAGACAAGTATCAAGAAATCCAGAAGCAATTTCGTTCACTTCATCAAAGGGATATGACTGTCATGGATTATCACAAGCAATTAATGTATCTTCGCATTCGACTCAATCCAGGCGTCAATGATGAAGACATCATGAACCAGTTTGTAGATGGTTTAAACAAACAAATCAAGATGCATCTACAAAGTCACGCAGACAATGACTTGGAGGAGCTGGTCCAACAAGCCATTCAGGTTGAGAAGTTCTTTACATCAGAGAATGTTCATGATGGAAGTCAGGATTTGAGGACAAATCCTCTTGAAGAGGGAGGGTATGATGCGGTCATCAGAACCAAACTAGACCAAGCGCTCACTAACTCAATCACTGACTCAATCACTACGTCAGACACTGCGTCAGTCACTACGTCAGTCAGCGCAACCAGACCCGATGGAGACCAACAGTCAGAAAATGAAGCACTCCGACCAACCCAGGAGGAACCAATCAACAAATCCAATTGTTCTGGATTCCCAACTCATCAGAGGACCAAGGATAATTGGATTCAAACCAAAAGGAGTAATGGTTTGGAAGATATTCAACTTCCAAATCAAGAGATGCTACACTTGCCTTATTTAGAGCCCCGTGGCTTTAATATCAAACGGCTCCTTCCTATTCAATGTGGCTGCATTTTGGACGTGGTCTACATCATCCATAATGTCACTAAGGCACGAAATTATCTCCCCAAATTGTCAAGATACAAGAGCCAACGAATTTCCTCATTCGGCCAAATATAGCATTGAAGGCCAAATCAATCAAGTCTTTGATTGAGTCCTCATTTAGTTTGATTTATTTTCATTTATGTTAATTTATTATATGAATTATTATATTGTAAAAGATAGGGATGAGCCTATATAAGCTTGTTCACTTCTTCATTGTAAAGACAGCCATGATCGATCTTAAAGTCATAGAAATCGTTTCTATCTTCTTTCACAAAGTCTGAGTTTTTCTTTGTGTTTATTCTCTAGTTCTAAGTGTGTGATTCATTTAGTACTTTAGAAGCTGTGGGTTGAGTGTTGTGTGATTCAACATCTCTATCCATTCCATTGATTGAGTGAGTCAATCCCTATCGCCACCTTCATCTCTACCATCATTCCACCTTCCGCAAGCAAGGCTTAGGAATCTCTTGATCCACAAGTGATCTTAGCATCGGAGTGATTCCTGAGGCTACATCAGTATCGTGTGAACCTAAAGGGTCACACACCTAAGCAAGTTGGATACGCTTCTGTAGGAAATTGATCATTGGCATATGGTCCGATCAATGTGTATTGAATACACATTGAATTCGTGTTTTAAGAGGTGTGTCGATCGATGCCATTGGTGCAACGATCGACACAAGGTCGATACCGTAACTGATGTTACGGTTTGTAAACCGTGGACCTATTTATAGGGGCCAGGTTACACGGCCTAATATAGAGAGCCGTCGCAGACAGTTTTCCTTGACAGAAAAACAGACCCTCTTCCTCGAGAAACACGCAGAGAATCTCAGGAGATCCGATCACCGGTACTAGCACCCCGGCGGATTCCAGCTTGTGTGCGTGTGGACTACGATAGAGGCGCAGCGATTGAGGCGCTCTAGATCTCGTTTACCTGCTCCAATTTCCGCTGCCAATCTCCAGGTAATCACGAGGTCAGTTCTTAGATTCAATCACCTAGACCCTGGATCCTAGGGATCCCAACACATTATGCTTCATCCCAGTGACTAAAGACTCAAAATCCTCTATGTGATCCATAAGATGTTCATGTGGGAATTCATGAAATATGTGATGTCCCACAAGTGTGTAATAGGAAGTCTTAAGCTCAAACTCATTTCTCGGAAACGCAAAATGAACAAACACAGACCTATTGGCATAAAACTCATCGGGTCAATTGTAATCTGGTAGTGTTCTCCTAACAAGAGGACCTGGTGCTCTTGGATTCTTCTGTCCACCTTGAGCATCTCCATCAGGCTGAACAATCTGCCTCTGAGGCTCATGAATGATATTACCTTCACCATCGAGTCTCTGGCCAAGCTCATTGCATACATGGTTCTCCGCATTTCTCAGAACACCTTCAGCATCCCGAATTAGGATTACATGATTGGGATTAGCCATCTTAACTAGCTTCTGAGCTCTTCTGTTCTCTCTCTCTAGCTTTGCAAGCTCCTTAAGTTCAAGAATCACGAGTTCCTTGTCCAAATTACTCCTTAAGTCGCGATCAGGCATACACTTTCTTCTTCACGCAAGTGTGTCGACTGACGCAAGGAGAGCGTCGGTCAATGTTAATCATGAAGTGGTGTCGATCAACACTCAGGACCATGTCGATCGATGCGGTGCGATTCTAGGCGTACCTGAAACGCAAGAAAAACTAAAATCAGTAGCCAAAAGCAATAACGAAAAATCTAGTCTAAATTCTAAATCCAAATCTATCGACAACTCAAAAGAGTCCCCGACAACAACACCAAAAACTTGATACGATCAGGTTTTAATTCCTAGATCTAAACTACAAGTGCACAGACGTGAACCAGTAGTATATAGGGTATCGAATCCACAGAGACTCAAGAGAATGTGATCATGCATGCTTGTCTTGTAATTTGCAAATGAGAATTGAATGATTGCATGATTAGCATAGGAGTTATGAACATGATAATGTGATTAGCTTAATTATGATCATTAACCTTGTTTAGCAATATTTGATTGATTGAAGCATCCTTGGTTGTCTCTAGACCATCTAGTCTCCATATCCTCATCCTAGGATCCTCCTTTTATCTTATTTATCTTCTTTTTAGTGTCTTGTTTATTTCTTGCTTGCTTTATTTCCTTTCTAGATTGTTTGGGTTGTTAGATAAACCCTTTTTATTTGATTTTCTTAGCTTGAGTAGTTTCTTGTATTCTTGGTGTGTTATTCTTCTTGCCTCCCTGGATTGATACCTCAAATGCTACATCAACATGTGTAGAGGTTTGAGAAATTGATAGTAGATTAGAACCGAAAAATCTCGTTATCAACAACCAAAGGGAGATATGATATGTCCTCAGCCAGTATATCATGAGAAAGCTGATTACCAGAGTGAGCAGCAAGATGGACATGAGCAGCTATGGGATCTATTGGGATATCAATCATATTGGGTACAGCTAAGGATCCAGATGATTCAACATGAGGGTAAACCTGAAATTGGGGAAGAGCGGGGGCGATGGAGGTTGACTAACCGACTAAGAAAGAAGTTAGGGTCATCCAGAGAGGGTTGATAGTCACACTGAGCTGCATCGTGAGTTAGACTGCCACAAGAGTAGCAAAAACGCTGAAGCTTCTCATACGTATAACGAATGAAGGTGGGTTCATTGTGAGCATCAAAGAGAAAGAAATGGGCAAAGATTAAGCGACAGTAAGCGTTTATAAAAACTCGGACCCAAACTTCACCTTCCATAGTACGCGTAGGCTGCTGGATGAAGACTTCTTCAACATGTCCAATTACATCACCAACTTCTCTAATTGCTCGGTCTTCACGAAGTTCATCTGGAAGGTTGTAGATGCGAACCCAGACGGGATGATCTGAAGGTAATCAGGATATTGTCGATGAGTCCAACGGTCAACAACAACCATCCAATCTCGATAGTTCCAAGGTCTGTTGTCCAAGATTGTCAGTAACTGGTGTTCTTGTCGGAAAAAGAACTGAACGGTGTCGTCTTTGTTAATTATGCTCGTTACCCGCCCTTCCATACGCCACGCCCTAGGCATCAAAGACCTAATTTCGGTCGGATTCTGGTGAGGAGGGTTGAGACCTTACACCACCAGACTGTAACGATGAGAATGGTCGCGCTTCCATTGAGCTTCAACTGAGAGACGGAGCAGGACATGCTCAGAGCCAAGCGACAAGTTTTGAAAGCCAAACCAAAGATCTTTCTCTTTAGTAAGTGTGAAGAGCTGGAATTAAAAGGAGTAGAGTAATTGATATGGTAACAGTAAGTCAGATTTATCACCGAAAATCAAAGCGGTGAAGAATATCTCAGGAATCGCTTAAAAATTACTTATCACGTGGAAAATTGTGTCTGAAAATTTTCTTTTTTTACCCTTTGTGCTATTTATGTAGCCCATGAAACTTTGTTGGCTTTTAAATATGTTATAATTGAATACAAAAACATGTTTTACACCCTATATCTTATTAATAATTAAACGGATAAACTTAAATATATAGTTAACAAAAATATAGTTTATAAACTAATAGTCTAATACAAGTTATATGTCATCTGAATCAATTATTTAGTTAGTTGAATATACAAAAAAAAAAAACGTTTCTTCAAAAAAAAAAGTTGTCGACATGTGGAGTTTTATTATTATTATTCCTTTTAATAAACCGGAATCTTATCCAACCACCAGCCTATTTTCTTAACAACCAGAATTTCTTTTTGCCTTTATGGTACCATAATATTTAAATATAATAATATACTCACGCTTTCTACATTTTGTTATCGGAAAAAATAGTTTGCTTTTGTTTGGAACAAACCAACTTAATTCAATGCGTAAATGTTGTTGTGTAAATGTAAAACAAAAGTAGAAATGCTGTTCCTATCATCCTATGAATTTGTGAAGATGATTGATGTTTAATTAGATATCAAATTAAATAACAGAAAATGTTTTAAGGAGAACACAACATAAATATATAAAAACACTAATAAAAAGTGGCTCAACAAAAGAACTACAAAAATCCTGTATTCATTTTTCAAATCAAATAAACTATAGTTTTTAGTTAATCTATTGCCTTTTTCTTTTATAAATGTGCCCTTTTTCTTTTTTTTTCCAACAACATAATACTAAAAAATGTAAAAAAGAAAGAAAAGAAAACACCTTCGCGGTGTTTGTCTCATCGTCGTCTCGTCTACTATGTGGTTTGGTTTTCCGGCGGCCTGAGGGTTTGGGTGTTGTTTCTCCGGTCGGGTCCGTCATCGGTGGATCTCCTCCAGGTGCGATTTCGCGACGGTAATGAGATCTTTTGTCTCGTTCATAAGGTTATCGGTTTATCTGGGTTGAGATTTGCTTTGGTTGGTGTTGGTTAAGTTTGGTTTTGTCTGGTCTTGTTCGCTTTGGATCAGACAAGTTTTATTGTGGTAGTTTGTAGATGTGTCTCGGGTAGTCAGTACAGGCTTACGCGGATGTATGCTTGGCTGGGCCAGATCTTGTTTTAGAGTTACAACTTAGTGGATGGGAGCCCTATTGCTAGCAGTTTTGGTTAGTTTGGCAGGTTGTTTGTCTTTGGATGTGGTGCTTCTGATTTTTGAGGCTTCAGGTGGTGATTTAGCTTTGCGTTGCGAGTGTGCTTTTTCTTTTTGATGGATGCATTGGTATAGTTCCTGCAGTTATCCTTCGTATCTTCTGCCTCTGGTCTCTTACCTTTGGCAAGGGTTCTCCGACCCATCCTTAAGGAATTGTGGCTTTGGCCTTCTTTGCATCTAGTCTTTTGGTGGCGAATGGTAAACAGTATGGTCTTTCATCCTCCCTGTTCGATATGCATACGGCTTGCTCGTGGCTTTTATGGTGGAGCAATATAATGAGTGTCGGTAGGTGTTCCTCAATAAAGTGCGGCTTCAAGTGTCACGCTCCTTCTCTCTCGATGTTTGGTGTTCACCGCTTCTTCATGGCCTCTTATGCTTGTTATCGATTTGATCCGTGTGGCTTTTCAGTTGATGCTAGTCGGTTTCTACCTAGTGTTTTTATGGTACTTTGGCTTTAGTTGTTTTTTCTTGTCTCTCATGTGAGGGCTTTTGGCTTCGGTATCGTTATTCACTTCTTTGATAGCCGGCTTCTGTTTATTTTGGTTGTATCCCAAAAATGTATCCCAAAATTGTATCCGTTTTTAGTTATATAATGAAAAAAAAAAAAGCTAACAACAAAATAGTAAAAATGTGCTCAATAATTGTTGAAAATCAACTTTGCTTTTCTCTAACAACACCACCACCAATTTCTTCTTCCACCTAAAACCTCTCTCAACTCCTGAATCCCTAAACCCAAAACCACCATAGCAGATCATAGATACCTTTATATATATAACCACAGAAGTGTCATGACCATACGAAGCTTAATCCTGGAGATGCGCTCGAGGTCACATCGTGTGGTGCACGACCTTGCCGCTGCCGACTCAACTCCTGGGTCATCGGATGCTAATCGCTGGTCAGATATCCCAGAAGACCTGTTAAGGGAGATTCTGATTAGGGTCGAGGCTGCGGACGGTGGTTGTTGGCCATCGCGACGCAGCGTGGTTGCTTGTGCCGGCGTTTGCCGCAACTGGCGGTTACTTATGAACGAAATCGTCGCTGTCCCTTTGATCTCTTCGAAATTGACTTTCCCCATCTCTCTCAAGCAGGTTTTCTCATTTCCATTCACTATCTATATTCTCTATGTATTGTCTGTTTTGATTGAATTAACACATAAAGTTGCGATTTTTTTTCTTGTTGATTAGTTTTCAAATTCTAGGAAAATGGAACTGAATTTTGATGTTAGGTGTGTGGTGTGTATGATTGAGAGCGGAACCTTGTCTAACAAAAGATGAATTCAGCAAAAAGCTGGGCTCTGCGTTTGCATTGGCTTTGAAACGCAGAGTGGCTCCTAGTTTATGATATATGAGTGTATCTGTTCGATATCTTCTGTAGTCCTATTGAAATGTTGTTGCTTCTTTGTCGTGTATCGTTTTGTAGCCTGGCCCAAGGGATTCTATGGTTCAGTGCTTCATCAAACGTAATCGAACTACGCAATCATATCATTTGTATCTTGGATTAACCAACTGTGAGCATCTATATCTGTTTACTTGTTCTTATCCAGCAGACGAGAGTAAACAAAAGTTATCTATTGGAGTCTGTTTTCTTTTCTCGTTTCTTGGTTCTGAAGTTGTTTTCTTATCTCCTTGCAGCGTTAACGGATGATGGGAAGTTTCTTCTCGCTGCGAGTAAGTTGAAGCACACGACTTGCACTGATTATATTATTTCTTTGCGTTCTGATGATATGTCGAGGAGAAGCCAAGCTTATGTTGGCAAAGTAAGGTGCGTATAAATTGATCATCCATTAATTTGCCACATTGGCTATAACTTTTTAACGTATTGGAATCCAGAATTGTATGAGAGTGTACTGAAAAGGTTTAAAATTTCAGTATCTACTAAGAGTCTTATCCGATTATTAGCATTTTAAGCTTGGCTTTGATGGATTGGAAGTATTTAACATGTTCTAGTAAACTAAACACAGTTCCATTAGAGGTGCTTTGCTGGTTTCTTTTTGTGTTGTTGACAAAACTCTTGTTGCTCTTTCTAAACTTGTGGAAGATCGAACTTCCTAGGAACAAAATTCACAGTCTTTGACGGAAATCTGCTGCCTTCAACGTCAACTGGACCCGCGAAGCTGAGAAAGAACCGATCTTCTAATCCAAAAGTTCCACTAAAAGTTCCTCTTGGAAGTTACCCTGTCGCTCATATCACATACGAGTTGAATGTCTTAGGCTCCCGGTAATGAGTTTTCAGATTAGGCATTTGTAAAACCGGATAGGCAACCTGTAAAATCTGATTTGTAAATCTCGTATTAATAGGGGACCAAGAAAGATGCAATGCGTGATGGATACAATACCTACAAATGCAGTGGAGCCTCGAGGAGTAGCTTCAGAACCATCAGAGTTTCCTTTCCTCGGTACTCAGTCAACTTTTTCCAAGTCTCAATCAAAACCATTACGCAGCGGCTCAAGCCACGTGAAAGAGACACCATTAGTGTTGAGCAACAAGACACCAAGGTGGCACGAGCAACTTCGTTGCTGGTGCTTGAATTTCCACGGCCGCGTCACAGTGGCTTCAGTGAAAAACTTTCAGTTGGTGGCGGCATCAGCTAGCAGTGGTGGTGAAGGTGGCACGGGGTTGTCACCGGAGAGGCAGAACGACCGGATAATACTGCAGTTTGGGAAAGTTGGGAAAGATATGTTCACGATGGATTATGGATATCCTATCTCTGCTTTCCAGGCTTTTGCCATTTGCTTGAGCAGCTTTGAGACTAGAATCGCTTGTGAATAATTTATATAACACTTTTCCATTCATCTTTGTGGTTATCTTTTAAAAGAGTATTTTCTAGCATTTTGTAAATTGTAATCTTGTTAAAAACATGTCGTCTGATGTATTTGATAAGGGTGTAGTTCCTTTTGTTATTGTCTATTCTCCATTACTTTTAGGCCTTTCTAAATATAGATGCATTAGTACTTGAAAGGAAACAAGAGATCTCTGTCTTAAACTTCAAGATTTATGGTTTATGAAGACATAAATACAAATAATTTTACAGGAATACGACAAATCTATTTACGTACAAATATGAATCTAGATATACATCAGGCGGGTTGCAAACTAGCTGCACCTGAACCTATGCTCACTGTCTGGGCCTTATCATCCTCTACTGCTTGATCGTACGAGGACAGCTCGACCTGGTTCATATTCCGAACAAAGACTGTGAAAGCATGGAAATGCTCAGGAGAGAAGAATAGTGCTCCCATTCTCTGGTAAGTGAACAGATCAATTCCTACACTCTCATCCTTCAGATTCTCAACGATCCTTTCAAACCCACCAGGGACAGAGGCGGACGAGTTTTGCCCTGAAACAACCACTCCTTGTTTCTTGCATGATGTTTTGATGTGGGCAAGTAGTGACTCGGGGCTGGAAAGAGATTCCGGTGATTGATGCTCGTCGGATAGATCCATTCCAGGTATTATCATTCTACAAGAGTTCTTTGCAAAGACCTCTGCAATTGCCTCGTACCTGTCATGACCATTAGAGCTGTAGAATCCAGCTGTTAACTCAGAAGGCTGAGATCTTAGCTTGTGCCATTGGTGTAAGAGAGGTAACTTCCCGCATAGAGACACTCCACTTCCGCTAAAGGCCGATGAAGCAACAGAGAGGACACGGTCTGCATGGGAGGTGAGAAGAGACGAATACCAGGTCAAGAAGAAATCACCATACTGAGATTCCCAAGACCCGCCGTCTGAGAAGAAAGAAGTGGAACGAGGCTGTTGATCGTAAGAAGGAGCATCGTGTGGACCACCGAGTCCCCAAAGAGGGTTTCCTGTGGATTCAGCGTACTGTTTGAGAGCGGTAAGCATGTGTTTGTCGTAACACTGGAACTCTCCTGCGCCAGAGAGCTTTGTATCGTGTTGATGAGAAGGATATCTTAGCTCACCGTCTGGTCCCAAACCTAACGTGATTCCCTGCAAAACAAATAAGCAAAAATCAGGAACTAAAACCAGAGTAGACAGATTGAGAATGTAAGTGCAGACTAAAGAGGGATATAATACCGTGATTGTGTTGCCCATGTAGTCTGAGAAAGCAGACTTGAAGCTCTCACAGAAACCTCTGTAAACCTCCATAGGAGTCTTCCCATCAAGAACAGGAACATCATCAACTGCAAAGGACAAGCAATCTTTGTACTGTTTTCCATATCTGTCTGTAAAATAGATCCCTTGTTCAGCTTCGCCGATCTTTGCCACCCAGTCAGGGAGACCTATCTCCTGGTGTTTGGATCCATGGAAAGAGAGTGACACGTGAAGCTTGAGTCCAACCTTCTTAACAATCTCTGCCACTGCTAAGTAGCCTGACCATTCATACTTTCCTGCAGCTTCTTTCTCAACAACTCCCCAGAAGATTGGTAACTCAATTCCCTCTACGCCAAGTAGTTTTAAAGCTTTGAGCCCAGCGGTAATTGCTTTCATGTGGTTCACGTTGTTGCAGTCTGATACTGTGTCTAGTGGAAGACCAACGAATAATTTTACGCTCTCAAGCTGCAACAAAGGAAAAAAAAAAGGAAAACATGTTAACATCCTTGAAAAAGAATCTCATATTGCAGCAAGATTGATAATTTTTGTTTGTTTGTTGTTCATTCATATATTGAGAATATGGATCCAGAACATATTTAACGAAAAAAGCTCCCTGAAACATCATAGACAAGCTTAAAAACAAAGTATAAATAGATGACGAACCAAATCTTGCACAGTTGGGATCTAATCTAAATTAGTATACCAAGAACACTATATTACGAATTTACGATCATAAATCATTTTAACCTATTAACAATCATGGGAAAAAGGAGAGCTTTTTTGGTTCAATTTCTCTAAAAAAATCCCAGGAAACGATTAAATTAGAGAAAGACGCATTCATTGCTATTGGAATCAAGTTCAAAAATCTGCCTCAGCTTAAGCAAATCTCATAACAAAATCACTGGATCTGAATAAAATTTGAAACATTTTTGAAATTTTCTATAAAGTTAATAACAATAGCAATCGAAGGGAGCAGAGAAGAGAATAATTACCGATCTAGATTTCGAAGTGGATTTCAGAAACGGAGCTTGGTCGGAGACGATGGCTTCGCATTTGACAGACGTCGGAGAGCAACGGATCCCGATCTCCTTCCATTTCAAGCTTTGGTGGCCCCAGAAACTAACCCTATTTCTCGATACACCGGAGATAAATCCGAGCTCCCTGTAGGCTAATTCTGCTCTACAGATCTTTGCTTGAGGATTTCCAATCACTGAAACTTCCATTTTTGACAAAAGAGAAAATCGATACGGAACCGATAAATCAAAGAGAGGAAAAAGCGAAAAAGAGATTTCCTTTATCCGATTTCACCGAGAATCACCCGAATTTTGTGTCGTAGCAAAGTAAATGGATTTACGATACAATAATCGAAAGCAAAAATGATTTGTGGATTTCTTGAGGATTTTGGGTTTGGTTTATATAAGGGCATCTCCAACCCACCTCTATATTTGCCTCTAAACTCTATTTTAGAGGCAAATCTACTCCAACCCACCTCTATATCTTCCTCTAAAATAGAGATTGCTATTTTTTCCTCTATATATAGAGGAAGAAATAGCATTCCTCTATAATAGAGTCAAACTTTTTTGTTTGCACAATTGCCCTTTAACTTTTATATTTTATAATTATAACCTATATTAATATATAAAAAATTATTTTTTAATGATTTGTTAATAATTTTATACATACAATTTCTTTGTTACTTTTTAAACATATTATAGTTTTATAAAAGTTTTGCAAAATAAAATAAAAAATAAAAAATGGTTTAGTTTGCAACTTTTATAAATAAAATGTGTGATTAGTAAAATAAAAAAAGAATATTGGAGAGAATATTCTTTTTAGAGTAAAATATAGAGGAATACATTGGAGCAAAATCCACCTCTATTATAGAGTTCCTCTATTTTAGAGGCAAATATAGCAAAATACATTGGAGATGGTCTAAGAGACAACTCAACAATGAGAATGGTAATGGATAAAACGGTGGACGCCCTCGTGGACAATCCACGTGTCGTCACCAAAATGCTCCCATACTTGTAGCCGCTTAAAATTGTCTTTTCGTTTTTTATATGTTCAATATTGATGGTTAAATGCGTCCACGAAAATTGAAGGAAAGTATTTTTCTTCGTCAACAGAGAAAACATTTAAAATTGTTCAACACGGAAAAGTATTTCTGGTCGTATAGTTCCATGGAGAAGAAATAAGTGATACATATCAATAGATCATAGCAATGGTCTACAATGCTTTCCTTTTTAATATATATATATATATATATTTTTTTTTTGTTAATCTAGGAGTAGATCCCAGACCAATTGATCCAGACTAATCTCTTGGGCCCAGTCAAGCCGTATGCCAGCTTCACCTGAGAGGTTTTTTCATGGGCCGAGGCCCAGTATCCGCGTTGTGTCCAGAAAAGGCATTTCTATTTCCGCCTGGAGTCGAACCCGGATGGTGTATTGCCACCACGGACCCGCTTCCACTTAGACTACCTCGACCGGACCTTTTTAATATATTACGTTAACACAATAAACAGAAATAAGTTTTAGTTATTAAAATAAGGGCAAATCGCAAAAATGACACAAAAAACATATCTTGTCACAAATATAGCAATAAGGAAGAAAAATCTTAAAAATAACACAAAACATGTTTTGTCATTAAATTAGTCCGAACCCTTAACCTTAAATACTAAACCCTATGCCCTAAATATTAAACCCTAAACCCTTGAATAATAAACCCTAAACCCTAAATACTAAACCCTAAACCCTAAATAATAAATCATAAACCCTAAATAATTGACCATAAATCATAAATTATATAATGCTATAAAAATTTTTTAATTAAAATAATACTAAAAATGTGAATTATTTTTCTTGATGCTATATTTATAACAAGATATGTTTTTTATGCTATTTTATGTCTTTTCTCTTAAAATAAAACAATAAACAAAGACAAATTAATTTGGGGTAAGTTGTAAACCTATGTTTTGAATTAGATTCATATGAGAACTAAATTGCTATTGTTTGGGTTAGACAAAAGTGAAGATTCATTAGAAAACCGAAACCATATTAATTGTATTGTTTCTTTTTAAAATTAGTTGGATTTTGATCCATGTGTTCTGTTCGATGATTAAGTAGCATCGATAAATTTATAAAACAGTATTTAAAAATATAGAGTTTAAATAAAAAATATGTGTGCATAGTCTTGATTTTATTTTTAAATAAAATAGAATATATGATACAATCTCATATAATAACTCAAATAGAAAAACAATTCAATAAATAAACAAAATTATATAGTATAACTTGGTAAAATAATTTTGTTTCTAATACAAAATTTAAAATCTTAATTATAAAATCATAGCAAAATTTAATTGGCTAAAATCTAAACTTATAATATTTTTAAAAACATGTAGTTAAAAGCAAAAACAATTAAAAATAAGTCAAGTATCTAAATCATACTCCCTCCGTTTTTTATTACTTGACTTTTTAGGTGTTAGCACACAAATTAAGAAACCATTTAATATTTTACTTTTTCTAAATAAAACATCGTTAATTAACTTACTTAAACATAATTCAACCAATCAAAAAATAAAATGCAGAATACGAAAGGTTATAAAACATAAAACGTTAATAAATTTTGTATTGGAATTTGAAAACGTCATCTAATTTGAAACAAAATAAAATGTCTAAAACGTCAACTAATTTAAAACGGAGGGAGTAATATTTTAACATTTAAAATCAAAACTGAACCAAATCTAATAAATTTATGATACAACTGATAAAATCGTAATTGTAATCGAAATAAAAAAATAGAAAATCAAATACATCCTAAATAGAAAAAAACTAAATCAATATTTTTACATTATAATATTAAAAAAATTACACAAACAAAATTTGTAATATAAAATTTAGATTTAATTAACAAAATCTTCACGTTGAGCGCCGACCAAACACTAGTCCAACTAATAACACACATTTGCATGAGGGAATTGTGGATTATATATTCTTATATCTGTCGAGAAAAGTGAACCAGTCATATTTCGCATTTTCGGAGCTGGAAAACTAATCGCTCGTTTGTCCGACATATTTTGTGTTATATGTAAGGAATTGTATTAAATGTCAAGTTGGTTTAAGTACAGTTAGAATATCGAGACAACTGAATCTTATCCAAATTAACTGTATAAACCTCATACCTGGATTCAATGTACAATATCCAGAACCATTCTGATTGGTGGGTATACATTATAATGTACTATTTAATTATTACTTTTAAATGATTGCTTGGCCAATATTATGATCGCCTTTGCGTACGAATACAATATATTATAAATTTATTAGCCAAGGAACTACAAATTATTTCCATGCATTATTGGAAAAAAACACAATCATATGCATAGTTATAAGAACATTGACGTTACGTTAAAAACGGAAACGGTAAGGAAGTGGATAATAACATTGTCTTGTATCGAGAAAAGAACGTGGTAATGTTAAAATGCCACGTCAAGTCAAGTTGTCAATGACGATATTGTGATTTTTGAAATGATTATTTTTTACTCGTTGTGATTTAACCCAACGTACGGGTTCAGACAAGTTGACACGTGTTGTAATATAGGAGGTTAAAAATATACACGCTGAGTCATGTCCATGCAACTATGTTCCCTCAGATTCTGTGGTACTGTCAAACTGCGATTCTTTCGTCGTGAGATTTTTATCAATTCTTTTAAATTTCAACTCTATGTAGTTTTTCTAAGATGAGTTATATGGGTTGACGCCCAGCAAAGATAGTACATACGACTATTGTAATTTCAGTTTTGTAATGAAACTAAGATATAGTCTCAGTTTCATGTAACCAAACAATAGTAATTTAATTAACAGCGGAAATCATACCGAAAATCCATTGGAATCGTAGTTTTGTTATTTTTTTAGTTGTTGCAGGGAAAAACTAAATCATTTGCAATAGCATAGAATTAGAGCGAATGTTAACTAAATTCAGAAACATAACATCGCAAAACTAAGATCGACGGGTTGTGTTGAAAACTGTTCTCACATTTAATCATAAAGTGTTGTTTTCATTACTTGACAAGCCGTGTATGATGTATTAATTGATTGTACTTGGTTGTACTTAAGACAGTTAACATAACAAAAGTTTTATAATGCAAACGGTATGGACAGAAGATAAGGATACATATGGACATATGTCTATATTAGCTGTGTTCTTTTCCATCACGCAACAGCAGCGTCAGTGTCAATAAAAAATGCAGTATCACATGCACAAACTCATCGCCGGCGATATGTTGAGATGAACGCAGCGGCGAACATCATTACTTCGATCTATTTACTTCTTGTCGCTACAATTTTACAGCGACAGCTAATTCTACCGCAGTGTCTCCCACAACAACCTTTCTCCATGCTTTCAAGGATCCTGCGTTTAATTAACATCAAATTTCAGGCAATTTTTTTAACCTCCAACGCTGCCGCTGCGTCTTCAAAAAGAACACGGCTATTATCCTGTGCCCGCTCGCGCCTACTGCACCGTCTCCATTCGATGTTTACAAATACCAAAGACTTGAACTCTGAGACCCACGTAGCGAATTCTCAAGCCATTGAGGTACTGAGAACATGTATATCATAATCGATTAAGAAAGCGACAGATAATTAATTTTAAATTTGTTTTAAGTTAGTTTTATATACTTTATTGTTTGATTTCCAAATATATAAAAATGAGATGGCTACTACAATTTTAATAACTTTCTCTCATCATAGGAAGAAAGCGCAAAAAGAATGCGTCGTGGCCCTTTAGTTATCACTAGACCTAAAAACAGGAAATTGGCCTTTGGGAACCGACAAAAGGTCTTTGGGGGGGCGTGTTAGGTAGATATAGGTTTGAGTTTGATACATTTGGAACCAAGTATCAATTTCTTCCACTTGACACTTGATGATGCGTATACGATTTACATTTTATAAAAAGTGACTTGTTTAATCATAATTGTCTAATCATAATCACGTCAACTTTTAGAAACAAGTCTAGGTTTCGTGACACATCCGTAGGTAAAATTAAAGTTTTTTTTTTTTGTCAACTATAGATATTACAAAACACAAAATGTTTTATCTGTTTCAGTGTCTCTTATATATGACAGACAATGACCAATAATTTTCTTTTTACGTCGAAATAACGATTATATATATATATATATATATATATATTTTTTTTTAAACTTGCGTTTTATTAGACATAAACGTTTATATACAAACGCTATGAACACTAAGTAGTACACCATATTAGGTGATATAATTTATGATACAAACAAGCTTCTTTGGCTAAATTATGAGCAAACATATTGGCGGTTCTTCTGATAGCTTGGAAGCGATATGTAGGTTGACGATAACTGGAGAGATCATCCAGTGGTTTTGAATAGCTCCGCATGTGCTCTTAAAGTCTTTAGCCAAACTTTGCTTCTGTTCCAGGGGTTTGAAGAGCTGTTCTGATACTCCACTAAACATTACTTGGCTATACCCAAGCTTAGATAGATGGGGTACTGTTTCTTTCAATGCAATCGATTCTGTTTCTAGGCTAGATTCCGTTGCTTCCACTGAAGAAAAGCCTTTCATGAGAAGACATGCATGTTAATCATATAGCATCCACGCAAAACTAGCAGGTTTTATATTATCAATCCAAGATGCTGCTGTAAAACAATAGTAGGGAGATGAAAGCTTGAAAACCTGGTTGAATGTAGATGGTGAACGACACCGTAAATCAAAGAGGGAAAAAAGCGAAAAAGCAAAAAAGTGATTTCCTTTATCCGATTCACCGAAACACCCCAGTTTTGTGTCGTAGCAAATTAAAATGGATTTACGATACAATAATCGGAAACAAAAGTGATTTGTGGATTTCTTAGGGGATTTTGGGTTTGGTTTATATAAGAGAGACAAAACTCAGCAATGAGAATGGTAATGGATAAAACGGAGGGAAACAATTAATAATACAACATGCTTGAATTATGGATTGTATATTCTTATATCTGTCGAAAAGAGTGAACCAGTCATATTTCGCATTTTTGGAGTTGAAAAACTTATCGCTCGTTATTTAATCAGACGAGAATAATACAGTAACATAAGAAAATCTGTATGACATATTTTATGTTATATAACTCTTAAGGATTTGTATTAAATATCAAGTTGGTTTAAGTACAGCAACTGAATCTTATCCAAATGAACTGTATAAACCTATCATAGCTGGATTCAATGAACAATATCCAGAACCCTTCTGATTGGTGAACATACACTATACAATGTACTATTTAATTATTATTTTAAAATGATTGCTTGGCCAATATTATGATGGCCTTTGCATACGAATACAATATATTATAAATTTAGTAGCTAAGGAAAAACAAATTATTTTCATGCATTATTGGAAAAAAACACACAATCATATGCATAGTTATAAACACAACTATTGAGGTTACGTTAAAAACGGAAATGGTAAGGAAGTCGATAAGAGCATGATTAGCACTGAACCTTCTTTGGGGTTCTTAAGTTAATATTTTAATATATATATATATATATATATATATATATATATATTTTTAGCTGCAGGAAAAAAAAATCAAAAAAAAAAATCAACCAACCGGGTCGCGCCACGTGGCGAACCCGGGTTCTAAAGAGTCCTAAAATAAGAATCCATCTCTCCTTCTCTCTCCAACTTTTTACTTTTATATTATTATTTTTTTAAGAACCCCCTCTAAGAATCCCTACTAAACATGCTTTAATAACATTGTCTTGTATTGTATCGAGAAAAGAACGTGGTAATGTTAAAATGCCACGTCAAGTCAAGTTGAAGTTGTCAATGACGATTGTGATTTTTGAAATAACTAAGCGTTTTTCCGCGCTACCGACAGACTTTGTCCTTCTTTTTTTTTAAAATAAATATCTTCGATATGTATTTACGTTAATCTCCACACTCAGATCATTTTATCATATTTTTTACATGTGTGTTTTGTGTACGCATATTTTGATTATCAATATATTTTTCCATTTTCGTATACGTATTATTTTCTGTTTAATATTTATCGATCATCCTTTAATATCTTACTTAAGTCATTTATACATTCATTTATCTGTTTACAAACTTTATGTTGGGCCAAATCTGGTTTTTCCTAATTTTACCTTCTCTACCCATTTAAATATATGTTTTAACTTTGGTTTTATTTATTTTATTTATTTTCATTGTGTTTTTTTCTTTGTTTAGTTTCTTTGTCTGACATCTTTCCTTCCTATTCTGTTATTTTGTTATCTCGTTTAAAAGGTTTTGTTTTTTACAAAATAATTTTATAGTGTTAAGATAAATATATATTTTTTTTTTTGGTCAAGAGATAAATAAATATATATATATATATATATATAATATATATATAATATATATATATGTAATAAATATCTTACAACCGACCTTTAGAGTTGGTTTATTATGCATATATAAAGGGCTTACCCCTTGTCATTTCTATGTGTAAGAAAGATACCAAAACATACATCATAATTATAAGCATCTTTTGTCTTTTGCTCTTATTTCTTTAATCATTTTTTTACAACACGTTATCAACATGACAGTCTTTTGATCCGGTCAAATACTAAAAAAGTGAAGTTTAATTATGATCAATTTATTTTATAAAAAGAGTTATGTTTTTATATATTTCCGTTTATATATTATTTCAGAAAGATAGACACTAGCTTCTCCGAACCGATCGTTATGGTAGGCTATGCCTACACGATTTGATCACATGGTAGAACTAGACTATGTCTCTCAGATCATATTTATGGAGTGAGAAATTAAGTCTCCTCCTTGAATTTATGGCAGGCGATGCCTCCTCAATTATTTTAATTTTATCTTTTAATTATGCACTTAAATTCTGTATTTATATTTATGCCTTTAAATTCTACATTTATATTTATGTCTTTAAATTCCGCATTTATATTTATGCGTTTAAATTTATGCATTTAAATTTATCATATTTCTTGAAAAAAAGAAAAAATCACATGGATGTCGTCGTCCTGAGAGTATTTTTTAAATTATGTTTTTATGTTTATGTTAAATTATTGTCGGAGTGAAATGTTTTGCTTCTTCTTTTACCGAGTTGTAGGCTTTGCCTCCTCTAAATCGGATGTTTGCTGTCCTGAGATGATTCTTTAAATTATGTTTTTATGATCGATTTACATTAAATTATTTCTGGAGTGGAAGGTTATGCCTCCTCCTAAATCGAGTTGTAGGCTATGCCTCCTCTAAAACGACATCGAATGAGATGATATTTTTACGTCACCACTTACATGATGTTTTGAAAGATAATGAACCATCATGCTCGTCTAACTGGATTGTCTCCATTTTCAAAATTTTATTATCAAAAGTGAATGTCGTAGCAAACAGTAATTGTAATAATTTTCGATGACGAGAATGCAGACACGGTAGAATCCGTAGTCGCGCTTATGAATAAGATGATGGACATGGACGTGAAGAAAATATATAGATATATTCAAGTCTCATAAGTTAATGATATTCATATTGACATCAAAAGTTTTTTTGTTGATATAGAAATATCAACAAAGAAGTTAGATTGATATAAAATGATGTCATGAATATGTATTCCGGATGGAGATATCTATCTGGCTGATAATGCTACAACACGCATTGTCGACGATATTTCTCATGTTTCAAAAATGAAGGACTCCGCCGAAAGCGTGAGTACCATGCATGGTAATGCAAAGATCATGGTAGTCCTAGATGAGCCGATTTTCAATGCTAAGGGGAACCAAATGATGTATTCTCCTATAATCTAGCGGAATTTTTGTTAAGTTCCGGAGATATATCGAAAGAGAGATAAAATGACATTAAAAATATTTGCATTACATCGGAGAGAAAACATACATTGAAAGAGTGCCAATGATGTCCTACGAATTATAAATATGACAGCTTCAGCCGCTAACGCACACTCACTTATCATCATTTCAGACTCTTTGACAATGGTTAAATTGTTGAAGTCTAAGAAGAGTAGAGAGGAGTTAGTCAGATTATTATTTGATATCTACTTTTTCGGTAACTCTTTTGAGTTTTTAGATTTCATCTTTGTTCCAAGACTTTGTAATGTAGCAACTGATTTGGTGGAAAAATCAGTTCTTGCCCTTACTCTAGCTTTTTTTTTGAAGGAGTGTAAACTCAAGTTATGATTTAATGAATGTTTGTTTGATCAAAAAAAAAATACACTGTACGACACTTCGAACCTAATCAAATCCGATGGAAAACTCTAAAACAATATCATCTCAAAAGTTGTATAAATATGTTTGCACATGTTAAAAACGAAAACGGCTAAAATAACAAAGAAAACGTTAGTTCTATAACAATCATTACGGATAGTATATAATTATGTCTCTAATAACATTGGCCAATTGGTTCTAATCCCTTATTGATTGATTACAAATCTGATCTTTCATATCATCTACTTTCAGAGAGATGCTAATGTGACTTCCGTAGATGGTGCACCGGTGGGTTATCCAATTAGCATTCACGCTTGATCCTAAGGCTGGTCGTGAATATGATAATGAGGATGAGGCTAAAGCTCCTGACTTGCAAAGGTGACATCGATATAGTGATTCACGGTCTTCGCTACATCCAATGCCGTATAGCAAGTACGTATAACTCTATTCTTGCTTTGGTTTACTAACTTTCTATTAAGCTTGTTTGACCAACTCAGGGGGGAGTATCCACAATATCACATGGAGGCAGATGGTGAAGCGAATAGTGGCAAGGACAATGCATAGTTTGATTGTGACGACTAGTAGTGTGGAGTTTAGGATGCTTGCTTTGTTTCTTTTGGAATTTCTGTGTTATATTAACTTGTTGTCTACTAGTGTGACTTTTTCTCTGTTCTGATGGGTTTGTGTGAACTTAAGTTGTCGTATTTTTGTTTCTAAGACTAAGCAACATCTATCCATATATCTATGTTTTGGAAGCTCATTGAATACTTGAACTGTGGCATATATGTTTTTGCTGTGTGTATTATTTCTCTTGTGGATCTTTGATAGGTCGAGTTGGTCCACACATTCAGACAAAAAGGAGAGATTGAAATCTCAAAGAACTTGATTTGTACGTGCGTGACTCTGATGACGTGGACTACACAAGTTGTGACGTGGAGTACAAGTCAGCAGTTGGATTCTCTAGAAGTGATGAGTATCAAAGATATGGAAAGATTCTGGATGTTATGGAAGGAGAAGATTTCCTTAGAAGAGATCCTCGAAGATATGCAAGAGTATATAAGCATGAGAGGCCTAGAGAATTAGGTTAGCCCTTCTAAGAAAAAAAACCTTGAGTAACATACTTGGAGCTGCGTGTTAGGTTATGTTGGTGAACGAATTAGAAGAAATAAGTGTAACTGTTATTGTACGGTAAAGTTTGGATAGCTTATGATTTGGTCAGTATCGCTTCACATGTGTGAAAGCGAGTAAAACTGATTGAACAAAATTATTGTATAACTTGTTCAAGTAAATTCTAATAAAAGTTGTTTTGTTTTAAGATTTGGCAATGCTTCATATATCCTTGTGTTTACAAAACATTGGTATGTACAGAAAAGTTGTAATGAAACCCACCAAAACTTTGATCTAATATACACTGTACAACGCTTCAAACCTAATCAAATCTGATTGAAAACTCTAAAACAATATCATCTCAAAAGTTGTATAGATATGTTTGCACATGTTAAAAAAGAAAATGGCTAAAATAACAAAGAAAACGTTAGTTTTATGACAATCATTACGAATAGTTATATAATTATGTCTCTAATAACTTTGGCCAATTGGTTCCAATCCCTTATTGATTGATTACAAATACCAAACAAAAAGTCAAACATACCCAATATATAAAACTCGTAATAACCCCCTCATTTCTTTTTTTCTAATAGACTAATACCAATGATCATGCAATCATTATAAATCAAACCGGATGGAAAACTCTAAATCAATACCATCACAAACTAGTTAAAGGTAATTATGAGTAAAATATGTTGCACATGTTAAAAAACGAAATCCTTTCTTGATATTGGAAGAATCAAGCAGCCATAAAACATCTGACCAAGAAAAAGCGAGGTGCAAATACTGTATGCTGTTCTGGTCTAATTATCAAAGGAGGCTAGTTCAAGTATTAACTAGGCGAAAGGTAACATCTAAAATAGGTTTGTTATTTGTCTTATACAAGTGAAATGAAATCAAGTCTTCACCTATTTGGTGGACACCATCAACAACAAGCGAAAGGTAACATCTAAAATAGGTTTGTTATTTGTCGTATACAAGTGAAATGAAATCAAGTCTTCACCTATTTGGTGGACACATGTACAGATTCTATACCTTCTACTTGACACATGTAGCCGCCTCTCATCCTATCTTGATTCCACTCTTATTGTGCCTTGTCATGTTCATAAAGAACATTTTTTTACCCACCTGTTGACTTGTAAACCTTGTTTGTAAAAAAATGATGAGAGAGACGAGACGAGGGGGAAGTGCCAAATGCTCCTTCTTGAACCTCCTAATCAATTTCTGACAACATAATTTCCATTTCTGTGACTGGCCAGAGAATCCATTGAACCTCCAAGTTTGTGTGCAATCAATACACAAACATGCTTTTCTGCAGATTCGAAACAAGCTTGTACGAAGTAGTGCGAGTAGTCGGACATTGAGAGATAAACATAGTGGCTACTCAATTTCATTGCCAGAGCGGTTCCACCAAGATCTTGTGGGGTAGTCAAGAACGTTTTAACAAATTGCTTCTGCAAAAGAAGAATCGATGAGTCAGGTATATTTTCCAGAACTACTAGTCTGTATATAACAAAAACACAATAGAGATAAAGACAGACATACACTCGCTGGTTATGCATAAACCTTCTGATGTCATCCCCAAATGCATTCACTAGTACTGCACCATAGGTCTTAATCAAAAAGCACAAGTTCTCGTTTCCAACATCATTGTGTGCAAGTTGGACAAGATTGCCAGCAATCTGCTTGAATATTCGTTGGAATTTACACAAAACAGAAGAAACTTTTCAACATTGATATCAGGAACATGTGAGAAAAAGACATTCAAATACCTAGAAGAGTTTGGCTAAAAGGGCTTTGGTAACCTTAAAGTCAAAGAGCAATTTGACTATGTTGTTGGATACAAGGTTAATAGGACAGAGATCGAGAATATTCGTCATAGTCTTCAAGCTGAAAGAAACAAAATGTCTTAAGACGCCTAATTTTACAGAAACGAGAGACAAAGACAATAGAATCATACCCCTTTTCGCTCATGATGACATCATTTGTCATAAGACCTGTGAGAAGATGTTCAACTTCGTTTTCTGAACCATTCCGAAGCAGCGCCCTAACCAGATTCCAAAGAAACCATGGACCATAGTCGTCCATGGCGATTTCGCCAATCTCCTCACTGATTTCGTAAACAACCATCTTCAAATCATGTTTGGAACACAGAGTAAAACGCATAAATGCTGAAATCTCGCGAGACTGAGTAGCATTCCGAGCAATCTGAGCGAATTTGCCTATGTAATCATGTAACTTTTCCATTGTTACCAAACATATTTTACAGAGAAAAAAGAGAGGAATCTTGCGCGTGAAGATAGCAAAAGTAATTTTGTGTATTTACATGTACTTCGCGCTCTCATGACGCTGAGGAGGAGGGATTCGATGGGTTCAATCTTGTCCGTTGATTAGAATCTAATCAACGGTTCAATCTTCGCCGGATTAAATCGATATGCATCGAGGGGAACCGTTGATTAGAAATTTGATGTTTACTGAACCTTGATGTGTAGTTGTGTGCAAAATTTGTTCATACATAAATACTCCAATTTTATAAAAAAAAAAAAGTTGAAATCTCTAAAAACCAGACTGTAAAAACCTAATCTTTTCTCTCATAAAAATGAAATAGTTTCTAGTCACTTTGAAAGAATACAAATTACATATATTCAAAGGTAGAGAAGAGTGATACTCGAAATATATACGGGAATAACTATTTTGAAATCATGTTTGAGAAAAAAACACAAGACTTAGTTCTAAATATTTTTTTGCCTACATGAAAAATACATTTGTTGAAATGATAAAAGCAAAAAGTTTGACAAGAAAAAATTGATGTTGATTCATTCTTTAACTTTTGGTAACATGGTGATTCTAGAACTCAAAATTTATTTGGTTGATGACATTGATTGGTTCATAAGAAGAAAATAGTTTGACAATAAAAATTTAAAGACATGGAAAAGAGGTTGCTTGCTTTATAGCCCTCATGAAACTGGAAAATCAAGTCTCGTTGCAGCCATAACTAGTTATTTGAATTTTGACATTGTGACGTTCATGTCATGAGAAATCTTTAATATGTGTAAGCAATAGTTCAATATTGATAATGGAAGATACCGATGGATCTCCATAGTTGCAACATAATACTAAAGTGACACTGATTTTTTCAATACTTGTTGAATATTTTTTTATATATTATGTAAATGGATTGTTTGATTAATGAGATTAGGTTGGAGGACTTTTTATGGCTAGACTCATAAATGGGATTTTGGTCCTCATACAGTCAAAAAAGCATCATCATATTCACCACACACAAAATGCAAATGTTTCTACTTTCTTAAAGCCAGTTGAATAGATGTTCACATCTATATGGGACATTGATTCTTTGACGATTTTACGATGATGGCTTCCAACTATTTAGATTTGGCTACCACAATACTACACCATCTTCATATGGAATTAAAACGCTAGGTGGAAGGAAAAGTAATTGCACCAACTACAATAGCATAAGAGCATAAATGCAGATGATGTTAACTTGGCTATAGCAAATTTAATTAAACTTTTATACGAAATGAATTTGGTCTCTAAAGATGATGGGAAAAATCTGCAGAAATGAAGGAACCATAAATGATGTTGCCTTGGTGGATGTGATTACACTTTTAGAAACCATGAGTTTAGTATATGAAGAAGAACATACTTTATCAACAAAAAGGGTTGTAGAAGTTGGAAGTTCTAGATGGAGCATTTAAAGGCTCATTGAAAAACAAATGTTGTATGATTGTATAAATGATGTATTGTCTATCTAGCAAGATACTCTCTACTCATTGGCTTGTAATCTTGGAAATATCTTTTGTCTCTTTAAACTTATCGTCTTTTTTTTTTGTCCGGGACTTTGTCGTCTAGTGATAAGAAGACGGTTTCGGGGTATTATAAAGCTTCAAATTCGATTCACCTACAACTAAAAAGTACACCACATTATCTTGACATCCACACAGTTATAGGTCATTCTTTCGATCTATTTGAATATCTAGAGAAATGATACATCCGTGGACTGCATCTATTTTTGAGATTAGTCTAGCTTTTTCTATAGACTCAAGATATTCTAGGTCAAAAAAATAAACGTATTGTGTCTTTCTTGGGAAAATGTAAAAACAAAATATTATGATCTTATTAAATTAAACTGGACATATGTAAAGAATATAACAAAAGATTGCACATACATTAACATATTATTTGAAGCATATGCATGGTAGAATTACAACAAATGCTACAAAGAAGGAGGGCAAATCATGTGAGAGGTATTTTCTATATAAATATTGTCTGTCAAAAGATGGGCCTACTTAGCTGCTTAAACTTGGCAACTCTTTGTTATTGGGCTTTTCATTACATTAATCTTTTATTGGCCTTCACATTGTAATTATCTGGACTAACAAAACAATTTTTCCTTAGGTCTACGTACTAATTACTTATTACATTGCTTATGAGACTCGTTGTCCTCACATAAGAATTACTTTCTACACTGCTTATGAGACTAAATTGCTTATTTTCTAAAACTAGATTTGAAGTATGCTAATTCATTTACTATTAATCATACTAGTAAATAAAAATGACTTGGGTTTAGGACACGTGAGTTGTATTGGTCGGAAGAAATTACCGAAAGATTCGATTGTTATATATAGTTTTAAGTTCCGGGTATATAGCTCTGCTTCAGTTTGTTCTTAATATTGAGGATCTCGGATTAGATTATGTTTCAGAGTCATGCCTGACAAGATATCATAGAGGTCGTTATTGGCGATACAGTGGATAACTTAACGGAGCAGTTCAGAAGAACAAGCACGCTTTTTTCTTCGAACAAGAAGATACAGTCGCTTCTCGCTTCAACCGTTTGTTTGGTCGGGAGAAACCAATTCATCATATCCTAGGCAGTGGCAGATGTAAGAATTCAAAGATATATCAATAAACACACATATGTGTGAGATTGCTTTGTGTTTGTTCTGATTTAGTATCCAAGAGATTCTTCAGCTGCTGATGTGTTGTTATGGAGGAACAAGAAGATCTATGCAAGTTTTCTCATGGGAGCTACTACAATTTGGGTGATTTTTAAGTGGATCAAATTCCATTTTCTATCTCTCATTTGTTACGGTCTCTTTCTTGGTATGATCACGCAATTCATTTGGTGCAATGCCTCAGGGTTTCTAAACCGGTAATTCTTAAGTTCTTGATATATATGATATTGTTGCATTTTGATACATTTATGATAGTCTTTAGTTCATGTTCTTAATCCTTTTTGCATTCATTCATGTTCCTTTCTTGTTCTTTGTTAAATTTAGAGTTTATGAGCATTTAGAGTTAGTATTTTACATTATTTGGCCTTTTTGCATATTTTAGGTGACTTTGGAGCTTTGGAGGAGTCATTGGATGAATGGTGATGAATGATCAAAATGATGTTCTTGGATGATCGAGTAAAATGAGGCCCTTCCGTGCATATTTAGCTTTTGGGGCATCACATAGAAGTTGTAGGAAATCGAGTTAGATTTCCAATGGAGGTGGTTTCAAGTCGTTTAGAGCTGTATTCGAGAAGTTATGGCCGATTTACTGGCCAGCGGTTTGTGCAGCGGCCAAAACGCAACCGCTGGCTACTTGAAGAATTTCGCCGTGTGTCTTGCGGTTTGCCCAGCGGGCAAATGCAAACCGCTGGGAAACCCAAATTTCTGAAAATTTTGTGTTGACCAGCCTTTGACCAAGATTTTTTACCCAAGCTTTGTTTGGGTCAACCCAGACTTGTTGGGTTGACCCAATTCGACCTTTTTACTATAAATGCTTAATTTTGGGTTTCTAAAACCCTAAGCTACCTAAGCCTTAGTTTTGATTTCTCTTTAGTTTTTGTTTATGTTTTTGGGTTTGTAAACTTTGGATTTTGAGTTTTAATTAAGTACTTATCTTGTTTCTCTTAATCTCTTTTTCTATTTATGATTTCTCATATCTTTCTTATGATTATGGAGTAGAGTTTTTGGGTCTTTAGGTTGAGGTTGATTTAGGTGGTTTATGGAATGATTAATGATGCTTAGGACTTGTTTATGTATGATCTTTCTCTAATTAGTTGATCTCTATGCTAGGTTGCAAGGAATTGTTGAATATAGATGTTAGGCTTTCTCATGCTCACAAGGTGTTTGATGAAATGCTTGAATGAACAAATTAGAGGATTTTTTACTCTTAGACTAAGAGATTAGATGTCTAAGGTGATTATTGGTAATGAGAACTTGTTTGCATTGCTTGTTTGTCTCTTAATCACAAATGAGAATTTGTTCTTGATTAGGGATTAGACAAAGAGATTAGTGCCAAGAGATTAGATTAGTCTAATGATTAATGTTATTAGCCTAAGGATTAGCTTTGCTAAAAGGTATTTGATTGATATTCATGCATGCTTGTCTTGTAATTCATAAATGAGAATTGAATGATTGCATGATTAGCATATGAGTTATGAACATGAGAATGTGATTAGCTCAATTATGATCATTAGCCTTGTTTAGTAATGTTTGATTGATTGAAGCATTATGAACCATCTCTAGATCATCTAATGTCCATAGCCTCAACCTAGGATCCATCTTTCTTCTTATTTTCAGATTTAATTGTGAATTTTCGTCGGTTGACTTTTAGTTGACTTTTTGTTGACTTTTCTTGTTTGCTTTCTTTATTTGATTTCTTGCTTTCTAGTTTATTTAGGATTGTTATATAAACCTTCTTTTATCCATTTTGCTTAGATTAAGAAGTTAAATGTATTCTTAGTGCCCTATTCTCTACCTATTTGGATTGATAACCTTAAGTATTACAATAACACATTAGTATTTTGAGGGATTGATATAGTCAAGAACCGAAAATTTTACTTATCAATATACATGTATCGTTGTGATTGCAATCTGACAAAGTTCTTTTTATAAAATTTTCAAAACAGTTCACAATCTAGAGTGCCTCGCCTTGTTATTCCAAAAGATTTCTTTGCTGATGTCGGCGTGACCACTGGCAGAGAGGTTAACCGCGGTTTATTGTTTCTTCAGGCCTTGGCTTGTAGTGGGAACTTAAAAGAATTCCTCATGGTCCTTAGTTTCTGATCCCATTACATATTCACATTTTGTTATATTAGTCCTTTGATAATGTTCATAGAGCTTTAATCAATCTGCACTCACATCATTTTTCAGGTTGTGATTGGACTATGGGTAGCCGCAATAATCTGGAGCTGTTGTAATTTCCTAATTGTTTTGTACACTGGTGAGATGTTCTTATTAGTGAGTCTTTAAAATATTGTGAAAAGAGTTTATAAGATCTTATAAGGGATGCATACATTGTTCTCTGTGAAGGGTTTGTGGGAGCTCACACAATGCATGTTCTGTATGAAAGATATGAAGACGAAGTTGCTAATCTCTTTTACTGGTACTAATCATCATTGATTCATTGCCCTTCTAACCTGGCAGGGCGGTAATCCATGAGCTATGGCGAGAAAGGAACTCTATACTTCACAGGGGTGCTTTTAAAACGACATATCATATCCTTGACACGATTGACTCTCTCGTACGGAACAAAATTCAAGCTTTGAGAAAGAGAATCCAGAAGAGTCTTCAAACTGCATGCAACTTTGGCTACCCTCTCAAAACAAAACTTTGGTACTCTCTGAATCTCTCAATCTCTCCAATCAGATTGGCATCGTGAAAGTGTGTTTGCTTTCTTTGACTCCTCAAAATCTATTCGGGCTTCTCTAGGACTATCTGATTTTCTCTCTTGGATTATATTTTCAGTGACCTTTCTTGGTGAGGCATAACTAAGTCTTCTTCTTCTTCGTCCCAATTAGCCGCATCTTGGGCAGTCTCTCAAATCCTATTGGGTGGTTCTCTTCAACTTGGGCTTCGAAATCAATTGGCTCTTGGTTCAGTTAGATTGTTTGACTTATGTTTTACTAGAGTGAGTATTTTAAACTCTTGCCACTTTTAAATATAACTGCACCAAATGTTAAAAAATAAACGCTTACGAATAATGAAATATCTCGCACCGGAGAAATGTATCTACTACGTTCAGAAGTTTATATCCCACATCTGAAAGAGCAAACTATAAACATACACTTATATTATTAATCAATTCTGATCATACATGAATGTAGTGCTCGAGAAAAACAAAGAATAATTTGAGCAGGCAAACACAAATTAACGACACAAGGTAAAATTCATATATATATATATATATACCAACAAAGTTCATATAAATGTGTTTTTGAAATGAACTATTTTTACATTTTTGAAAAATGCAGAGAAGAAAATTAATACCTAAAAACAAAAACCATTTCAGTGGAAGATGTTGCGATCAAACGTTCCTGCATTCACGAAAAAACCAACATTTTCATTATTAGAATTACCAAAATAAAATATTTTTCAGACTTTTACATGTAAATTTACTAATGTATTCCTTCATAATTTCTTAGGGAAACAAAAACCAGAAGGCAATGACCTCTTTCGATTCTTTTTATGATGCTTGGGAATGGATATCTGAAAGTTACAACACCCTAAAAAATATTAATCTCACATTGCGTATCAAATACATACTAAATTACAACAACTCAACAAGGCATTACAATTATTAGATCATGACGATTGTCTCACCAAAATGTTGTGAATGCATACACTTGCAATTGAACAAGAACACATACGTTTCTCCTTTATTCACCAAACACAACTAAGAATAAATGTTTACAATAATGTTTGTGGTGCAATCGAATAAAGAGATATATATGCTAAAAAGTTGGGAAAATAATAATATTACTATCTACTTTTATCGGAGGGCCAAAATATATGACATAAAAATATGAAGATACAATGGTCATTGTAAGTGGAAAGTCTATTCATCACCATGACATTCAATCCAAACTAGCCATAAATTTCCAAACACTTGGAATTAACAAGGTATGATGATCAAACAATAGACTGACATAAAACGTCATGTTCTAAAAAGAAATTAGAAGAGCTGTTAAAGAATCTCCGGGAATAGATATACTTTTTGTGGCACAAATTGTAAGATTCACAGTCATGTTATTAACCCATGTTCCATCCGCAACTTTATCTAGCAGTTCTCATCTTTTTATCTATAAGTTACTAGCAAAAAAAAACTAGAAACTGCCTATCTATCTTGTTGACACGTGTACAAATCTAACGTGTAATTTTCTCAGTTATTTGACTTTTTTCACAATAAATCGTTTTAGTTTTTATATACTTTTTGTTCAAGCGGAGCTTTAAGCTTTGATTTCATTTTTTTAATGTAAAATAACACTAAATGTTCCATTCATCTCTATATCACGATCTCAACTCCTACCCTCAATCTCTTCTATCATTAACTATGATTTCGTTGAACCATAAACTAACTCTCTTACCCAGCTTTCGGATTTATTACTACTGTCTCAATTTTCATAAAAATTTTCCTGATAGTATCTCGTCCTCTCAGTTCTTCGGAAGTAATTTCTTCTTATCCACAATTTACCAATTTCGAGTTTATGAGTAGCCTAAAAATCTTAATTTGATCGATCTAATCTTTAGTGTGAATCAACATGCCTCTCAATTGCATACTATTTCTGATCTAACTCGAGTGAGTGGTGTGTGATGGGATTTTATGCAGACGATTAAGTCCTTCACTTCAGATACTATTGAGATGTGTGATGGGATTATCTTATTATGTTTGAGCAGTTGTGTTACAGTGGGTGGTGTGGAGGAGGAATTCTTCTGACCTCTTATTCCTCTAGATAGATTAACTGGAAAAAATCTCTTCCCCTCAATTGATTTGATTTGAGGTAATTTCTCAACGCTGTGAATGAGTTTCTTGATCGAAATTATGCACTTGCAAGTATCGCTAGCATGTCTGGGTGTTGTCAAGTATATTCCAGTTCCTCTTTCTCACTTTCAATGGTTGGAGGACTTTCATGTTCCCTTTTAGTTACTTTTGAGTGTTGAGTAATAACACAAGTCTATATACAAATTCTACAGGTTACAATTTCTTTGGAGAAACATGGTGACAATCTTTTTTTTTTGGTTAAAAAAAAAAGACTGATTGGAGTTAAGGCAGTATGTTTTTCGTGTCGTTTCTTGCTTACGATGGAGGCGATAAGTTCCTTCTCGATACAATTCACGATGTATATGCATCGCTTCAGGACCAAGCCGAAATTGCACAAAGCTTAGCTCCAGTGACTGATTCCAATGGTATGGAGGCTTCTGAAGTTATGAAGGAAAAGGTAGAAATTATCTCTTTTGTGCTATATTCTGAACATGAGAACAAATGTTTTCCTGGTTAGTTTGAATTGGACAAATAGTGTATTTGTTTTGATCCATATGCTGTTGGAGTTAAAATTATTAAGTTATATGGGCTTCCAACCTAAAACCAATTGGTGATAAGTAGAGTGGCCCATATCACTTATATATATTGTGTGAGATCCTTTCCAACTTTCGATGTGGGACAATATTCCCTAATACGCCCCCTCGAGATAATGGTTCTTTGGCCATTAATCTCGAAATGCTCGGGCTTGGATCGACGGCACCAATTTGGGCCTGGCTTGTCGATGAGTGGACCAACTTTGGGTCGGATCGGGTTGGACTGCATGGATCGGGCTCTGATACCATATTAAGATCTATGGGCTTCCAACTTAAAACCAATTGGTGATAAGTGGAGTGGCCCATATCACTTATATATATTGTGTGAGATCCTTTCCAACTTTCGATGTGGGACAATATTCCCTAATAAAAATGATCTATTTTTAAAGAAAGTTACGTTGGAGAAATGTAATTCCAAGGAAATGTTGCATACAAGGGGCGGCAATGGAATAAGGCAGTATGTTTTTACTGAAGCTATCAAATTGAATGGAGCAAATGCTACTTATTTTTGCAATAGAGCTGCAACGTACTTGGAACTTGGCCGGTAATTGCTCTCTTCGTATCTTTGATTCTGATCGGAATATAATTTGTTATTCTCTTCTGATCTGGGATTTTGTCTTATAGCTTCCAACAAGCTGAAAGATTGTACTGAGGCTGTACTGATGGATAAGAAGGTGCGAACTATGTTACCTATTATTTCTCCATACTTCCATTCTGTTGCATAATGCATAGTTTACTTTTTCTACATTGGGTCTTACCATGGATCTGTTTACATATATTTTTTCTTCTAATGGTTTATTAAATTTTTATATAACTTTAACCCATAAAATTTTAAAAATAAAAAAGTAGCCCGTGCAAATGCACGGCCCGGGCCTGACACTAGTATACTTTAAAACAATAGGTGATTCAATACATGTAATGTACATGTCCAACAACTAAAGTCATTACCATGATATTTTGCTTAACTTAGCAACTACAAAATATTTTTTGCCATGTATTTCTTTCACAATCCATTACAAAAATCAACTTAACTACAATATATGTAAAATTAAGAAATATGATTATAGCTGGTCAAACACATAATAAACAAGATTCTATATAAACAAAGGCGACAACAAAGGCGAATTCCGACTGTTTTCTGGCCACCCTTGTGGGCTCCTATTGCCACGGTGGTGGTCCGGCTGTAATTTTTTTTTTTTAATGTTTTTGGTTTGCGTAATTAACTCCCGGCTTCGGCTCCCGACTGGTTCTCGGGTTTTGTCTTCCGGTTTCCGGATCTTGTCTCATTCGGCGGATCGGTTTGTCTTCTATTTTTAATCGATTTGTCCTCGGAGGCGTCCCCGATTTGCTTCGGGGTTCACGATCTACTCCTCGGAGCTTCTTCTCAACGCCGACAATCTCTTTCCCCTCTCTGGCTTGCCGTCGTGCGCATCTCGTCGTTGGTTGTAGCGCCCATTCGAGTTGAATGGGCCCGACACGTTCTTCACTGTTCTGGTGGTTTATCCTTCGGATTCCTCTTATTAAAGCGCAACAATCCGACACAGCGCCGTGGTGGATTCGAGCTGTGCAAGGTGGAATTGTGGATTAGATCGGCAGGGAAAGGCGGTGCAGCGGTGACAACACATCGAAGAAACCGGAATCCGTCGCCGGCGCGGTGCATGCGACCACTGCTTCTTCGTCTGCCACGTGGTGATTCAGGGTATCAAGTCACTTTTCGGTTTCATTGCGTCTTGGGCCACTGGGCCTCATGTTGTAGTTCACTTAATATCATGCACTTATAGTTATACTTACCTATACTCGGCCCATTTGGGCTTTTAATATATTTGCTGGTATTTCTAGTAGGGCTTGAATTATTGGGTCCTTAGATATCTAAACCCAAGCCCAGTTATATTCTTGTATGTGAGTTATGCTCCATACGTCGGTCACATTCACGTCCAAGTTATTTGAAAGACTAAGAACATATCCATCGCAAGGGTCTTAGCAGAGGCTCTTAAAAAAAATTAATATTTTATTGTGGGTCCCACGTGGAGCCCACATGAATAGTTAAAAACTGGTTTCTTAAAATCCTTATATAAAGACCGATTCTACACTGTTCACGCCACGTGTCCTCTCGTCATTGGTCCATTTTTTTTTTAATTTTTTTTTTTTCGTATCTGAAAAAAATAATAATAATAATAATTTTTTTTTTTTTAAGAACCCCTAATGGGTATTAGGAGATGTACATGCTCTAACACGACCATCCTGTTGGACGTTGGAAACCTACTTTGATCTAAAAAATATATCAACTTTCTTGTACAAGTTAATCTATCGTCTACCATTGAAATTTGACCAAATCACTATAGAGTCAATCTGGCTAAGACAACATAACTTTTTTTTTGAACTAAAATATAACTTTTCTTGATAACCAAAAAGTGAGATTGTTAATTAAGTCTATATACAATAAATTGAACAAAAATTAATAAGAAAAGACATGCACCAGACCAAGACGTAAATAATCTTTTTCAACATAGTTACTTGATCAAATAATTTCGTACGTAAAAAAATACATTAAACGAAAAGTCGAAAACATGTCGATTTGTTATATTATACATTGACGAGAGACTATTTGTCTTAAGTCTCTGGACCTTTAAAATAGGTAAATAACAAAAAGAAAAAAAACGGAGACATATTATAACATATATATTTATTCATTATTAAAACACGAAGTTGGCTTAATCAAGTCCAATAAAAACCATTAAAAACAAGTTGACAAAAAAAAAACCATTAAAAACAAATTGCCGATATATATTCTCAAATTTCGGCTGTGGGTTCTAGACTGCGGAAGAAGTTTGTTCTTTGCCGCCTTTGTTGCCCGGTATCCTTTCGGATGTAGTTGTGTTGTTAAGTTGTAATCAGAGATTGTTTTTTTTTGAATATAATCCATCAAAAAAAAAAAATTCTCAAATTTCGGCTACTTTCCTGTGCTGAAGTGGCAATAGTGACGTGGCTTAAATGATGAAGTCACCTTTCCTGTGTCAAATTAATGCTTCTCTCTTAAAATCCCGACTTTTCTTCTCCCATGCAATATCGTAAATCAACATTACAGTTGAATCATTTCTTGTAAAACAAAAAAGTAATAATGATGTAAATACTAATGTCTATAATTAAGTATACGTAGACTTTACGCATGCTAGAAAATTGAACCCATTAGTGAATTTTTTCTTGAAAAATGTTGAAATTTAAGATCAATTTTATAGTTCTGTTTGGACCTTTCGCTTTGTCTTCCTTTTAAATAGAGACCAAACTGATAGTGAGAGTTTACATAAGATTTGGTCTCCTTTGTCTCTATTGATTCTTCTGCACCAATTCTCTAAACGTTGCTTTGATGAATCTTATAGAAAGACGAAGGGCCATGGAAAAGAAGGAGGAGAAAACAAGTCTGGCCGGGAGAATATTTTCTTGGTCTATCAAAGATATTCTCAACAGAGATCTCTACAAGAATCAGGTTTTCATATCTATTAACTCTCTCTTAAACTCTGGTATCTGTCACTAATACATTATCAATGGTGCAACAGATAAAGACAATACCAGACAAGTTTAGATCCGTTGATGAGTACCGTCAGTGTTTTGTTCCTCATCTACTCGAGGAAACACGGACTGAGCTATCCTCAAGCTTCAAATCCTTGTCGAGATCTCCTGTGTTTCAAATACATTCCGTGGAGACAAAGGAATCAAGCGGAAGTTCATCAAACAAGTTGTATGATATAACACTCAAGAATGATGCAGGTACTATAAGTGCAAAGTATCAGCCAAAATGCGGAGATGTTATTGCTCTTACAAAGGAAAGGCCAAGACGAATTGATGACTTGAATCCTCTACATCTCGCTTACGTGTTCTCTTCTGCTGGTGATCTTAGCATCTCTGTCCGTTCGTCTAGTTCTATACCTTATCTTCATGAATATCCAATTCGCTCATATCAACAAAACAAACATTTACTTCGTTTCGGTGTTTTCCTCATGAATTCAACAACAAATACACGAATTTGGAATGCGTTGTTCAACGAAGCTGCCAATCCAACCCTAATAAATAGTGTTCTGCAAGAAAACTCAATGGTAAGTTTTAAAAATAATATTATGATAGTTGATCCCTCTACTGAAAAATATGTTTATTTTTATGTTAAATTCCATTAATTTTATGTTGCAGGTTACTACAGAACAATGTGTTTGTTGTGGAAATGATGTTGTTGGTTCTGATCTTGACCGTGTTTTGGCTATAGTCCGTTCAGCTAAACTGAAGTCTTCCCAAGAAGCTGCAGTTTTGGGTTGCATTAAGACAAGGAACTGTAATCACACAAAGAGTGTGAAACTAATATGGGGACCTCCTGGTACAGGCAAGACAAAAACTGTCGCAACTCTTCTCTTCTCCCTTCTCAAGCTAAGGTGCAGAACAGTTGTGTGTGCTCCTACAAACACGGCTATTGTAGAAGTTACGACAAGGCTCTTGTCCTTGTTCAAGGAAAACTCTTCATCAACTTACGGGCTGGGGAATGTTGTTTTATCAGGGAACAGAGACAGAATGGGGATTAAAAAGAACAGTGTTCTTCTCGATGTGTTTCTTGATGAGCGCATTGGTAAACTGGGTTATCTGTTTTCACCATCTTCTGGATGGAAGCAGAGATTAGAGTCATTGATAAATTTTCTTGAGAACACAGAGGCTCAGTATGAGCAACATGTACATGAGTTGAAAGAAGTTCAAAGGATGAAGGAAGAAGTTGAAAAGAAGAAGCAAGAAGTTGTAAACATTCCGACATTTGGAGAGTTTGTCAGGAAGAAGTTTAATGGCTTAAGTGAATCATTGGAGACAGATATGGTTGATTTGTACACGCATCTTCCCAAGTCTTTCATCTCCACTGAACAAGTTAACAATATGATCGCAGCCCGTCAAGCTCTTGAGCGTGTTAGATATTTCTTGCAACAAAATTCTGATTTCGACAAGGGAAGTTTCAGATTCGATTGTTTCAATAGACTCATTAGTGCTGAATGCCTTGTGGCTCTACGTTTGCTTCCAGAACGTTTTGAGATTTCAGACATGTTGGAAAACGAAAATATTAGGTCATTTTGTCTACAGAATGCGCATATCATCTTCTGCACAGCTTCTGGTGCGGCAGAAATGAGTGCTGAAAGGATTGGATCAATAGACCTTCTTGTGGTTGATGAGGCAGCTCAGCTTAAAGAATGTGAATCAGTTGCTGCATTGCAACTTTCTGGGATACGTCATGCTGTTCTAATAGGAGATGAGTTTCAGTTGCCGTCAATGGTTCAAAGCGAGGTACTCTCTCTCTCTTGTTACACAAGTAACTATCTTTATTTTCGAAACTAATATAAAAATATGGCAGATTTTGGAAAAGGCTAAATTCGGAAGAAGCTTGTTCGAGAGGTTAGTTCTGCTTGGTCACAACAAGAACTTGCTTAACGTTCAATACCGAATGCATCCATCCATTAGCTGTTTCCCCAACAAGGAGTTTTATGGTGGGAGGATCACAGATGCTGCTGTTGTTCAAGAAAGCATTTATCAAAAGAGGTTTCTTCAAGGAAACATGTTTGGTTCTTTCTCGTTTATCAATGTTGGTTCTGGGAATGAAGAGTTTGGTGATGGACATAGTCCTAAGAACATGGTTGAAGTTGCTGTCATTTCTGAAATCGTATCCAATCTTTCCAAAGGTATGTCCTTTCTTGATCTGCAAGTAAATATAATTAGCATGTTGTTGCTTTATTCTTTTTAATATAATTTTGAAACAGCTTCAAGTGAAAGAAGGATGAAGATGAGCGTTGGAGTGGTTTCGCCTTACAAAGGACAAGTAAGAGCAATCCAAGAGAGAATTGGAGATAAGTACAGTACCTTATCAGATAAGCTTTTCACTCTGAATGTTCGATCTGTTGACGGGTTTCAAGGAGGAGAGGAAGATATTATCATAATCTCCACCGTTAGAAGTAACGGTAATGGAAAAGTTGGGTTTCTCAATAACCGTCAAAGAGCCAACGTGGCACTCACGCGTGCAAGGCACTGTTTGTGGGTGATTGGGAACGAGACGACTCTTGCTCTGAGTGGTTCCATTTGGGCTAAACTGATAAGTGAGTCGAGGTCACGTGGTTGCTTCTACGATGCTGTTGATGACAAGAATCTCAAAGATGCCATAAATGATGCTCTGCTCCAAGATGTGTCTTCCAGTTTTGGATCTCTTTCGATCAGAAATGGGAGAAGAAATGTTTGGTAGATTCTAATTTATGTTATTTATGCGTTTCTTTGTTGGATTTTTTTTTTTCGATTTCTTATGGTATTTATGGTTTCCCGAACAAGGAATTTACTAAACTCAGGTCTTTTGTTAATTACTTGATCAAACAATTTCCGACGTAAAAAAACACATTAAAGAAAAACATGTCGACTTGTTAAATTATACATTGACGATAGACTATGTCTTAAGTCTGGTCTGGACCATTAAAATTTAAGTAAAAACAAAGGAGATATATTATAACATATATTTATTCATTATTAAAACACGAAGTTGGCTTAATCAAGTCCAATAAAAACCATTAAAAAACAAGTTGCCGATCAAAAACTTATTAAAGATAGGTCCTTCTCATCTAACAATTCATTTCCTCTACATTATCAATATATCATCTCATCTTCCTTAGACTAATAATCGGATCTTAAGGACACAAGAAGAATGGGTGGCATGTGCATGGCTGCGAGTTGTGGTGGTGGTGACGACGGTGGTTCGAGTTTACTAACACATCTCCTCATCATGGTGGTCGTCTGTCTCTCTCTCATGGCCGTCTGCACCTCCAACGAACGCCGTACTGCCGTTCGTGTTGTCCGGTGCCGTTGACCAACGTTGATCGGTATATCAGATATGTCAGATCACAAACGGATACCAGATCACAAGTACTATACATGTATGTTTGGTTCTTGATTATTATTGATGAATAAGATAATTTTTGGTTATGGTTCTTGACTAGTGATGAATTACGTAAATTGGTTTTTGACTTGCTCTCTTTTCTTAACCAAAATTGATGGATCAGAATGATCAATCACATAACTTCGTCCGTAATTTCACCATACAATAAAGTATCAGGGTTAAATTGAAATAAAGTAAATTATACGGGCTTTTTTGAAAATTGACTTTGTTTGTGTCTGGGGATGAAGAAGAAGATCAAACGAATTATCCAGAGGATCCAATCAATGGCTCTCACATATCATCACTACACTTCGTCACTCGAATAATTTTCCTTCACTTTCCCTCGCACTTTCCCTCTCACTTTCCCATCATCGAAACAGCATTGTACCGAAGTTACAAAGAATGTCCCTTTGTTCTTCCTTCAACGTATTCGCTTCCTACACACCCAAACCTAAAACCTTCTTCAGAGATTCCAAATTCGTTTCACAATTCCAGGTAAGCTCGTTTCCTCTCGCTCCCACTTTCCAAACCCATGAATCCTCGACGAATCTCACGCTAAGGAGAGCGAAGCTTAAACCAATTTCGTCACTAGACGCCGAAATCTCAGAAATCGCTACATCGTCTTCCTTCAGGAACAAAAACCCTAGGGATATAAACGTTCTAGTGGTTGGTTCGACTGGGTACATAGGGAGATTCGTAGTGAAAGAGCTGATCAAAAGAGGGTTCAACGTAATCGCTATCGCAAGAGAGAAGAGTGGGACTAGAGGCAAAAACGATAAGCAAGAGACGCTGAAACAGTTGCAAGGCGCGAGTGTGTGTTTCTCAGATGTTACTCAGTTAGATGCTCTGGAGAAATCCGTGGAAAATCTGGGGTTAGGTATCGACGTTGTTGTATCCTGTCTCGCTAGTCGTAATGGAGGGATTAAGGATTCGTGGAAGATTGATTACGAAGCCACAAAGAATAGTCTTGTAGCTGGTAAGAAGTTTGGTGCCAAGCATTTCGTTCTTCTCTCAGCGATCTGTGTGCAGAAGCCTCTCTTGGAGTTTCAACGAGCGAAACTGAAGTTCGAAGCAGAGTTGATGGATTTAGCAGAGAAACAAGACTCGAGCTTTACTTACAGCATTGTGAGACCAACAGCTTTCTTCAAGAGCTTAGGTGGTCAAGTAGAGATTGTGAAGGATGGGAAACCTTATGTGATGTTTGGAGATGGTAAGCTATGCGCTTGTAAACCAATCAGCGAGCAGGATTTAGCATCGTTTATAGCTGATTGCGTGTTGGAGGAGAATAAGATCAATCAAGTTTTGCCAATTGGTGGACCAGGGAAGGCCTTAACGCCGTTGGAGCAAGGAGAGATTCTGTTTAAGATCCTTGGGAGAGAGCCTAAGTTCTTGAAAGTACCTATTGAGATCATGGATTTTGTGATCGGAGTTCTTGATTCTATTGCAAAGATCTTTCCTTCTGTTGGAGAAGCTGCTGAGTTTGGGAAGATCGGGAGGTATTACGCTGCAGAGAGTATGCTGATTCTTGATCCAGAGACTGGAGAGTATAGTGAAGAGAAGACGCCGAGTTATGGGAAAGATACGCTTGAGGACTTCTTTGAGAAAGTGGTCAGAGAAGGAATGGCGGGTCAAGAGCTTGGCGAACAGTTCTTCTAGTGGGAAAGTTTTATTATGCAAATGAGTTTGAGATGTAACCGATGAGATCATAAAGATAAAAATTTGTGAATTCGAGAGATTTGTTGATATAAACAAGTAAACAACCATAAGAGTTTTCAAACTTGAGTTTTCGCAAGTCTTTGACAACATTCATATCCACGTAAATTTTTTCCTGGAACAAGAATACATAAGGGTATATATTGTACATTAATATAACCATATATAAGAACAACAACAAATCGAATCATGGAGAAGACAAATGTGAGTTTTGTTTTTGTGACCAATAATCATAATGATCATCAATCTTTTCCTTTTTGGTTATGTAACCGATCATCAATCCCGGTTTTGTTTTTGCAACAAAAAGTTCTTGCTTGCTTTGTGGTGGTGACAAATAGGTGAAAGATATTTGGTATTGTCTAGCATTGAGGAAGAACAGGAGGAGCAACGGCTCTGGTGTTGTAAGATCTACAATGTCCACATTTCTGCCCGATTATATGGAAGTACACTTCTGTTGTGTCGTTACAGTCGTTGCACAGTATCCAAACCTGCCAAATTCCGCAGTCTTGTCAGTAACTTTAAAATGGTCAATTCGGTGAAAGATTTGCACTTTCAGACAGCAACACTCCAGGTTTTGATTGAGCTTCGACTGACAGAGAAAGAGTTAACTTATTTACCTTCTTGTCGCGGTAATCCGAAGGCATGGAAGTGGCTTCGATCTAAGAAAACCAATGAATAAAATTTGATATTTTCAGTCATAGATCTGCGAGATTTAACATACTTACAAAAAAAGATGCAACAGTGGATTTTAATCTAACCTCTGCATCCAGTCTCTGCCATGTTTTTGACATATCAATCACTGACCTCGAGCAAATGGGACAACAAAATCTACGCAGACAAAACTCACAAATTCAAAAACCATTACAATCACCAAACAGAGATAAGTAATTAGAAGAAAAGTGTAAATTACTTGTCACGCTTGAGCATCTCATGATAGCATTCACAGTGCATCGTGTGTCCGCATTTCATCACTGTTGTGTCTTTAAGAGAGTCAAAGAGATACTGCAGAGCAACAAAAGTATACTCACTCGCACACATTTTCCAAAACCACCATATGTTTTGTTGAATTTTCAGCTAAGAAGTTAAAAGCCTTTAAGGCCCTTAACACACATACAGTACCTCATAACAAATGGGACAGTGATGTCGCATTGAATCCTCAACGCAGCGATGGTTGTTGCGCAGGCCAATCGCATAACAAGATCCTTAAAGCAAGAAATAGATAGCTTTATGAGTCAACAACACTTGATTGTGTTTTGTCTGAAGCAGAAAATGAACAAGTTTGTTGCTTTTTAGTTTACCACACTTCTTGCAGTGGAAGAAGTTCTCACGCCCACCAACTCTACAACGTACAATGAAATGTCCGTTAAAAAACCATCACACAAACTATTGCAGTGTATGAAGAAAGATTCTCACCTGCAAATTCCACAGTCATCACAATGGAACTGTTGTTTTTCAGTCTGAAACAGGACAAAAAGTAGCAATACTAAGAATCAAATACCGAGGATGAAGAAGAAACAAATAGTTGTAAAAAAAGGAAAATTGCTTTACATTATCATCATAGAATTTGCAGATATTGCAAAAGTATTCTCCCATGTTGACACCACAGTTGGTGCAAACTTGAGCTACCTGAATAAACACATTGAAACAAACCCAATTTCACAAGTGATCATCATAACTCATAAGAATAGTAAAAGCAATTCAGACTATAATGACGAGAATTACCGGCTGTTCTGTATCGCAAACAGAGCAAATTACCTGGGGGGAAAAACGCCATAAGATGCAACAGAATTAGAGAAGGTGAACTTGCTGAGATCACATAATTCAAATTAAAAAGATTCGGATCGTACTTGTTTAACATCTTGACGAACAAGGTCGTGACGATCATAGATATTGCGCAACGTGCTCTACAACACACAGATATTAAAAACAGGAAACTTTAATCCGGTTTACGGTTGGGACATAATTAAAGATTGTGAGAATTGAGAATATACAGTGCTCTCGTTGTGACAATGGCGACAAGCGAAGACTTCGTTGCAACATGGAGCTCTGATTTCGCATCTCCTCTTGTAATGCTGGCACCTAAAACAGAAATGTTCTACATGGATCAGAAACGCTTTAAAAATCTGTGGATCGTGATAGATCTGCTATGGTTTCAAGCAGAAAAAAACAAAAAGACGAATCGGTTGGTTCAGAAATCGGAAACTGATGAAAACCCATGAATCAGATGTGGGAAAAGGAAGAAACTTTGTGGATCAGAGCTTAAAATAACTGGAATCTACGGATCACGCAGAAGAAGATGAGACGAATCTCGTGGACCGTAATAACTTGAAAACTAGACACGACCCGCAAAGGCACACACCAGGAAACATTGATCTGATAAAAGCAGACAGTAAGAGAAACATAGGATTTTTTACCCGAAACCCATTTTGCCAAAATGAAGGCGATCATTGGGTGAAGCTTCCATGATAACAGGAGGAGATGGCAATAGAGAGAGAAGTTTTATCGTATATCTCTCTCTATGTATATGTATATATATGTGAATAAGAGATTTGGATTGGATTGAATAGGATTTTGAAGTTTTATCGGAATCGCAAGGCCAGAAATGAAAACAGGCCCCACCCACGTCTTGTTTTTATAGAAGAAGATAAACACAAAGTTCTTCAATCTTCCTATTTGCAGAAAAGAGGAGAGAAAGAAAAAAGAAAGTTGCTTTATCTTTCTCTCTCTCTCTCTCTCCTTGTGAATGTTGTTAGTCTGGGAGGTCGTGAGATTTGTAGCTTTAAAGAAACGGAATAATTAAGGGAGAGAGATAAGGTGAAGCAGGTTGTGAGGGAGATGGGATGACATGGAGAGACAACCGTAACAGAGAGCGCCGATTTATTGACCAATCATAATTCTAGATCGTTATCTTGCAGAATTTCTATTTATTTCCTAATGCTTTTCTTTACGGAGTAATAAAAAAAAATGTATTTTTGTTCATTGTAAATGGTGTAATATTAGCAAAAATAAGAGAGATACTAAATGACCTATTTGTTTACCAGATAGAGATTTTGGACGACTAAAGCTTTGAATGATAATTTCTAACCGTTGTGGTTAGAGCTATACCATTTAATTGTTATCAATCACAACATCGATATAAAATTTACAGTAAAAACAATTATTTTCAATTTTTTGTTATCACTTCTACTAACAATTTTTTTTTACAGTTTTACACTATTCAACCGCTTATAGCTTCTCTAACAACTAATTTAACCGTTTCGTTTTAGTTTACCAATCGGACCCTAAATGTAGTGTTACATTCTTCCTCGGTTCCTTTCCTTGTTTCATTTTATTTGAGCTTTCCTTAATCGCCATCGTTAGTAGATTTTATGTCCACTTTATTCCGATCAATCTTTGGCACCTATCACCGGAAATATGGTGGACAAATTGATGTCTCCATATTACTTACTCCCGCCGGAGAATACCGGCAACGTGCTAACTCTGATACTGTTAAACAGAACAAATTATGAACGTTGGGCTAAGCTAATGATGAATTCGCTACACACCAAATGGAAGATGGGGTTCATCGACGAAACTCTCAAACGGACGCCCCAAAAAGCGGATGAAGCAGAAAAATGGGACATGGTCAATGCAATGATCATCGGTTGGTTCAATCTATAGATTTCATCTTCGTCCGTCAGCCAATGTATTATTCTTGAGAGCTTCGAAAGACTGATTTCCTAATCTTACAATCACTACATAATATTTATTCTCATTCATATGATACTATGAATTACTATTTGGTAGGTAACATCATTCAACAAGCACAACTCAAGCATTCTTAGTTTTAAAATAACATTCTTAATTTTAAAATTATTTCTGATCACAAAACCCCAAAAAAATATACATCACCTATGTAACTAAATCAATTCTTTTTAATTTTTTCGAATATATCATGTTACATATTTTTGTCAAGTTTATCGAAAATAGAACACTATAATAAAAGGGTAAAATACACCATAGTTATCCTAAAATATGTTTACAAAAAGACGTTTTTGAATATAATATGTGAAAACATAAAATAGCACAAAAACATATTTTGTTATAAATATAGCACCAATAAAAATAATTGACATTTTTAACATTATTGGATTACAATACTGTTATATCATTATATAATTTAGGGTTTAGATTTTATTATTTAGGGTTTAGAATTTATTATTTAGGGTTTAGTATTTATGGTTTAGGGTTTATTATATAGGATTTAGTATTTAAATTTTAGGGTATGATCAATTTAGTATTTATCCTTTAATGAATGCTATTTTGGTGATTTTTTTTCTTTGTTGCTATATTTGTGACAATGTATATTTTTTGTGCTATTTTTGCGAATTGCTCTTATAATATCCAAATTTGTATAACACTTTGATTTATTAAAAATTTACAATAATTAAACACCTGGAGTTTATTTACAGACTAAAGGTGAAGTACAATAAATAAGACACCTTATGTTCAACTTATAGAATAGATGTAAGTTGAGTGTTGCAAAATACACTTTCTAATTGTTATAAAAATATAAAATTATATTTGTTGACCCAGAAATAAGAGTGTATTATTTGCTTATTTATTTATTTATATATTTGTTATTTGTTCTGTTATGCATTGGCGAAATACAAAAGAATATGATTGATCATTTTTGAGAAAATTGTAGTATAGTGAGAGTTGCATCCTGCAAAAAAAAAAGGTGGTCAAGTGTTCGTTGCTTGAATCAGTTACATTGCCCCCACCAAGCCCATTGGACCACGTGATGGGACCACGAACCTATCCATCTTAAAATTACGATTACTAAAAACGGAAATAATGTATGAAAATAATGTGAGTTAAGAAAATATAAAAATATATCGTTAATATCCATAGGCTGCAAATACTATCCGGCTGGTTGAAAAAACATTTTTTTTGGTCAAAAAAAATATGTACAGAAAAGAACAAAGGTATGGAATGGAAAATGAGATGTATGTGGAGATTGAAGCATATATATTCCTTATCCAATTCTTTGACCAGTTAAAAGATTGAAGCATATTTATTCTGCAAATAAATAAATTTTAAATATTTACAGAATAGTAATAAAATCATGTGTTAAACTTTTAAAAATATATATAAATAACGTGGGATGTGGGAGAATGTTAGTCAAAGGCTACAACGGTATTCGTTTCGTGTACATCTTATCTTACTAATTTTTTTTCTTATCTTATCTTACTATTATACATGCAGGCCACTTGACATTCGGATCTCCTCCATCCCTTTTTTTAAATACTTTCAAGATCATCTTCAGAAATGCTTCCATACATGAAGCTTATACTATTAGTTTTTTTTTTTTTTTGTCAACGATGGCTTTTATTAAATCTTTAATGGGCCAAGTCCAACAAGGCAACAAAAAGAACCGTACAACACGACTAGGAAATGGGCTAAAACAACAGGCCCAACCGAAACATCCAAAGAGATAACGACGGAGAGGCCATGCGTCAGCCAAAGAGGGAACACCGGCATGCAAACCGCCACGGCATCATCGGAGCCGAGCAACTCGCCGGAAATCGCCGCTACACCTAGAAGTTGTTGTTGGGAATCCGAGCCAATTCTACAGATTCAGAATTCTCGCGAGTTCCCGATAGCCTAGGATCTAGGATCTAGTTAATTGAATCATGAATCAGATCTGTGTTTACCTGGAGATTTGGCAGCGGAATGTTATGGCAACACGAGATCTGCAGCGCCCCAATCGTTGCGCCTCTACTGTTCAGTCCACACGCACACAAGCTGGAATCCGCCGGGATGCTAGGACCGGTGCTCGGATCTCCCTGGGACTTTAGTTTCTCTGAGGTTTCTGTGTTTTCTCTCTGAGAAAACCCTCTGGGCGGCGCTCACTCACAACTACACACTTAGGTCGACTGTGCTAAACACGTTTATATATCGACCTTAAAGTGAACCGAAAACTCAGTCTCGGTTTCGCCTTTGTGTCGACCGACACACTTAGTGGTGTCGATCGACACATGTCCTGTATCGACCGACGCACCCATGGTGTCGATCGATACACCTCTTTGAAACTTATGTTCGATGTGTATCCAATACACATCGATCAGATCATACGCCAATGATCAATCCCATATGGACTATGTCCAACTTGCTTAGGTGTGTGACCCTGTAGGTTCACACGATACCAGAAATGAGTTACAACTCATTTGTCATAAGCGGTTTCTAGCAAAACATTATGACTACCTAGTATCACATGAATTGTCCGATCTCGACAATTCAACTATCTCTTTAGAGAGTACAATGTGATTTCAGGACATAATCCAACAATCTCCCACTTGTACTGGAATCACCTTTTCCCATAATCCCTTCGTCACTATATCTCGATATGGCATAAGGCAAGAGACTGTGTCATCCTTATTATAGCCAACATCATGTTCATCGAACTTCTGATCTATACTGATAAGACAAACGACTGACTATCACCTCGTTTGAGCACGGCCATGCATTTTCTCAGTATCAAATCTTCGATGGGCCCTGAGATATTTATCTCCCATTATTACAGGAGGGACAAATCCCATCTTGTTCCATCCCTGTTTCTACACATACTTCATGATACGCACAAGCAATGCCGTTATAGCCGCCAGTTACGGAACGACGTTTGACAAGATCATCACGCACCAATTCATATGCTAGAAAGCATGATGAACTCAGGTCTAAGGACTATACTCTATAGTCGTAATGAGAACCTCCCATGACACTGATGTAACTATCCTGTGGAGTTCTCATTAAGCGGGTCATGTCCAATCATATGTTCACCAACATACATCTATGTGACTGACTGTGATAATCATATCATTGACTTCATGAAACTTAGTCCAACAGTCACCTCACATACTAGTCTCGCGCGGTTTTTGGTGCCCCACTTCAATAACCTCGACTAGGGACAATCATAATTTATGTCATCTTTTACTTATAGGGTTTCATGATCAAGTTCTCAACTTGATGACCTATACGATGATCATAAAATACTTTGGGACTATTATTTAATTATCCAATAATTAAATAATACTGATGTTAGTTTTAACTTACACAAACACTGCCATAGCATGTCTCTGTAAAGTTTACAACATAACTAAAATAACTCCCACTTGAATCAAGATCATCTCTTCAGATATCTTATACCTACAGCAACAGAATAAATTCCGTGCTTAGGTTGTGGGAGAGTTTGCGGTGTTCTGCTTGAAACAATTTCAATAGAGCACACCACCATTCAGATAAAAGCACTATTCTACGGTCCACTGCTTGGAGCCTTTCCAACAGTTAGCACCGCTATTCAGACAAAGAGACATAACCAGGTGGGAACCGGGAATCGTCTTTGTCCGACTAACTACTTTCAACTGGTTCGTCACTTTATCAGTTCACCACGAACCTATCCTTAGTGTTTCTCAACACTTGGGATATTTCTGGTAACTATTCAGTGACTATTACCGGAGTACATTGGTATTTTCTCGTCATATTTTATGCTTAAGCTGCATCTAGACGAGCGCAAGATATGGCATTCATGATGGATTCTATTGCATCAGCATAAGTAACCACACTCATTAATACTAGTTCAGACAGTGTTCAAAACACTTCTTCTTGCTAATATCGTTACTAGATCAGCCAGTGTCCAAGACACTGCATCTCGCTTGGATAATTGCCATAAGACCTTTGGTATTAAGCCATTCTTGGAATCAAGCACATTTGAACTGTCCAATACCTTATGAACATAAGGATTTTGACACGATCCAATTAGCCTACTTAATCTATGTCAGTAGATTCTTATTCCAAGAATTCACTCGGCTATTCCCATGTCTTTTGTTTAAATTTGACTTCCGACCTAAATCTTGACAAGACTTTAGCGTCGGAACGTCGTTTGTGAGATTCAAGTATGTTATCTACATACTGAGTGAGAATTGCCATTACGCTCCCACTAGTCTCCTTGTAAACGCATGGTTTCTTTTTCTTTCTGATCAAGTCAAAACCTTTGACCAATCTGTCAGAATGTTGATTCCAACTCCAAGATGTTTGTTTCAATCCAGAAATGGATCGGTGAAACTATCATGCATACCCAGCCAATTTTCGGAGTTGGGCCTTACCATCGCTTCTTCGAATTTCGCATGTTCGTCACTTTTCAATGATCAGCAGATCACGACAATAGGTTACGAGATATCACTCTCGAGTTAGTGACGGATCCTTTCGGATCTGCGAATTTCAGGCTCCACAGGTGCAGATCCTACAGCACTTTGTAGATCTCACCGCTGCTTTTCCTAATCAGGTCGAGCAGCTTACTGTGTTTATCGAATTTCTTCGATGTGTACTTTTACTCCCACTGTTCCTTTTGAAAGTATCACCTTTCTTAAAAGACACAGTTCTGGACAAAAAGTACTAAGCCTTGGTTTCCTTAGGACAACCAGCGAGGTAGAACTTATCAGATTTGGATTCAAGTTTGTTTGTTGACTACTGTCTTACGCAAACCTTGCAATCCCAATTCATCAGAAAAACAAATTTGGAAATCACCCAGTCCACATCCAATGTGGTGTTTTTCACTGATTCTGATAGAAACCCTTTTAGCGTGAACATAGACATTTCAGAACGTATTCTTAAATGGTTATGGAAGATTCATGTGATTCATCATTAATCGAATCATGTCTCATAAGATCTGATTCATTCTTTCAGATGATCACCCAATTCTTGACTCAAGTATTTTCCTCCGCGATTCAATCGAGGATCTCAATACTTCTGTCAAATTGGTTCTATACTTCATCTGGGAACTCCCTCAAGGGATTCCTGCTTGTGTCTCATCAAATGAACACAGCCATGCTTATTGATGCCATCAATAAAGTAATGAAGTACATAATATTTCCTTTGGCAATAATGCTTGTTGGGCCGCATACATCAGTATGTGTGAGGCCCAATAAGCCTCTGGCCCATTTCCTTTTAGCTCCGCTAAATGGGCCTTAGTCATTTGGTCACGTGAACAGAATTCATATCTCAAATGATTAAAATCAAATGAGTCCAAAGCTATGGATTTACTGAATCTGCTTCACTTTTGTGGTTAAACGACTATACCAAAGAAAGGTCGAGTTCGAGTCATCAGACTTAAACCGTTTGGTATTTATGTTATATTTTAACTCATGTTGGTTTAAGATATAAAACCCATTCTAAACGGGGTGCTACCATTAAATATTTCATTAAGATCAAAAGAACAAAACTTGTCTTTTATCAAATGAAAAACATCCAAATTCTCAAAAGAAAATGAAAGACATTTTGCATATAGCAAGTACATGGTGGCAATTACTTAATTTCAAAAACCAAGTAGGAAAAGCTCCTACAAGTGGAGATCTCTACGGCTCATGCAGCAACCATTGCTTCATCCAGACACGCAGTTCCACTTGTCCTTTCTTCAACGTTCTACTGTTGCTTAGGTCCTGCATATTTCAAAAATATCAGTACCACAACAAGTATCCAATACTTATGTAGAACTTGAATTAATAACACAATACCTGAAGAAGAAGTACCATACATCTTCTCCATCTCTTGTGAATCTTCCAAGAATTTAATGCAATCTCTCTTCCAATGCCCCGACTCATTACAGTAGAAGCACTTTTTGACACCAGATGGGCCTGACTTGAGCTTATAAGATGACACAGGCTTATCCTGATTCCAAATCTGGACGGCCCAGCCTTTACCCTTGCTAACACAAGATTCCTCAAATCTTTTACCCTTTATGATGTCATACTCTGCTGTTTTGAGCATACCATGCAGCTCAGTCAACGTCTTCGTCAAGCCTTTCTTGATATAGTTCTTAACGAACTTGTCATAGCTAGACGGCAGTGACTGCAGAATGATGTCAGTAGCCAACTCTAAGCTGACAGGACATTCCAGTTTCCCCAGGTTATCAACGTAACCCATCAGTTTAATGACATGAGGACTTACTGGAGTATCCTCTGGTAGTTTGCACTCAGTGAGAGACTTCACCATCTGGAATCTCTCCACTCGTGCCAGATCCTGAAACTTCAGTTTCAGGCTGGTGATCATCTCTATTGGCGACTCCATGTTCTCGTATTGACTTTTCAAGTCCGAGTTCATGGTAGCCAATATCAGACCACGCACATCTACCACATCAATATAATGCTTATTCCTAGCATTATATGCTGCATGCGAGCGATTGGTCCCAAGCCTTTCTGGAAGAGCTTTCTTAAGGACATAGTCCTTGCTCTCCTGCTTGAGAATGAATCTCAGATTCCGATACCAATCCAGGAAGTTGGATCCATTTAACTTGTCCTTCTCAAGGACGGATCGCAACGAGAAAGTAGTCATAGACATAAGCTGAAATCCAAGAAAACAGAGATTTAGTTATGTATATGATGAGAATTCTTATCAAAATAAGAAAACTCGCATTATGTTCAAACAATGTTTTCTCTATGAATATAATGATCCAAGACCCATACATTATTAAAACCTGAGTGGACGACTCGCCATCACCCAGAGTTTAACAATCTAGGTAAGCAAACCATTGCTAATTGTACTCAGTACAACTCTTGGTCGTAGATAAGACAATCCATGTCTCATTTACTCTGATGTCTCTGGGCCCAGAACTTCTGATAGCCCAGTCAAGTAAACCAATCTCTTCTGCCTTGTGATCATTGACAGTCGCACTGCAAGTCTATCAATGATCACCTGCCTTACTCATGTAGCAGTGGATACCAAGGACTCCAAGACTATCCAACATACGAAACAGGTCTTGACAGTGACAAGATTGGGCAAGACATCAAGGTCACTTGATATTTAGTTGAGGAAACTAAACCCAAAAGTTTAGCAAATCAATCTCTTGGGTCATGTAATTGTTGATGTTAAGCACTGCAAATCCATCAACATTACTACCTGCCTTACTCACGTAATTGTGGACACCAAGCTCTTGGCCAGAACATCACACAACGAAACGAGTCTTGACAGTTGACCATATTGAAGCTAATCTTTGATCAATGTTTAAGTCTAGTTTGGTTTCTGCAAATTCAAGGTTTAATAACCAGAATTTCGAATACTGTGTAGATCGACGCAGACAATGTCTGTCGATCGTCACTACCAAACAAAACCGGACTTCAATAACCAGTTAATTCAATTAACCCGGTTCATCGAACCAGTCATGTCGATCGACACAACCCATGTGTGACGGTCGACATAGACCTAAACCGAAGATCGTTTTGATAACCGGTCCAATCCAATTGAACTGACTTATCTGATCAAACTGATCTTAACCAATCGGTTTATACTAATTGGTATAATTAGTTCAATCCAATTGAACCAATTCATCCAATTTAAACCGATCTATTCGGACTTAACCAAGCATGATAACCGGTCCAATCCAATTGAACCGATTAACCATTGCTTGGTCTGTGTCGACCGGCACTCAATCTGTGTCGATCGACGGAGTAGGCCCTTTTAGGTTTTCTCCGAGAAAACCCTAGCCGCCGAATTTTGTCATGTGTCGACCGACACTCACACTGTGTCGATCGACACTCGACCGAGTCTGCTCTATGTCGACCGACACACCCAGTGTGTCGATCGACACAGAAGGCTTTCGGTTTTTCTTCGCGAAAAACCCTAGCCGCCGACTCTGTCGAATTCGCGATTCTGTGTCGACCGACACACCCAGTGTGTCGATCGACACCATGCGAAAACAACAGTTCATCATTTCAATTCACAGACAAAACCGAGTTTCTCTTAATCAAAACATGAAACACTAAGCATAGATCTATTCAAACACATCAGTTCTCGAATTACATGCTTAAGATTCAATGGTTAAACCCTAAGGCTCTGATACCACTGTTGGGAATCCGAGCCAATTCTACAGATTCAGAATTCTCGCGAGTTCCCGATAGCCTAGGATCTAGGATCTAGTTAATTGAATCATGAATCAGATCTGTGTTTACCTGGATATTTGGCAGCGGAATGTTATGGCAACACGAGATCTGCAGCGCCCCAATCGTTGCACCTCTACTGTTCAGTCCACACGCACACAAGCTGGAATCCGCCGGGATGCTAGGACCGGTGCTCGGATCTCCCTGGGACTTTAGTTTCTCTGAGGTTTCTGTGTTTTCTCTCTGAGAAAACCCTCTGGGCGGCGCTCACTCACAACTACACACTTAGGTCGACTGTGCAAAACACGTTTATATATCGACCTTAAAGTGAACCGAAAACTCAGTCTCGGTTTCGCCTTTGTGTCGACCGACACACTTAGTGGTGTCGATCGACACATGTCTTGTATCGACCGACGCACCCATGGTGTCGATCGATACACCTCTTTGAAACTTATGTTCGATGTGTATCCAATACACATCGATCAGATCATACGCCAATGATCAATCCCATATGGACTATGTCCAACTTGCTTAGGTGTGTGACCCTGTAGGTTCACACGATACCAGAAATGAGTTACAACTCATTTGTCATAAGCGGTTTCTAGCAAAACATTATGACTACCTAGTATCACATGAATTGTCCGATCTCGACAATACAACTATCTCTTTAGAGAGTACAATGTGATTTCAGGACATAATCCAACAGTTGTAACCGCAAAGGAACTTTGTTACCGATCGCTCCTCTCCTCCAAAGGTACCACCAGAAAAAGACCTGCAAAATGGAGACGAACAACTTCAATACCTAGCCGGAAAACCCATACCGAGAAAGCTACACCGCTGGTCACCACAACAGTGATATGGCCATTGAATTCTTAAGCCAAAGACGGGAGATATTGACTCATATATTACTCCAAGAGAAGAAGCTCGCCGGGAAAAATACAGAAGAAAATCAGAATCGACGACGGGAAAGAAGAAAGGGAGAGTAGATCGGGATGAAACCGGACCAACCCAGTAAAGATCCGATGAAAATCGGACTTATCCATTCCGTCCGAACCCGGAAAGCAACTAAACAAAACGAGATACTTCGAATCACCGAAGAAGAGAACAAAAACGGAAGCAAATCAGACCCAAAACTAGAAAGAAAAGAAAGGAGTCGCAAGAACCGATCGCAACGTCTTCTGAAAGATGTGAAAGAGTGAAGAAGAAGAAGAGATCAGAGAAATTTTACAATGAAACACTCTCTCTAAGAGCGCGACCCCCCCCCCCCCCCCTCCCCCCTTGGCGCTTATCACCGTTGCATAGCGTTTCAACCAATTAAAACAATGCATGGTGACGATGTTTGTGAATAATAATATATGACAAATAGTCAAAACATTGCTGTAAATAATTCTAGATCGTTATCTTGCAGATAATTTTCTATTTATTTTCCAATACTTTTCTTTACTAATAAAAAAAGAAATGTATTTTTGTAAATTGTGTAATATTTGTTTACCAATTGGAGAGTTTTGGCCGACTGAAGGTAGTGTTTCCGTTCTTTTATGCCAAGTGCCTCGAAGATAATAGTACACTGTTAACAAAGGGGTAAAATACATAAACCACGAACTCGTATCCTAGTGGTAAAAAAAGTAGTAATATTTTTTCGTCATTCAGATTCGAATCCTCCTGGCCACCTAGCCGCACTTTAAAATTTGGAGTAATTTTCAAACGCATATCCAAATGCAATGCTTTATAAAATTAGTTTTTAGGTCTAGACAGCCTTTAAAATCTCCACGATTATAGATAAAATACACGATAATTTGATAATATGTTTTTTTTTTGAGTCAACATTATGTTTCAATTTCGTAATAATAGATTCTATACAATAGATATTCTAAAAATATGTTTACAAAATATGTTTTGAATATTATATCCACATTTGTATATCCAAACATCATAATGCACTAGATCAAAACAGTTTTCATAGATAGTAGCAGATTTAGGAAATATAGTTCTACAATGTTTACCAAAAATGCAAGCTTCACAAGTTGAATGATCAAAGTTAGCATTAGGCAACACTAAACTGAGAGCACGAGCATGAGGATGTCCAAGTCTAGCATGCCACAAAACATTTTTATTTACAGAAAATCAGGAATTGAAAGCTAAGGAATCCGAATTGCTTGGAGAAGTGTTTTCAAGGAGGTAAAGCTCATCTTGTGTTCCACCACTTCCAAGTACCTTGCCATTCTTAATATTCTGAAAGTAAACTTCATTAGGCCCAAATATAACATTGCAATTCAGATCATTTGTAATCCTTTTCACAGACAGAAGATTAGACTTAAACTTAGGCACAAAGAAAGCATCATTATCCTTGTTAAAGAGTCTTAACTTTCATATTCCTACAATGGGAATACCTTGACCATCAGCAATAGTTACTTTATCTAGAGCCGGTTTAATGTCTTTTAACAACTTAGCATCACTAATCATATGGTGAGAAGCTCCTGAGTCTACTACCATTTTATGATCAGATTGTGCAAGCAATTTATGAGACAAGAGCGTGATACCAGAGAGTTTAGAGGCATAAGCCTTGATGAGATCCTCCAGATCACTTCTCCTCACATACTCAGTGTTAGTAAACAAGGCAAGCTCTCCTCCTTGAGTAGCTGAAGTCGCTTGCTCAGTCACTTCTTGAGAGATGTTGGCTTTTGAATCCTTGAACTTGGGTGGCTTGAGATGTGGATGGAGGACCCAGCACTTGTCTTTGGCGTGTCCCTTCTTCTTGCAATGCTCACTGAAAATGTGCTTCCTGTCCTCATGCTTGAACACGCTTTTGTCCTCATGCTTGAACACACTTTTGTTGGCAGTGACAAGCTCCCCCTTTCTTCCAAACAGCCCAATGCTCCCTTGTTCCTTTTGGATCCTTGAGCACACTTCTTCAAAGTCAAGAAGAGTAGTCTCCCTCAGAATGGACTTGATAACATCATTGTAGACCGGATTCAGATTGAGGAGAAGTCCAAAGATCTTATCTTGCTCCTTCCTTTCATTAAGAACCTTTGGGTCCATGGGGCTTGGCCTTAACATGCCAAGCTCAGACCAAGCAAATGAGAACTTCCCAAGATACTTGGTGAACTCACTGTCCTCTTGGTAAAGGTCACTGATTGTCTTCTTCACTTCATACACACGGATGAGATTGGAGACATTACCATACACTTTCTTAAGAGTGTCCCAAAGTGATTTAGCAGTTTCACAATGAGAGTAAGCTTCAAGGATGGAGGGATCCAGTGAGTTTTGAAGGAATCCAAGAACTTATTGGTCTTCTTGAAACCACCTTGCCTCCTCCTTATTTGTTGTCTCATCTTTCTTCCCCTCTGAGTCTTCTTCATCATGCGGAGTCTTGTCCTCAAGGATGTGCTCCCAAAGCCCTCTGCCACAAATTGCGGTCTTGGTTGTTCTCTGCCATGTTCTTTAGTTTAATCCCTTGAGGACCACATGAATGACAGTGGGCTTGAGGCTTGAGTTAACTTGGACAATATCTTCCATTTAGGTTTGAGAAGCTTAAGAACACAAAGAAGAGATTTTGAAGAGAATATTGAGAGATTAAAGAGAATCAGTGAACAATAACATCTATTGCTCCGATACCAAGTTAGAATTTAAGATAATAAAATAGAGATTTGTAGATTTAAGCACAAAGACATAAGAGAAGAAGATTAGAGAGAGTTTGAGAGAATAAGAACAAGAGAGGGATTAGAGAGAGAATTGGAGATGAGAATAAGTCTCCTTAGATTCAAAATTCAAAATCTGAAGTTACAATATAGAGCAAGAACTATTAGACTATTTGGCTTACAAGAGAAACTAATCCAAAATATCTTAGAATGACAAGACTGTTTTTACTGTTCATCCGCAGGTACTGTCCACGAATGCTTCTTGTCTATTATGGCTACTCCAAGATACTGTCCACGGATGCTTCTTGTCTAGTCTGGCTACTCCAAGAGCTCCTAGCATCCATGTGGAATGATAATCTTTAAGCTATCCACCTCTGATCATTAGAACTTCATCTCAATAGATATCTGATGATCAATATTATCTATGGTTCTGATACCATTAAAGCTTTAGAGAAAAGCTGTTAAAGCTTAAAGAAGATGAATGTACTTTATTAACTTTCCTCCTTAAGGTTTACAATCGAAATACATTTTGTTATATAGAAACATACATCTTCTTTATCTTCAAACCTAGAAAGGAATCTTAGCAGATGCACGTGAGAATGAGAGCGTCAAACGGTTTGATAGGTGTATATGATGAGCTGAAGAAACCGTACGTTGAGCACACATATTAGGTGCTTTTACAGGCACAGAGGTGTAGAGTTTCTCTGCTCTTGGTGCAGGTGCGTTCGGTGTGTTCTTCATTTGGGCTTGACGCGGAATGTTCTGTGATGATTGGGCTGTCGTTGGCCCATGAACATGAGATGTCTTTACATTAGTTTTGCTTATTTATAAAATATAATTACATTATTGTTTAGCTTTCTTTTCATAAAAACGTAAAAAGAAAAACAGTATAAAAAGTATTTATTTTTGAATGTTTGTAAAAAGAATCATATAATTTAACATTAAATTAGGTAAAATAAATTGAATTTAAAATTGCGGTTTGATTTTGTTTTGGCTAAACAAATTGAACCGGAATCTACCCAACGAAGTGCTACTTTGTATTTCAGGGTGTAACTTTTAATGGATGGTTTGATCACATGAATATGGATGCAACTAGGTACAATTTCCTTTTATATTATTTGATTTTCTTAGTCTATAAGTGTACAGAACTTTAGCATCAAAACTATAATTCGTTTTGTTTCATTGTTTGTTTGAGTTGATGGTAGTGTTGAGAATTTGTATATCATTGTATGCAAACCAGCGTATTCACTAGCCCATGGAAAACATCTTCCACCAGAAAATAGATTGTTGTGATCTTTTTTTTTTTTTTAATCATGGGGTATCCTGAGCGTATAGAGCATCTTATACTAATTTCCGAGAGGATGTGCAATTTATGGATAAACCTTCTTTCCAGACATTTATATGGGCCGAAAACAAGGTTCATATTCATGTGGGTGTTAAGGAAATATGTTTTAGGTTATGTATAGTAGGTGGGTTGAACTTTGAAACGTGTTTGATGATTGTTGTGATTTTAGTGCCAGAAACTTGCAATCACAGGGTCTGGTGTCAGATCTCAGCTGAAATGGAGAACGTTCTTGTCGCTTAACCATGACCCTGGATGAATGGATCCAGATTCTGCTGCAAACTCAAAAGTAAACCCATCTCATGAAACCTTATTCCTACGTACCCTGCAACTCCACAACAAACCTACAATAACTTCAAGCATGGAAGTTCCTGACCTCTGAAATTCATTCTCTCTGGTGGAGTTCCACTTTTGATGATGCCAAACACCACACCACTCGAAATTGTGACCCAAAGTTGGAGAAATAGATTTCGACATCTGCTTCTTGTATCCTATTATGAACAACAGAAACCTGCGAATCTGGAGACTGAGACATGGGTGCAGGGGATGCAGCAGAGAGATCTTTGAGACAAGGGAAACTAAGTTGAGGGAAAAGAATAAAAAGAGCTAAACAGCAAAGTTGAAGAATTATAAACCCATCTCTAAGATATCAATAGTCAAACAGAGAGCTAGATGTGTTTTATTTTGCAACTGAACAAGTGGCAAAAGCAAAATGAAAAAAAAAGCTGAAATCTTAGAATCAGTAAAATAAAACTGATGCAAGAAACAAATAAATCATAAACTTAAACATGAAAAAAAAAACAGAAATCCTTAGTTACTTGCTGATAAATAGAAACGATGATGTTAGGTGGCCATTTGCAAGAAACGAACGGATCTAACATTCATCTCTTTCTTTCCTTTTGCGAGGTAGGTTTAGTTGCACCAAACTTGGGAGATAACCTGATGAGCACACAAGTGGGGGACTATGAATTTTCGGAGTAAATCCTTTAAGGTAAGGTCCGTCTTTCCATATATTGGGAGCTTCCCCAAGATCCACAGATTTATAGTATCCGTCTTCTCCAGTGATAAAAGTTGTGTAGTGATGAGGGGTCTCACTGATTTGATATCCGTCAATCTCGATAACCACAGCGACTTTCTCTTCCTCGTCAATGAAGAAGCTCCCATATTCCTCGTCAAACCGAACGTTACAATCACCAATTAATGGTCTCATATCCACGTTCCTAAACTTGCTCCAAGTTACAGCATTGGGCTCAATCTTAGTAGTAACCCAAATCTCTATTGCCTCAATTGTTTCTGCACCTTTCCGATGTACCACGGCCAGCTTTTCGTCTCTAACAGATGAGAGGGCCATAGTATTTTCACTCAAAGCATGAAACGGAAGAGGCAGAGGCTGTCCAAACCTCTCTGTTGTAAAATCAAAACAGAGTAATAAACCTTCAAATTCATCTATCTTATAATGAGCCAAAATATAAGAATTTCCTTTCAAAGACACGCCATGGTGACCGGTTTCTACCTCCCAGTCGGGTATGATCTCAAGAACCCTCCATGAATTAGAGCTAAAATCGTAGATTTCAAACCTCAAAAGGAATTCATTTAGGTCATAACGGCTATACTCAATAAACCTCAAGATTTTGTGGTTACGGTTCATGTCGTAACCAAAGAGATAATTGTCTAGCCAGTTGAAAGATGTCATGGGACTTATCGACCTTGTTTGCCTCAAATAAGGGTTCCACACCAGGAGTCTCGAACGGTCCTTGACTACGCATAACAATAACCCGTCGCAATGAATAACTCTCTGAATCTTGACTTGATTAAATAAATCTACCTGCTTTATTGATAGAACCAAGTTTTCTTCTTCTTCTTCTTCCTTGCGGCTGAGATGGAATCTCAGTGAACAAACCTTGAGATCCATCGTCATGAACCCCAAAAACTGATGCTGCCTTGCTGCTTCTTTACCCAAAATCCAATCTTTGCATAAACGGTTCCATAATTTGCAAGTGGATCGCACTTGTCGCAGAGATGTTATCGGAACCTTGCTGAGTATCTTCCCCGTTACCAAATCATGTGGAAGATCGCATATCCTCATTCTTCCAAGGTTTCAAGAGGGGCCGCACAATAGAAATAATGAGCTAGGGTTTTCTCTCTTTTTTGGTCAAACGGGTTTTCTCTCTAATACAGGTATTTATAATATAATTAAGAGAATTGGAAAAAAGGAAAACAATCTAATCTATTAAAACAGGAAGATTTGCCATGGTACATAAATGTTGTTTCCGAAATTTACCCTTGATATTATTAGGATTTGTAACCTTCATTAAGGGTAAAACTGTAAAACAATTTATATTTGATTTATTCATAATATCTTATAATATCTTATAATATCTTTTGTTTTCTTTTTTTCTATCATAATCATATCTAACAAATTTTTTTTCCAAAAATTTAATAAAAATAATAATTAATTTCGAAATTAATATTAAAATAAATATTATAAATTATTCTTAACTAAAATTTAACTTAAAAAAATAAAATCAAGCATAATTAAGTTACTAAATCAATTGGTACATATAATTATATAATTTAATACATAATTATTTTTATAAATTATATAATCATTAAAATTAATAAATTATTATTAAAATAAGAAAGTAGTATATAATATTGTACTAGCGTGCGGATATAAATTATTTATTTTGTAAGAAACGTTTTTACGATTGTACTTCTTAACGGGTTGTTTCATCAAATTTTAAAATATTTAAATTATAATAAAATCGGCTAAAAATAAATTAACCAATTTCGATTTCTAAAAATAAAATTTGCACGAGTAACTAATTCCAATTGATATATTTTAAATTTAATATAAATATTTAAATTATTTAATATTTATATTATTCAAATATATGATGCGTCAAATTATAGTTCATGTTTGAATGCAATTTTTAACGGGTTGTTCCATCAAATTTTCAAATTATATATCATTACAACACGTGTTGAAAAATAGTTCAAGCATGACTAATCATATACTAAAAATAACAATAAAATACAACTACTAATATATAATATACAAGTTAATAATATCAAAACAAAAACAAAATTTATTAAATTTCTTCTCACATTTAGCACTATATCATCTTATTTTCATTTGATATAGATTAGACGAAATAGGTAACGTAATTAATTTATAAAAATATAAATTTAAGATAAAAGTATATATTTTAAAAATGAAAACATAAACCCGCGCTTCTTTAGCGCGGATCAAAATCTAGTGAAATTATTAAATATGGATGACTATCTATTTTCATTATAATTAATTAAGAGAATTGGAAAAAAGGAAAACAATGAAATTATTAAAAGAAAAAATGCCAAAAAAAACCCGAACTATTCAAATATGGCCACTAAATACCTAGATTAAGCAGCTTTCCAAAACAAACTCGAACTAAACGTTGACTTACCAAACAATACCCCTACTTATAGTTGATCTCGCCAAAATGGTAAACCGTTAACTAAATTAACAGATGGGTTAAATGGTCTTAATCAACCGTTTACTGGTTCCGTTAGCAATACAGGAAACAAAACAAGTTATGAATAATTGTCGGTAACTGTGAACAATGAAACACAAATGGTTCAATGGTTACGACATCGTTTTGTATAAAGCGAAAATTAAAACCCAGCATTAAGCTGGGTTCGAACCGTGTACCAGAGAGCCAAGCGTAAGAGAGCTGTAACCAATGTGCCATTTGTAGTTAGTTGTCTTTATTTACAGATAATTCCTCTTAAACTCGTCTTGTGTGTTTCTTCTTCTTCTTTCTTCTGTTTTTAATTAGAGATAAGAACAATACGAGTTTAAGAGAATGACTTGATTTCAAATAAGAGATCTGGCTCTAGGCCACAGCTTGATCTGAGCAAAGCTGAAATTCAAGGGAATTTCGAGGTGAGAGATCCAACCATTCTCTTACCCAATCAATCTGATGATATCTCTCATTTGGCACTTGATATCGGAGGTATGAATGATTCCAATTTGCATTTCTCATCACATTATCTTACTTGTTTCAATGCTTGTTAGGTATGTGGTGGCTTGATTTCAACATGTAAACCCTTTTAAGTTTATCTGCAGGATCAAACATTGATGATAAACGCAAGAGAACGATCAAAGAGAGGTTACATCTCTTCCATGGCTGTGTGTTTCTTCTTCTTCTTTCCTCTGTTTTTAATTAGATAAGAACAAGATGAGTTTAAAAGGAATTGTCTGTAAATAAAGACAACTAACTACAAATAGCACATTGGTTACAGCTCTCTTACGCTTGGCTCTCTGGTACACGGTTCGAACCCAGCATTAAGCTGGGTTCGAACCGTGTACGCTAGAGTCAAGAGTATAGTGTTGTAACCATTGAGCCATTTGTGTTTCATTGTTCACAGTTACCGACAATTATTCATAACTTGTTTTCTTTCCTGTATTGCTAACGGAACCAATAAACGGTTGATTAACGCCATTTAACCCATCTGTTAATTTAGTTAACGGTTTATCATTTTGGCGAGGTCAACTATAAGTAGGGGTATTGTTTGGTAAATCAACGTTTAGTTCGGGTTTGTTTTGGAAAGCTGCTTAATCTGAGTATTTAGTGGCCAGATTTGAATAGTTCATGTTTTTTTTGGCATTTTTCCCAATTATTAAATATGGATGACTATCTATTTTCATTATAATCTTACCTATTAAAACATGATATTGACCATGGTACATAAATGTTGTTTCCGAAATTTGCCATTGATTTTATTAGGAATTGTATTCTTCATTAAGGGTAAAACTGTAAAACAATTTATATTTGATTTATTCATAATATCTTTTGTTTTCCTTTTTCTATCATAATCATGTCTAACGAAAATTTTTTTCAAAAATTTAATAAAATAATAATTAATTTCGAAATTAATATTAAAATAAATATTATAAATTATTCTTAACTAAAATTTAACTTAAAGAAATAAAATCAAGCATAATTAAGTTACTACATCAATTGGTACATATAATTATATAATTTAATACATAATTATTTTTATAAATTATATAATCATTAAAATTAATAAATTATTATTAAAATAAGAAAGTAGTATATAATATTGAAATAATAGTTTAAACTAAATAATATTATTGATAATCGATATATTTAACATAATCTATTATATTTTATTTTTTCTATTACAATAAATGTAACAATAATATTATTCAACCACAAGATAGTTTTTGTATTTAGAAATCATAATAATCAAAATATACGACTATAACCCAAAATAAAAATCCTGAAATAAAATAATATTATTAAAAATAAAGAAAAACAAATTGATGTATTTAAAAAACAATTTTATAAATATGTAATACAAATAAACTACGGTTAAAAAATAAGCTTAAACAAATATAAAATAAAAAACCTAAAGAAAATATTAACTTGCTACAAAAACACTGAATTGTTTGTTAGAATTGACAATTATTCTCCAAAACTTTTACAAAGAAAAAAAAATTGTTGTTCAAAATATTTACAAATCTTATCTTAATAATAAAAAAACATCCGTGCTAAGCACGAGTCAGAGTCTAGTTAATATTTTAAATATGGACAACTATAATATAGTTAAGATATTGAAACTATTAGCACTTGCCTGGATTGTCTGCAAGGCGTTTTGATTCGCTTGGCGAAGAGTAGGGTAACTTAGAATGCAAGAAACAAATAACATAGAGGGAAAGTAAAAAAAACTTGTGAATGTGCTGCGATCATTTTTGTGGATGAGACTGTTTGTTTATAGCGAAATCGAACAAAGTATTGATACACCATACACTTACGTTCATTTATATTTTATAACACTTGATCATTTTTTTCATATCCGTAAGGGACTCAAACATTTTCTCAATAACATATTTAAATGTTATATAAAAACATATCATTTGTGTTGGAGCTGGGAAGTGCATATAGAACCAACCTTCCATTATCATAATGCTAATAAGACCGAACTTCGTCATTATCTTTGGTTGTCGAGCATACTCTACTTTTAACGAGAACTCCAATGCAGCCCTTTCAATACTATTGTTTGCTGCTACACCCAACAAAATGAATTCGTGTTCCTACAATTTGAATTAGTGTATGACAAATAGTATTTCACCATGCATTGTTATTCCTTTTCAACTAAAAGACTAAAAAAATATATTTTTTTTACTTATAGAGTAAGTGATGATTGAGAAATACATAATAAATGCATTTTCCCCTTTTTGAATTAAATATAAATTTTATTCGACTAAAAAAACTGTACATCGAGTGCAACGTTTTTCCTAAAAAAACTAAAAACTAAAATAGTTTTCTACTATCTATCTTGTTGAATAAAAAACACAAGCAATCCACATTCTTCGGCGTTGTTTGATGGATAATGTCGAGTTGGCTGCGAATAGATTTTTCAATTCTCTTATTAAGCCTATGCAAATTTGGCAGATAATGCTGCTTGTTAAAATGTCTATTTGTTAATAAATATTAATAAAGCACCATTTTAGTTTATTACACATTTTTAGTTAACCGAAATTAATTTTTTTTTTTAATTTACACCATAGTAGTTTCAACGTATGAGTTAGAGTGAGATTTGTTTACTGTTTATTACTATTTTTGAAATGTTGAAATCATTGCACTGAGGATTTCGTTCCACTTTTTTTTGTGGAAATGTAATGACAAATTCATGTTTAGTTTGTATATTTTTTATAGTATTGTTTTTTATCCTTTAGGTTTTTTTTTATCAAACTCTTTTAAGTGTATTAGTTATTTTGGAATGAAATAGTATTTTTTTTGTTGCACAATATTCCTAGTTTTTTCATGTTTTATCATTTTTTATTACAATTGCTTTTTGGGCAATTATGAATCATCATTTGGTCGTAATATATTTTTTGGTTTTAGTTTATTTACTATTTTTTTTTTCAAAAAATGTCCACAAACTCTTAAGTCCTAAACTCTTAAGTCAAGCATTTTTATTTCATAAGTTACACATTTAGTTATATATAATATATACTTTATCAAAGCGAGAATGTTTGATAATCAAATCAATTTATGATTAAAATGATAGCTTTTAATTGTGCATCTTTTGGTCATTATTCTCAATATTAAAATTCAATACTACATAAAGACACACAAAATGATGTGTAACTAATTTGAAAGTGTTGAGAAAAATGGTGATCTAGATCTTACATCGTAGCTGTAAGTGAAAATGACACAATTTGAGTGTTAAACAGTGACAATTTAACGGTGGAGAGAACTTTGGAAGAGCATGATATGGAGATAATTGCATTAAAAGTAGAAGATCGGATGCACTTGTCTTCAGCGGAAGCTAACCGTATACTGGTATGGAGCTTGAATAATTGGAACTGTGTGCGTCAAGTGATAGATCTGAATGAGTTTATTTCGGCTGATTTTCATTTTTGTGACTTCCACCACTATCATTAGTGGTGATGCTAATGGTTTCAAAGTTTGAATGATGGAGAAAGCATGACATAATATGAATTGGTCGAAAAACCGATGTTTGGTTACCACATGTCTTCAACAAATTGTACCAAATTAACAACTCACATGATAAGGATGTAGCACTTATGTGTTATACAAATCTTGATCAACGAAGGTTGATTCGTTATAAATTTCTGAAATGTTATCAAAAATTCAAACTAGCGAAGCGTGGTAGCAAACTTTTGAACAATGCATCCAAGTTTGAAATTAATTTGAGACAAGTTTTTACCGCGGGGATGCTGGAGGAAGTATTAACATCTGGGACACGAACAACTTGAAGACAGTCATCTTTTTCTTTCTCAACACTTTCAACTTAGTTACACATCATTATGTGTGACATATTAAGATCTGGTACACGAACGAATTGAAGACAATCATCTTTTTCTTTCTCAACACTTTCAAATTAGTTACACATCATTATGTGTGTCACTATGTAGTATTGAATTTTAATATTGGGAATAATGATCAAAAGGTGCACAATTAAAAGCTATTATTTTAATCATAAATTGAAATTTGATCATCAAACATATTGTCACTTTGATAAAGTATATATAATGAAATAAAAATGATTGACTCTATCATTAATAACCAAATACTATTCTCAAAATTTAGGACTTTGGAGTTTGTGGACATTTTTAAGAACAAAATTAGTAAAAAAAAAAAAAAAAAAAATCAAACCCAAAAATACATTACTGACCAAATGAATCATTCATAATAAGCCAAAAAGCAATTGTAATAAAAAAAAGAAGAAGATAAAACATGAAAAACTATGAATATTATGAAATAAAAATACTACATTTCATAATAACTAATACCCCTAAAAGAGTCTCATAAAAAACTTAAGGGATAAAAAATACTATAAAAATATATAAACTAAACATAAATTTGTCATTAGTTCAAAAAAAAACAACATGAACTTGTCATTGCATTTCCAACAAAAAAAAGTTGAACGAAAGTCTCACTACGACGATTTCAACTTTTCAAAAATAGTAATAAACAGTAAAAAATCTCACTCTAACTCATACGTGGAAATTACTATGTTGTAAATTAAAAACAAATTAGTTTCAGTTAATTAAAATGTGTGATAAATTAAAATGGTGCTTTATTAATATTGAAATTAAAATTTGATATAAGAATTATAAAATAAAATAGCTTCGGATAATTAACAAATAGACACTTTAACAAGCGGCATTATCCGTCAAATTGGCATAGGCTCAATAGAAAATTGACAAGTCTAATTGCAACCAACTCGACAATATCCATCAAACAACACGAAAGAATGAGGATTGTTTGCGTTTTCTTTTTTTTTTCAACAAGATAGATAGTAGGAAACTATTTGAGTTTTAGTTTTTTTTTCTTTTAAAGAAAAATGTTACACTCGACATACAAATTTTTGAATCGAATAAAGTTTATATTCAATTCAAAAAAGGGGAAATGCATTTACTATGTATTTCTCAATCATCACTAACTCTATAAATAAATTTTTTTATGATTTCTAGTTTTAATCTTTTAGTTGAAAAGGATAACAATACATGGTAAATACTGTTTGTCATACACTAATTTATATTGTAAATTGTAAGAACACGAATTAATTATGTTGGATGTAGCCTCGAAAAATAGTAACGAAAGGGCGGGATCAGAGTTCTCGTTAAAAATAGAATATGCTCGGCAACCAAACGTAATGACGAAGTTCGGTCTTATTAGCGTTATGAAAACGGAAGGTTGGTTAATTAGGAGGTAGGGCCGGCCTAAGGAATATAGTGGCCCCAAGCAAAAAAAATCTATGGTCGTCTTAATATTGTTATCCAGAATCTCAAGTTAAATTAGTTTTAAAATATGTGTAAAATTACATGTAACATTTTTTAAACTTCATCTCTATGTGAAAAATAAATTTTGTGATCCTATATACATAATTATTATCATAAAAATTACAAATTTGTGGCCTCTAAATCTGGAAAATATATTGGTGGCCCTAAGCGGCCGCTTTGCTGACTTGTCCTCTGGGTCGGGCCTGTTAGGAGGGGTAGGTTGGTGCAATTTCTTAGAGCTAATTTATTAAGTAACTGATGGTATTGTTGACATTTATCTGGATCCTTTAATAAAATAATTGATTTCTGAGTTGGTTGTTGAAATAATCTTATGAACAATTTTTGGGTTCACCACAAAAATCAATTTGTTTACCCCTTCCTTCTTAACCAATCAAATCATTACACATAATCTACTATTAAAAAATTTTAAAAAAAAATTAAAATTGAAAATAAGAAAAAAACAAAACAAAAATAAAAGAAAATATGTTTTATTTTAGACAAAAAAATTAAAAACAAACGAATTTATAAAAAACTAAAACCTAAATCTTAATTTCTAAACCCTAAATTATAAACCCTAAACCATAATTTGAAAATCTAAAAGAAAAATAAATTAAAAACTAAATCCTAATCCCTAAACTCAATTTGTAAATTTTAAAAATAGAAATCTAAACTTTATTCCCTAAACCCCTAAACCCTTATTTAAAAAAACTAAAAAATTAATAAAAACTAAACCCTAGCCCTAAACCCTAATCCCTAAACCTTAAATCCAAGAGTTTAAATCTTAAACCCTAAACCTCAAATGACTTAAACCCAAAGGACTCCTAATCCCTAAATCCTAAACTCCAAAAGACTTAAACCCTAATCTTTAAACCCTAAACTCTAAAAGACTAAAACCCTAACCATAAACCCTAATTCCTAAACCCTAAATCTTAATTTGTAATTTTTTAAAAATATTATTATCTATTTTTATAAAATGTTTGAATTTGTTTAATTTCTTTATTTTAATTTTGTTATTTTATTTAGAAATAATATCACATGTCATATTTTTATTTTTATTGGTTAAGAAAAAAGGGGTGAACCCATTAGGGGTGAATCCAAGTATTTTTCATGAATAATTGAACAAGTCGACATGTTTTTGTTTAATGTGTGTTTTTACATACGAAATTGTTTGATCAAGTAGTTATGTTAAAAAGGAATATTTACGTCTTAGTCTGCTGCATGTCTTTTCTTATTAATTTTACTAAACAAAAGGCTGTTAAGTAAATTCCATGTTCGGGAAACCATAAATACCATAGGAAATCGAAAAAACAAATTTTCGAGCAGAACATCATTTATGGCATCTCTGAGATTCTTGTCATCAACAGCATCGTAGAAGCAATCACGTGACCTCGACTCACTTATCAGTTTAGCCCAAATGGAACCACTCAGTGCAAGAGTCGTCTCGTTGCCAATCACCCACAAACAGTGCCAGGGGCGGAGGAGTAAGGTGGTAAGGGGGTCAGCCGACTCCACTTAATTTTTTAAAATATATTATATTTTGTTAAAAATTGAGTATGACCCCATTACAAAATTTTAGTTGACCCCATACAAAATAAAAAGATACCGAAGACAAAAACAATTTAGGTGTATGGTTTTATGTTTGTTTTGGCTCAAATTTAGTTTTAACTCACTTAAAGTTTTAATTAATTCATTTCCTTTTCATCCCTTGTGTTTTTGTTTGTTTTATGCTCAGTTTTAATTTAAGTCCACTTAAAGTTTTAATTAATTTCCTTTTTCTTGCATGTGTATCTTGTTTTCATTTTTTTTAATTGTTTACCAAAGAACTAAAACAAGTAAAACATCTCACCTATTCATGTTAAATTATTTTATATTTTCAAATTAGTTTAATATCTTTATTATATTTTATGTTTTGATTAGATTAGGTATGATATGATTTAAACTCATATAAAAGTTTAAAGTTTATATTTATTAATCTGTGAATAGAAATATCTTTAATTCATCAACCAATGAGAAAAAATTGTATTGGTCATCAATTTTTTAAATAATTGTTTCATTTTTTACAAAAAAATTATTTAAAAATATAACAACTGAAACATTAATGAATTTTTTTAAGTTACAAGTAAACATAAAGTATATTTATAGCCATTTTAATAATTTTATAAATTATATTTATATTTATATATATTTTGCCTCCAGTACATAAACATTCTGGCTCCGCCACTGAACAGTGCCTTGCACGCGTGAGTGCCACGTTGGCTCTTTGACGGTTGTTGAGAAACCCAACCTTTCCGTTACCGTTACTTCTAACGGTGGAGATCATGATAACGTCTTCTTCTCCTCCTTGAAACTGTTGAGATTGAACCTATGATTAAATCTCCAACAAGAAGAAGAAGGAAAAGAAGAAGTGAAGAAGAAGAAGATGGCGTGAACAAAGGCTTCATGATCCAAGAAGAAGAAGAAGAAGAAGTGAAGATGAAGAAGAAGAGCAAAGAAGAAGAAGAACAAAGGAGGAAGCGTGTGACTCAAGGAAGCAAGGAAGAAGATGTGTAAGCTGGAGCAAGTCAACGACAGAACAAGAGAAGCCAAAGAAGAGTTGGTTTGTGTAACAAGAAGTTACACAACAAGAGGAATAAGAGTAACTAGTTTAGCTTTTGGTTAAGAAGCTAACTAAGTTAAGTTAAGCCAATGGAGTTGGTAAGAGTTGTTAGATGTGTAAGGTTAGTTGGTTAACCTTGCTTGTAAGAATAGTCTAAGGCCTAAAGTAGAGGCATGGACTAGTAATAGTTGTTAGAGCTAAGTGTGGTAGTAAGTAATGGAAAACTACTATAAGAATGTGTGGACAATGTTGTGTAAAAGTATCCAAGTTATCAATGTAGACATAAAGTGTTAAACGTTTGTTGTTCTCTCTCTTAACAAAAGAAACAAGACAAAGAGTGAGAGAGAGACAAAGCAAAAGAGTTAGAGTTCCGCTGCAAGTAAAAGAGAGAAAGAAACCGTGTTACACAAGATACGCATTTGTGTAACACAAAGAAGAAAAAAACAGAGCACAAAGAAAATCAAAAGTTCAACATGGTATCAGAGCTACTTGATCTTTGGAGCGTGTTAGAAGAAGAAGAAGAAGATGGAGAGATCCATCAATGAAGAGAATAAATGATGGAGACAGCCATCAACAAAGAAGAAGAAGAAAGATGGAGACAGCCATCAAACAAGAAGAAATCAGTCTAAGGAAAAGGCTGAAGAGAAGAAGAAAAGAGAAAGATGGAGACAACCATCAAAGAAAAGAACAAGAAGAAAGTTCAGTCAAATAACAAGACTGGAGAGAGGAGAAAGAAAGATCAAGCTGAGACTAAGTCAACAAGGGGGAAAGAAAGAAAGGTGGTGACAAGAGAGAAGCATCATCAACCTTCACTATCACAGTCACAACCATACCGTCAAGAAGAAGTCTTCAGGTGCATTCAAGAAGATAGAGAAATCTTCTGAAAAACAGCAATGGAGAAAGCGGTGTGGAGATGGTGTGGTGGAAGGAGAATTCTGGATCCTTGCTCGGAAATGTCTTGGTGAAGCTCAAAGATGCGGAGGAAGAATCGCTTGATGAAGTTAAGAATCCATGTGGTTCTTCAACTGAAACAAGAAGAAGAAGCCGTGAAGAAAAATAAAAAGAGACAGCTAAGGAAGCTGTGGAGAAGGAAAAGAAAGTTTTCCCAAGAGGAGAACAATAAAGAAGGCACCATTGCAAGCTTAGTTGGAGCCTCTAAGATGAAATGTAGACTAAGAAGTCTTGCATCGAAGTGGAAGAAACTAAGTCTGTGGCAGCAATGATGTCAAAAGAACAAGAAGAAGAGGGCGTGGCTGAGATAAAAAAAGATCAACAAGCTGCAAGGTGTTGGTCATTCTCAACCATCAGTGATATGGAAGGGATAAACCAGCATCAAGAACAAGAAGAAGCCCACGTGAATGAAGCTTAGAACCTGAGAAGTTCGAAAGCTGAAACCGGAGAAACCAAGGCGACAAAGCAGAGGTGATGATTCAAGAACCAAACAACTAAGGCTAAGGTGATGACTCAACAAGCCAAACAGTCCAAAGTTAAAGAAAGCTGAGGTAAAGGTCAAGAGAACCAAAGAAACCAAAGCTAAGAAAACCGAGGTGATGGATGAAGAGTCAAAAGAATCCAAAGCTAAAGTGATGGTCTGAAGAATCAAACAACCAAAGTGGAAGCCAAGGTGAAAGTTCTAAGAATCAAACAGTCCAAGGTTAAAGGAAACCGAGGTGATGGTTCAAAGAATGAAGGGCACAAGAAGATGAGAAGAAGAAGCTCACCAAAAGAGGGAGCAGAAGCTGGTTGAAAAATCAGTTGGAGAAGAAGTGAGTGAAGCTCACAAAAACAGAGTATAAAGGCGAAGAAGATCTGTCAAAAGATGACAAAGAGATTCGCACAAGAAAAAGTTGGATTCTTGGAGATTCATCTCAAGAGAGAGAAGAGAATCACAAGAAAAGAACAAGAAAGATGGGAATCAAGTCCCTAAATGAAGTTGAGGATTTAATCATAAGGTTCAAGAGGGAGTGTTGAGATTGAACCTATGATTAAATCTCCAACAAGAAGAAGAAGGAAAAGAAGAAGTGAAGAAGAAGAAGATGGCGTGAACAAAGGCTTCATGATCCAAGAAGAAGAAGAAGAAGAAGAAGAAGAAGAAGTGAAGATGAAGAAGAAGAGCAAAGAAGAAGAAGAACAAAGGAGGAAGCGTGTGACTCAAGGAAGCAAGGAAGAAGATGTGTAAGCTAGAGCAAGTCAACGACAGAACAAGAGAAGCCAAAGAAGAGTTGGTTTGTGTAACAAGAAGTTACACAACAAGAGGAATAAGAGTAACTAGTTTAGATTTTGGTTAAGAAGCTAACTAAGTTAAGTTAAGCCAATGGAGTTGGTAAGAGTTGTTAGATGTGTAAGGTTAGTTGGTTAACCTTGCTTGTAAGAATAGTCTAAGGCCTAAAGTAGAGGCATGGACTAGTAATAGTTGTTAGAGCTAAGTGTGGTAGTAAGTAGTGGAAAACTACTATAAGAATGTGTGGACAATGTTGTGTAAAAGTATCCAAGTTATCAATGTAGACATAAAGTGTTAAACGTTTGTTGTTCTCTCTCTTAACAAAAGAAACAAGACAGAGTGAGAGAGAGACAAAGCAAAAGAGTTAGAGTTCCGCTGCAAGTAAAAGAGAGAAAGAAACCGTGTTACACAAGATACGCATTTGTGTAACACAAAGAAGAGAAAAACAGAGCACAAAGAAAATCAAAAGTTCAACAGAAACCCGTCAACAGATCGAACATTCAGAGTAAAAAGCTTATCTGATAAGGAACTGTACTTATTTCCAATTCTCTCTTGGATTGCTCTTACTTGTCCTTTGTAAGGCGAGACCACTCCTACGCTCATCTTCATCCTTCTTTCACTTGAAGTTGTTTCAAAATAAATAAACGACAAAGAATAAAGCAACATGATAATACTTACTTGCAGATCAAGAAAGATGATACCTTTGGAAAGATTGGATACGATTTCAGAAATGACAGCAACTTCAACCATGTTCTTAGGACTATGTCCATCACCAAACTCTTCATTCCCAGGACCAACATTGATAAATGAGAAAGAACCAAACATGTTTCCTTGAAGAAACCTCTTTTGATAAATGCTTTCTTGAACAACAGCAGCATCTGTGATCCTCCCACCATAAAACTCCTTGTTGGGGAAACAGCTAATGGATGGATGCATTCGGTATTGAACGTTAAGCAAGTTCTTGTTGTGACCAAGCAGAACTAACCTCTCAAACAAGCTTCTTCCGAATTTAGCCTTATCACAAATCTACCATATACAATATTAGTTTCGAAAATAAAGATAGTTATATAACAAGAGAGAGAGAGAGTACCTGGCTTTGAACCATTGCCGGCAACTGAAACTCATCTCCTATTAGAACAGCATGACGTATCCCAGAAAGTTGCAATGCAGCAACTGATTCACATTCTTTAAGCTGAGCTGCATCATCAACCACAAGAAGGTCTATAGACCCAGTCCTTTCAGCACTCATTTCTGCCGCACCAGAAGCTGTGCAGAAGATGATATGTGCATTCTGTAGACAAAATGACCTAATACTTTCGTTTTCCAACATGTCTGAAATCTCAAAACGTTTTGGAAGCAAACGTAGAGCCTCAAGGCATTCAGTACTGATGAGTCTGTTGAAACAATCGAATCTGAAACTTCCCTTGATGAAATCAATTCTAGAAGAATTCTCTTGCTAGAAATATCTAACGCGCTCAAGAGCTTTACGGGCAGTGATCATACCAGTTTCACACTCTTTGTGTGATTACAGTTCCTTGTCTTAATGCAACCCAAAACTGCAGCTTCTTGGGAAGAGTTCAGTGTAGGACCCGAGTTTACGGGTTGTATACGAACGGTGAATGAATCGCGGTTTGTGTATACGTTAAGGAAAGACAAACGGAGTCGAGACGATGATGTCTCTTTCCTTAACTCGAATTATCACCCGTAGTGTGACGGTTTCTGTGTGATAATCGAATCCCAGGATAAAACCGATATCGAAACGTTTTCGCAACACTCGAAGACGTTCCCAACGAACGAAAGTTATACGTACACTCTCGAGAACTTACGCAATGAGGAGGAGATGAAGGAACAAGAAAAACAGAGCGTGTATGTGTGAATGTTTTTTCCGTGTAGAACAGAGAGGTGAAGCTCTGTTTTTATAGAGAAAGCAAAGGAAGGAGATGAGCCGTTGAAGAGGTCGAAGAGACGCGCGTAAATCACGGGGAGTGGAGATGACTTTCGGCTTGGTGGGACAAAGATGTCGAGAGCATATTCTCAACGTTCAAAATTGTCGCGAATGATAATTAATTGAACCGAATGTTTAACTAAACCACCAAACCGGTTAACCAATTGATTTTGGTTTACCAAAAATTTCTCCAAAAAATAATACGCACGCGGAGGCCCCTTCGGGGCCTATTACCAAGACCCAAGACCCAAGACCCAAGACCCAAGACCCAAGACCCAAGACCCAAGACCCAAGACCCAAGACCCAAGCCCAAGCCCAAGCTTGGCACGGCACGGCGGCGCGCACGCGTGTGGTCTTTGCATCCTCTCTCTCACACTCCATAGTGTATCCAAGCCATTTGAACAATGACATGAGAGTGTCCTTATTTATACTAGTGTAAGATTTCCCTTTTAACCAATGTGGGACAATTTACACTTGCTTCTCATTAAATTGTGCCAACATATTATGACCTTTCATGAGTCCATAGCCCATTTGATTTCTCATTCACACACACACATTTTATAAAGCCCAAAGCTTTATTTTCCTTATAAAATTTGTTCCAACAATCCCCCACATGAATAGAAATTACTCTAAACATAGAAGACTCGACAGACTCGAAAGACCTATACTAGACATTGACTAGACTAGACATTGACTTGACTAGACTAGACAGACTTTCGAGAGTATATGCGAAAATGTAACTGTGTCTGATAGGTAGCATTTTTCAGCTTTGAACCAATCATTTTTAATATCTGTCGGGTTTACTGGCCGGGAGGTGAACATGATGTCTTGAACCAACCGGAGTTTTATGTAAACCGAGACAACATGTATCGCGCAGCGACATTTTCTCGTAGAACTTTGTTCTCTGTTTTTGTTCATTTTGGCCTTGAACATTCCTGGTTTTCATGAGTGAACTTGGAGAATATAGCCTATCTTTCATTCTCCTAGAAACGGCCCCATTTCACACTCACTAGGTGATCTGCCATTAGTTTCTTTTCAGAAGTATCCTGTCATACTCCACTATTGTGAAACTATGGAATCATTAAAAGCCAATGCTTATCCTTTTCCACATACAGGTAGCACTATTCATCATTCAAGGAACTGGGTAAGACATAAGTCTTGCATTGCTCGATTTCATTTGAATTAGTTTTCCCTTTGAACCTACATTCTGGGATCTCCAGTCACGTAAGTAGGGTTTCCATCAAATTTCCTCTTAGTTCGTAGGCTTCAAACCCATTCCTCTTGATGATTTTAGAACTTTATCTCACGGCAATCCTTTCGTGAAAGGATCCGCTAGATTGTCATTCGTTCTGATATAATCTACATGGATTATACCAGTGGTTATAAAGTTCCTAATGGATTTATGACGTCTCCTAATGTGACGATTTTTACCATTATACAAGGTACTTTTTGACCGTAGTATCGCTGATTGGCTATCACAATGCATACGGATAGCGGATACAGGTTTATCCCACTCTGGGATATCTTCCAACCAATTCCAAAGCCATTCTGCTTCAGCAGCTGCGGTGTCTAGAGCTACTAGCTCTGACTCCATCGTGGATCTGGCTTGAATTGTTTGTTTGGAAGATCTCCAGGACACTGCTGCACCCGCAAGTGTAAAGACATATCCACTCGTGGATTTCGAGTTTTGAGAGTCAGATATCCAATTTGCATCGCTATATCCCTCCAAAATAGCCGGCTCTTTACCATAGTGCAGACCATAATTTTTGGTATGACGTAAGTAGTTCAATACTCTAGTTATACCTTTCCAATGTTTATGTCCTGGATTACTGGTGTAGCGGCTCAATACATTTACTGCGTGCGCTAAGTCGGGTCTAGTACAATTTGTTAAGTACATCAGACTTCCGATCACCCTTGCGTACTCCAATTGTGAAACTGCTTCACCTGAGTTTTTCTTCAAGTGAAGTTGAGTATCAACAGGAGTTTTTGATGTCCCTTTTGAGTAAGCCTTAAACCTCTCAAGTATATTTTCAGCATAATGTGCTTGGGATAAGGTTATACCTTCTGTAGTTCTAATGATCTTAATCCCTAAAACTACATCCGCAAGTCCCATATCTTTCATGTCAAATCTCTGGCTAAGCATGTTCTTAGTCTGATTGATCATATCTTTGGTACTGCCAATGATGAGCATGTCGTCTACGTATAAACATAGCAAGACATACCCTTGTGGAGTACTTCTTACATAGATACACTTGTCACACTCGTTTATGCTGAAACCGTTCGACATCATTACGTTGTCAAACTTTTCATGCCATTGTTTTGGAGCTTGCTTAAGTCCATATAATGACTTCACAAGTCTACATACCTTGTGTTCTTGTCCAGGGACAATAAACCCTTCGGGTTGTTTCATATAAATCTCCTCTTCTAATTCTCCATTTAGAAAAGCAGTTTTAACATCCATTTGATGGATTTCTAGGTCTCTTAATGCTGCTATGCCGATCAGCATTCTTATTGAGGTTATTCTCGTTACCGGAGAATAAGTATCAAAGAAATCCAAACCTTCTTTTTGGCGAAATCCTTGAACCACAAGCCTAGCCTTGTATTTATCTACCGAGCCATCGGTTTTCAACTTGGTTTTGAAAATCCATTTACTCCCTAGTGGCTTAAACCCTTGAGGTAGATCGGTTATCTCCCAAGTGTGATTCTGCATAATAGAATCAATCTCACTATTAACGGCTTCCTTCCAAAAAGGTGCGTTAGGTGTAGTCATGGCTTATGTGAACGTCTTTGGTTCATTCTCTAAAAGAAAGACCATCAGGAAATCCTCGCCAAAGTCTTTTTCCTTACGAGCTCTCTTGCTCCGTCTAAGTTCAACTTCTACAATTTCAGGAGCTGAAGTACCCGAAGTACTAGCTTCACTATCATCTCTTTGTTCACGTGTCCGCTTAGGATTAGATTTATCTTTACACGGGAACACCGTTTCAAAGAAGGATGCATTGCGAGATTCCATTACGGTATTTACATGGATATCCGGTATGTCCGATTTATGAACCAAGAACCGATAAGCACTACTGTTGTGCGCATATCCGATGAAAATACAGTCCACAGATTTCGGTCCTATCGTGACCTTTTTCGGAGGCGGCACTGCCACTTTTGCTAGGCACCCCCACACTTTCAGGTATTTATACGAAGGTACAACACCTTTCCAAAGTTCATAGGGTGTCTTGCCGGTGACCTTGTGCAGAATTTTGTTAAGAATATAGTTTGATGTAAGCAACGCTTCCCCCCACATGTTCTGGGCTAACCCAGAATCTTGAAGCATTGCGTTCATCATCTCTTTCAGAGTTCGGTTCTTTCGTTCCGCAACTCCGTTAGATTCCGGTGAGTAAGGGGCAGTCGTCTGATGGATAATTCCATGTTCCATACAGAAAGCATTGAATCGGCCATCATATTCTCCTCCTCTATCACTTCTGACTATTTTAATAGTCTTACTAAGTTGATTTTCAACTTCCAGTTTATATTCTTTAAATTTATCCAACGCCTCATCTTTGCTATGCAATAGATATACATAACAATATTTCGTATGATCATCGATAAAAGTCACGAAATACTTTTTCCCACCTCTAGTAGGAGCATACTTTAAGTCACATAAATCCGTGTGAATTAAATCTAGAGGTGCGTTAGTCCTTTCGACTTTGGGCGATGGTGTTTTTGTGAGCTTAGCCTGTACGCACACTTCACATTTTTCTTTACTAATTTTGCATTTCGGGATTAGGTTTGAATTCATTAATCGGTTTATTGATTTATAATTCACATGTCCTAATCTTTCATGCCAAATATCAAAAGACTCAAGCAAGTAAGCAACGGACTTATTCTTATTCATTGTGGAATCAGTTACAACAGTTGAAACATTTGCAACATCATTCTTAACAACAATCTCATTCTTGGTTTTCGAGGTACTTGCTTCTTCTTTCTTGAGGACAGTCATGACACACATCTTGACAAGTCCATTCTTCACGAATCCTCTTCCCAGGTACATGCCCCACTTCTTGAGGGTAAGGTTGTCGCCTTCGAAGATCACTGAGAAACCGGCCTTGCTCAGCAGCGTACCGGAAATGAGGTTCTTCCTCATGTCGGACACATGTTTCACGTTTTTCAACGTGATCTCCTGTCCTGAGGTCATCCTCAACACCACCGAACCCTTTCCTTCGATCTTCGAGACAGCCTTGTTACCCATGAAGAGTGCCTCCTCAGACTTGTTCTTCTGATAGGTACTGAACATGGACCTATCATTGCAGATGTGGGTTGTGGCACCAGTATCATACCACCATTCGTTGGTCTTCTCATCCACCATGTTAACCTCTGTCACCACAGCACAAAGGTCCTCCTCGGTCAGATTTGCCTGATACTTAGCCGCTTTCTGCTTGGAGCGGCACTCACTGGACTTGTGACCATTCTTCCCACAAGCGTGACATTTGCCTTTGAAGAACTTCTTATTGTCTTCAGTGGGGGCATGGGAAGACGAAGAACCATACTTCTTGAAGTTCTTCCCGTTAGTCTTCAAGGGAGAATTAGCAATTGTCTTGCCCTTCCCCTTGCCCATACTCCCCTTCTCCTTGTTGTGGGTTGCCACATTCACGTTGTGTTCACGGACTTGGACACCGTTTGCTTGACGGTTCCGGTCCTCTGTGTTCAGCCTCTGGATCAAATCCTCCAGTGAGATGGCCTTCCTCTTATGCTTGAGGTAGTTTTTGAACGTCAGCCAACTTGGAGGAAGCTTCTCGATGAAACTATTCACCGTGAAGATTTCACAGATAGACATTCCCTCTGTAGCGACTTCCTGACAGATTCGCTGGAACTTCTCCACCTGTTCCATGATGGGTTTGTCGTCCACCATCTGGAACTCCAAGAACTTTGCCGTTGCGTGCTTCTGGCATCCAGCATCATCGACCTTGTACTTTTTCACCAAGGCGGCCCACAGGGATTTGGCGGTCTTTTGCTCGCAATATATCGCATATAGCGGCTCAACAAGACGGCCGAGAATCCATCCTTTCGTCATGTAATCTCCTTGATTCCATGCATCCAGAGTCCCGACGGTGTACACATCGCCGGGTCCTTCTCCAATTTCGGGTTGATCCTCCTCGAGGTACCGCGAGAGATGCATCGCATGGAGATAGAACTTCATCTGGTTCGACCACATCTTCCAGCTTTTGCCGTTGAACTTGTCAGGCAATAAGCCTTGGCACGATGACTTTCGGGGCCTATTACCAAGACCCAAGACCCAAGACAAGACCCAAGACAAGACCCAAGCCCAAGCCCAAGCCCGGCCCGGCACGGCGGCGCGCGCGCGTGTGGTCTTTGCATCCTCTCTCTCACACTCCATAGTGTATCCAAGCCATTTGAACAATGACATGAGAGTGTCCTTATTTATACTAGTGTAAGATTTCTCTTCTAACCAATGTGGGACAATTTACACTTGCTTCTCATTAAATTGTGCCAACATATTATGGCCTTTCATGAGTCCATAGCCCATTTGATTTCTCATTCACACACACACATTTTATAAAGCCCAAAGCTTTATTTTCCTTATAAAATTTGTTCCAACATTCAGTTTAGCTGAACGGATTATAGACAAAACACGGTCAGAATCATAACCACCAGCATCATTCCCACAACAAACACATTGTTCTGTAATAACCTGAAAATAAAAAGTACCACAAATTAATGGAATTTTAGCATAAAATAAACATATTTTGCAGTAGAGGGATCAAGTATAAAGAATCCATAAAATACAAAAAAAAAACGCAAAAAGATTAAGTTAAAAGACATACCATTGTGTTTTCTTGCAGAACACTCTTGATTAGGGTCGGATTGGCAGCTTCGTTGAACAACGCGTTCCAAATTCGTGTATTTGTTGTTGAATTCATGAGGAAAACACCGAAACGAAATAAATGTTTGTTTTCTTGATATGAGCGAATTGGATATTCATGAAGATAAGGTATAGAGCTAGACGAACGGACAGAGATGCTAAGATCACCGTCAGAAGAGAACACGTAAGCGAGATGTAGAGGATTCAAGTCATCAATTCGTCTTGGCTTTTCCTTTGTGAGAGCAATAACATCTCCGCATTTTGGCTGGTACTTTGTACTTATAGTACCTGCTGCATCCTTGAGTGTTATATCATAGACCTTGTTTGATGAACTTCCTCTTGATTCTTTCGTCTCCACAGAATGTATTTGAAACACAAGAGATCTCGATAAGGACTTGAAGCTTGAGGATAACTCGGTACGCGTTTCCTCGAGTAGATGAGGAACAAAACACTGACGGTACTCATCAACCGATCTAAACTTGTCTGGTATTGTCTTTATCTGTTACACCATTGATAATGTATTAGTGACAAATAAATGTGGTCCGTAGCGGACTATTGTCCATCCTAAAAATCAAACGGTTTAGTCTGCACTTAAATTAGTCTGTAACCACAGTTACCATTCGAAACCTTAAGAGTCCCAAGAGTTAACTTTTTACGAATGAGGCTTTTATTGCCATTTTCTTCTCTACAGCCTTGAAAGTCAATTTTTTTATTTTTTACTCTTTCTACTGTTGCTTTTTTAAAAGTCTCCTAAACATGACTTTAAAACATCTGTTAGAATTTTGTATCTAATACTTTTAAAATAAAAATGATTAATTAGAGGATAGATTTAGTTATAAACGTTTTATGGGATAAAAGAGGCATGATTTTTATTTAATTAACAAAAGCAAACGACTTTTCAAATACTGATAGATAGTTATTATTTTTATATGTATTAAAATTTATTGATTTAAAATTTGATTGTTACAAATATTACACAAAATTTACAAAAATACATTTCTTTTTTTATTAGTATAAAAACGTATTGGAAAATAAATAGAAAATTATCTGCAAGATAACGATCTAGAATTATTTACAGCTTGTCACGAACACTAGTCACCATATTCACGAAGCAATGTATTTGACTATTTGTCATATACTATTATGATTCACGAACACTGTCACCATGCATTGTTTTAATTGGTTGAAAGCTAATAGTATAAGCTTCATGTATGGAAGCATTTTGCAAGATGATTGTGAAAGTATTAAAAAAAAAAAGGGATGGATGAGATCCGAATCTGGAGACTGACTGAGACATGGGTGCAGGGGATGCAGCAGAGAGATCTTTGAGACAAGGGAAACTAAGTTGAGGGAAAAGAATAAAAAGAGCTAAACAGCAAAGTTGAAGAATTATAAACCCATCTCTAAGATATCAATAGTTCAAACAGAGAGCTAGATGTGTTTTATTTTCCAATTGAACAAGTGGCAAAAGCAAAATGAAAAAAACTGAAATCTTAGAATCAGTCAGTAAAATAAAACTGATGCAAGAAACAAATAACTCATAAACTTAAACATGAAAAAAAAAAAAAAAACAGAAATCCTTAGTTACTTGCTGATAAATAGAAACGATGATGTTTAGTGGCCATTTGCAAGAAACGAACGGATCTAACATTCATCACGGTAGGCTTAGAACATTACCATTAAAGGTTCTAAGTGTGGAATTCTTAAAAAAAAATTATTAAAATATTATGGGTCCCACGTGAATAGTTAAGAACCGGATTTTAAAAATCCTTATTTAAGAATCGGTTCTTACACTGTTCATGACACGTGGCAGATTACCATTCGTCTATTTTTTTTTCGCTTTTTATATATTTTTTTAAGACCACCCTATGTGATTCATGGATGGTGATGGTCTTAGTTGCACCAAACTTGGGAGATAAGCAGATGAACACACAAGTGGGGGACTATGAAAATTCGGAGTAAATCCTTTATAGCCAGGTCCGGCTTCCCATATATTGGGAGCTTCCCCAAGATCCACAGTTTTATAATATCCGTCTTCTCCAATGATAAAAGTTGTGTAGTGATGAGGGGTCTCGGTGATTTCATATCCGTCAATCTCGATAACCACAACGACTTTCTCTTCCTCTTCAATGAAGAAGCTCCCATATGACTCGTCAACCCACCGAACGTCATGATCACCAATTAGTGGTCTCATATCCACGTTCATAAACTTGCTCCATGTCACAGCATTGGGCTCAATCTTAGTGGTAACCCAAATCTCTAGTGACACAATTGTTTCTGTACCTTTCTGATGTAGCAGGGCGAGCTTTTCGTCTCTAACAGATGAGAGGATCACAGTATCTTCGCTCAAAGCTTGAATCGGAAGAGGCAGACGCTGTCCAAACCTCTCTGTTGTAAAATCAAAACAGATTACAAAATCTTCAAATATATCTATCTTGTCATGAGCCCAAATATAAGTATTTCCCTTCAAAGACATGCCACGGTGTTGGTGATAGAGTTCTACCTCCCAGTCGGGTATGATCTCAAGAACCCTCCATGAATTAGAGCTAAAGTCGTAGATTTCATACTCTAAAATCTGTAAACAGTCATGATCAATAAACCTCAAGATTTTGTGGTTACGGTTCATGTCGTAACCAAAGAGATAATTGTCTAGACAGTCGAAAGATGTTATGGGACTTATCGACCTTGTTTGCCTCAAATAAGGGTTCCACGCCAGGAGTCTCGAACTGTCCATGACTACAAATAACAATAACCCGTCGCAATGTAAAACTCTCTGAATCTCGACTTGATTAAATAAATCTACCTGCTTTATAGAGAGAACCAAGTCTTCTTCTTCTTCTTCCTTGCGGCTGAGATGGAATCTCAATGAACAAACCTTGATATCCATCGTCATGAACCCCAAAAACTGATGCTGCCTTGCCGCTTCTTTACCCAAAATCCAATCTTTGGATAAACGGTTCCATAATTTGCAAGTGGATCGCACTTCTCGCAGAGATGTTATCGGAACCTTGCTGAGTATCTTCTCCGCTACCAAATCATGTGGAAGATCGCATATCCTCATTCTTCCAAGCTTTCAAGAGGGGCCGCACAATATAATTAATTAAGGATCTAGGTCTTTCTCTCTAATAAAGTTATCTATAATATAATTAAGAGAATTGGAAAAAAGGAAAACAATGAAATTGTTAAATATGGATGACTATCTATTTTCATTATAATTAATATTTTAAATATGGATAACTATAATATAGTTAAGATATTGAAACTATTAGCGCTAGCCTGGATTGTCTGTAAGGAGTTTTGATTGGCTTGGCGAAGAGTAGGGTAACTTAGAATGCAAGAAACAAATAGCTTAGCGGGAAACTTTTAAAAAAAAAAATTGAAAAAGCCAAAGTCCTTAGATTTTATTATAGTAAGCCGATAAATATAAAAGATTATGATCATGATTGACCATTTTCAAGAAATGAAATCTGATATTCATCTTTGCACGGTAGGTTGAGTTGCACCAAGCTTGGGAGATAAGAAGATGAGCACACAAGTGGGGAGAATGAATTTGCGGAGTATATGTCCTTTATGTCCAGCTTCAGGAATTTCCAGAGATCGGGAGCTACTTGAAGACTCACATTTTTATATTGTCTGTCGTCTCCAATAATAACATTTATGTGGTAATGAGCAGTCTTGGTAAGTTCATAACAGAATTCATGTCCATCCATATCGAAAACCACAAGGACTTTCTCTTCCTCGTCAATGAAGAAACTTCCATATGACTTGTCAAACAGAACATAACGATCACCAATTAGTGGTCTCATATCCACCTTCATAAACTTGCTCCATAACGCACTGCATTAGACTCAATCTTAGTCGTAACCCAAATTTCTAGTGCCTCCATTTTTTCTTAGTGAGAGATGTCTTTTAAGGAAATTAACATATCTGTTTCTTAGATTCATTTGGGCTTACACAATATGATGGTACTAAAAACTTGTGAATGTGCTGCCATCATTTTTGTGGATGAGACTGTTTGTTTATGGCGAAATCGAACAAAATATTGATACACCATACACTTACGTTCATTTATATTTTATAACACTTGATCATTTTTTTCATATCCGTAAGGGACTCCAACATTTTCTCAATAACATATTTACATGTTATATAAAAAACATATCATTTGTGTTGGAGCTGGGAAGTGCATATAGAACCAACCTTCCATTATCATAAAGCTAATAAGACCGAACTTCGTCATTATCTTTGGTTGTCGAGCATACTCTACTTTTAACGAGAACTCCAATGCAGCCCTTTCAATACTATTTTTTGCGGCTACACCCAACAAAATGAATTCGTGTTCCTACAATTTGAATTAGTGTATGACAAATAGTATTTCACCATGCATTGTTATTCCTTTTCAACTAAAAGATTAAAACTAGAAATCATATATATATTTTTTACTTATAGAGTAAGTGATGATTGATAAATACATAATAAATGCATTTCCCCTTTTTGAATTAAATATAAATTTTATTCGACTCAAAAACCCGTACATCGAGTGCAACGTTTTTCTTAAAAAAACTAAAAACTAAAATAGTTTTCTACTATCTATCTTGTTGAATAAAAAACACAAGCAATCCACATTCTTCGGCGTTGTTTGATGGATGCGAATAGATTTTTCAATTCTCTTATTAAGCCTATGCAAATTTGGCAGATAATGCTGCTTGTTAAAATGTCTATTTGTTAATAAATATTAATAAAGCACCATTTTAGTTTATTACACATTTTTAGTTAACCGAAATTAATTTTTTTTTTAATTTACACCATAGTAATTTCAACGTATGAGTTAGAGTGAGATTTGTTTACTGTTTATTAGTATTTTTTGAAATGTTGAAATCATTGCACTGAGGATTTCGTTCCACATTTTTTGTGTGGAAATGTAATGAAAAATTCATGTTTAGTTTGTATATTTTTATAGTATTGTTTTTTTATCCTTTAGGTTTTTTTTTTATCAAACTCTTTTAAGTGTATTAGTTATTTTGGAATGAAATAGTATTTTTTGTTGCACAATATTCCTAGTTTTCATGTTTTATCATTTTTTATTAGAATTGCTTTTTGGGCAATTATGAATGATCATTTGGTCGTAATATATTTTTGGGTTTTAGTTTATTTACTAATTTTGTTTTTCAAAAAAATGTCCACAAACTCTTAAGTCCTAAACTCTTAACTCAAGCATTTTTATTTCATAAGTTACACAGTTATATAATATATACTTTATCAAAGCGAGAATGTTTGATAATCAAATGTCAATTTATGATTAAAATGATAGCTTTTAATTGTGCATATTTTGGTCATTATTCTCAATATTAAAATTCAATACTACACAAAGACACACATAATCATGTGTAACTAATTTGAAAGTGTTGAGAAAAATGGTGATCTAGATCTTACATCGTAGCTGTAAATGAAAATGACACAATTTGAGTGTTAAACAGTGACAATTTAACGGTGGAGAGAACTTTGGAGGGGCATGATATGGAGATAACTGCATTAAAATTAGAAGATCGGATGCACTTGTCCTCAGCGGAAGCTAACCGTATACTGGTACGGAGCTTGAATAATTAGAACTGTGTGCGTCAAGTGATAGATCTGAATGAGTTTATTTCGGCTGATTTTCATTTTTGTGACTTCCACCACTATCATTAGTTGTGATGCTAATGGTTTCAAAGTTTAAATGATAGAGAAAGTATGACATAATATGAATTGGTAAACCGATGTTTGGTTACCACATGTCTTCAACAAATTGTACCAAATTAAAAACTCACATGATAAGGATGTAGCACTTATCTGTTATACAAATCTTGATCAACGAAGGTTGATTCGTTATTAATTTCTGAAATGTTATCAAAAATTCAAACTAGCGAAGCATGGTAGCAAACTTTTGAACAATGCATCCAAGTTTGAAATTAATTTGAGACAAGTTTTTACCGCGGGGATGCTGGAGGACGTATTAAGATCTGGGACACGAACAAATTGAAGACAATCATCTTTTTCTTTCTCAACACTTTCAACTTAGTTACACATCATTATGTGTGACGTATTAAAATCTGGGACACGAACGAATTGAAGACAATCATCTTTTTCTTTCTCAACACTTTCAACTTAGTTACACATCATTATTTGTCTCACTATGTAGTATTGAATTTTAATATTGGGAATAATGATCAAAAGATGCACAATTAAAAGCTATTATTTTAATCATAAATTGAAATTTGATCATCAAACATATTATCACTTTGATAAAGTATATATAATGAAATAAAAATGATTGACTCTATCATTAATAACCAAATACTATTCTCAAAATTTAGGACTTTGGAATTTGTGGACATTTTTAAGAACAAAATTAGTTAAAAAAAAAAATCAAACCCAAAAATACATTACTGACCAAATGAATCATTCATAATAAGCCAAAAAGCAATTGTAATAAAAAAAAAAAGATAAAACATGAAAAACTATGAATATTATGAAATAAAAATACTACATTTCAGAATAACTAATACACCTAAAAGAGTCTCATAAAAAACTTAAGGGATAAAAAAATACTATAAAAATATATAAACTAAACATGAATTTGTCATTAGTTCAAATAAAACAACATGAACTTGTCATTGTATTTCCAATTAAAAAAGTTGAACGAAAGTCTCACTTCGATGATTTCAACTTTTCAAAAATAGTAATAAACAGTAAAAAATCTTACTCTAACTCATACGTGGAAATTACTATGTTGTAAATTAAAAACAAATTAGTTTCAGTTAATTAAAATGTGTGATAAATTAAACGGTGCTTTATTAATATTGAAATTAAAATTTGATATAAAAATTATAAAACAAAATAGCTTCGGATAATTAACAAATAGACACTTTAACAAGCGGCATTATCCGTCAAATTGGCATAGGCTCTATAGAAAATTGACAAGTCTAATTGCAACCAACTCGACAATATCCATCAAACAACACGAAAGAATGAGGATTGTTTGCGTTTTTTTTAACAAGATAGATAGTAGGAAACTATTTGAGTTTTTAGTTTTTTTCTTTTAAAGAAAAATGTTACACTCGACATACAAATTTTTGAATCGAATAAAGTTTATATTCAATTCAAAAAAGGGGGGAAATGCATTTATTATGTATTTCTCAATCATCACTAACTCTATAAATAAAAAGTTTATGATTTCTAGTTTTAATCTTTTAGTTGAAAAGGATAACAATACATGGTAAATACTGTTTGTCATACACTAATTTATATTGTAAATTGTAAGAACACGAATTAATTCTGTTGGATGTAGCCTCGAAAAATAGTAACGAAAGGGCGGGATCAGAGTTCTCGTTAAAAATAGAATATGCTCGGCAACCAAACGTAATGCGAAGTTCGGTCTTATTAGCGTTATGAAAACGGAAGGTTGGTTAATTAGGAGGGGTAGGTTGGTGCAATTTCTTAGAGCTAATTTATTAAGTAACTGATGGTATTGTTGACATTTATCTCGATCGTTTAATAAAATAATTGATTTCTGAATTGGTTGCTGAAATAATCTTATGAATAATTCTTGGGTTCACCCCAAAAATCAATTTGTTCACCCCTTTCTTTTTAACCAATCAAATCATTACACACAATCTACTATTAAAATAATTAAAAAAAAAATTAAAATTGAAAAATAAGAAAAAAACAAAACAAAAATAAAAGAAAATATGTTTTATTTTAGACAAAAAATTAAAAACAAACGAATTTATAAAAAATTAAAACTTAAATCTTAATTTCTAAACCCTAAATTATAAACCCTAAACCATAATTTGTAAACCTAAAAAAAAAAATTAAAAACTAAATCCTAATCCCTAAACCCAATTTGTAAATTTAAAAAAATAGAAATCTAAACTCTATTCCCTAAACCCCTAAACCCTTATTTAAAAAACTAAAAAATTAATAAAAACTAAACTAAACCCTAGCCCTAAACCCTAATCCCTAAACCCAAGAGTTTAAATCTTAAACCCTAAACCCTAATCCCTAAACCTCAAAGGACTTAAACCCAAAGGACTCCTAATCCCTAAATCCTAAACTCCAAAAGACTTAAACCCTAATCTTTAAACCCTAAACTCTAAAAGACTAAAACCCTAACCATAAACCCTAATTCCTAAACCATAAACCCTAATTTGTAAAATTTTTAAAATATTATTATCTATTTTTATAAAATATTTGAATTTGTTTAATTTCTTTATTTTAATTTTGTTATTTTATTTAGAAATAATATCACATGTTATATTTTTATTTGTTAAAAAAAAAGGGTGAACCAATGGATTCATCCCCTAGGAGTGAATCCAAGTATTTTTCACGAATAATTGAACAAGTCGACATGTTTTTGTTTAATGTGTGTTTTTACATACGAAATTGTTTGATCAAGTAGTTATGTTTTAAAAGAATACTAGATTTTGACCCGCACTTAGAAGTGCGGGTATAATTTTCTTTACAAATTTTACTTTTTATTCATTTTGTTAATAGTAGTTTAGATTTTTAATTATGTAATTTAATTTTGATTATAATTGTTTAACCAAGATTATAAACAGTGAGTTATCAATTTAGTTTTTTTTTAAATGAATTATGTGTTATTTGGAGGAGATATATCGTAAGGATTAAGAGATTAAAATAACGATTTCGCATTATATATTTTAATCTGTGTTGTATCGTAAGATCATAGTATGGAAAAATATATATGTGAAAACAACTACTGTAAAAGTTATGTGGTATATGTTTAATTGTTATTTTATTTATCTAAAATATTATTTTATAAAATACATGTTGTAGTCGTATATATAATTTGCAAATTTGATGGAACTATCCATTAAAAACTTCATTCAAACATAAAGCATAATTTGACGCTTCAAATATTTGAATAATATAAGTATGAAATCATTTTAATATTTTATTAATTTTAAAATATATCAACTGAAATTATTTACTATATGCGATTTTTTTTTAGAAAATTTATAATCGAGATTGGCTAATTAATTTTTCAACCCGTTTAATTAATTAAATATTTTTCAGTTTGATGGAAAAACCTGCTAAAAAGTACAATCGTAAAAACATCAATCGTAATATGTATATATATATATATATATATATATATATATATATATATATATATATATATATATATATATATATATATATTTGAAACAAAATAAAGAGATATTAAATATATTATAAATATATTTTGAATTAAATCATAAAATTTTGAATTAAATCATAAATTAGAGAATCTTAATTTATATATAATAGTTGATGTATAAATTATTAATTATATTTATCAATTAATTTGTTTTGATTTTAATTAATTAGGAAAGTGGGACCCATTAGATTTTGGTTGTTTGGCTACATGTTTAATAATTGTCTTGTTTGGAAACATGGATTGTAGAGATAATAAATCAAATATAAATTGTTTTACAGTTTTACCCTTAATGAAGGTTACAAATCCTAATAATATCAAGGGCAAATTTCGGGAACAACATTTATGTACCATGGCAAACCTTCATGTTTTAATAGTAAGGATTAAGAGATTAAAATAACGATTTCGCATTATATATTTTAATCTGTGTTGTATCGTAAGATCATAGTTTGGAAAAATATATATGTGAAAACAACTATTGTAAAAGTTATGTGGTATATGTTTAATTGTTATTTTATTTATCTAAAATATTATTTTATAAAATACATGTTGTAGTCGTATATATAATTTGCAAATTTGATGGAACTATCCGTTAAAAACTTCATTCAAACATAAAGCATAATTTGACGCTTCAAATATTTGAATAATATAAGTATGAAATCATTTTAATATTTTATTAATTTTAAAATATATCAACTGAAATTATTTACTATATGCGAATTTTTTTTTTAGAAAATTTATAATCGAGATTGGCTAATTAATTTTTCAACCCGTTTAATTAATTAAATATTTTTCAGTTTGATGGAAAAACCTGATAAAAAGTACAATCGTAAAAACATCAATCGTAATATGTATATATATATATATTTGAAACAAAATAAAGAGATATTAAATATATTATAAATATATTTTGAATTAAATCATAAAATTTTGAATTAAATCATAAATTAGAGAATCTTAATTTATATATAATAGTTGATGTATAAATTATTAATTATATTTATCAATTAATTTGTTTTGATTTTAATTAATTAGGAAAGTGGGACCCATTAGATTTTGGTTGTTTGGCTACATGTTTAATAATTGTCTTGTTTGGAAACATGGATTGTAGAGATAATAAATCAAATATAAATTGTTTTACAGTTTTACCCTTAATGAAGGTTACAAATCCTAATAATATCAAGGGCAAATTTCGGGAACAACATTTATGTACCATGGCAAACCTTCCTGTTTTAATAGTATTGATTTACGTCTTAGTCTGCTGCATGTCTTTTCTTATTAATTTTACTAAACAAAAGACTGTTAAGTAAATTCCATGTTCGGGAAACCATAAATACCATAGGAAATCGAAAAAAAAAAAAAATCCAACACAGACTTTTCAAAGAAACGCATAAATAACATAACTTAGAATCTACCAAACAGTTCTTCTCCCATTTCTGATCGAAAGAGATCCAAGACTGGAAGACACATTTTCGAGCAGAGCATCATTTATGGCATCTCTGAGATTCTTGTCATCAACAGCATCGTAGAAGCAATCACGTGACCTCGACTCACTTATCAGTTTAGCCCAAATGGAACCACTGAGAGCAAGAGTCGTCTCGTTGCCAATCACCCACAAACAGTGCCTTGCACGCGTGAGTGCCACGTTGGCTCTTTGACGGTTATTGAGAAACCCAACTTTTCCGTTACCGTTACTTCTAACGGTGGAGATTATGATAACGTCTTCTTCACCTCCTTGAAACCCGTCAACAGATCGAACATTCAGAGTGAAAAGCTTATCTGATAAGGAACTGTACTTATCTCCAATTCTCTCTTGGATTGCTCTTACTTGTCCTTTGTAAGGCGAAACCACTCCAACGCTCATCTTCATCCTTCGTTCACTTGAGGCTGTTTCAAAATTATTATAAAAAAAAAGAATAAAGCAACATGCATTTTACTTGCAGATCAAGAAAGAAAGATGATACCTTTGGAAAGATTGGATATGATTTCAGAAATGACAGCAACTTCAACCATGTTCTTAGGACTATGTCCATCACCAAACTCTTCATTCCCAAGACCAACATTGATGAATGAGAAAGAACCAAACATGTTTCCTTGAAGAAACCTCTTTTGATAAATGCTTTCTTGAACAACAGCAGCATCTGTGATCCTCCCACCATAAAACTCCTTGTTGGGGAAACAACTAATGGATGGATGCATTCGGTATTGAACGTTAAGCAAGTTCTTGTTGTGACCAAGCAGAACTAACCTCTCGAACAAGCTTCTTCCGAATTTAGCCTTCTCACAAATCTGCCATATTGTACATATTAGTTTCGAAAATAAAGATAGTTACTTGTGTAACAAGAGAGAGAGAGAGTACCTCGCTTTGAACCATTGCCGGCAACTGAAACTCATCTCCTATAAGAACAGTATGACGTATCCCAGAAAGTTGAAATGCAGCAACTGATTCACATTCTTTAAGCTGAGCTGCCTCATCAACCACAAGAAGGTCTATAGACCCAGTCCTTTCAGCACTCATTTCCGCCGCACCTGAAGCTGTGCAGAAGATGATATGTGCATTCTGTAGACAAAATGACCTAATACTTTCGTTTTCCAACATGTCTGAAATCTCAAAACGTTTTGGAAGAAAACGTAGAGCCTGAAGGCAATCAGCACTGATGAGTCTGTTGAAACAATCGAATCTGAAACTTCCCTTGTTGAAATCAGAATTTTGTTGCAAGAAATATCTAACACGCTCAAGAGCTTTACGGGCAGTGATCATATCCTCAACTTGTTCAATGGAAATGAAAGACTTGGGAAGATGAGTGTACAAATAAACCATATCTGTCTCCAATGATTCACTTAAGCCATTAAACTTCTTCCTTACAAACTCTCCAAATGTTGGAATGTTTACAACTTCTTGCATCTTCTTTTCAACTTCTTCCAACTCATATTCTTCCATTATCCTTTGAACTTCTTCCAACTCATATTCTTCCTTCATCCTTTGAACTTCTTCCAACTCATATTCTTCCTTCATCCTTTGAACTTCTTCCAACTCATATTCTTCCTTCATCCTTTGAACTTCTTCCAACTCATATTCTTTCTTCATCCTTTTAACTTCTTCCAACTCATATACATGTTGCTCATACTGAGCCTCTGTGTTCTCAAGAAAATTTATCAGCGACTCAAAACTCTGCTTCCATCCAGAAGATGGAGAAAACAAGTAACCCAGTTTAGTAATGCGCTCATCAAGAAACACATCGAGAAGAACACTTTCCTTTTTAATCCCCATTCTGTCTCTGTTACCAGATAAAACAACATTCCCCAGACCATAAGTTGTGTGTTCTGGTGCAGAGTTTTCCTTGAACAAGGACAAGAGCCTTGTCGTTACTTCTACAATAGCCGTGTTTGTAGGAGCACACACAACTGTTCTGCACCTAAGCTTCAGAAGGGAGAAGAGAAGAGTTGCGACAGTTTTTGTTTTGCCTGTGCCAGGAGGTCCCCATACTAGTTTCACACTCTTTTTGTGAATACAGTTCCTTGTCTTAATGCAACCCAAAACTGCAGCTTCTTGGGAAGAGTTCAGTTTAGCTGAACGGACTATATCCAAAACACGGTCAGAATCATAACCACCAGCATCATTCCCACAACAAACACATTGTTCTGTAGTAACCTGCGATACGACAAATTAATGGAATTTTAGCATAAAAATAAACATATTTTGCAGTAGAGGGATCAAGTATCAAGAATCCATAAAAATACAAAAACGCAAAAAGATTTACCATTGTGTTTTCTTGCAGAACACTCTTGATTAGAGTGGGATTGGCAGCTTCGTTGAACAAGGCGTTCCAAATTCGTGTATTTGTTGTTGAATTCATGAGGGAGACACCGAAACGAAATAAATGTTTGTTTTCTTGATATGATCGAATTGGATACTCATGAAGATAAGGTATAGAACTAGACGAACGGACAGAGATGCTAAGATCACCACCAGAAGAGAACACGTAAGCGAGATGTAGAGGATTCAAGTCATCAATTCGTCTTGGCTTTTCCTTTGTGAGAGCAATAACATCACCACATTTTGGCTGGTACTTTGCACTTATAGTACCTGCAGCATCCTTGAGTGTTATATCATAGACCTTGTTTGATGAACTTCCTCTTGATTCCTTCGTCTCCACGGAATGTATTTGAAACACAAGAGATCTCGATAAGGATTTAAAACTCGATGATAACTCAGTCCGCGTTTCCTCGAGTAGATGAGGAACAAAACTCTGACGGTACTCATCAACGGATCTAAACTTGTCTGGTATTGTCTTTATCTGTTACACCATTGATAATGTATTAGTGGAAAATAACAAGGATTACAGAGTTTAAGAGAGAGAGTTAATAGATATGAAAACCTGATGCTTGTAGAGATCCCTGTTGAGAATATCTTTGATAGACCAAGAAAATATTTTGTCGGCCAGACTTGTTTTCTCCTCATTCTTTTCCATGGCCCTTCGTCTTCCTATAAGATTGTTCATCAAAGCAACCTGAGTTTCGTTTAGAGAATTGGTGCAGAAGAGACGAAGGAGACCAAATCTTATGTAAATTCTCACTATCAGTTTGGTTTTGGTGTAGCGGAAGCTACGTTGTAGAACCGAGGCTCGTTGATTCAAGTGAATACCCGAACGATGGTCTCTTCTTGAAGATCTAAGCTAGAAAGAAGCTGAGAATTCAAGGGTTGAAAAGCTGAAAGCTCTGAATTTTCATGAGTGTCCTCCTCCAACGTGAGTGTCGACACTTTAAAACAAATCAAAAGCACATCCCATTATTGAATTAAAAACAAATTAAAATGACCACTATCCTAAAATGAAGGAAAAAAGTTTGTAGTAAGTGGCGTGATTAGCGCTGCATCAGGTCTCTGGGAGTACGAAAAGATTCGTCCCTGAATCTGATGGTGTGGTCTCTCCGACAAATGGGCTGAGGTGCTTGACGTTGAAAATGTCAGCAGTGTGAATGTGTGATGGCAACTCGAGTCTGTAAGCATTCGGATTAATCCTCTCTAGCACTTTGATCGGTCCTATCTTCCTCGATCGTAGTTTGTTGTACTCTCTAAGCGGTAGGCGATCCTTAGTCAAGACAACCCACACCATGTCTCCAGGCTCAAAAAGTATTTCACGTCGGTGTTTGTCTGCCGCAGTTTGTACTTTGCTGAAGATTTCTGAAAATTGACAATAGCTTTCGAATGTACCTCCTGCAGTGATGAAACAAAGTCGATTGCGCTCCCATGTAATCGTGTGTTGTCCGGCAGTGACGAGAGATCCAACGGTCCACGAGGTACAATCCCATACACGACTTGGAAAGGACTAAAACCCAGACTTCGATTGGATGCATGGTTGTGAGCGAACTCTGCTTGTGCCAGTTTTGTTTCCCACGACTTTATGTTCTCGCCAACTAAACTGCGCAACATATTCCCCAATGCTCGGTTTGTAACTTCTGTCTGCCCATCCGTTTGCGGATGATAGGCTGTGCTCATATTCATACTTGTCCCCAACAACTTTCAAACCGACCTCCATAAATGGCTTAAGAATCCAGTGTCACGATCAGAGACAATAGAGCTTGGTAGGCCGTGTAAGCGATAGACTTCTCTGAAAAATAATTGAGCCATTGCGACTGCATCCGTCGTCTTCTTGCACGCAATAAAATGTGCCATCTTGGAGAAGCGATCGACCACAACAAAAATCGAATCATTCCCACGTTGTGTCCTTGGTAACCCCAAAATGAAATCCATGCTCAAATCTGTCCAAGATTGAGTTGGTATAGGAAGAGGTAGGTAGAGACCTGCGTTTGATGCACGACCTTTAGCCATTTGACATGCGCGGCAACGCTCCACAAACCTCTCAACATCCCTGCGAATATTCGGCCAAAAATAAGACGCAGTGACCAGTTGCAGGGTCCTATCTCTGCCCACATGACCTTCCTTATGTAGTTCTTCAATGATACGAAGTCTGAGGCTGCTGTCCGGCACACATATCTGGTTGCCGCGGAACAGAAAACCATCCTGCAATGAGTAATCAGACCTGATACCCAGCTGAACATCTCGGTGTACAGACGCAAAGAAAGGATCCGAGTCGTACATATCCGCGAAAGTAGCAAAGCCTGGCACATTTGTGTGCATCGTGGTTACCAATGCGTGTCTGCGACTAAGGGCGTCTGCAACTTTATTGAACTTCCCAGATTGGTGCTTGATCGTAAAAGTAAACTGTTGTAAGTAGGTGATCCATGTAGCATGGAGTGCATAAACTTTTACCTGGCTGTCCAGATGTTTGAGTGCATCGTGATCAATATACAAGACAAACTCACGAAGAAATAAGTAATGCCTCCAGTGTTTGATTGCCTGGATGATAGCATAAAACTCCATGTCGTAAGTGCTGTATCGACTCCTGGCTCCTGCCAGCTTTTCACTATAAAATGCGACTGGTCTGGTTTGTTGGCTCAATACGGCACCTATCCCAAGTTTCGATGCGTCACAATGCAACTCGAATGGTACAGAGAAATCTGGAAGTACCAGTATTGGCGCGGTCGTTAACTTATCTTTGATCCGAACGAAAGCGTCAGCTGCTTGTTGAGACCAACTAAAGTTTCCATCCTTCATGCAATCCGTAATAGGTGACATAATGGCGCTGAAATGCAGAACAAAACGCCGGTAGAATGACGCTAATCCATGGAAGCTCCGCACTTCGGTCACCGTGGTCGGTGTCGGCCATGACCGTATCGCCTCCACCTTACTCATGTCCATTGATAGTCCATCGCAAGAAATAACATATCCGAGGAATAATACACGTGAGACCCCAAATTCACATTTTTGTCTTGCCACAAAGAGCTTCTCCCGCCGCAAAACATCAAGGACTTGGCGAAGATGATCCATGTGTTCTGCAAAGCAAGTACTAAACACAAGAATGTCGTCAAAATATACCACCACAAAGCGCCCAATGTAAGGACGTAGTGCTTGATTCATAACCCGCATAAAAGTACTCGGGCGTTGGAAAGGCCAAACGGCATAACCAGCCACTCGAACAGCCCTTCCCGAGTCTTAAATGACGTCTTCCACTCATCGCCAGGTCGTAGGCGAATCTGATGGTAGCCACTCTTCAAATCCAGTTTGGAAAACAAAGAAGCTTTTCCCACCTGATCCAAAAGGTCATCCACACGTGGAATTGGAAAACGATACTTCACAGTGATTTTTTGATAGCCTTGCTATCCACACACATGCGCCATGATCCATCCTTCTTTGGGATTAGAAGAGCAGATACAGCGCAAGGACTCAAACTCTGTCGAACATACCCTCTGGCTACCAATTCCTCAACCTGCCTGCGGAGTTCTTCATGCTCTTGTGAGCTCATACGGTAGTGAGGTCTATTAGGCAAAGCAGCGCCAGGTACCAAGTCAATCTGGTGATGTATGTCGCGTAATGGCGACAGTCCATGTGGCAGCTCCGTAGGAAATACATCGTCAAAATCTGTCAATAATGCAGCCAACTCGTCCGGTATTGGACTCAAAGTAGTATCCGGCTGTGATGAAGATGGGACCAATAGCCAATCACATCCATAGTCGTTGAACTCGTTCTCAAACTCCTTGTGAGAACACAGCAGCGTTGGTGCTTTGCTCACCGAAGGCGTCACCTTGGGCACCACTTCTGTTTCAGACTTAGGGGCAGCCGGAAAGAGCACGATGCGCCTGTTATCAAACACAAAGCTGTGGGTATTGCGACGACCATCATGAAGAACATTTTGATCATACTGCCACGGTCTTCCCAAAAGAATATGTGCCACATCCATAGGTGCTATATCACAGTAGAATTTATCCTTGTAAAAGGCACCAATCGATAAAGTGATCAAGCATTTGTGGCTGATACGGATCTCCGACCCTGATTTCAACCAATTGAGCATATACGGCGTCGGATGCTCTTCTCGCGTTAACCCCAGCTTACCAAATGCTTCTTCAGAAATCACATTTCTCGAGCTCCCTGAATCAATTACGAAGCGGCAAACTTTCCCTTTCACAGTACAAGTGGACTGAAAGATGTTAGTCCTCAACCATGGTTCTTCGATCGAGACTTGAGAAAGGCAAACACGTCGCAGCATTAACATAACCCCTTCGTCTCCGTGATTATGCTCCACTGGAATGTCTCCGTTCAACTCATCCTTATCAGGTACATCAAACAAATCGTTCGTGTCCCATTTGACGTTTTCCGTCAACAGACCGCGACGCTGCTGATTCGGACAGGCTGTTTGCCGATGACCTTCCCCACCACACGCGAAGCAACGTAAAGCATTCGGTCGTGCCGATCTGCGAAGACTATGATCCTCGGCCGCACCTCCCACATTCGATTTGGCGGCGTTATCCAATGTCTCTTTGCCAGTCGTGTGTGTAACCGATAAGTCTGTGCTTCCTACGCCTCTGTTTCTTGCCCCACTGTTGCTCCAGTTAGACGAACCAGCTCTGAATTGATGCTCAAAGGCCACAGCGCGCCTATGTGCTTCAGCTACAGTCGTTGGATCAAATTGAGACAAGGCTGTTTGAATCTGAGGTCGTAATCCACCAATAAAACGCGACACCAATTGCATTTCACTGTCGTAAATCTCATTACGAGTAAGCAAAAGCGAGAATTCTTCCGCATAGTCATCCACAGTACGAGAACCTTGACGTAAATTCTGAAGCTTGGTGAACATAGTCCGATCAAAATTGTACGGCAAGAAACTCTGCTTCAGTAACTTCTGTAACTTATCCCATGAAGCGATTTTCTCCTTCCCGGCATGAGCTCTTGTGGCCTTAACCTGTAACCACCACGAGGCCGATTTTCCCCGAAATTTCGTAGCTACTAGTGCTACCTTCCTGTCGTCTGGAACTTGCTTGAATTCCATGGCCTCCTCCACGGCCACAAGCCAATCCAAAAGCTCTTCTCCACGCATCCCTCCATGGAATTCTGGGATTTCAATTTTGAAACCAGATTCCCATCGACGATCATCCCTGTTATTGTGTTGAGCTCTCCTTCCACGTCGAGATCGGTCATCACCAAATGTGTTTACATCGTCTTCCTCCGACTCTTCCTCCGAGTCATTTCGCGTTGTACGACGACGAGTACCACTGCGTTTGTCTCAATTCTCCCCACTCATCAACCGCTTCCTCACCCCTTCTCGTTTGTGTGCGACGCGGCGGTATGACTGACAAAAGGGAGCAAATCGTAGAACAGGATGTTTGGCTCTGATACCAAACTGGTGTAGCGGAAGCTACGTTGTAGAACCGAGGTTCGTTGATTCAAGTGAATGCTGATATACCTGTGTTTTCATGCATTTAGAGAGTTGTTTAGATCATGTTTTGGTTTCATTTAGCTTTCTTTTCTTTACATTTCTTTGTTCTTTGTTGCATTTGTAGATAGTTGCATCTAGAGTTGTGATCTAGCATGTTTAGGAGCATATTGCACTTTCATTGGTTCTTTTCAAGTGTTGGAAGGCTACTAGGATGACTTGGGAGCATTTGGAGCTTTGGAGGAGTGAATGGTGATCTTGATCAAAATGATGTTCTTGAATGATCGAGCAAAATGAGGCCCTTACGTGCATATTTAGCTTCTGGAGCATCAAATAGAAGTTGTAGGAAATCGAGTTAGCTTTCCAATGGAGGTGGCTTCAAGTCGTTTATAGCTATATTTGAGAAGTTATGGCCGATTTATTGGCCAGCGGTTTGTGCAGCATCCAAAACGCAACCGCTGGATACTTGAAGAATTTCGCCGTGTGTCTTGCGTTTTGCCCAGCGGGCAAATGTAAACCGCTGGGAAACCCAGATTTCTGAAAAAATTTTGTTGACCAGCCTTTGACCAAGATTTTTTACCCAAGCTTTGTTTGGGTCGACCCAGATTTGTTGGGTTGACCCAGTTCGACCCTTTTGACTATAAATGCTTAATTTTGGGTTTCTAAAACCCTGAGCTACCTAAGCCTTAGATTTATTTTGTCTTATGCTTTTGTTTATGATTTTAGAACTTGTAAACCTTTGATTTAAAGTTTAGTTAAGTGTTTCTCTTGTTTCTCTTAATCTCTCTTTTTATTTATGATTTCTCACATCTCTTTTATGATTAAGAAGTAGAGTTTTTGGGTTTTGTGGATGAGGTTGATTTAGGTGGTTTATGTGATGATTAGTGATGTTTAGGACTTAGTTATGAATGATCCTTCTCTAATTAGTTGATCTATATGCTAGATTGCAAGGAATTGTCAAATCTAGATGCTAGGCTTTTTCATGCCCGAAAGGTGTTCGATGAAATGCTTGAATGAACTTTTTAGATGAGTTTCACTCTTAGCCTAAGAGATTAGTTGTCTAAGGTGATTATTGGAATTGAGAACTTAAAATTAATGCTTGTTTGTCTCTTAATCACAAATGGGAATTTGATCTTGATTAAGGATTAGACAAAAGGATTAGTGCCAAGAGATTGGTTTAGTCTATTGATTAATGTTCTTAGCCTAAGGATTAGCTTTGCTAAAAGGTATTTGATGGATATTAATGCATGCTTATCTTGTAATTTGCAAATGAGAATTGAATGAATGCATGATTAGCACATGAGTTATGAACATGAGAATGTGATTAGCTTAATTATGATCATTAGCCTTGTTTAGCCTTGTTTGATTGATTGAAACATCATTGATTGTCTCTAGACCATCTAGTCTTCATAGCCTCATCCCAAAATCCTTATTTTATCTTAGTTGTCTTCTTGCTTAGTTTCTTATTTGTTTCTTGTTTGCTTTATTTCCTTTCTATATTGTTTAGATTGTTAGATAAACCCATTTTTATTTGATTTGCTTAGCTTGAGTAGTTTCTTGCATTCTTGGTGTGTTATTCTTCTTGCCTCCCTGGATTGATACCTTAAATACTATAATGACACGAGTAGACTTAAGGAATTGAGCTAGAACTAGATAAAAGTCTATCATCAAATACCCGAACGATGGTCTCTTCTTGAAGATCTAAGCTAGAAAGAAGCTGAGAATTCAAGGGTTAAAAAGCTGAAAGCTCTGAGTTTTCTTTTTTCAAAAAATGAGTGTCCTCCTCCAGCGTGAGTGTCGACACTTTAAAACAAATCAAAAGCACATCCCATTATTGAATTAAAAACAAATTAAAATGACCACTATCCTAAAATGAAGGAAAAAAGTTTGTAGTAAGTGGCGTGAAAAGCACATCCCATTATCAGGTCTTTATTTAAAAAGGAAGTCGAAGGCGAAAGGTCCAAACAGAACTTTAAAACTGATCTTAAATTTCAACATTTTTCGAGAAAAATTTGCTACTTGGTTCAATTTTCTACCATGCGTAAATTTTACGTATACTTAGTTATAGACATTAGTATTTACATCATTATTACTTTTTTGTTTTACAAGAAATGGTTCAACTGTAATCTTGATTTACGATATTGCATGGAAGAAGAAAGGTCGGGATTTTTAAGAGAAAAGCATTAATTTGACACAGGAAAGGCGACTTCGGGTGCGATTGTTTGTTAGACTGTAAAGACTGTGTGTCATTTAGTTTTTGAATGGTAATAGCGGACAAAGTGGATTAGTCTTCGAACGGTCAAAACCATTTTTATTTATCATTTATAATAATTAATTTACAAAAGTGCGGACAAAAAAAAGTAAAAACAGTCTGCTGTGGGCTAAGTACGGTCCAATTTTATGAACAAATAAATGTTGTCCGTAGTAGACTATTGTCTACCCTAAAAATCAAACGGTTTAGTCCACTTAACAGTCACAAGAGTTAACTTTGTACCAATGAGGCTTTTATCCTTGAAAGTCAATATTTTATTTTTAACTCTTTGTACCGTTGCTTTTTTAAAAGTCTCCTAAACATGACTTTAAAACATCTGTTAGAATTTTGTATCTAATACTTTTAAAATAAAAATGATTAATTAGAGGATAGATTTAGTTATAAACGTTTTATGGGATAAAAGAGGCATGATTTTTATTTAATTAACAAAAGCAAATGACTTTTCAAATACTGATAGATAGTTATTATTTTTATATGTATTAAAATTTATTGATCTAAAATTTGATTGTTACAAATATTACACAAATTTACAAAAATACATTTCTTTTTTTATTAGTATAAAAACGTAATGGAAAATAAATAGAAAATTATCTACAAGATAACGATCTAGAATTATTTACAGCTTGTCACGAACACTAGTCACCATATTCACGAAGCAATGTATTTGACTATTTGTCATATACATATACTATTATGATTCACGAACACTGTCACCATGCATTGTTTTAATTGGTTGAAAGCTAATAGTATAAGCTTCATGTATGGAAGCATTTTGCAAGATGATTGTGAAAGTATTAAAAAAAGGGATGGATGAGATCCGAATCTGGAGACTGACTGAGACATGGGTGCAGAGGATGCAGCAGAGAGATCTTTGAGACAAGGGAAACTAAGTTGAGGGAAAAGAATACAAAGAGCTAAACAGTAAAGTTGAAGAATTAGAAACCCATCTCTAAGATATCAATAGTTCAAACAGAGAGCTAGATGTGTTTTATTTTCCAATTGAACAAGTGGCAAAAGCAACATGAAAAAGCTGAAATCTTAGAATCAGTCAGTCAAATAAAACTGATGCAAGAAACAAATAACTCATAAACTTAAACATGAAAAAAAAAAAAAAACAGAAATCCTTAGTTACTTGCTGATAAATAGAAACGATGATGTTTAGTGGCCATTTGCAAAAAACGAACGGATCTAACATTCATCTCTTAGGTTTAGTTGCACCAAACTTGGGAGATAAGCAGATGAACACACAAGTGGGGGACTATGAATTTTCGGAGTAAATTCTCTACTGCCAGGTCCGGCTTTGGGAGCTTCCCCAAGATCCACAGATTTATAGTATCCGTCTTCTCCAATGATAAAATTTATGTGGTAATGAGCACTCTCGGTGATATCATAACATAATTTATGTCCATCCATATTGAAAACCACAACGACTTTCTCTTCCTCGTCAATGAAGAAGCTCTCATATGACTTGTCAAACCACCGAACGTCATGATCACCAATTAGTGATCTCATATCCACGTTCATAAACTTGCTCCATGTCACAGCATTGGGCTCAATCTTAGTGGTAACCCAAATCTCTAGTGACTCAATTGTTTCTGTACCTTTCTGATTTAGCAGGGCGAGCTTTTCGTCTCTAACAGATGAGAGGGTCACAGTATTTACACTCAAAGCTTGAAACGGAAGAGGCAAATGCTGTCCAAACCTCTCTGTTGTAAAATCAAAACAGAGTAATATACCTTCAAATTCATCTATCCTATTATAATGAGCCAAAATATAAGAATTTCCTTTCAAAGACACGCCATGGTGATCGGTTTTTACCTCCCAGTCAGGTATGACCTCAAGAACACTCCATGAATTAGAGCTAAAATCGTAGATTTCAAACCCCCAAAGGAATTCATTTAGGTGATAATGGCTATAATTAAAAAACCTCAAGATTTTGTGGTTACGGTTCATGTCGTAACCAAAGAGATAATGGTCTAGCCAGTCGAAAGGTGTTATGGGACTTATCGACCTTGTTTGCCTCAAATAAGGGTTCCACACCAGGAGTCTCGAACGGTCCTTGACTACGCATAACAATAACCCGTCGCAATGAATAACTCTCTGAATCTCGACTTGATTAAATAAATCTACCTGCTTTATAGATAGAACCAAGTCTTCTTCTTCTTCTTCCTTGTGGTTGAGATGGAATCTCAATGAACAAACCTTGAGATCCATCGTCATGAACCCCAAAAACTGATGCTGCCTTGCAGCTTCTTTACCCAATATCCAAGCTTTGGATAAACGGTCCCATAATTTGCAAGTGGATCGCACTTGTCGCAGAGATGTTATCGGAACCTTGCTGAGTATCTTCTCCGCTACCAAATCATGTGGAAGATCGCATATCCTCATTCTTCCAAGCTTTCAAGAGGGCCGCCGGCCGCACAATAGAAATAAGGATCTAGGGCTTTCTCTCTAATACAGTTATCTATTATATAATTAAGAGAATTGGAAAAAAGGAAAACAATGAAATTATTAAAGGGAAAAATGCCAAAAAAAAACCTCAACTATTCAGATATGGCCACTAAATACCCAGATTAAGCAGCTTTCTAAAACAAACCCGAACTAAACGTTGACTTACTAAACAATACCCCTACTTATAGCTGATCTCGCCAAAATGGTAAACCGTTAACTAAATTAACAGATGGGTTAAATGGCGTTAATCAACCGTTTACTGGTTCCGTTAGCAATACAGGAAACAAAACAAGTTATGAATAATTGTCGGTAACTGTGAACAATGAAACACAAATGGCTCAATGGTTACGACATCGTTTTGTATAAAGCAAAAATTAAAACCCAGCATTAAGCTGGGTTCGAACCGTGTACCAGAGAGCCAAGCGTAAGAGAGCTGTAACCAATGTGACATTTGTAGTTAGTTGTCTTTATTTACAGATAATTCCTCTTAAACTCGTCTTGTGTGTTTCTTCTTCTTCTTTCCTCTGTTTTTAATTAGAGATAAGAACAATACAAGTTTAAGAGAATGGCTTGATTTCAAATAACAGATCTGGCTCTAGGCCACAGCTTGATCTGAGCAAAGCTGAAATTCAAGGGAATTTCGAGGTGAGAGATCCAACCATTCTCTTACCCAATCAATTTGATGATATCTCTCATTTGGCACTTGATATCGGAGGTATGAATGATTCCAATTTGCATCTCTCATCACATTATCTTACTTGTTTCAATGCTTGTTAGGTATGTGGTGGCTTGATTTCAACATGTAAACCCTTTTAAGTTTATCTGCAGGATCAAACATTGATGATAAACGCAAGAGGACGATCAAAGAGAGGTTACATCTCTTCCATGGCTGTGTGTTTCTTCTTCTTCTTTCCTCTGTTTTTAATTAGATAAGAACAAGACGAATTTAAAAGGAATTGTCTGTAAATAAAGACAACTAACTACAAATAGCACATTGGTTACAGCTCTCTTACGCTTGGCTCTCTGGTACACGGTTCGAACCCAGCTTAATGCTGGGTTTTAATGCTGGGTTCGAACCGTGTACGCTAGAGTCAAGAGTATAGTGTTGTAACCATTGAGCCATTTGTGTTTCATTGTTCACAGTTACCGACAATTATTCATAACTTGTTTTCTTTCCTGTATTGCTAACGGAACCAATAAATGGTTGATTAACGCCATTTAACCCATCTGTTAATTTAGTTAACGGTTTATCATTTTGGCGAGGTCAACTATAAGTAGGGGTATTGTTTGGTAAGTCAACGTTTAGTTCGGGTTTGTTTTGGAAAGCTGCTTAATCTGGGTATTTAGTGGCCAGATTTGAATAGTTCAGGTTTTTTTTGGCATGATATTGACCATGGTACATAAATGTTGTTTCCGAAATTTGCCTATTAAAACATGATATTGACCATGGTACATAAATGTTGTTTCCGAAATTTGCCCTTGATTTTATTAGGAATTGTATTCTTCATTAAGGATAAAACTGTAAAACAATTTATATTTGATTTATTCATAATATCTTATAATATCTTTTGTTTTCCTTTTTCTATCATAATCATGTCTAACGAATTTTTTTTCAAAAATTTAATAAAATAATAATTAATTTCGAAATTAATATTAAAATAAATATTATAAATTATTCTTAACTAAAATTTAACTTAAAGAAATAAAATCAAGCATAATTAAGTTACTACATCAATTGGTACATATAATTATATAATTTAATACATAATTATTTTATAAATTATATAATCATTAAAATTAATAAATTATTATTAAAATAAGAAAGTAGTATATAATATTGAAATAATAGTTTAAACTAAATAATATTATTGATAATCGATATATTTAACATAATCTATTATATTTTATTTTTTTCTATTACAATAAATGTAACAATAATATTATTCAACCACAAGATAGTTTTGTATTTATAAATCATAATAATCAAAATATACGACTATAACCCAAAATAAAAATCCCGAAATAAAATAATATTATTAAAAATAAAGAAAAACAAATTGATGTATTTAAAAAACAATTTTATAAATATGTAATACAAATAAACTACGGTTAAAAAATAAGCTTAAACTAATATAAAATAAAAAACCTAAACAAAATATTAACTTGCTACAAAAACACTGAATTGTTTGTTAGAATTGACAATTATTCTCCAAAACTTTTACAGAGAAAAAAAAATTGTTGTTCAAAATATTTACAAATCTTATCTTAATAATAAAAAAACATCCGTGCTAAACACGAGTCAAAGTCTAGTTAATATTTTAAATATGGACAACTATAATATAGTTAAGATATTGAAACTATTAGCACTTGCCTGGATTGTCTGCAAGGAGTTTTGATTCGCTTGGCGAAGAGTAGGGTAACTTAGAATGCAAGAAACAAATAACATAGAGGGAAAGTAAAAAAACTTGTGAATGTGCTGCGATCATTTTTGTGGATGAGACTGTTTGTTTATAGCGAAATCGAACAAAATATTGATACACCATACACTTACGTTCATTTATATTTTATAACACTTGATCATTTTTTTCATATCCGTAAGGGACTCAAACATTTTCTCAATAACATATTTAAATGTTATATAAAAACATATCATTTGTGTTGGAGCTGGGAAGTGCATATAGAACCAACCTTCCATTATCATAATGCTAATAAGACCGAACTTCGTCATTATCTTTGGTTGTCGAGCATACTCTACTTTTAACGAGAACTCCAATGCAGCCCTTTCAATACTATTGTTTGCTGCTACACCCAACAAAATGAATTCGTGTTCCTACAATTTGAATTAGTGTATGACAAATAGTATTTCACCATGCATTGTTATTTGATGCAGCGTATCATATGGTTCGGGTTAAGCAAATAATCGTTTAGATATTATTATAAGATTTTCTTTTAGTTAGGATAGATATAAATCTATTTGTAGATTTATATGAGGATATACAATTTTATTCTTCATAGTATATATAGGATGTATTTGACGTTGTAAAGGGAACTTTTAGATTTGATATTGAATAAACTAGGTTTTTACCTAAAGAGCTCTTGAGCCCTGTGAAGAGGATTCACAAACCTATTGCTTCTTTCGTTGAGAGTATCAACGAATCGGCAAGATCCGAGATAGAATACGTTAATCTCCTGGAGGTATCGTGTTCTTTCTCGTTATATAGCTTCCGCTCTCTATCAGTTGGTATCAGAGACAAAACGATCTTAGCTATTATCATGCTACCAAAAAAAAATCTGCAACGTCCAAGGGATGAGAAAGCTATTGTCTTACGGGGAATTTTGACCAAGTTTGAACAAGACCTACGCGACAAGTTACGCCAGTCCATGGAACCTATTTTCCAAATACTCGAACAATTACATGTTTTACATTAACATCCTGATGTGTTCATCGATGAAGTTGAAGGTGGCGATCTTCTCAAAGAGTTCCATGGAGATCCGATCTTTGATGTCTGTGATGATGCCGATCCCATCTTTGATGACTGTGTTGGTGCAGATCCAGCCTCCGATGTCGTTGATGAGGAAAACAACATCGATTTCTTAAGAATTCAAGGGGTGGATGACATCAATCTTGGACCAACAACACATACTCATGTAATCGACAAAGTTGGGATGTTGGACGAAGATACATATCTAGATACAAGTGGTTTCCTTGCTAATCGTAATCGGGTGATCTATAACAAGCCTCCGGATCGAGATCGTGTCGAGATTTTTTTTACAGGTCCTCATCCGCAAGTCAAACGCAAACCACCAGACCGTGATAGCAGGTCGTTTCTAGTTCAAGAGGATCGTTATAGAGATCTCTATGGTGCACTAGATTTCGACAGCTATGATGATGGCTGATATGTGATGTTTCCATTGACGAATCATGTCTTACGAAGCATGTTTACTATGAGGATCCAATTTCTGATGTCAAGAATAAATATATGAGCTACAATTTCCATATATACGGCATAGATGAGGAAAACGACTTCAGTTTCATAAGAATTCAAGAGATGAATGGAATCTGGATCCGAGAAACCAAGATGAATGCACAAAAACTTGTTCGTGCGATCGACGAAGATGCATATCTGGATCCGAGAAACCAAGGTACTTGTTGTTATATTGATAATCCTAATCAGCGGACAATTGGCGGACATCTGGATCCAGTTCGTGACAAAAGAAATTATCACAACAAGGAAGACTTCTACCAAGAGATATACGGTTCCCCAACTTACAAATTTTTGGGTGATATAAATCGTGATAAGCCTAGAGCTTGTGAGGACAAGATCTGTAGATCCCTTTGTGGTTACTCAAAATTTATTAGCTACGGTGAAGTCGAGCCGCCAGATCGACGCGGTAATCATTTTCTTCAAGTTCTTCCGCAAAATAGAACACGAAGCGAATATTTTCATGGCAGCTACATGAAAAAACAAAAGGGTGCATACAGCCATATATCCAGTTCAACAATGGAGTTTTTAAATTGGGCTTTTGAAGAAGAAGACCAAATAACAAGTCTATCTTCTCGTCAATATGAAGTCTACAATGGAGATACATTAATGGTACATTCCATTAAATTATTCTTGACCTTGGAAGCATTTGCTACAATCAATAAGCCTATGGTGGATTTTTATGTTGAAAGTGGCATAATTTTGATACTATTCTCACATGAGCTTGTGTGGAAGTATTATACGACCAGTGGCTCCGTGTGTATCCCTAGCAATGTGTCTAAAGCAATAATTAAAGAAACTTGCGAAGGAAGAAAGGTAAGTGTGGAAATCGATGTGCGAGACATGGCACACAGTAGACACAATGTGCAGAACTTTGTCTTTGATCACCTACAAATCTTGTTGATGCTAAGATTAGAGATACCACCTACACTATTTCCAGTGAGTGTGATTATTTCATGTCTTGCGATTGAGGAAAGAGAAGACATTAGTGTTTGCCAAAGCACACAACTTATGAAAAGTACGGAGTGGCTTCTTCTACAAGTCATAATGGGTTTCGTTTATGTTGTACTCATTTGTGGAGCCATAACGGTTGTTCAGCGTTCACGCAACCACCAATTTCTTGAGAGCTTCCTTCATGGACGTCCTTTTGTGGAAGTAGGAAGGTACGAGTTCAGTGGCAAAAGGAATTCACTTTTGAACAGTGTGATCTATTATGTGTATCTTTCAAGGTTTATTGTCAACGTGCAAGCCGTAAGTCATATTTATCTTATGGATAACTCCAACATATCAGTGAAAGATTGGGAAGATGTTGTCATTCTTGGAGCTGTGTTAGAAGTGTCGTATTTAGACCATCGCCACTTGTTTGCTGTCGTGAATCATGACGTTCTTTTTGTGGAAAGAAGGAAGCACGTGAACAAAGTGACTTGGGCTTCTCTTATGCACAATAATGTGGTGTTTTCAATGAACTTTGGTAAAGTGAGGGTTGTGAAAGTCCACAGTATCATTTGTTTGGTATCGTTTGCTCAAGGTCTAGTGCATCGATTCAGTGATTGTGTGGTCTCCATGTTCGTGTTCGCTGGTAGGGAGCTGTCTCCTTTTGTGTGGACACCATGGACGTCTACCACATTGGTTTCTCTTCCCCATACATTCACAATTGGGCTCGTGGTGTTCTTTTCTAGCATCTCGTCCCTAATGGGGTTGACACATGAAGTTTTTAAGCAACGACTAGACGCTGAGCATATAATACAGTTGAAAGTTTTTGACGCTATTACTACAGTTTTGAAGTGGGAGGAGACTGTTTTGGTATCAATACTGGTTGGTGTTACTTTTTCGATTGACAGAATGTCACTTCAAGGCTGGAAAAATGTGTACACAAGTGTGGATATTCTGATGCTGGTCATGGCGTGTCTCATAATTTTATTGTCTCGCGATCACACTTCAACATGTTTTCGAATGGTCTATCAGTGCATTATCATGTTTCAGCTACATCCTTGGTTTAACTTGAATGTTGTCGTTGGCTATTTCTGCAAAGTATTCATTTGCGGCATCGTGTCGGAAATTCCATACGACCACCTGGTACTTGCTGTCACACTCAAACCGATTTCTTCTACTGAACATAAGTGTGATTTTGGCGTCCCTTGGAGTTTGATCTTTCATGTTGTGGTCTCCTATGTTTGTTTTCCTTATGGATCAACAAACAAGTCAAGATCAATATATCATATTTATTCATTGCCTCTACAGCAGTATCAGCAAGGCGCAAACTCTATTGTTTAATGCATAAATCAACATTATTTCACTGTGGAGGTTATTGTTGGATGCCGTGACACAAAAACCTCAAGTGTGAGCAGTGCAGGACATGTTGTTGCTCGCAGACATACATGGCGGGACTGTTGGAACAGGTGTTTTCCTACAGAACATAATGCAACTCGTCTTACTACACATGTTGTACAAGAGGATCTGCTTTCTAAGTGGGTTGTCATTTCCAGAATGGACCTTTTTCATGGCTGTACCATTTTTGTCGTCTTTCTGGATGACACGACGTCTCTACGTCACCAAGTCTTTGGTCACTTGCAACATAAGATGCTTCTTCTGGACATAGAGGAATGCACGTTCAGTGTCATTTGGGCTGTGAAATTCCGTGGTTGGATCTCTTATGGCATCACTTATTTAGCATCACTTGTATAAATGATGTCAAATAAAGAATAAAATTTAATATTTGGAGTCACTTTGCAAAATTGATGCTAAAGTATCTAAATTTGTGTCAGTTATATATCAAGTGATGTTAAATAGTAAAATATTTTGTATCATATTGTGATTTTGTATTTTTAACACATTCAGCCGTAACAATTTAAAAAATGTCTTTCTAATTCCCCTTACAAATTGTTAAGAGTCCACAAGCATATTGAGGCCCAAACTTTCATCTCCACCCTAAGGCATCAGAGTTTTCTTCCTCTGCAAAATTCAACAGCCGTCAAAACTCAGGACGGGTATGGAGACCGGCAAGTAACCATCGCCATTAACTTCAGGTTTACACGCTTTGGCTCCCTTCTTGCATTTAACCCTTTCAGCCTCATTCAATTACCTAACCTCTCGATTTCCAATCCCTATCAGGTTTTCTGATGCTCCGCAGTATAAATGCCCATTCACCCCGACGAGCCATTGACGCTTACTCTTCGAACCCTATTTCCAAAGGTTACCAAACTGCCAAACCCTTCTTCCTCTGGATTTTCGTCAGATTCAATGGGAGCTAAAGGTTTTTCGTCCCTTTGATTTCGTTTTCATTTTGTTTTCTATGATTTCATTTTGCCATCTTATTTCTATATTTCGCTAGGCTTTTCTGATTGTTAATGTTTCGATAGACACGATTTTCCGTTTCCCCTTTGATGGATGCAGGGTAAGTAGGACGCACACTACAACCAGTATCTGTGCAAGAGGTAGGAAGAAGCTACAATTCTAAGACTAGCAAAGTAGGTCTCAACTATCTGTGCAGTTTCTTTCAGCAACAACTCCCTCCCGCCTTTTATATACATCGCGGTTATTGGTTTTCATGTTGAATCCTTAACTGTTGCTGAACCTATTGCATTTTCAGTATGGTGATTTAGTTTCCAAAACCCTCATGTTCCTACCTATCGTTTTCATTACAGAAGTTATCGTTCAAATTCCCTCAGATTAAAGCTCATCCATGGCATAAGGTAATTTGGATTTCATGTAAACATTAATGCCATTCTTTAACTAGCCATTAACTAAAACATTTCTCATTGAAACTCCAGATCTTTGACAAGCGGATGCCTCCAGAAGCTGTTGCTTTGGTCTCAAGGCTTCTTCGGTACTCTCCCAATCTCCATTGTGGTGCTGTGAGTATTTGCAACTTCTCTTACCATCCTTCATTCTGCAAAATATTTCGTGTCTTTATCTTATTTTGTTGAAATTGTGATCTTGCCATTCAGCTTGATGCATTGGTCCATTTGCCCCATGGACATTTCCTTCCACGGCTATTCAACTTCAAGCGTCATGGTACAACCACCTTCTTCCTTATCTTCAAATTTAAAAGAATGTCAAATTGCAGAATTGAGTAGCTAAAGCTGTGATTTTTTTTGTTTCCCTTGGTTTTTCACTTTGAGCTATACTTACATAGCTGTGATTTTTACCAACAGTCCCACGTTGGATCATTGATTTGTGGGTTTGTTGGTTGGTTGCAAATGTGACGTATTTTGTCAAATATTATCTCCTTTTGATTCTCTGATCATTCTAAGCTTGTAGCTGGGTTGATGTGATTTCAAGCTGAGAATGCTTACAATTGATCTAATCATTTTATTTATTGGAGTGAGATTTCATAATCGATGTAAATGACTTATTTTTTGAGTAACACTTTTTCTTTTTTTTTTACCAATTGACTATTTTAGTAAAGCGAAAAACTTAGTGACAATTTGTTTTCTTTTTGTTAGGAAACTACGGTTTTTGAGTCGTTGGTTATGTACGATGAAATAGAAGTGCAAATAAGTTCAATGAACGTGAGTGATGGATCGTTCGGAAAGTCAAGAATCAAACGGGAATCAAAGAGACATGACGGATTTGGAAGAATGAAGGCGTGAGAATCGACGAGAAACTCTCTGATTTGAACTTTTGTAAATGTTTCCTCTATTTAGTAAATTGTCCCAAATAAAAATAATTTCTCTTATGAAATCAGATTTTTTTCCTTTGACCACTAGAAATTGTTTATTTTTAATAATTCCAAATATTTTTAAATAACCAATTCATATTTGTATCAAATTTGATTTTGGATCGTGTAGGAAACAATGTTAATGAAGAACCAACATTTAACATCATTCCTAAAAATGATGTGAAATCATTGATTAACGTCATTGCCAAAAATGATGTTAAAGTTAACATTAGCGACATTTAAGCAAAATGATGTCAAGTTTAACATTAGCGACATTTAAGAAAAATGACACTAAATCTGAATTATTGAGTCATTTATTGAAGCGATGCTAAAAAAATTTAGCTTCACACGTTTTAGCATCATTTTTAAAAGTGACTCAATAACTCTAGCATCACTTTAAAACTGATGCTAACATAAAAAAATAATTGATGTTAAAACTACTATTTTTTGTAGTGGGAGTCCAAATCTTCTGTCTATCATTCCCTTCTTGTCCTTTGATTTCGATAAACTCAGTCATGATCTTCCTGATTTTGTCTATTGGGTGGCATCATAGAGTTTTCATACGACAAATACGTGATGTTTGTTGCCGACGTGGAGGCACATGTCTCATCCACGTTACTTGTTTATTGGGGTAACATTGCTTGCACATCAAGCACATTATTGGTTTGGTCTGATGGTTTGGCTTTGGAAAGTATGTTACGACCCAGATTGCAACAGAGAAGAAGATTCAGGGACGAATCTTTTCAAACCCGGAGGGACTGATGCAGCGTATCATATGGTTCGGGTTAAGCAAATAATCGTTTAGATATTATTATAAGATTTTCTTTTAATTAGGATAGATATAAATCTATTTGTAGATTTATATGAGGATATACGATTTTATTCTTCATAGTATATATAGGATGTATTTGACGTTGTAAAGGGAACTTTTAGATTTGGTATTGAATAAACTAGGTTTTTACCTAAAGAGCTCTTGAGCCCTGTGAAGAGGATTCACAAACCCTATTGCAAGATCCGAGATAGAATACGTTAATCTCCTGGAGGTATCGTGTTCTTTCTCGTTATATAGCTTCCACTCTCTATCATTATTCCTTTTCAACTAAAAGACTAAAAAAATATTTTTTTTTTTTACTTATAGAGTAAGTGATGATTGAGAAATACATAATAAATGCATTTTCCCCTTTTTGAATTAAATATAAATTTTATTCGACTCAAAAAACTGTACATCGAGTGCAACGTTTTTCCTAAAAAAACTAAAAACTAAAATAGTTTTCTACTATCTATCTTGTTGAATAAAAAACACAAGCAATCCACATTCTTCGGCGTTGTTTGATGGATAATGTCGAGTTGGCTGCGAATAGATTTTTCAATTCTCTTATTAAGCCTATGCAAATTTGGCAGATAATGCTGCTTGTTAAAATGTCTATTTGTTAATAAATATTAATAAAGCACCATTTTAGTTTATTACACATTTTTAGTTAACCGATTTTTTTTTTTAATTTACACCATAGTAATTTCAACTTATGAGTTAGAGTGAGATTTGTTTACTGTTTATTACTATTTTTGAAATGTTGAAATCATTGCACTGAGGATTTCGTTCCACTTTTTTTTTTTTGTGGAAATGTAATGACAAATTCATGTTTAGTTTGTATATTTTTATAGTATTGTTTTTTATCCTTTAGGTTTTTTTTTATCAAACTCTTTTAAGTGTATTAGTTATTTTGGAATGAAATAGTATTTTTTGTTGCACAATATTCCTAGTTTTTCATGTTTTATCATTTTTTTTATTACAATTGCTTTTTGGACAATTATGAATGATCATTTGGTCGTAATATATTTTTTGGTTTTAGTTTATTTACTTTTTTTTTTTTCAAAAATGTCCACAAACTCTTAAGTCCTAAACTCTTAAGTCAAGCATTTTTATTTCATAAGTTACACAGTTAGTTATATATAATATATACTTTATCAAAGCGAGAATGTTTGATAATCAAATCAATTTATGATTAAAATGATAGCTTTTAATTGTGCATCTTTTGGTCATTATTCTCAATATTAAAATTCAATACTACATAAAGACACACAAAATGATGTGTAACTAATTTGAAAGTGTTGAGAAAAATGGTGATCTAGATCTTACATCGTAGCTGTAAGTGAAAATGACACAATTTGAGTGTTAAACAGTGACAATTTAACGGTGGAGAGAACTTTGGAAGGGCATGATATGGAGATAATTGCATTAAAAGTAGAAGATCGGATGCACTTGTCTTCAGCGGAAGCTAACCGTATACTGGTATGGATCTTGAATAATTGGAACTGTGTGCGTCAAGTGATAGATCTGAATGAGTTTATTTCGGCTGATTTTCATTTTTGTGACTTCCACCACTATCATTAGTGGTGATGCTAATGGTTTCAAAGTTTGAATGATGGAGAAAGCATGACATAATATGAATTGGTCGAAAAACCGATGTTTGGTTACCACATGTCTTCAACAAATTGTACCAAATTAAAAACTCACATGATAAGGATGTAGCACTTATGTGTTATACAAATCTTGATCAACGAAGGTTGATTCGTTATAAATTTCTGAAATGTTATCAAAAATTCAAACTAGCGAAGCGTGGTAGCAAACTTTTGAACAATGCATCCAAATTTGAAATTAATTTGAGACAAGTTTTTACCGCGGGGATGCTGGAAGACGTATTAAGATCTGGGACACGAACAAATTGAAGACAGTCATCTTTTTCTTTCTCAACATTTTCAACTTAGTTACACATCATTATGTGTGACGTATTAAGATCTGGGACACGAACGAATTGAAGACAATCATCTTTTTCTTTCTCAACACTTTCAAATTAGTTACACATCATTATGTGTGTCACTATGTAGTATTGAATTTTAATATTGGGAATAATGATCAAAAGGTGCACAATTAAAAGCTATTATTTTAATCATAAATTGAAATTTGATCATCAAACATATTGTCACTTTGATAAAGTATATATAATGAAATAAAAATGATTGACTCTATCATTAATAACCAAATACTATTCTCAAAATTTAGGACTTTGGAGTTTGTGGACATTTTTAAGAACAAAATTAGTAAAAAAATAAAAAAATCAAACCCAAAAATACATTATTGACCAAATGAATCATTCATAATAAGCCAAAAAGCAATTGTAATTAAAAAAAGAAGATAAAACATGAAAAACTATGAATATTATGAAATAAAAATACTACATTTCATAATAACTAATACCCCTAAAAGAGTCTCATAAAAAACTTAAGGGATAAAAAAATACTATAAAAATATATAAACTAAACATAAATTTGTCATTAGTTCAAAAAAAACAACATGAACTTGTCATTGCATTTCCAACAAAAAAAGTTGAACGAAAGTCTCACTACGACGATTTCAACTTTTCAAAAATAGTAATAAACAGTAAAAAATCTTACTCTAACTCATACGTGGAAATTACTATGTTGTAAATTAAAAACAAATTAGTTTCAGTTAATTAAAATGTGTGATAAATTAAAATGGTGCTTTATTAATATTGAAATTAAAATTTGATATAAAAATTATAAAATAAAATAGCTTCGGATAATTAACAAATAGACACTTTAACAAGCGGCATTATCCGTCAAATTGGCATAGGCTCAATAGAAAATTGACAAGTCTAATTGCAACCAACTCGACAATATCCATCAAACAACACGAAAGAATGAGGATTGTTTGCGTTTTTTTTTTTTTTTTTTTCAACAAGATAGATAGTAGGAAACTATTTGAGTTTTAGTTTTTTTTTTTCTTTTAAAGAAAAATGTTACACTCGACATACAAATTTTTGAATCGAATAAAGTTTATATTTTTTTTTGAACAAAGGCTTTCTATTTAAAATGCAAGTTACTAGTACATCTATGACCTTTCAGTCATACAGTTTGTGAGAAGAGTTAGAGAGGAACATGAGCAGAGTACACTAGTTTTCAGAAGATAGCAAGTACTTAATAGAAGAAGAAGAAATGGAGAGAAGGAATAAAAGCCTTGGAGAGTTTCTAGTTGAAAAGTCCACGACCTCCACGCCCTCTTCCGCCACGATTACCACGTCCATGAACCGTTATCCATTGCTCTTGGACCTTTTTAGATGGTTTTAGAGGTCTGCCCACACGGGATTTTGGGCATGGATCCTCTTCTTCTACAAATTCTGTCCCCATCATTTGGTTTCTAACTCCCATTGTACTATCACTGTGATCTTCTTTTATTTCTTCATTATTTTCAACACACACATCAAGAGTATCCACCACAACAGAGAGAGAATCCAAAACAGAGAACGGGTTAGAGTTTGGTACCATGATAAAGGCAGTAGGTAAGGTTTCTGAAGTTGTAGAGACAACGACAACCGTTGAAGATGCACTTAGAGGATGTGTAAGCTCATGCTCAGATGGATTAATGCAAGTGACATTATTTTCCAATGTATCTGTCCCAAGAGATGCAACTTTTGGTGACATAGTAACTTCTGGATTAATTACTGATGGGAGAACAAGTGTAGCAAGATCGGACGAAGCTAGTTGTTCTTTTAGAACAGCCTCAGAGGTAGATGAAGGCAAAACAGATGGAGTACCATTTTCTTTCAAAGAAATTGTCTTTGAGATCAAATCTCCATTGTGAGCTTCTGAGTTTGGAGGGGGTATATTAATCTCCACCGAAGCTTTATCAACCGCTGAAATAGTAGAATTCAAGACAGGGATTGGCAATCCTAAACACCGAGATGCCTTATGACCAAGCTGGCCACATTTAGGACATTTAGGTGGCAGCCATGAATACAAGACATCCACCATTGTGATGCTTCCACTCTTATCTTTTAGAGCAACTTTGTGCGGAAAAGGTTTGTTTAACTTTACCTCAACAAGTATTTTTGCTTCTCCCATTTGTGTTGGGTCTAGCCACGGTTTGCTTGAAAGCATTGGTGCACCTATTCCCGAAGCAATCCAATCAATTCCTTTGAAAGAGTAAAGTTGATTTGGGATGTTCTTAAGAGTGAGCCAAACCGGAATTGTAGATATTGCCGGCAGAGAAATTGTTTCCGATGGACTCCAAGGAGAAACAAACATAAGACAATCATCAACATGCCACAATCCTCTTTGGATCACCCAATTTCGTGTTTGTTCGTCTGGTATGTGGAACAAGTACGAAAATTCCCCTAGCTTACGAGTGAAGATCCTACCTTTTCTACCCCATAATCGGTTGATCACTGCATGAGTTTGACCACCAGAAGGAACCAAGCAGCGATAGAATTGACCCACAACATATTCCTTTTGGTTCTCTAACCCTTCTAGGAGAATGTTGCTAGGAATATTTACCAAAGGAGTGCCGTCGTCCATATAATTAGGAACTGTCACTTGATGAAGGTTGCATTTTTCTTTCATCCTTGCAGCCCATGGATACTCTTGATCATTTGGTATGAAGTCTGAGACTTGCTTAGAAAAACCAGAAGATGTTGCCATTCCCTTGGTCGTATGAGAAAGCTGAGCCGAGCTGGTGTTGTTCTTTCTTGGATTTTTTCCACTAAGATCAGGCCAATCCATTGACAGAGTTGAGAATTGGTCACCACTAGTCTCTTGGGAGCTTAGGGAAGATTTTGTGACTGGTGCAGGATGATGACCCGGAATTGAAAGTGGCTTGTTCCACGCACCATTTTTGATTCTAGAAGATGTGGATTGGTTTCCAACCAGCACAGGTTCTTTAGGCGGAGGAGCATGATTAACAGAGCATCCACCCACTTTAATTTGAACTTGTTGAGCTACAATGGATGGGATCTGTTTCTCACCTGCAGGGAGGAGAAGTGTCCCTGCTTGCATCAGAAGCTCATCTTCAAACCGGATAGACGACGGTGGAGTAGAGACGTCTTCATCTTGGGTCATTTTCTGCATAAACCTTGGCGAAGGCATCAATGCATCCGTTATGCAGAGATCGAGCATCGCCGGAGTTGAAGTAAATTTCATCATATTTGGGAAATCTTCAGCAACAGCCCGAAGCTCCACTGACTCTTCATGGTTTGAATTAATTTCAGTAGGAAGATGGGAGGAGGCAGGTGATGAAGGGACTGGGGGAATTGACGGAGTTGCAGGGGATTGTGGAGATTCGATTGGAATGGGGGGAGCTGAAGGATGAAGAGGAGAAGCCATTAATAGCTGCCCAAGCTGAGGGAGATTGGCTCGCCGGAGCAGAGGGCGGCGGCGGAGCCGTCGAAGTAGATCGGGAAAGGGCTGTAGGGTTTGTTTCTCGAAAACTGGGCCTGGGAGAATTTGGATGAAAGTTTATATTCAATTCAAAAAAAGGGGAAATGCATTTACTATGTATTTCTCAATCATCACTAACTCTATAAATAAAAAGTTTATGATTTCTAGTTTTAATCTTTTAGTTGAAAAGGATAACAATACATGGTAAATACTGTTTGTCATACACTAATTTATATTGTAAATTGTAAGAACACGAATTAATTATGTTGGATGTAGCCTCGAAAAATAGTAACGAAAGGGCGGGATCAGAGTTCTCGTTAAAAATAGAATATGCTCGGCAACCAAACGTAATGACGAAGTTCGGTCTTATTAGCGTTATGAAAACGGATGATTGGTTAATTAGGAGGTAGGGCCGGCCTAAGGAATATAGTGGCCCCAAGCAAAAAAAATCTATGGTCGTCTTAATATTGTTATCCAGAATCTCAAGTTAAATTAACTTTAAAATATGTGTAAAATTACATGTAACATTTTTTAAACTTCATCTCTATGTGAAAAAACAAATTTTGTGATCCTATATACATAATTATTATCATAAAAATTACAATTTTGTGGCCTCTAAATCTGGAAAAAATATTGGTGGCCCTAAGCGGCCGCTTTGCTGGCTTGTCCTCTGGACCGGGCCTGTTAGGAGGGGTAGGTTGGTGCAATTTCTTAGAGCTAATTTATTAAGTAACTGATGGTATTGTTGACATTTATCTGGATCGTTTAATAAAATAATTGATTTCTGAGTTGGTTGTTGAAATAATCTTATGAACAATTTTTGGGTTCACCACAAAAAATCAATTTGTTCACCCCTTCCTTTTTAACCAATCAAATCATTACACATAATCTACTATTAAAATAATTAAAAAATTTAAAATTGAAAAATAAGAAAAAAACAAAACAAAAATAAAAGAAAATATGTTTTATTTTAGACAAAAAATTAAAAACAAACGAATTTATAAAAAACTAAAACCTAAATCTTAATTTCTAAACCCTAAATTATAAACCCTAAACCATAATTTGAAAACCTAAAAGAAAAATAAATTAAAAACTAAATCTTAATCCCTAAACCCAATTTGTAAATTTTAAAAATAGAAATCTAAACTTTATTCCCTAAACCCCTAAATCCTTATTTAAAAAAACTAAAAAATTAATAAAAACTAAACCTAGCCATAAACCCTAATCCCTAAACCTTAAATCCAAGAGTTTAAATCTTAAACCCTAAACCTCAAATGACTTAAACCCAAAGGACTCCTAATCCCTAAATCCTAAACCCCAAAAGACTTAAACCCTAATCTTTAAACCCTAAACTCTAAAAGACTAAAACCCTAACCATAAACCCTAATTCCTAAACCCTAAACCTTAATTTGTAAATTTTTTAAAATATTATTATCTATTTTTATAAAATGTTTGAATTTGTTTAATTTCTTTATTTTAATTTTGTTATTTTATTTAGAAATAATATCACATGTCATATTTTTATTTTTATTGGTTAGGAAAAAGGGGGTGAACCCATTAGGAGTGAATCCAAGTATTTTTCATGAATAATTGAACAAGTCGACATGTTTTTGTTTAATGTGTGTTTTTACATACGAAATTGTTTGATCAAGTAGTTATGTTAAAAAGGAATATTTACGTCTTAGTCTGCTGCATGTCTTTTCTTATTAATTTTACTAAACAAAAGGCTGTTAAGTAAATTCCATGTTCGGGAAACCATAAATACCATAGGAAATCGAAAAAACAAATTTTCGAGCAGAGCATCATTTATGGCATCTCTGAGATTCTTGTCATCAACAGCATCGTAGAAGGAATCACGTGACCTCGACTCACTTATCAGTTTAGCCCAAATGGAACCACTCAGAGCAAGAGTCGTCTCGTTGCCAATCACCCACAAACAGTGCCTTGCACGCGTGAGTGCCACGTTGGCTCTTTGACGGTTATTCAGAAACCCAACTTTTCCGTTACCGTTACTTCTTACGGTGGAGATCATGATAACGTCTTCTTCTCCTCCTTGAAACCCGTCAACAGATCGAACATTCAGAGTGAAAAGCTTATTTGATAAGGAACTGTACTTATCTCCAATTCTCTCTTGGATTGCTCTTACTTGTCCTTTGTAAGGCGAGACCACTCCAACGCTCATCTTCATCCTTCTTTCACTTGAAGCTGTTTCAAAATAAACCACAAAGAATAAAGCAACAACATGCTAATATACATTTACTTGCAGATCAAGAAAGATCATCATACCTTTAGAAAGATTGGATACGATTTCAGAAATGACAGCAACTTCAACCATGTTCTTAGGACTATGTCCATCACCAAACTCTTCATTCCCAAGACCAACATTGATGAACGAGAAAGAACCAAACATGTTTCCTTGAAGAAACCTTTTTTGATAAATGCTTTCTTGAACAACAGCAGCATCTGTGATCCTCCCACCATAAAACTCCTTTGTTGGGGAAACAGCTAATGGATGGATGCATTCGGTATTGAACGTTAAGCAAGTTCTTGTTGTGACCAAGCAGAACTAACCTCTCGAACAAGCTTCTTCCGAATTTAGCCTTTTCACAAATCTGCCATATACCATATTAGTTTTCAAAATAAAGATAAGTTACTTGTGTAACAAGAGAGAATTGTACCTCGCTTTGAACCATTGCCGGCAACTGAAACTCATCTCCTACTAAAACAGCATGACGTATCCCAGAAAGTTGCAAAGCAGCAACTGATTCACATTCTTTAAGCTGAGCTGCCTCATCAACCACAAGAAGGTCAATAGACCCAGTCCTTTCAGCACTCATTTCTGATGGAAAGAGATCCAAAACTGGAAGACACATCTTGCAGCAGAGCATCATTTATGGCATCTCTGAGATTCTTGTCATCAACAGCATCGTAGAAGCAACCACGTGACCTCGACTCACTTATCAGTTTAGCCCAAATGGAACCACTCAGAGCAAGAGTCATCTCGTTGCCAATCACCCACAAACAGTACCAGGGGCGGAGGAGTAAGGTGGTAGGGGGGTCAGCCGACTCCACTTAATTTTTTAAAATATATTATATTTTGTTAAAAATTGAGTATGACTCCATTACAAAATTTTAGTTGACCCCATACAAAATAAAAAGATACGGAAGACAAAAACAATTTTAAATTAGGTGTTTGGTTTTATATTTGTTTTGGCTCAAATTTAGTTTTAACTCACTTAAAGTTTTAATTAATTCATTTCCCTTTCATCCCTTGTGTTTTTGTTTGTTTTATGCTCAGTTTTAATTTAAGTCCACTTAAAGTTTTAATTAATTTCCTTTTTCTTGCATGTGTTTCTTGTTTTCATTTTTTTAATTGTTTACCAAAGAACTAAAACAAGTAAAACATCTCACCTATTCATGTTAAATTATTTTATATTTTCAAATTAGTTTAATATCTTTATTATATTTTATGTTTTGATTAGATTAGATTAGGTATGATATGATTTAAACTCATATAAAAGTTTAAAGTTTATATTTATTAATCTGTGAATAGAAATATCTTTAATTCATCAACCAATGAGAAAAAATTGTATTGGTCATCAATTTTTTAAATAATTATTTCATTTTTTACAAAAAATTATTTAAAAATATAACAACTGAAACATTAATGAATTTTTTTAAGTTACAAGTAAACATAAAGTATATTTATAGCCATTTTAACAATTTTATAAATTATATTTATATTTATATATATTTTGCCTCCAGTACATAAACATTATGGCTCCGCCACTGAACAGTGCCTTGCACGCGTGAGTGCCACGTTGGCTCTTTGACGGTTGTTGAGAAACCCAACCTTTCCGTTACCGTTACTTCTAACAGTGGAGATCATGATAACGTCTTCTTCTCCTCCTTGAAACTGTTGAGATTGAACCTATGATTAAATCTCCAACAAGAAGAAGAAGGAAAAGAAGAAGTGAAGAAGAAGAAGATGGCGTGAACAAAGGCTTCATGATCCAAGAAGAAGAAGAAGAAGAAGAAGAAGAAGAAGAAGTGAAGATGAAGAAGAAGAGCAAAGAAGAAGAAGAACAAAGGAGGAATCGTGTGACTCAAGGAAGCAAGGAAGAAGATGTGTAAGCTGGAGCAAGTCAACGATAGAACAAGAGAAACCAAAGAAGAGTTGGTTTGTGTAACAAGAAGTTACACAACAAGAGGAATAAGAGTAACTAGTTTAGCTTTTGGTTAAGAAGCTAACTAAGTTAAGTTAAGCCAATGGAGTTGGTAAGAGTTGTTAGATGTGTAAGGTTAGTTGGTTAACCTTGCTTGTAAGAATAGTCTAAGGCCTAAAGTAGAGGCATGGACTAGTAATAGTTGTTAGAGCTAAGTGTGGTAGTAAGTAGTGGAAAACTACTATAAGAATGTGTGGACAATGTTGTGTAAAAGTATCCAAGTTATCAATGTAGACATAAAGTGTTAAACGTTTGTTGTTCTCTCTCTTAACAAAAGAAACAAGACAAAGAGTGAGAGAGAGACAAAGCAAAAGAGTTAGAGTTCCGCTCCAAGTAAAAGAGAGAAAGAAACCGTGTTACACAAGATAAGCATTTGTGTAACACAAAGAAGAGAAAAACAGAGCACAAAGAAAATCAAAAGTTTAACATGGTATCAGAGCTACTTGATCTTTGGAGCCTGTTAGAAGAAGAAGAAGAAGATGGAGAGATCCATCAATGAAGAGAAGAAATGATGGAGACAGTCATCAACAAAGAAGAAGAAGAAAGATGGAGACAGCCATCAAACAAGAAGAAATCAGTCTAAGGAAAAGGCTGAAGAGAAGAAGAAAAGAGAAAGATGGAGACAGCCATCAAAGAAAAGAACAATAAGAAAGTTCAGTCAAATAACAAGACTGGAGAGAGGAGAAAGAAAGATCAAGCTGAGACTAAGTCAACAAGAGGGAAAGAAAGAAAGGTGGTGACAAGAGAGAAGCATAATCAACCTTCACTATCACAGTCACAACCATACCGTCAAGAAGAAGTCTTCAGGTGCATTCAAGAAGATAGAGAAATCTTCTGAAAAACAGCAATGGAGAAAGCGGTGTGGAGATGGTGTGGTGGAAGGAGAATTCTGGATCCTTGCTCGGAAATATCTTGGTGAAGCTCAAAGATGCGGAGGAAGAATCGCTTGATGAAGTTAAGAATCCATGTGGTTCTTCAACTGAAACAAGAAGAAGAAGCCGTGAAGAAAAATAAAAAGAGACAGCTAAGGAAGCTGTGGAGAAGGAAAAGAAAGTTTTCCCAAGAGGATAACAATAAAGAAGGCACCATTGCAAGCTTAGTTGGAGCCTCTAAAATGAAATGTAGACTAAGAAGTCTTGCATCGAAGTGGAAGAAACTAAGTCTGTGGCAGCAATGATGTCAAAAGAACAAGAAGAAGAGGGCGTGGCTGAGATCAAAGAAGATCAACAAGCTGCAAGGTGTTGGTCATTCTCAACCATCAGTGATATGGAAGGGATAAACCAGCATCAATAACAAGAAGAAGCCCACGTGAATGAAGCTTAGAACCTGAGAAGTTCGAAAGCTGAAACCGGAGAAACCAAGGCGACAAAGCAGAGGTGATGATTCAAGAACCAAACAACTAAGGCTAAGGTGATGACTCAACAAGCCAAACAGTCCAAGGTTAAAGAAAGCTGAGGTAAAGGTCAAGAGAACCAAAGAAACCAAAGCTAAGAAAACCGAGGTGATGGATGAAGAGTCAAAAGAATCCAAAGCTAAAGTGATGGTCTGAAGAATCAAACAACCAAAGTGGAAGCCAAGGTGAAAGTTCTAAGAATCAAACAGTCCAAGGTTAAAGAAAACCGAGGTGATGGTTCAAAGAATGAAGGGCACAAGAAGATGAGAAGAAGCTCACCAAAAGAGGGAGCAGAAGCTGGTTGAAAAATCAGTTGGAGAAGAAGTGAGTGAAGCTCACAAAAACAGAGTATAAAGGCGAAGAAGATCTGTCAAAAGATGACAAAGAGATTCGCACAATAAAAAGTTGGATTCTTGGAAATTCATCTCAAGAGGGAGAAGAGAATCACAAGAAAAGAACAAAAAAGATGGGAATCAAGTCCCTAAATGAAGTTGAGGATTTAATCATAAGGTTCAAGAGGGAGTGTTGAGATTGAACCTATGATTAAATCTCCAACAAGAAGAAGAAGGAAAAGAAGAAGTGAAGAAGAAGAAGATGGCGTGAACAAAGGCTTCATGATCCAAGAAGAAGAAGAAGAAGAAGAAGAAGAAGAAGAAGAAGAAGTGAAGATGAAGAAGAAGAGCAAAGAAGAAGAAGAGCAAAGGAGGAAGCGTGTGACTCAAGGAAGCAAGGAAGAAGATGTGTAAGCTAGAGCAAGTCAACGACAGAACAAGAGAAGCCAAAGAAGAGTTGGTTTGTGTAACAAGAAGTTACACAACAAGAGGAATAAGAGTAACTAGTTTAGCTTTTGGTTAAGAAGCTAACTAAGTTAAGTTAAGCCAATGGAGTTGGTAAGAGTTGTTAGATGTGTAAGGTTAGTTGGTTAACCTTGCTTGTAAGAATAGTCTAAGGCCTAAAGTAGAGGCATGGACTAGTAATAGTTGTTAGAGCTAAGTGTGGTAGTAAGTAGTGGAAAACTACTATAAGAATGTGTGGACAATGTTGTGTAAAAGTATCCAAGTTATCAATGTAGACATAAAGTGTTAAACGTTTGTTGTTCTCTCTCTTAACAAAAGAAACAAGACAAAGAGTGAGAGAGAGACAAAGCAAAAGAGTTAGAGTTCCGCTGCAAGTAAAAGAGAGAAAGAAACCGTGTTACACAAGATACGCATTTGTGTAACACAAAGAAGAGAAAAACAGAGCACAAAGAAAATCAAAAGTTCAACAGAAACCCGTCAACAGATCGAACATTCAGAGTAAAAAGCTTATCTGATAAGGAACTGTACTTATTTCCAATTCTCTCTGGGATTGCTCTTACTTGTCCTTTGTAAGGCGAGACCACTCCTACGCTCATCTTCATCCTTCTTTCACTTGAAGCTGTTTCGAAATAAATAAACGACAAAGAATAAAGCAACATGATAATACTTACTTGCAGATCAAGAAAGATGATACCTTTGGAAAGATTGGATACGATTTCAGAAATTACAGCAACTTCAACCATGTTCTTAGGACTATGTCCATCACCAAACTCTTCATTCCCAAGACCAACATTGATAAACGAGAAAGAAGCAAACATGTGTCCTTGAAGAAACCTTTTTTGATAAATGCTTTCTTGGACAACAGCAGCATCTGTGATCCTCCCACCATAAAACTCCTTGTTGGGGAAACATCTAATGGATGGATGCATTCGGTATTGAACGTTAAGCAGATTCTTGTTGTGACCAAGCAGAACTAACCTCTCGAACAAGCTTCTTCCGAATTTAGCCTTTTCACAAATCTACCATATTGTACATATTAGTTTGGAAAATAAAGATAGTTATTAATTGTGTAACAAGAGAGAGAGAGAGAGAGAGAGAGAGAGAGAGAGTACCTCGCTTTGAACCATTGCCGGCAACTGATACTCATCTCCAATTAGGACAGCATGACGTATCCCAGAAAGTTGCAATGCAGCAACTGATTCACATTCTTTAAGCTGAGCTGCCTCATCAACCACAAGAAGGTCAATAGACCCAGTCCTTTCAGCACTCATTTCTGCCGCACCAGAAGCTGTGCAGAAGATGATATGTGCATTCTGTAGACAAAATGACCTAATACTTTCGTTTTCCAACATGTCTGAAATCTCAAAACGTTTTGGAAGCAAACGTAGAGCCTCAAGGCATTCAGTACTGATGAGTCTGTTGAAACAATCGAATCTGAAACTTCCCTTGATGAAATCAATTCTAGAAGAATTCTCTTGCAAGAAATATCTAACACGCTCAAGAGCTTTACGGGCAGTGATCATACCAGTTTCACACTCTTTGTGTGATTACAGTTCCTTGTCTTAATGCAACCCAAAACTGCAGCTTCTTGGGAAGAGTTCAGTTTAGCTGAACGGATTATAGACAAAACACGGTCAGAATCATAACCACCAGCATCATTCCCACAACAAACACATTGTTCTGTAATAACCTGAAAATAAAAAGTACCACAAATTAATGGAATTTTAGCATAAAATAAACATATTTTGCAGTAGAGGGATCAAGTATAAAGAATCCATAAAATACAAAAAAAAAAACGCAAAAAGATTAAGTTTAAAAGACTTACCATTGTGTTTTCTTGCAGAACACTCTTGATTAGGGCCGGATTGGCAGCTTCGTTGAACAACGCGTTCCAAATTCGTGTATTTGTTGTTGAATTCATGAGGAAAACACCGAAACGAAATAAATGTTTGTTTTCTTGATATGAGCGAATTGGATATTCATGAAGATAAGGTATAGAGCTAGACGAACGGACAGAGATGCTAAGATCACCGTCAGAAGAGAACACGTAAGCGAGATGTAGAGGATTCAAGTCATCAATTCGTCTTGGCTTTTCCTTTGTGAGAGCAATAACATCTCCACATTTTGGCTGGTACTTTGTACTTATAGTACCTGCTGCATCCTTGAGTGTTATATCATAGACCTTGTTTGATGAACTTCCTCTTGATTCTTTCGTCTCCACAGAATGTATTTGAAACACAAGAGATCTTGATAAGGACTTGAAGCTTGAGGATAACTCGGTACGCGTTTCCTCGAGTAGATGAGGAACAAAACACTGACGGTACTCATCAACGGATCTAAACTTGTCTGGTATTGTCTTTATCTGTTACACCATTGATAATGTATTAGTGATAAATACCAGACCAGTTTTATGGACAAATAAATGTGGTCCGTAGCGGACTAAGTACGGACCAGTTTGTTGTGGACTAAGTACGGACCAGTTTTATGAACAAATAAATGTGGTCTGTAGCGGACTATTGTCCATCCTAAAAATCAAACGGTTTAGTCTGCGTTTAAATTAGTCTGTAACCACAGTTACCATTCGAAACCTTAAGAGTCCCAAGAGTTAACTTTTTACGAATGAGGCTTTTATTGTCATTTTCTTCTCTACAGCCTTGAAAGTCAATTTTTTATTTTTTACTCTTTCTACTGTTGCTTTTTTTGAAAGTCTCCTAAACATGACTTTAAAACATCTGTTAGAATTTTGTATCTAATACTTTTAAAATAAAAATGATTAATTAGAGGATAGATTTAGTTATAAACGTTTTATGGGATAAAAGAGGCATGATTTTTATTTAATTAACAAAAGCAAATGACTTTTCAAATACTGATAGATAGTTATTATTTTTATATGTATTAAAATTTATTGATTTAAAATTTGATTGTTACAAATATTACACAAATTTACAAAAATACATTTCTTTTTTTATTAGTATAAAAACGTATTGGAAAATAAATAGAAAATTATCTGCAAGATAACGATCTAGAATTATTTACAGCTTGTCACGAACACTAGTCACCATATTCACGAAGCAATGTATTTGACTATTTGTCATATACTATTATGATTCACGAACACTGTCACCATGCATTGTTTTAATTGGTTGAAAGCTAATAGTATAAGCTTCATGTATGGAAGCATTTTGCAAGATGATTGTGAAAGTATTAAAAAAAAAAGGGATGGATGAGATCCGAATCTGGAGACTGACTGAGACATGGGTGCAGAGGATGCAGCAGAGAGATCTTTGAGACAAGGGAAACTAAGTTGAGGGAAGGAGGACGAGTCGGAGGACGAGTCGGAGGCGATAAGAGAGGTGGCCCTGTCGCCGTCGACGAATGCTCCGGTGCCTTCGAGATCGAGATCAGGTAAGGTTCGAGGAAGATCTGGGGATAGGAATCTCGACTGCAGCTGGTACCTCCGGGAAAGGCAAGAACAAGGGTTTCCGGAAGCCGCCGGTTCAGTCAATGGAACCCCGTCGTCGGAGGCTGGAGAAGTCGATGGCGCCGCCGGCGAGGAAGGTTGAAGACGATCGGGGGTGGGCCTAAATTAGTGTTAACCTAACCGGGTCGGTTTAGTTTGTCGGTCTAGAGATTCTCCTTCGGGTTATTGTCTTTTGATTTTTCTTGTGGTTATCTTCGGTTCTGTATCCGGTTATGCCGATTTTTCGGTTTATTAAATATAATATAATTATTAAAAAAAAAAAAAGTTGAGGGAAAAGAATACAAAGAGCTAAACAGTAAAGTTGAAGAATTATAAACCCATCTCTAAGAGCACACACATTGGTGTACCTCTACTAGGGGTTCTTAGAAATTTTTTATTAATATTTTTGTGTGATGTGATTTGTTATGAACTCCTCTCTCTTTTACTACTCCATTGGTGTTACTCAAATTGGGGTTCTTAAAATTAAAAACATGAGAAAAATAATAATTCAAGTTTCAAGTGAATGAGGTCCAAAATGATTCAAGTTTCTATCAAGATTGATCATGTTCAGACTGAACAAGTCTGTGATCGACTAGCATACCATGACAATGCTTCTTGGATCTGTTTCATGTTCTCTGTCTGCTCATTGATCTCGTCCATGGTCTTGTCCACATCATCCATATTTCTGGAAAAAAAAACAAGTGTGTTTAAGAGTTTAGGGACTAGAAACGTTTAAGTATAAAGGCAATCCCAAATAGATAAGCATAAGACAGTTGGGATTGATAACAATAAAATACGGTAGTAGTTTGTTGAAAATATGATGAACGCTTACGTTGCTTTCTGCATTGCTTTCATTGCAGAAGCTCCACTCCTCAACGCATCAACAGTTTCAGTTGTTGCTTTTGCACCTTCTAACATAATCATCTGATCATGTATACGTAGCTGGAAATTCCCAAGCTGCTCGACTTGTTGCTCATATAACCTCTTCCTCTTCAAACAATTTATAGCCGCTGCACAAGATTAACAAAGCTTTTAAGTCGTACTCCAGTAATCACAACCCACAAGAAGCTTATAGATTGTCTATTATAAGTAAGACACATATGTCATAAAATAGTCACATAAACGATATGGTTGGTACCGCGTTTGTTCTTAGCACGAGTGTATTCTTTGGCCTTCTCGACCTCTTGTCCAGCTTTCTTTAGGAGTACCTTCTCCTTCTTCTCTAGCATCTCAAGAGTCTGTGGTACACAAAAGTTACAATAACCAACTGAAGAAACATAAGCAGAATTCAACAGACCATACATGGCATCAGACATTCAGATTATACTATGAAAGATGAGAAGGGTGAGGATAATAATAATGTTCAGGAGAAACATGATGATCCTGTTTCTGTAACCACATCAAGCTCCGTTGGTCCACCCAAAGAGATAGGTTCTGTAGTACCATACATTTGCTAATTTTGTTGGACACTAGCCATCGTTGTTGTACGCTCTGTAACATCAATCATCAATCATCTCGAAACCAACCTGAAAACAAACAAAAACTTGTAGAATTGTAGAGATCAGAACCCAACATCTCAAAATCAATCCAACACAAAAATGATTTAGTTCAGATCAAATCTCAGAGAATCAAAACTAATGAGTGACACACTTGGAATCCTGAAGATCATTCACATGAACTCAATATCTGAATCACACGAATCTTAACCATGACAGATACATATATTATCTGAATCACACGAATCTTAACTCAATATCTGTTTCCCGAGACTTGAAGGAGTTTCTGGAGTCGGATTCCGACGAAATCCCTAATAGCTTGAAGCAAATGGCGAAGATCATTAAATCGAATGAGTTCACCGATTCTCTAGCTAGGGTTTCTGAGGCTGTATCGATTGGGGTTTTCCGTGGGTATAGCTTCGATCAGAAATCTAAAAGCGTTGAAGTAGAATCGAATTGAAGTGTAGTTGAATTGATGAAGAAGATGAGAAGAAGGATCGCTTTCAACAGGAAAAAAAAAAAAAACCACAGATGTGCCACGTGTGTTAAGAAACCGTTCCTAAGAGCATATGCAATGGAGGTTCTTAAGGGGAAAGTTTCTTAACTATTCACGTGGGACCCACGTGAATAGTTAAGAAACAGTCTCTTAAAATCCTTATATAAGGATCGATCCTTACACTGTTCACGCCACGTGGCGTGTAACGATTGGTCCTTATTTTTTTAATAATTTTTTTTTTTTTTTTTTAAGGATCCGAACAAAAAAAAATAAAATAATATTAAATTTTTTTTTTTTTAAGAACCCCAATGGGTTACACCATTGGGGATGCTCTAAAGACTCTTAGATAAGGAACGGTTCTTAACCTTATTAGTCTTTTTCATTTATTTTAAATACAGATTCCATAAGAATCTGAGCCCAAATCTGCTTAAGAACCTTCAATGGACTTGGCCTAAGATATCAATAGTTCAAACAGAGAGCTAGATGTGTTTTATTTTCCAATTGAACAAGTGGCAAAAGCAACATGAAAAGCTGAAATCTTAGAATCAGTCAGTAAAATAAAACTGATGCAAGAAACAAATAACTCATAAACTTAAACATGAAAAAAAAAAAAAACAGAAATCCTTAGTTACTTGCTGATAAATAGAAACGATGATGTTTAGTGGCCATTTGCAAGAAACGAAGGGATCTAACATTCATCCCACGTGAATAGTTAAGAACCGGGTTTTAAAAATCCTTATTTAAGAACCGGTTTTTACACTGTTCATGACACGTGCCAGATTACCATTCGTCTATTTTTTTTTCCGATTTTTATATTTTTTTTAAGACCACCCTATGGGGTTCATGGATGGTGATGCTCTTAATTGCACCAAACTTGGGAGATAAGCAGATGAACACACAAGTGGGGGACTGAAAATTCGGAGTAAATCCTTTATAGCCAGGTCCGGCTTCCCATATATTGGGAGCTTCCCCAAGATCCACAGTTTTATAATATCCGTCTTCTCCAATGATAAAAGTTGTGTAGTGATGAGGGGTCTCGGTGATTTCATATCCGTCAATCTCGATAACCACAACGACTTTCTCTTCCTCTTCAATGAAGAAGCTCCCATATGACTCGTCAACCCACCGAACGTCATGATCACCAATTAGTGGTCTCATATCCACGTTCATAAACTTGCTCCATGTCACAGCATTGGGCTCAATCTTAGTGGTAACCCAAATCTCTAGTGACACAATTGTTTCTGTACCTTTCTGATGTAGCAGGGCGAGCTTTTCGTCTCTAACAGATGAGAGGATCACAGTATCTTCGCTCAAAGCTTGAATCGGAAGAGGCAGACGCTGTCCAAACCTCTCTGTTGTAAAATCAAAACAGATTACAAAATCTTCAAATATATCTATCTTGTCATGAGCCCAAATATAAGTATTTCCCTTCAAAGACATGCCACGGTGTTGGTGATAGAGTTCTACCTCCCAGTCGGGTATGATCTCAAGAACCCTCCATGAATTAGAGCTAAAGTCGTAGATTTCATACTCTAAAATCTGTAAACAGTCATGATCAATAAACCTCAAGATTTTGTGGTTACGGTTCATGTCGTAACCAAAGAGATAATTGTCTAGACAGTCGAAAGATGTTATGGGACTTATCGACCTTGTTTGCCTCAAATAAGGGTTCCACGCCAGGAGTCTCGAACTGTCCATGACTACAAATAACAATAACCCGTCGCAATGTAAAACTCTCTGAATCTCGACTTGATTAAATAAATCTACCTGCTTTATAGATAGAACCAAGTCTTCTTCTTCTTCTTCTTCCTTGCGGCGATGGAATCTCAATGAACAAACCTTGACATCCATCGTCATGAACCCCAAAAACTGATGCTGCCTTGCCGCTTCTTTACCCAAAATCCAATCATTGGATAAACGGTTCCATAATTTGCAAGTGGATCGCACTTCTCGCAGAGATGTTATCGGAACCTTGCTGAGTATCTTCCCCGCTACTAAATCATGTGGAAGATCGCATATCCTCATTCTTCCAAGCTTTCTAGAGAGGCCGCACTATAGAAATAGTGATCTAATCTAGGGCTTTCTCACTAATACAGTTATTTATAATATAATTAAGAGAATTGGGAAAAAAGGAAAACAATGAAATTGTTAAATATGGATGACTATCTGTTTTCATTATATATTTAAAAACTATTAGCACTTGCCTGGATTGTCTGAAAGGATTTTTGATTGCCTTGGCGAAGGGTAGGGTCACAACATGATGAATAAACATATAACTTAGAATGCAAGAAATATATAACTTAGAGGGAAACTTAAAGAAAAATGAAAAAGCCAAAATCCTTAGTTATTATTGTAACTAGCTGAAAAAATATAAATGATGATGATCACGATTGACCATTTGCAAGAAATAAATCTAATATTCATCTTTGCCCTGTTGGTTGAGTTGCACCAAGCTTGGGAAATAAGAAGATGAGCACACAAGTGGGGAAACTAAATTTGCAGAGTGTGTCCTTTATGGCAAGGTTCGGGTTTCCAGAGATTAAGAGCTACTGGAAAACTCACATTTTTATATTATACATCGTCTCCAATGATAAAATTTATGTGGTAACGAGCAGTCTTGGTGAAATCATAACAGAATTCATGATGTTCGTCCTTATCGAAAACCACAACGACTTTCTCTTTCTCGTCAATGAAAAAGCTTCCATATGACTCGTCCAACAGAACATAAAGATCACCTGTTAGTGGTCTCATATATACGTTCATAAACTTGCTCCATGACACTGCATTGGACTCAATCTTAGTCGTACCCAAATTTTAGTGCATCCATTTTTTCTTAGTGGGAAATGCCTTTTAAGGCAATTAACATATATGTTTCTTAGATTCATTCATTCGGACTTACACAATATGATGGTACTAAAACTTGTGAATGTGCTGCAATCATCTTTTATGGATGACAAGATGACTGTTTTTTTTTTCTGGTGAAATCGAACAAAATACAGGTACATCATACACTTACGTTCATTTATATGTTATAACACTTGATCATTCTTATCCGTAAGAGACTCAAATATTTTTTCAATAACATACTTAAATGTTATATCAAAAAGCATATCATTTGTGTTGGAGGTGGGATGTGCACATATAATCAACCTTCCATTTTCATAACGCTAATAAAACCGAACTTCGTCATTACTTTGGTTGCCGAGCATACTCTATTTTTAACGAGAACTTCGATCCCGCCCTTTCAATACTTTTTTCGAGGCTACACCCAACAAAATTCATCTATGTTCCTACAATTTGAATTAGTGTATGACAAACATTATTCATCATGCATTTTTATCCCTTTTCGAATAAAAGATTAAAACTAGAAATCATATATTTTTTACTTAAGTGATGATTGAGAAATACATAATAAATGCATTTCCCCTTTTTGAATTAAATATAAAAAAAATCAACTTAAAAACTTGTACATCGAGTGCAATGTTTTTTCTATAAAAAAAAAAACTAAACACTAAAATAGTATTCACTATCTATCTTGTTGAAAAAAAACACAAGCAATCCTCATTCTTCCGCGTTGTTTGATGGATACTGCCGAGTTGGTTGCGAATATATTTTTCAATTCTCTTATTAAGCATACGCAAATTTAACAGATAATGCCGTTTGTTTAAATTTCTATTTGTTAATTATTCCAAGTTATTTGTTTTATAAATTTTATATCAGGTTTTAATTTCAATATTAATAAAGTACCGTATTAATTTATCACACATTTTTAATTAACCGAAACAATTGTTTTTAATTTACACCATAGTACTTTCCACGTATGAGTTAGAGTGAATTTTTTTACTGTTTATTACTATTTTTGAAAAGTTGAAATCATTGCACTGAGGATTTCATTCAACTCTTTTTTTTTTTTGGAAATGTAATGACAAATTCATGTTTAGTTTTTATATTTCTATAGTATTGTTTTTTACCCTTTAGGATTTTTTATTTATCAAAATCTTTTAAGTGTATTAGTTATTCTGGAATGTGATGTTATCGCATTTTAGGCATTTTAGTTTGATAAATATTCATGTTTTAGTTACAAATTTGATTCAGTCATGTTATTTTCTTAAGTCTTTTGTTGCATTTATGAGTTAGAATATCATTTAGATTTAGGCTTTGCAGCTTTATTGTTTTTGAGAGTGTTTTACTTGATTTTGTAGGTACTTGAATATTGACATGAAAGTTTGCAAATATCAAAATCATGCAACGTCGTCAACAAAGAGAAGCTTAAGATGATCAAAGCAAAGTGCATGCAACGTGAAAGGAGTGAAGGAGTGAAGGAGTGAATGAGCTGCTTGGCAGCCCATGCTCGTGATTCCCCCCCCCCGTCCCCCGTCGACAGATCGGAGCTCGCGATTCCCCCCCCCCCCCCGACGACGAGTTAAGTTGAGGCCGTTCGTGTCGCGTCGCGGTTAACGCTGCGGTCGTAGTCGTAACCGCGAGAAGCCCTTACATCGTTGCCGTAATGATTCGCGGTTGGAGTCGCGGTTTGGCTTGCGACCGCGAGAGCTGGACGAACCTGAACCGTGGATGCTCGCGGTTGGTGTTGCGGTCGTGGACGTGACCGCGAGGGACGAGCACATTCAGTCCGTGGATGCTCGCGGTTGGTCTTGCGGTCGTGGACGTGACCGCAAGCCAGCTGACTTCGTTGACTCTTCACTTTGACCAGCCATTTGACCCAATGTAACCGGGTCAACACCCGGTTTGTCCCGGGTTGACCCGGTTCGTCACTATTCACTATTTAAGCCTAAAAACCTAATTTTTGGAGAATCTCTTAAGCTTTATTTTGTTCTAAACACTTTGTAAAAGAAGATTGAATCTTTCCTTAATCTAAGTACTTCTTTTGAGATTTCTTGTTTAAATCTTCCATCTTTCTCTAATCCTCAATGATTTACACTATCTCTTTAGATTTTGTGGATCAAATGATGATTAGTGAGTAGTTTCTCATAGGGTTTATGGGTTAGGTAGGATTAGTGTGATTAGGGATGATTAAGGGATGTCTAATGTTAATCTTTCTTAAATCTCTTCTATCTTAGTGATCTTAATGCCTTTTTTAACCTTGATCAAGTTGATTAGGATGTTTAGGAATTTCTTGCCCACCATGTGTTCGATGAAATTCCAGTTTTAGCTTTGATAGGATTTTCACATTCTAGCTCATGGGAATGAATGTCTAGAGTGATTATTGGCAATTAAGAACTTGATTGAATGCTTGCTTGATTCCATTTCACAAATGAGAGTTTGTTCTTGGATTAGGATTAAGTGAAGAGATTAGCTCTAAGAGATTAGGCTAATCAACTTATTGTGTTCTTGCTAGGAGGTTAGCTTGTTTGAGGCTTGATTAGCATCCCGAGATCATCCCGAGTCTTCTAATCCATTGACCTAATTCGTGGACCTTATCTTTCTTATATTGATTTATACTTGTCTTTCATCTTGCTTAGTTATTGCTTGCTTGTTTAGTTGCTTTATCCTTGTTACTTATGCTTAGAATTGTTAGACTTCTCTGTTGAATTGATTTGCTTGACTTTTGTGGTTAGGTGTATTCCTTTTGGTCTATTTCACTCCCAATTGGTTCGATATCTCAAGACTACACGATCAGCTTGAGGGATTGATACCTCGGGAATTAGATAAATTCCTGTTATCAGAATGAAACAGTATTTTTTGGTGCATATTATTCCTAGTTTTTCATGTTTTATCATTTTATTACAGTTGCTTTTTGGGATATTATGAATGATTTATTTGGTCATAATATATTTTTGGGTTTGAGTTTATTTACTATTTTTGTTTTTCATAAAAATGTCCACAAACTCATAAGTCCTAAATTTTGAGAATATGTTACGTTGTTAGTTACGTTGAGAAAATGTCAAAAAATGTCTATAAACTCGTATGTCAAACATTTTTATTTTATAAGTTACGTTGATAGTTACATATAATATATACTTTATCAAAACGAGAATATGTTTGATAATCAAATGTCAATTTATGATTAAAGTAATAGCTTTTAGTTGTGCATCTTTTGGTCATTATTCTCAATATTCAAATTCAATATTACCTAAGGATACACATAATGATGTGTAACTAAGTTGAAGGTGTTAGGAAAAAATGGAGATCTAGATCTTACATTGTAGTTGGAAGTGAAAATGACACAATTTGAGTGTTAAACAGTGACAATTTAACTGTGGAGAGGACTTTGGAGAGACATGATATGAAGATAACTACATTAAGAGTAGAAGATCGGATACACTTCTTTAGCGGAAGCCAAAACCGTATATTGGTATGAAGCTTGAATATTAGAACTGTGTGCGTCAAGTGGTAGATTTGAATGGGTTTGTGTCAGCTGATTTCCATTTTGCTGACTTGGTCCACTACCCTCAGTGGTGATGCTAATGGTTTCAAAGTTTGATTGATAGAGAAAACATGATATAATATGAATTGGTTGAAAAACTGACGTTTGATTACCCGACGTCTTCAACAAGTTGTACTCAATTAACAACTCACATGATAGAGTTGTAACACTTATGCTTCGTATAGATCTTGATCAACAAAACTTGATTCGTTATAAATTTCTGAAACTTTATCAAAGATTCAAACTAGCGAAACGTGATAGCATTATGAACAATGCGTCCAAGTTTGAAATTAATTTTAGAAAAGTTTTTACGGTGGGATGCTAGAGGACCTATTAAGATCTGACATGAACAATTTGAAGGCAATCATCTTTTTCTTTCTCAACAATTTCAACTTAGTTACACATCATTATGTGTGTCCTTATGTAGTATTGAATCTTATGTAGTATTGAATCTGAATATTGGGAATAATGACCAATGCACAATTAAGCTATTATTTTAATCATAAATTGACATTTGATTATCAAACATATTCTCGCTTTGATAAAGTACATATATAACTACGTAAATTATGAAATAACAAATGGTTAACTCTATCATTAATAACCAAATATTATTCTCAAAGTTTCGAACTTACAAATTTGTGGACATTTTTAAGAAAAACAAAATCAGTAAATAAATTCAGATCCAAAAATATATTACGATCAAATGAATCATTCATAATAAGTCAAAAAGCAATTGTAATAATAATAAAAATGATAAAACATTAAAAACTAGGAATATTATGAAACAAAAATTTATTTTCCCCACTGGTGTGCTCATCTTCTTATCTCTCAAGCTTGGTGCAACTCAAACCAACAGTGAACGATGAATATTAGTATTTCATGAAGATTGTCAATCACGATCTTCATTGTTTATATTTATCATCTTGCATTCTAAGTTATATGTTTTTTTTCTTCTCTCAAAAGCAAATTGAGTATGGAGCAATAGTGTCTTCTTCTAATTTTTCAGCTCCCACCAGTAATTGCTATTTCTAATATTTACATATACACATCCACTTCCTTATTCTTTTCTCTTTTTCTGTGTCACAGACTAAGATATGTCTGTACTGTACAGTAAAACCATCCAGCACTCACTAAAACCGGGCTATTTTCAGCTCCGTGAAAGCTTTAAACCGAGGCGAGTAAAAAACAAAACAAAGAGGCGAACACCTTGTCTTTATGGATAGAGAGGAAGATTTCTTTTGACTTTAATCTCTTTGGAGCTTCAACAGATGTAGACACTGGACAGAATATTATACATAATACATAAATTGGATATTCATACAAATTTTATATTTACATAGTCCAATATCTATGTAATCATGGATTTAAATTAATAAAATGTTTAACATGTTCTTTTTCTTTATATCAACCGACGACCTATTTACAAAGTCTTGATTATTAGCTGTACATTATCTTTCACGACCATAAAGAATTAAAAAACCCTTCTTCTTCCTCCACATATGAATCTCCTCCAAACTCTCCATTTCAAGCAAGCATTCTTGTTCAACACTTAGACTCAACTTGCTCCTATAGACTAGAGACTCCGTTTTCGGATAGAGTTTTCGTTTCAGTTACCTCAGTGGAAGGATATGTCCGGGACAGGAATATGTTACCCTTTGAATCTTTCCTGCTGTAATTCTCTATCTCATGGCTCATCACTATGCTGCATTGTCTCCAAGTCTCACACATCAACTCTACCCCAAAGTACCTCAAATGGTCGGATATGCTACTTCCCATTACCGATCTGTAACAACAAAAGCAAATAAATTATAATGGATTCATGTCATAACTGTCATGTACCCAAGTGAATACATGAAACATAAGTCATGTTGTAAATATTCCAATAAAAATATCATGTATCAAAATGAAAACATGAAACATAAGCTATGTCCTCACTCGGGTTGAACGTGGTAGTAAACAATGATCTTATGTTTCTATTTGCGGGCTTGTTTTGGCTAGTTAAGGTGTATTGCGGTTGCGGACTGGGATTACAATAGCATGTTTTTGTTGAGGATGAAAAAGAGTTAGTTACCTGCAGCATGTAGGATCTTCACCGGTTTGTCACAAACTTTCTCAATACCAAAACGAATAAGTTTCAACACACTGAGATCTCTCACCCACACCTGCAACCCGAAACACACTATTACCAAATGTTGCATATAGATCTCAAAGCTCTTAGACTGATGAACATCAAATGTATCGGAGGACGCTGAGAAGGACTATATAAAAATAGCAAGAGACTTTGTTTACCTCTGTTGGGAAGTGGTGGTATGTTTTTTTAGGGAAAAGATAAAAGTAAGGAGGCAGATGAGGAACTATATCTCGGTTATGCGTGATCCGGAAGGTATTAGGGACAAGCAAACTGTAATAAGATGCAAAAGCCGCATTCCCAATACGAGGTTGCCCAAATGTCATGACCTGTACGTTTTCGTATCCTTCATTTACCTGCGATTTACACCCCACAAGAAGTCATTAACAACTTCATATGACATAACAATGAGATATAACGAAGGTAGTTCAAGTCAAGGATGATTACAACTAGGTCTAGCCCACAAAAGGCAGCCATGGCTCCTCCCATTGAATGACCAGTCACCATGATGTTGATGTTCTCCCCATAGAATTTCTTCGCTCGTTTTACTGCACCCAAAACTGCAAGCCGTACAGTTGAATTGTGATAAGCACTATAGAATCCATGGTGAACCTGCCAATGTAGGACAACTACTAATTCCACCTTACTACATGACAATCAAGATGATAAAAACTTGCTTGTTAAAGCTTACCATTGCATCTGGCATATCAGGGTAATTTAGATCGAGCTGTTTCCAGAACAAGTCTGAGACCCAGTTTTGTATGCTGCACATGTTTTGGGTTGTTTAAGCATCAACCAAGTTTAGGGAGAAGGTGTAGCTTCTAGACTACAATGACGAGAATGATACCTGTGTTCTTGAGTTCCTCGAAATGCAATAACGATAGCATTCAAATCCTTTGCTACCCCAACATACCCCTGTTCTTACAAGTTACAAGAACTAATATTAATAGTTGTTCAATGAGAGTACATCATGTCTTAACATAGATTAAGATACCATGGCAGACCTGTAGGCAGTACTCAATGTCAACTATTATCTCAATCACTTGGAAACCCTGCACCATCCTAAAGAACGTTAAGAGTATCCAATCTTAGAGCTACTAGCTTTATGCATGAATATTGTGGCTTAAAACATATGTTATACCTTAGTCAAACCATAGCATCTTTCGCAAGTCCAAGTGAAGAGTTCTGTCAAATCAGACATATAGACCTGCATACATATATAAACTTGATTCACTCATTTGGTGTAGTTTCATCAGCATAACTTCTACGATAAATGAAAATAAACATGAAGACGTTGCAAGTGTAACACATTCATTCTCATCTTGAAGAATACAAGAGATAAATGGCATGCATATTGTAGTGAATGAGTTTGTCAAAGAAAACAGTTCGATTACTGTAGTAATTTTGCTATCAACTTACAGCAGAAGTATACTCCACAAGTGTTAAAGCAAGTGTATGGTTGTAAACAGGTCGATCATCTTCAGTCTTCCACTTGATAACTGCAACTGAAAGAAAGAAGCTCACACCATAAATTCACAATCTTTTTCAGTTTAATTCATGTGTAGCCTCACAGCTCCAAGTAACATAAAATTGGCTCCTTTAATGGAACTTTACTGTTCCAGAATGAGAATCCAGGTATAAAGTACAGTAGCCAGATCAATTTTATTTTAATCTTCCCAAGCACATAAGTTTCAAAAGCTTATTTATCTTGATTATGCTCAGATAGACACAGAGTGAGGATTGAAAAATGAAGTTCCATTATTACCTCTTCCACGTGAAAAGAAAAGAAGACAAGCAAAAATTGCCAGCAAGAACAGCCATCTCTTTTGTTCCATTTTCTGTAAGAAGACAGTAAACACAACCACATCATCTTTCTGGTTCATCAAACAGGCAAAATTGAGCTAATCAAAGCAGGATTTGAAAGCATTATGAAACGAACTAATCGGGGATTAGAGCAAAAGGCTCAATAGAATTTACCAACCAATTAAGTCCAGAGAAAGAAGAAAAAACCAGAAAACTGAGGATCAAAGCAAGCGAACCAAATACTTGAAAGCACGAATGGATATAAGTTTCGGACAGTGATCGAAGATTTAATCCTCGGCTGAGAAATAAATGCGATTGCGAATCGCGAAAGAAGAAACGTCCATGAAACACGTATATTCGATTATTTTTCTAAATTTAATTTAGTTTTAAGTTAATTTCCAGTTTCGTCCTTTATACGCAAAGGCAAAGGAGGGACTCGTGTAAGATTCAAGGGTATAATCGGAATTAGAGGATCGATGCTAAATGCGGTTGCATAGGTCTCTTTTTTGGCGAGTCCAATCCACTCTACTAAAGACTCTTTGTCATATAGCGGCTTTGCATTTTCTTGCATATTCTATCTAGAAATTATCAGTGATAGTGAAATTGAATGATAGAACAGTTACAAATTACATGGATTCTAAACACATGGTTTTTATACTATCGTAAAATTTTATACTTGAGTTAAGACATTCAAAATATTCCGACACTATTTTTTTTTGTAGACATGCGTTTACAGTTTTTATATATTTGAAACCAATATCTATGAGATCATGGATTTAAACTATTGAAAAAACTTTAACCTGATATTTCTTTTTGTTAACTAATCAACCTACGACTTATTTACAAAAGTATTTGTTATTATCTATACACTTTCTTTCCAAAGAATCAAAGAACCATTCTTCTTTCTCCACATCTGAATCTCCCAAACCTTTCCCTTTCAAGCTTTGCTTGACCAAGACTCCAGTCAACTGACTGCCCGAGACATGAATAGGTTACCCTTTGAATCTTTCCTGCTGAATCTATCCATCTCATGGCTCATCACTATGTTGCATTGTCTCCAAGTCTCACAGTGCAGTTCTACCCCAAAGTACCTTAAATGGTCAGATATGCTATTGCCCGCCACCGATCTGAACCAACAAGAACCGACAAAATTATACAGGATCCGCATTAAAAATGTCTGGTTAATGAGCTATAACGTGAAACATAAGCCATGTTGTAACGATTGAATCAGTTTGTTCTGGCTAGTGTCAGTTTTTATTGCGGAGTGGAACTATATCAGCAAATTGTTTTAGAGGGATTGCTAGTTACCTGCTGCATGTAGGATCCTCACCAGTGTTGTCACAAATTCTCTCCAAACTAAGTAGAACAAGATTCGGCAAAAAACTGAGATCTCTCACCCACACCTGCAACCCGAAACACATCATTACCTCTTTCATCGGTTCTTACAGACAGTCGATAAACCAGGAGGAGAAATTACATTCAGACATATTATAAAGAACACACGCGTAGTCCACAGTTTAAAATTAAAACTGTCATTTCTGATGAACGTCTAGTGGACTAAGAAAACGTTGTTACCTCTGTTGGGAAGTGATGGTATGTTTTTTGAGGAAAAGCATTATAGAAAGGAGGCAGATGAGGAACCATATCATGGTCATGCGTGATCCTGAAAGTGTTAGGCACAAGCAAACTGTAATAAGATGCAAAAGCCGCATTCCCAACACGAGGTTGCCCAAATGTCATGACCTGTACGTTTTCATATCCTTCATTTACCTGCGATTTACACCCCCAAAAGAAGTCATTAACAACTTCATAGGACATAACAATAAGATATATCGAGTCAAGGATGATTACAACTAGGTCTATCCCACTAAAGGCAGCCATGGCTCCTCCCATTGAATGACCAGTCACCATGATATTGATGTTTTCCCCATAGAATTTCTTCGCTCGTTTTACTGCACCCAAAACTGCAGGCCGTAGAGTTGTGTTGTGATAAGCACTATAAAAGCCATGGTGCACCTACCAATGTAGACAACTATTACAAATTCCACCTTACTACATGACAATTTAGATGACAAAACTTGCCGTTAAAACGTACCATTGCATCAGGCATGTTAGGGTAATTCAAATCGAGCTGTTTCCAGAACAAGTCTGAGACCCAATTTTGTATGCTGCACAGAGTTTGAGTTGCTTAAGCAATCAACCAAGTTTAGGCAAAAGGTGTACCCTAAGGATTTACAATGAGGAGAATAATACCTGTGTTCTTGAGTTCCCCGGAACGCAATAACAATAGCATTCAAATCCTTTGCCACCCCAACATATGCCTGTTGTTACAAGCAACCCGTAATGATATTAATAACTGTTCAACGAAAGACATTATGTCCAGATATAGCTTATGATATCATTGCCGACCTGTAGGCAGTGCTCAACGTCAAATATGATCTCTATTACTTGGAAACCCTGCATCATCAAAAAGTACGTAAGAAATCCCAATTGAAGCTATTAAACAGTGATCTGCCTCAACAAATGTTCTACCTTTGTCAAACCATTGCATCTTTCACACGTCCAATTGAAGAGTTGTGACAAATCAGACATATAGACCTGCATATATACATAAACCTGATTCATCCATACTGGTGTACTTTACCAGCATACTACTATCTCTTCTCTCGTGGTGCTAATAACAGTGCTGACAACGATAAATGAAAACACAAGAAAAAGATTTACGCATCTAGTTCCTTCTTTCCTTAGAGAATACTAGAGGTAAATGGCATGCCTTGTGTAGGGGAATAAGTAGAACGACTGTTACAAGTTTTTTCATTACTGTAGTATCTGCCATATAAGCTTACCGCAGAAGCATACTCCACAAGTGTTAAGGTAAGCGTATGGTTGTAAGTAGGTCGACCATCATCCCTCTTCAACTTGAGAACTGCAATTAGAAGAAAGAAGGCACCAAAATTCACTTGTTTCAGTCTTGATGCATATAAATTTTTCGGTATCATAAGCTTTGAAATCAATATTTTGATCTTCATGATTCCTTATTCATCTGATGATAAATAGGTTATGTATTTGATTTGCTACACTTGAAATTAACCCTCAATGTATCATCACTACATAACAACTAAGTTTCAAACTTAAATTCCCAGACAGGAAACAGACACAGAATCATTGAAGAAGTTGCATTACCACCTCTTCCACTTGAAAAGGAAAGAAGAAAAACAAAAATTGCCAGCAAGAACAGCCATCTCTTTTGTCCCATATTCTGCAGGATGGTCCATATCAGAGAAAATTGAGCTTAACAGAGAAAATTAGGAAGAAAATAAGCAAATAAGAAACAGTTTACCTTATATAAGGAGATTTCAGTAACCAAAACCAGGAATTTAAAACCCTGGAAAAAACTGAGGATCAAAGCAAGCAAACGAAAGCTTTGATTATTAACTTCTGTGACCACGATTCAATATTTCGATCGGTAATCGGAGACAATCCCAGGCTATAAAATTAACGGCGACTTCTGCGATGACGATTCGCGAGAGCAAAAGGGGTAAGAAGAAACGTCGAAGAAATACGAATATTTTAATTTAAATTCCAATTTTATACGCAAAGGGCGTTGGGAGATAAGCGTGTTTGTTGGTACTTACCAAGGGTATCATTGGAATTTGAATTGTAGCGTATCACAGATTCGATTGCTGAGGTTGTCGTTAGCGTGATTCGGTTGGTTAAATGGATAAGGCGGGTAAATTACGTTTTAAGAGTTTTGACCTTTCCTAAAATCTAATATCGTCATATAGGTAATGTTTTGAGCCCATGCGCCTCTTGGCCCATTATTGTAAACTAAAGTAAAGGCGGGAATTTCCGACAAGAGAATTGTAACTGACTCTTTTCTTCTCCTTCCGACAAGACTCAACGAAGCCAGACACAACATAAAATCGACTCAAATCCTCCCTCCCATATTACATATACAACAACCCATTTCAAAAAGAAGAAAAAAAATCGAAACATGACTTCAAAAAACTTTTCCATCCCCTCCTAATCGACCATTCTACCATCCTTCTCAAACTCTTTTTACTTCATATGTTCTTGAGCTTCAACCACGATATTGAAGAGTCTCTCTTCTGACTCAGACAACTGACCGACCCGACCAGACCCGACAAATGTTTCATATTGTAACCCCAAAAGCCTCTCCCTTTGCCTCTTGCCACAAAGACAAATTTTCTCTCACCTTTCCAAACATACAAAGCTTTTTAATATTACCCTTTATCAGTCATTTGAACTATCAAAGCTGCCCGGTCCAGTAGTAGCTCTTTTCCTCTCCCTCCAATTCTCTCCCCACACCTTTGCTTCCGCCACCGCTCGCTCTCTATCTAAATCACGGTTCCTCGGAGTCCCTCTCGTTCCTCTCCCAACACTAGCCGGACTCCCTCTCTGTGATTCTGTCCCTTCCACATCGCTTAATCCCCATTTTCTCCCTGACCCGCCTCCATTCTCGCTCCCTGCCTCTGATCCCGCATTCACTTCCCTCACCATATCCCGTCTTCTGTAATCTGGAGAGTTCTTGTGAGTCGCAGGTGACCCTAACCGGCTACGAGTCTCTGCAGGACTATCCAAACTACTCCCATCTCCCATGCTTCTACGTTCATCCCTCGTCCTGATAAATGGAGGCCCGCTACCGCTTCTACTGTTTTGACCGCTTGATGCGTTAGGATCAAACGTTTGAGAAGCTAAGTAAGTTAGAGCTGTCACCACGTCTCCGATCAGCGGTCTTGTTGCTGCTTGTTCCTGTAAACACATTGCTGCAACCGCAAGCGCTTGATATAGACCACGCATTGGATACCGCCCTTGCAGCAATGGATCCGCCATCTTTGGAAACTTCCTACGATCTTTGAACAACGGCCTAGCCTGTGTAACCAAGCAACGTCCAACACGTTGATTAATACATCAGAATGCAAAAAATGTTTGAGACTTCTCTTTAAGTGATATGCGAAAAGTTGAGATTTTTAACGTACCCATGCGACGAGGTTGTGCTCTCCCGGTGCTCGAGCGTTATCAATCGCTTTTCGACCAGTGATAAGCTCCAAAAACACAACTCCAAAGCTATAAACATCGGACTTCAATGTGAGTTGCCCTGTCATAGCGTATTCGGGTGCACAATAGCCATATGTGCCCATAACACGGGTTGAGACGTGTGTTTTATCCCCCACAGGACCTAGCTTAGCTAACCCGAAGTCAGATAATTTTGGGTGATAGCCATCACCAAGAAGAATATTGGATGATTTCAAGTCTCTGTAGATCACAGGCGGGTTGGCCTTGTCATGCAAATACTCCAGTCCCTTAGCTGCTCCTGCAGCTATTGTCATTCTCGTGTTCCAGTCTAGAGGCTCTTTATCCAGTGGAAGATCTGAAAAAACAAAAATTCACAGTCACCACATGGACCGCATAGAACTATTTGCAAGCTAATGATTTGATTTGTATCGATTTGCTTACCGTGTAGATGATCTTCCAAGGATCCTAGTGGCATATACTCGTACACAAGAAGACGCTGGTCACCATCAGCGCAATAACCAATCAAGTTCACAAGATTGTTATGATGCAGAAGGCTCAGCATAAGAACCTCTACAAGAAACTCTCTGTTTCCTTGTAGACCATTACGATCAAGCTGTTTAACCGCTACTATCTGCAAAACATAAAAGACAATCCATAAAGACGACTGAGTTCGATTATGAGAAAATAAAAGGATGATTCTGTTGATTGATCTCAAGAAATTCACCTGTCCTGTGCTCTCTAGACGACCCTTGTAAACACGTCCGAAACCTCCTTCTCCAATAAGACATTCCGGTCGAAAGTTTTTAGTAGCGGCAGCTAACTCCCGGAAAGTAAACGTTTGTGCAGCGATATGAGCGGTTGGCCCTTCTTTTGGAGCGGTTAGCTCCTTCTTGTGTTCAGGACCTCCTCGAGACTTTGATTTGTCTAGAAATAAAGAAAATATTAGTGCTTTCCCTTACAAAGCAAATAGAGTAACTCACTAATAAGAACGGCAACAAAATAACAATGGACATTGAACATCGAAATCGGTATTTCAAGTCATAATCAACAAAAACCCTAAAGACTCTTTGGATTTCAAATAGAATGAGCTTCCACACTCAGTTTCAATCAGCAGAAAAAAACACTTGTCTTCGTTTCAGCTACTGAACAAGTGATGGCTAGAAGCACAGAACATCCTTAACTAGAACTCTTTATTTTCTGACTCCTTAAAGCTACCTTTTTATGATTTCTTGTTTGTGCAATCTACTTTGGCATCTCTAAATTGCATTCCATGTATAGAGAACTAAACAGAAACTGTAATTACCATTCAGAAAAACCAGAATTTGGAGCTAAATTGTATCACAACTATAACCAAAGCTCCCAAAACACATCAGATCTCATGACTTTAGAGTCAACAAACTCTGTAGCCGTAGCTATCGCATATTAATTTAGATCAGAAACCTCCATTTCTTTCATAAATCATCACCGAAGGTACAAACTTTATGAAAACCCAGAAACTAAAATCGATCTAAGACACGAAAACTCAACAGATCCTAAAGTATGAACAAACAAATTTTAATGAAAAATTGTCACCTAAGCTGACATGGTGAGACTGAGTAACTGAGCCGTCTTTAGCTGAAACTTCTTTCTTCACCGAATCTTTCGTAGTAGCGTCTTTAGCCGAAGATCCAAAGCAAGGCAAACACCCACTCATCTCCGAAGATAAGTCCTCGGAGAGATTGAAATTCAATTACACGAAGATACCCTACCGACAAAATCAATCAACCGGAGAATCCCAACATAAGCTCAACACATCTCGAGATTACTGTAACCCGAAACAGGACAACACAGAAAACTAAAGCCGAAAAGCCTCAGCCTTTTTTCAATGCATCTCTCTCTATCACTCGAGATCTTTGGAGAAAGATTGAGACCAGCGGCAGATCAACAAATCGAGGAAACTTTTTTTTTTTGATGTGGGTGCTAGCTACGCGAGAAGAGAAGGGAAGGTAAAGGAAAATAGAAAAATAAAAAAGATATGAAAGTTTTATTACAAAACGATTTGACATTTAATAAATCATCAGAGGGTTAATCTTTTTTGAAAAAAAGAAGAAGTTAAAGATGAGATTAGAGGGAATCATTATCCGTTTAAGTGTGATATTAACTGCAACCTGCTTTGGTTAACCCTTTTTCATCATTTGTGTCATTCAATTCTTCTTTGGAAAAAAAAATAAAGAAAAAAACTTTAATACACTTTGTAAAGTTTACATTCAGACGTTTGATATATATATATATATATATATATATATATATATATATATATATATTTAAATGCGATATCAATTACACGAAGTGAAAATGTGTTACGAGAATAATAAATGCATTAACACAATGCTAATAAAATATTATACTGTATATCACAACTTGAGATTTAAATATTTAGCTAGTAAATATAGTGGATATTGTTCAACGTATTATAATTTTTTAATCTAACATTAAATTTATATTTTCAATATAGTATACCCATATGTGTTTGTTGTGATTATTTCATTGTTTTTTCCGTTTGTGCATATGTATATTAGCATTGATTAAATTTGTTTTTTATACACATTGTTTTATAACTATACGGTTTAGTATGGGTTTATAACTGATATAATATAATTGATTTTGCTCATTTTCTGTTTTACAATTGGTTTATGAAGATGGCATATAATTCTTCATCAATATAGAATAACATAATTTTACAGTTTCAACCTTTACATAATTACATGTATTAGTTTCCCAAAAAATGCATGGGTAAAAAATCATTTGTAGTAAAATTTATTTATATGTATAAGGACATAGGTGTGTGAACACTATATATTAATTTGTCACGAATCAAAACATAATCTTCTTTAAATTTAACTGAATTAGCACACTAAATTAATAGAGAAAAAAAAAACTAATTACATTTTGAGGCTAAATTAACGGCTTCAAAATGGGAGAAAGACAAATCATCTTGGTCGGAAAATAGGCCCCACATCTAGGATATGCCTTAAGCTTTTTGAGCAATATTCCCAAGCCCACTAAAAAATAATAGTATGTAATTCTATTTTTTTTTTGGTTTGAAAAATAAATTCATCCATGAAAATTAAGCTAGTACAGAAGGTTGGTGATCGAATTGCCTAAGAATCGTTTTGGCGATTTCATCAGCTTTTCTGTTCTCCATCCTTGGTACAATCATAAAATTGCATTTGGTAAAGGTTTTAGACACAATTAAAATGTCGTTTAGAACTCCAAAGCATTCCGGCAGGGCTTTGCTCTGGTTTAGGGCTTCAATCACGGTGGTGCAATCCGATGTGATTCTCAATTTTCGGAGATTTTGTCTCTGTGCATCCTTCAGTGCTTCCAGAATCGCTGATGCTTCCGCCATTGTCGCTGATGCAGTGTACTCTCGGATCTTCCCTTGTTGTCGATAGATTTGGTTCTCTTGGTTGGTGAAGCACCATCCCAAACCCGCTTCTAGTTTTCCTTTTACCCAGGCTGCGTCTGTGTTGATTTGGGTCTCATCGTGCTCAAGCTTCCTTTCTGCTGTTTGTCTCATGCTCCTGTCCTTGAGGTTATTCTCTTCTCCTTTCTCTGGTTGTGCGTTTGACCATTCTCGTGCGTTTCTTATTGCTGCTAGTACTGATTCTTCTGCTGTACTCTCTCTGTTCTCGAACTGTTTTTTGTTTCTAGCTGTCCATAATTCCCAGCATAGCCAATTGAATAGCAATCCTTTTGTTATCCCTGTTGGTGGCAAATTTTTGATTTTCTTTGCTCTCTGCAGGATGCTTTTAAGATTGTCATCTTCGTGGCTCACAACTCGTTCACTGAGCGGTGCTAAGTCCCAAACTTTCTGCGCATAACCACATTCAAAGAGCAAGTGTTTTGTTGATTCCGGTAACCCGCAACGAATACAGTTTCCCACAGGTAAAATGTGTCTTGCTACTAGGTTCATACCCACCGGTAATGCTTCTTTTGCTGCTTTCCATAGGAACAGTTTAATTTTTGGTGCTGTTTTGGTTCTCCAGATCTCATTCACCCAGTTGAATCCTTCTTGCTGCTCAGTTAGCTCAACTGGGTTTAGTATTTCCACTGCCGTATGATATCCTGATTTTGTAGAGTATCTCCCATCTTTTGTACCTAGCCAAATATATTCATCATTCACTCCTGCTTTGCTTGGTTCTATACATAGGATTTGTTCCCATATTAGTGGTAGGACTGTCTTAATCTTCTCTGGAATCCATTCCTTTGTTTCTCTGTAAATTAGCTTTGCCACTTTCCAGTCTTTTGTCTCTTCAGTAGCCGGTCCAACAATCAGGTTGTCATTTCCAGAGAACAACCAATTCTCATTCCACAGGCTTGTATGTTCTCCACTTCCTATTGCTTTTCCCAGCTTTAGTTTAAGTAGGTTTCTTCCTGCGATTATGCTTTGCCATCCATGTGATGCGTTTGAAGGGATTTCAGCTTCTAGAAGTGATTTTTCAATACAGTATTTCCCCATTGGGACCCTTGATAGTAAGCTTTGTGGGTTTCTCAGCATGTTCCAGCTGATCTTGGCAAGTAGAGCTTCATTAAAAGCCTGAATTTCCCTAAAACCAATCCCTCCTCTCTTCTTAGACTTTGCCAAATCAGTCCAAGCTATCCAGCATAGCTTTCTCTTTTCAAGATTTGAATCCCACCAGAAGCGTGTTAGAGCTGATTGTATCCGTTTGCATAAACTGATTGGGAGCTTAAAGCTTGACATAGTGTAAGAGGGGATTGCAGTTAGTACTGATTTGAGCATAATCAGTTTCCCAGCACTAGACAAGCGAGAAGATGTCCAGCTAGAAGCCTTTTGCTTTATCCTGTCGACTATGGCAGCAAACAAATCTCTCTTCTTTCTTCCAAATAGTTCCGGTAGACCCAAATATTTGCCTTTTCCCCCCTCTTTCATGATTCCAATCTGGTTTTTGACTCTTTCTCTTGTTTTTGTGCTGGTCTTGGCTGAGAATGTCACAGAAGATTTCTCCTTGTTTATTTTCTGGCCCGAGACCTTCTCGTAGTCTGCTAAAATCTTAGTCAGTTGTTCACAGCTTTTCTCCTCTGTTTTAATGAAAAACATTGTATCGTCTGCAAACAGAAGGTGGTTCACTCTTGGGCTTATGTTTGCTACTTTGATTCCAATTAGATTGCCTTCTCTCTCCGCTTTCTTGCACATTCCACTTAGGACTTCACTGCAAATTATGAACAAAAAAGGTGAGAGTGGGTCTCCCTGTCTTATTCCTCTCCTTGGTATTACTTTTCCTCGTGCTTCTCCATTGATTAAGAAGGAGTAGGATACTGTGGATACACATTGCATGATCCAACAAGTCATCTTCTCATGAAAACCCATTCTTTTCAGCACTGCTTCAATAAACCTCCATTCAAGCCGATCGTATGCTTTGCTCATGTCAGTCTTTACTGCCATTGTGCATCTTTTAGTCGCCTTAGAGTTCTTCAAATAGTGCACGACCTCATGCGTAATCAGAACATTATCAGTAATGTTTCTCTTTGGCACAAAAGCCGTCTGATTTTCTGATATAATGGCGTTGAGGATTGGTTGCAGTCTCTTTGTGATGATCTTTGAGAAAACCTTGTAGTAGACATTGCACAGTGCAAGAGGTCTGTATTCTTTGATGTTCTTCGGGTTTTGTACTTTTGGGATTAGCCTGATATGAGTTTCATTAACAGCTTCTGGGAGAATTCCATTTCTGAAAAAACTTTGCACCTCTCTTATCATTTCTTCCTTTATGGTGCTCCAATTAGACTGGTGGAAGCAAGCCGAGAAGCCGTCAGGTCCCGGTGCTTTGTCTTTGTGAATGGAGAACAAAGCTTTCTTGATTTCTTCTGGCGTTGGGATTGTTATTAGTTGTATGTTGGTCTCATCAGATATAACACTCTTGATTGCTTTATTTACCACTTCTGTTGGGTCAGCATCCTCTGTGGCAAACAAGTCTGAGAAGTAATTTGTTATTAGCTTTGTAATCTGTTCATCTTCATAATGTGCCAGACCTTCTTCATCCTCAAGCACTGAGATTCTGTTTTGAGCTCTCCTTCCTCTTGTCACAGCAAAGAAGTAACTGGTGTTTCTGTCTCCTAGTGCTAGCCAGTTGAGCCTGCTTCTCTGTCTCCAGAAGGCTTCTTCTGCTTTATAAGCCTCCCCAAGTTTTTTGTTTATCTGTTGCACTGTTTATTCAGGTGTGTCAGCATTTGACATTGCTGCGTCCAACTCATCTTTTAGCTTATCAATGTCTTTTCGGCAGTTTAGATGCTTCATCTTGTTCCATTTATCAATTGCTCTCCTGCATCTGGATGTTCTATCCATCACTGAACCTCTATTGTCCCCTTTCCACGCTTTGTGGATTAGAAGAATTACTTCCTTATTATCCCTGAGATTTCTATCGTACCTGAATAGCCTTGCTTTTTTCCTTTTCCTTATCTCAAAATGTGTTAGTAGCAGTCTGTGATCAGAGCCTGCGAATTTCAAATACTCACTTCTTGCGTTTGGGAAAGCATCAGACCAAGCACTATTTGCCATAGCCCTGTCTAGGCGGCAGTAAACCAAGTGACTTCCTCTTTTTCCTCTCCAAGATAGCATGTTTCCAGAAAACTTGAGGTCGAAAAGGTCACATTCAGACATAAACGTCCTGAAATCAGAGAAAGATCCTTCAGGTCTTGCTTTTCCCCCCTGTTTTTCACTCTCATTCACAATCTCGTTGAAATCTCATGTAAGGTACCAAGCTCCTTCCCTTGTTAAAGCTATTCTGCTAAGCTTTTCCCAAGTGGGTTTCCTGTTTTCCCTTTCCGGTGGTCCATAAATGAAAGTAGCGTGGAAAGTTTCTTTCTTGAACTTCACTTTAGTATCAATAAAGTTTCTGTTTTGTTCCAGTATTTCAATCTCCACATCTTCTGTCCATGCTAGAGCCAGTCCACCACTTGCATTTTCTTGTGGGTTAACCAGGCAGAAACTCTCAAACTTAAGCTCTTTTAGCTTTTCAGTCACATAGTTTTGCTGGTTTTTTGTTTCACTTAAGAAAAGGATGTTTGGTGAGTGCTTCCCTTGTATCTCCTTTAGCCTTTGGAACGTTTCCGTGGTCCCCAATCCACAGCAGTTCCAGGCTGCTACAGCTAAGGACCGGGTTTGTCTAGGGGCCGAAAATCCTTCTTTTTACCCTGCATGCTTGTCTGGCTTGGGTTAAGTCTTTCTTGTTGGTTCTGGGCATCTGGTTGTGCAAGGTCTGGATGTTCTTCATTCTGTCTCATAGTTGATCTTCTCTCAGTCCTGTTACATGTCCTGATAGGAGTGACTCTTTTCCTGTAGGCTCCTTGGTTTTGGAATATTCTTTTCTTTTTCATGCTCGTAGCCCTCAGATGCAGTGGAGTGTTGCCCAATGTTCTTCTTGGGGGAGTTTTGTTTTTCCTCCTGAGCATCGGTAAGAGTGATGTTCCTGCCTCATCATCGTTTTGGAGTCTTGGGAGCTCACTGTCCAGGTTGATTATTGGTTCCTCTACTTCATCAATCAGTTGGTAGGTTTTTTGGAAGCCCTTTGTTTTTGCTTTTGCTGTTTCAATAATCATGAGGGCTGTTTCCTTCATTAGTTCCCTTTCCTCCCCTTGTTGCACTCTTTGAATTCTAGCTGCTCTTTCAACCTGGTCCTCGCAGTTTATGTATCTCCTGGTGGATTCCTGCAGCTCCTCCATTACCTCATCTTAGGAAGGAACTTCCTGAGTTTTGTTGAAATCCGTTTTTTCCAGATTTCTCATTAGTGGCAAGGTTCCTTCCAAGCTCTGCATCCGACTTAAGTTTAGATCCCCAGTTATTGGATTCCCTGCTGTGAGAGCATTATCATATTGATACAGGGGATATCTCTCGAGATGTTGCTGGTTGTGTAACTCCACACCTTTTTCCAAGCTCATTCTTAGTCTTGTCAGGTAGTCACTTTGATTTACTGAGCCCTCTCTAATTCTTTCGTTGCTTGTGTTTGTTTCCATCACATGTTTGTTTCCTCCCCTTTCCTCGTATGTTTCTCTTCTGATTATGTTTCCAGTAGGTCTCCATTCCTTCTGATGTTTTGAGCCTTCTCTCTCCTCTGGAATTCTTTGGTTCAGGCCATTAGTGGAGTATTCTCCCCTTCCTTGTCTTTCTGATATCCTGTTTCCAAAGGGAAAACCATGCCTGTCTTTCCTGCTTTGGAAGTGAGTTTCTCTTCTTGGTTCCATAGGCAGGCGTTGGTGTTCTTCACGTCTGGGAGATTTTTCTTTTCCTCTGTGTGCTTCCTTTGTTTTCAGATCCATGTTCATATCAGGGCACTTCTCTTTTTCATGGGTTATTTTGAAGCATTGAGTGTAGTACTTGCCAAGTCTCTCGTACTCCAGACCTAGAATGGATTCCTCTCCATTAGCATACTCTATGACTGACTCCATTATCAGAGGCTGTAGTCCGTTCAGTGTTACCCTAACACGGGCCACAGATTGTGTTATCTCTACATCGTCTAGCTTTCCAATCTCTCTTCCTATTTTCTTTATCAAATCTTCCTGCCAGTAGTAGAAAGGGAGTCCTCTTATGCGGATCCAAAAAGGAATGAGATCAGGGAATGTTGGGGCTAAACTTGGTTCCCATTTTTGGATGATTACCATCCATTTTGCAAATTGGTAGGGTCTGTTCTCAAGGACCTGCTTCAGGTCTTCCTCATACTCAAATCTGAACTGGAAGCATCCTTTACCCAGATCTGACCCCGTTGCTCTACCTTTTAGGTTCCATCTTCTTGAGAGGTGAGGAATCATTTCCCAAAGGTTCTGTGCTTCAGGGTTGCACAGTCTTCCTATCAGCGTCAGCTCATTATCTTTTATCTTTGCAGTTGTGTCCAGCTCTGGTGCCTGGATCCTAATTCTGAGTGGGCCTTCTCTTCCTGATGTGACCATCTTCCCTTTCTCTGCATACGAGAATCTTCTTGCCATCGTATCGTTTGCTCTGGGTTTTGGTCTGATAGGAGTTTTGTTGAAGGGGTAAGTTACTTTGTTGTGTTTTGCCGAAGTATTGAGGTTTTGTTGAATGTTCTTCTGGTTTGTGTGGCTTCAGGTTTTTGGGGATGCAAACAGCTGCAGTAGTTGTCGTAAATCTTCAGTTGTGAGTCTTCTGTCGTCGAGGTTGTGATGCCGGCTCAGAGACGGTTCCTTTGCCACGTTAAGGAAGCCCGTCGGCCGGGTGCCGCCGGAGAGACCGCCGGATAAAGAAAAACTTTCCCAAACCAAGTCTGAAAAAGATAGATAAAGTCTTTTATCCACTGGTTTGAAGGACGTTTTTTTCTGTTTTTATCGGTTTTTGAACGTTGGGTAGCTTTCTTGAAAGTAGTGCCTGGGAGAGAAGTCAACTTCTTTTTAGTTTGTATGTAATTCTATATTGTATAAAATCTATCAAATAATATTGTTTGGCATTACGATTAGTTTATAAGTGTTGTGGTTTACTTTAGAACATCCAGATTATTGACGCACAAATATTATTATTATTATTTTATATATATATATATATATATATATATCAGCTGATAACTTATGTGTATATATATATATATCAGCTGATAACTTATACTCTACACATGTACATCTAAACCAAACTGTTATAGCTAACAGTATCGACAATCAACATGTTAATCGATTATTAACTTATTCAACATTAACATAATCTTCAGTTTGATGATGTAGAGAAAGATAGAACAAACATGTATTTTTGTTCATACAATAATTTTGCAAACGTGTAATTATTTACTTGTTGGGGCTTTATAATATAAATGCAGCCAACAATAAAACAAAAACATCTAGCAAAAAATAAAAAACATGAGCGGTTGAGGTAGTCCAAGTGGTTGAGGGGCTCGGGGTGGTAAACACCATTTCCGGGTTCGAGCCCAGGCGGAAACAAAAATGCCTCCTCTGCTCACCCACACGGATATGGGCCCATTGCTTACGGCCCATTTGCATACCCGGAGAGAGGGTCTATCCGTGGGCTGCACCTCCCCTTGGGGATTAGTCTGGGCCCCTCCATAGGCCCGGGATACCCCAGGTTAATCAAAAAAAAAAAAAAAAAAAAAAAAAAAACATAGGTTTTCTAAAATGTATTTGAATATATTGTTGATTATTGTGTATACATAGATTCGGAATTACTAGTAGAATTTAGTGTTAACCCAAGAACAATAATCCTGTATATATATTATTTGTATAATTTTTTTTGGGATCAATTTATACAAAGATACGGCAGTTGGTCAAATGATAGCGTCTAACAACTTTAAAAATGATTACGGCCTCTATATATATTTCAAATTATAAAACCGGGTTTTCTAGAAGAGAAAAAGGTTTAATTAAAAAAAAAAGTTGACTCACGAGTTACAAAAAAGCTTCCTCCAGCTTAGTTTTAACAATTCCTTGAGTCTTTTTTTTTGCCAACTTCCTTAAGTCTTATAATCTTTACAACCACGTATTTAACTGATTTATTGATTAATTTTTAAAAAACAAATTGTAGCATGTGTCGTAATTGGTTTAATATTTCTTTAAAATTAAATTTTAATTTTCATAAAAAAATCTAACTAATGCATGCGGACCGGATTTAGGGAGAATATTGCTGAGCTGCGTTGGGAACGGTCATCTGCTTCTCGGCACATCGTTTTCTCCATGGTCTACTGTTAAGCATAGAACGACACGTGGCTGCTTAACAGCTAACGAGAGTTTCTTAACAGACAATGCACATGAGCGTAGTGGATAATTGCCTCCGTTGTCGGAGAAGCATTATGGACTTGTTACGTGATCAAGAGGACGGTTCGTTTTCTAATCGGACCACCGTCGATCCTCTCTTCACCTGACACGTGGAATTATGGAATAAGTAATTGTAGTCAATAATTGTTGACCAAACTCATTAACATGTGCTTAAATTTTACACAATTTTTTTTGCAAAAAAGAAGAAAACTTTACATAGACAAAAAACTATCCATTCATCAAATATCTTTACAGACTAACGTATGCTAGCTACAATAACGTATATCACTAAATTTGATTAAAGGTTGAGCGGCCTTAATTACTTAACAAGTATATGACGACGGAATTAACTCGGAAATTAATTATCTTTTTCTTTCTTGAAAGAACTGGTCGGGCAAACAGATAAAGTTAAGTTGACAAAAAAAAAACAGATAAAGTTAAGAATTTCCCAAATATCACGTAAGATATTAAAAAGGAAACGGGACCGAATTAATCCATGCGTATAGTTACGTTACACGTAACCCAAGTACTAATGGTATGGAGGGGTTCGCTTAAATTAATGATTCTCTGTTGATGACAATGCATTATCAAACCACCAAAACAGAGATACATACCATACATGAATAACAAGTATACATCTGATCAAACTAAGGATCTACTTAATTTACAGTACTATGGATGTATAGCGTAACAAGATCTACACAATAACCAATATTAACAATTACTAGCTACTAATTTGGCTATATATGGATTAGTCTAGCTAAACTCTGGTTATCAAATACATGGAACTTCATGAATACAACTATACAAGTGTTATGTCTCTCTTTTTGTTGGATATTCCCTCCATTAGCTTAGAAAAATGTGGAAGAGTGAAGAAAAATCTAGAACAAGTGAGAAGAATACTTATCTACAAATATTAAGAATGAGATTCATGGAATATTCTAGAGTTTAGATAAATTATCTATATTAATGGATAAAGTTTAGAGAATGTTCTAGATTATGGATGAATGTTTATTAGGATAATAATGCGTATAGATAATTCTAGAATAAGTTAGACTTTTAGGCACCATTACTATAAGTAGAGGTGAGTGGTGTCATTTGTAACCCATCCAAGAAAAAATATCTAAGTGTGTTCACTACACAAGATACTATTGTAATCTCTTTCCTAATAAAAAAAGTTATTTCTCCTAAATCCCAGTTGTCTATTTTCCATCTTCATCGCACATAAGACTACTATTAGGTAAATTTTCCCAACAGCTGGTATCAGAGCAAGGTCGGTTTACAACAACTATATCTCGTGTGTATCAAGATGGAGGCTACCGTTACCTTTGAAGGTGATATGTTTAAGCTTACTACAGACAACTACTCCTACAAGAAACCGATGATGGAAGATCACCTTTATTGCAAGGATTTTCATGAACCCATCATCATGAAGGACAAGCCGAAAGGAAAGGAAGACAAAGCATGTGAAGTTTTGAATCGAAAAGCGGTCGCCGTAATTCGTAAGTACATTGAGCGATCTTTTTATGAACATGTCTCTACTTATACAAATGCTTTTGAGTTATGGACAAAACTTGAATCCATGATTCAAAAGAAACACCTCGAAACAAGGCTCTCCTTGTTAGAAGGTTGGTAAAGTTGGAGTATAAGGATAGCCAAAGTATGATGAAGCACTTGAACAATTTCAAGGGGCTCGTAAACCAACTAAATAAGGTTGACATGAAGGTCGAAGATGAAATGCAGACCATTCTACTCCTTAGTTATCTTCTAGAGAGTTGAGACACATTAGTTGTCACTCTCAACAATTCAGCATCGGAGGGAAAGCTTACCATGGATAACGTCAGTGATACCCTTATAAACAAAGAAACTAGAAGGAAAGAACGAGGTTCAAGCACTCTGTCCGATGCAAATATCATAGAGAGACGAGGTAGAGACGAAACGCGTGGACACAACAAAAGTCGAGGTCAAGATCAGTCTCTGGGACGATCCAAGTCACGTCCTAGAGTTACCTGCTACTATTGTGGCAAGGCAGGCCACAGGAAACCGGAGTGTAGATTCTTCAAGAAAGATCAACATATGGGTAACATCAAGCCAGACCGAGTTAATCCTGCAAAGAGGCATGAAGATAAGACCACTACCGTTGTGTCAGAAGAAGATAAAGATGTATATGTTGTTGGAGAATGAAATCTCCTTAATATTGCCTCTAATAACACTTCGTGGATTATCGAATCTGGAGCTTCCTTTCATGTCACCCCTCACGGAAGCTTCTTCGCAACTTACCATAGCGGTGACTTTGCTAAGTCCAAATGGGAAATCAAGGAAGAAGCAAGATTGTCGGAAGGGGGGACGTCATCCTTACATCAAATACATGAGGTAGGATAGTTCTCAAGGATGTAAGACATGTCCCAGATATGCGACTCAATCTCATATCAACTGAAAAATTGGACGATGTTGGTTTAAAAATTCACTTTGGTGGAGGCAAGTGGAAGCTAACCAAAGGAAGTTTGGTCATGGATCGAGGAAAGAAATAAGGATCGTTATACGTAACTCAGACTAAGCTTTGCAAGGAAGAAGTGAATGTCACAAGTGTTAACATGGATATATGGCATCGAAGACTCGGGCACATAAGTGAGAAAGGTTTAAATATTCTTTCTCGAAAGAAGCTTCTTCCTGAAATGAAAGGTATGTCTCTTGAACCATGCTCAGATTTCTTAGCTGGAAAACAACATAAATTCGCATTCCAGAGATCTTCTATGCCTATGAGAAGGAAGCGCATCCTTTATCTTGTGCATACTGATGTATGCTCCATGTCTGAGAAATCCATTGGCGTGCATCATACTTTGTCACCTTTATTGATGACCACTCAAGGAAAGTATGGGTACACTTGTTGAAGTCCAAAGATCAAGTTCTTGATGCGTTCAAGGAGTTTGTAGCTCAAGTGGAATGAAGTACGGGCCAAAAACTCAAGTGTGATCGATCAGACAATGGTGGTGAGTACCGGGGTCCCTTTGAGGCATTCTGCAAGACTCATGGAATCAGAATGGAGAAAACACCACCCAAGATACCACAATTGAATGGTATTGCTCAGATGATGAATTGAACAATCAGAGAAAGAGTTCGGTGTATGCTCTCTCATGCCAAATTACCCAAGTCATTCTGGGTAGAAGCTATAATTACTGCAGTTGATATCATCAACCTCACACCTTCAGTTCCAATGGATGGTGAAATTCCAGAAGAAGTCTGGTCGGGAAAGAAGGTCTCCTACAACCATTTAAAGGTGTTTGGGTGCAGAGCATTCATTCATATTCCTAAGGACGAGCGAGTTAAGCTAGACTCTAAGACTAAAGAGTGCATCTATCTTGGTTCACCAAGAGACGAGTTTGGCTATCGGCTTTGGGATCCAACCAACAAAAAGGTGGTCAGAAGCAGAGACGTTGTGTTCTTCGAGGATCAAACAATCGAAGACATCCAAAGATCGGAGAAACCAAAGCTAAGGGTTAGTATATATGTACATCCTAACCAATCACATGATGGTGAAACAAAAGCCGCTGAGACCGATGATGGTGATCATGAAGAAGGTACTCCAACCTCGGATCAAAATGATGAATATATCGAAGAAGATAAAAAATTGAATCAAGATGAAGAACATGACATTCCTCCACAGTCTGAACCAAGATAATCGACCAGAGAGGCAAGATATCATCTACATGATATCCTCCAGATGAATATGTGACCTTAACGGAAGAGGGGAAGCCTGAAAGTTATGAAGAGGTCATAGCCGATACTCATAAGGATGAGTGGTTAGAGGCCATGCAAGATGAAATGAAATCCTTTCATGAGAATAACACATACGAACTGGTAAAGTTACCAAAAGGAAGATGAGCCTTGAAGAATAAATGGGTATATCGGATCAAGTCTAAAGATGATAGCTCAAAGCCAAGATACAAAGTCCAATTGGTCGTGAAAGGATTCAATCAGAAGAAAGGCATACACTTTGAAGAGATTTTCTCTCCGTAGTGAAGATGTCTTCTATCCGAGTTGTTCTTGGTCTAGCAGATATTCTAGACTTAGAGATTGAACAACATGATGTCAAGACATCATTCCTCCATGGTGACCTTGAAGAAGAGATTTATATGGAGTAACCTGAAGGATTCAAGATCTCAGAGAAAGAAAACATGGTCTACAGATTAAAGAAGAACCTATACGGTCTTAAACAAGCCCCAAGACAATAGTACAAGAAGTTTGACTCCTTCATGGCTGATAATAACTTCAAGAAAAGCATGAATGATCATTGTATCCTCACAGAGACGTACACTAGCGGCGATTTCCTCATACTTTTTATTTATGTTGATGATATGTTGATTGTGGGACATATAGCCTCTCTAAAGGAAGATTTAAGCAAGTGCTTTTCTATGAAAGGCTTGGGGCCAACCAGACAAATTCTTGGAATGAAGATCACTATTGAAAAGGTGTTGGAGAGACTCAACATGCAAAAGGCAAAGCCAGTAAGTACCCCACTTGCTGGACATTTCAAGCTAAGTTTGGAACAAAGTCCAACAAGTCAGAAAGAAGAGGAGGAAATGAAGACAATCCCTTATGCATCAACAGTAGAAAGTCTGATGTATGATATGGTGTGCATAAGGCCAGATATCGCCTATGCAATTGGAATTGTGAGTCGCTTTCTAGCCAATCCAGGAAAAGAGCATTGGAAAGCAGTAAAATGGATCCTCCGCTATCTACGAGGCACGACTAAAAGGTGCTTATGCTTTGGTAATGGAAAACTTGAGCTGAAGGGTTATACCGATGCAGATTGGGCCGGCGATAAAGATTCTAGAAAATTAACTTCAGGGTACGTGACTATCTTTGCAGGGGGAGCGGTTTCTTGGCAATCAAAGCTACAGAAGTGTGTAGATTTATTGACCACTGAAGCAGAGTACATCGCAGCTACTGAAGCTTGCAAGGAGATGTTATGGATGAAGAACTTCTTGCTTGAGCTGGGATTAAATCAAGATAAGTATAACATGCTATGTGATAACCAAAGCGCTATACACCTAGCAAAGAATTCAACTTTACATTCCCGCTCGAAGCACATTTTATTCGACATCATTGGATCCGAGAAGTTCTTGAGGATAAACTCCTACATCTCAACAAGGTACACACGGACGAAAACTGGTCAGACATGATGATTAAAGTGCTACCAATCAAGAAGTTTGAAGATTGTTGTCAAGGCGCCAGCATAGTGACATCTTCGGGCTAAGTTGGGAATGAGGAGATTTGTTGGATATTCCCTCCATTAGCCTAGAAGAATGTTGAAGAGTGAAAAAAAATCTAAAACAAGTGAGAAGAATACTTATCTACAAATATTAAGAATGAGAGTCATAGAATATTCTAGAGTTTAGATAAATTATCTAGATTAATGGATAAGGTTTAGAGAATGTTCTAGATTATGGATGAATTTTTATTAGGATAATAATGCCTATAGATAATTCTAGAATAAGCTAGACTTTTAGGCACCACTACTATAAATAGAGGTGAGTGGTATCATTTATAACCCATCCAAGAAAAACCTCTAAGTGTGTTCACTACACAAGATACTATTGTAATCACTTTCTTAATAAAAAAAAAGAAGTTATTTCTCCTAAATCCTAGTTATTTATTTTCCATATTCATGACACGAAAGACTACTATTATGTAAATTTTCCCAACACTTTTTAGAGCTCAAATAATAATTTCACCTCTTTTTCGACGAGAGGAGTTATTTCATATTCCACGGTACATAAGAACAAACCTTCAATCCTTTCTTGACAAGGTTTGATCGAACGAACCATCATCAATATATGGAATTATTGCATGGAATTTTCTGACTTGGACATCATTGACTTTTTTAGGGGAGGACGACCCCCTCTCCCGTTCATCATCTCGGAGAGGATAATGCAAGAAAACGATAGAAGCAATTTGTCTAATATTTGCTCGTACCACTCTCCACGCCCTCAGTGACATAGATGTGATGTTCTCCGTTCCAATGAAATCCGAAAATTTGTCCAAAATAACATATACAATGAAATATATTAATATCAGTGTGATAATATAAAACCTAAAATGAGTCTGAATGACATTTAATATGTAGTAAACCCGAAGGTCGCGTGCGTGCTTCTACGCATTTCGACCTTTTTCTCTCTATTCTGCTAGTTGTCTCCGCCGTAGATTTTCATGTTCTGGAGACCTCTCCAGCGTCCGACGGTCTATATCGCGTCGCGAGAGGTCATCCTCCTTATTTGAGTGCTTATTTGAAGCCGTGTGGACGAGTTTATGCTAGGAGGTGTCTCTATTTATCTGCGTTTGACGGCGTGTGGTGAGGATGAACCCTTGGCGAAGCGGTGGTGGCATGTCTGGTTCGAAGCAACAGATCTCAGAAGACGTCAGATCTGGGCCGTGCGAGGACAGCGGTGTACCAGAGATGGCGTAGAGACTAGCGGGGAGGTCCGGCTAGCGCCGCCGCTCACAGCGGAAGTTGCTGAGGTGTTTCAGTGGGTAGGTGTTGCTTGTTGGGGAAGAACTGTTGTGGTGCTTGGTGAGATCTCTGCGGGGGTTTGGGGTTGCTAGACTGCGACTACACTTGGTGAGGTTGTTGATATCAGTGGCTCAAAGCTCTTTCTAGACCGAACAAAGGTAAGTTTGGTGGGCAGATGGTTGAGAGAGAGACGCCGAGCAGGGAAGAGGTCTTCGGAAAAGTAACGGTGACGGATTCTCGCTTTGCGGATTTTTGCCGGTTGAGTCCATGAGTTTCTTGGGTCGGGTGCGGGAGTCGCCGGGAGACGGGAGGAGGGGATCAGGCCCTCCAAGCTGTGGCTCGGCTGCTGGGGTCGACTCTCCGATATGCTGGGACGGAGTTTCGGTGAGGACGCAAATCCAACCATTTCAGAGTTGTCGACGGCGAGGGTAAGAAGAAGAAGAAAGCATCTAATGAAACCCTAACCTAACCGAGTTTCGATTTCGGTTATGGCATTCTCTTAATTTCATCATTTAGTTTATCTTTTACTCCTGATTGAATCTTTGTTGTAATCCCGGTTTGAATTCCGATTGGGTCGATTTATTATATTAATATAATATTATTATAAGAGAAAATGAGTCTGAATGGTAAACAAATGCGTAACAGTTAACTTTAGCTATTAGTAGAAATGGTAAGCAGTTAAAGTATAATGTAAAATTATAAGAAAAAACTGTAACAAAAATCTGAAATTAACCTTTTTCATTATATATTTTGATACCACTTTTTGGTGATTGGTAATAACTAAATCGGTATACTAATCATAACAATTAAAAATTACTAATCAAAGCCAATGTCTTTGTCTAATGATAAAGTTTTTTTTTGAATGAATATTAAATTATATTCAAACAAAAAAAATAAACGTTTTTACATCAAGGATGCAAGCTTTTTAACCAAGAAGTTGGTTCCAAACATAATCTTCCAAAGAAAAAAAAAAAGAAATTCCTACTTTACATTTGAGGTCTTGATGCATACCATCTTTGTATTCCATCGGAGTATTGATAATCTCTTTGTAATCTGATCGAGCTGAAGCGATTGCGCATCTCTTTGTGTGATGATGAAGTTGGGGAACAGTACATGTGTGACTTTGTGCTAATGATCCCATGTAGTTTTTTTTCCTCTCAATGAGGAACCGTGTGTTAGACGTTCTCAAACGCTGCCTAAAGTTAGCGTTCCAAACCAGTGATCTACACGCAATCGCTGGGTCATTTTTGTTGTTGTTGTTGTGTGGATTACACTACCCTTTTTGTTGTGTTTTTTTTTTATCTTCGATCGCATTGTAGGATGCATTGTATTTGCTATGATTTTTAATTTTGAAGTGCAATTTATAAATACTTATATTGGGTTGTACGGGCCATTATCTTTAACCAAACAGTGTATACAAGGCCTTATAAGATTGTTCTTTTTTTTTTTTGGCAACGGACTTACTATAATGTTAACGGAAGGATATAAATGATGAGCTATGTAGTAAAATAAAGAGGTAGTTGGCAAAAAAAAAATTGCTAGAACAAGAAATATAATAAAATAATTTAAGGAAAAATACATAGAAAAAGGAGATGGAAGCGAATTTACTGATCCTGCGATTTTTTTTTTGGTTTTTGTTTTTGCGTTTCCATGATAAAGATTTGGTAATATTGTTACTGAAACGCAAACAATAATATAAACGCATAGAAACAAAATAGTTTTAGGAAGCAAATGCTGGAGTGGGTTCAAAAATGCAAAGCCACGTTTATCAGTTTATGTATATATAGCGTTTGAGTCATAAGGACAATATGGCGCGACGCTTGTTATGTTGCCATTGCCAATGCCTCCACATGCAGCAGATTGAAGGACATATATACATGTTTAAAAGGTAGTTAAATTTTGTGCATCTAATTAAGTACTATGTAGGAACATTAGTTTGACATTGTTAGATATATAAAGAATTCAAATTTGATTTTGTATTCATCGTAAATGTATCTTTTAACGTTTTACATCAAATGTTTGCAATTCTGCATGATTCGTATACAGAATCTTTATCTACCTAACTATTAGATATTACCAACTTACAATAACAACTAGTACTGTTTTTTACTAATCTTTGAGATTCAAGTGATAAGAATATCAAGATACGTGGATACATAATATATATTTTCATGTTGAAAAGTATATATATTTTCATCAACAAAATATTTATATAACCAGAAATGCTAATATTGCCCTTTGGGATGACTTTATAGCCAACAATAAGTTTGATATATATTTTATGTGCAAACAAATCTGCAGATTTTTCCTTATCTTAAAAGGTGAATTTGTTTGACGCCAAATGGGGAGTTCGTTTATTTATTTAAAAAATGGGAATTTAAATCGTGTTGAAAAAAAATTGATTTAAAAAGAATTGGACAAAATGTTATTTGAGGAATTGAATTAACAAAAAAATAGGAATGTAGAGGAATTTTTATTCATATTTTGTTCCTCATCAAATTTGCAGGGGAATTTTTTTGTTCACTAAACATAAGGAAAAATATGAAATATTGTGGGACCCATATGTCTGAATTTTGACAAAAAATTCCTTTTAATTGGTAAAAAATTTGAGGAATTAAAAATTCATCATCATTCTTTTCCTAAACTATGGTCACCAATTGGAGCCGAAAATTTAGCTTGGGGGCAAAAAAATAAAGGAATATGATTCGGAATTGTTTGTGGGAACACGCGTTTCCTGGTCGCGGATTGAAGCATTTTGAGCTGACACCCACACTCATCTTTATCAATCTCTTAACATTCTTTTGGACAATTCTATATTTCCTTCAATCTCATTCCTCCACGTAATAATATAGATAGATAAATACGCCAAGAGACGAAGATGTGTAAATATTTGTTTTGTTCCCGGGCATCTATCTCTTATAATTAAAAAAGATTTTTTTTTTGTAACATTATTATTTTATTTAAATTTCGATAAACGAATGTAATTTTAGTTGCAACCACACAGGTCGTACGGACGATCGTACATGGCAATATGTGATGCCACGACCATGTAATAGTCAAGAGCTCTTTGTTTAGAATGCTGAAAACTTACTTAGCATTAAGGTAAAGGTTCATGGCTTAAATAGCCTTACAAAGCAACAGAAAAACGAAACTTGCGCTAGTGAAACAGAACAACTACTTGGACCGTAATACTCGGTTCCTTTATTGACACTAACTTGGACTGAATCAAACTAGTTTAATCTAACGGCTACTTGACTCCTATTAGATCCAACGGTCACTCAGCTTCAAGACCAGATTTGCTCTAACAAAACCTTCCCTAAACTAAGCTTGGTGATCACAGCTTAGCTTATCGGTTATAGAGCAAATTCCGAGTTGACTCCTTAACCTTTCAAACGTCTCCCGCTTCAATGGCTTCGTGAAGATATCAGCCACTTGTTCCCTTGATCCACAATGTACCAACTGTATTTCTTCATCCTTGACCAGATCACGCAAGAAGTGAAAGCGAACTCCAATGTGCTTACATCTCCCATGAAAAACCGGATTTTTAGAGAGTTTGATCGTTGAAGTATTGTCACAGTAAATGGCAGTGCTTCCTTCCACTTTATAGCCCAACTCCTTCAAAATCCTCTTGAACCATATTGCCTGACAAGCACACACTGATGCAGCAACATATTCTGCCTCTGTGGTGGACAATGTGACTATTGGTTGTTTCTTAGATAACCATGCCACAACTGCATTGTCCATAAGAAACACATAGCCACTGGTACTTTTTCTTCTATCAACATCGCCTGCAAAGTCGATGTCCGTGTACACCAGTAGCTCACCCATTCCTCCTCTCTTGTACCAAATTCCAAACTCCATTGTACCCTTCAAGTATCTCAGAACTCTTTTGGCAGCCTGCAGATGCAACTTCGTTGGCCTAGACATGTAACAACTCAGTAGACTCACAGCGAATTGTAGGTCCAGTCTTGTCGTTGTAATTTACATTAGACTTCCTATGATCTGTTTGTAGTAAGTCTCATCAATCGGCTCTCCATCAATATCCATATCAACTTTACTGCCAGGCACCATTGGATTACAAACTGCGTTGCATTCTTCCATGTCAAAACGTCTTAGAACCTCCACAACATACTTCGCCTGAGAAATGTGGATTCCTTGACTGGTTTGTAGAACTTCTATTCCCAAGAAGTACCTCATTTTGCCTAGATCAGACATATCAAACTCCTTCTCCATTGACAGCTTGAACTCTCTCATCAATGATATGTCATCACCAGTATATATTAAGTCATCTACATATATACTGACAATGAGAAGATTACCTCGTTTGTTGGTCTTATGGAACAGAGTTTCCTCATTTTCTGACTTCTCAAACCCTTCCTTGATAAAGTACTCCTCTATCCGACTGAACCAAGCCCTTGGGGCTTGTTTTAGTCCATACAGAGCTTTGTGTAGCTTGTATACTTTATCCTCCTTTCCTTCTATCTCATAACCTTTAGGTTGTTGTACATAAACATCCTCAACAAGAATCCCATGGAGGAAAGCTGACTTGACATCTAGCTGAAAGACATCCCATCCTTTCTGAGCTGCAGTGGAGAGAATGGTTCTTATAGTGTCCATGCGTGCAACCAGAGCATAGACCTCTGTGTAATCAACTCCATGCTCTTGTGAATATCCCTTTGCTACCAACCGGGCTTTGTGTTTGCTCACTTCTCCAAGTTCATTTAACTTAGTCTTGTAGATCCATTTTACTCCAATGCACTTAGCTTCACTTGGAAAGTCAGACAACATCCATGTTTGATTCTTCTCAATAGAATTAATCTCTGCATCCATGGCTTTCCTCCATTTGATATCTTTTTCAGCTTCTTCAAATGTACATGGGTCAGAAGAACTTATCTGGACCATGTTCACTTCATCATCTTCACTCATCCCTTCATTTTCTGTGATGTAGTCCCTTAGATAACCAGGAAGCTTCACTGTTCTTCTTCCCTCCCTGCTTCTGACCTCATGTTCTTCTGGGATTTCTGCCGCAGTATTTCCAGGTTCTTCTGCAGCAATCACAGGTTCTTCTATTCCTTCTTCTCCATCACTGTCATTTTCTTCCCAAGGCTGATCATCATCGTTCCATTTCAGCTCTGAATTGTTGTGCTCTTGATTCTCCTCCCAGTTCCAGCCCTTAGTTTCTTCGAACACAACATCCCTGCTCACCGTAATCTTCTTGGTTGTTGGATTATACAAACGATAACCCTTTGACTCCTCAGAAAGACCAAACATAACACATGTATTGCTTTTGTTATCCAGCTTTCCTCGCTTTTCGTTTGGTATGTGTGCGTGAGCTAAGCATCCCCACACTCTTAGATGCTCCACACTGGGTTTAACACCACTCCAAGCCTCTTGTGGTGTAACGTTTTTAACAGCAAGTGTGGGACATCGATTCAGAATGTAGATTGTCCAGTTGACAGCTTCTGCCCAAAAGATCTTTGAAACCTTCCTCATTGACAGCATGGCCCTCACCATGTTCATAACAGTACGGTTCTTTCTTTCAGCCACGCCGTTCTGCTGCGGTGTATAAGCAGTCGTTAACTGTCTTCGGATCCCATGTTCCTTACAGAAAACAGAGAACTCAGTTGATGTATACTCCCCTCCTCGATCAGTTCTCAAGCACTTGATCTGTTTTCCTTTCTCAGTTTCTACCTTCTCCTTGAACACCTTGAAGTGACTGAATGCTTCTGATTTTTCCTTCAAGAAATATGTCCAAGCCTTTCTGCTATAATCATCAATAAAGCATAAGATGTACCTGATTCCATTTGTGGTCATAGGGCTGATGGGTCCACAGATATCAGAGTGTATCAGCTCAAGAGCCTCTTTTGCTCTCCATGAACTCCTTTTAGGCATAAGACTTCTTGTTTGTTTGCCCACCAAGCAATCAGTGCAGGTGAATCTCTGTACATCAAAGCTTGGAAGACCCCGCACCATCTCCTTACTTTGCAACGTTCTCATCCCACTGTGGCTGAGGTGCCCATAAAGCTCGTGCCAGAGCTTTGGTACATCATCTGAGGTAGTTTGTAAGCAACGTTGTTGGCTTGACTCTCCTTCACTGATGTTTTGATTGAGCAACATAAACATTCTGTTTGAACTCATTTTGCTTACAGTGATGAGTCCTTTCTCTTCATGAAAGATCTTACAAACTCTTTTCTGAATGATGATTGTCAGTCCTTTCTCTTGAAGTTGTCCCAGACTCAATAAGTTGTTCTTGAGTTCATGTATGTAATACACATCACTGATTGTGTAGATTACATTGTTCAGAGTTAGCTTCATGCTTCCTTTCCCAACAACTTCCATCTTCTTGTCATTTCCCAGCTTCACAGTGTGCTTGAATTATGCATTCATCGTAGAGAATAGATCTCGATCTCCACTCATATTATTTGAGCAACCTGAGTCAAGAAACCAGGCTCTCTTCCTCATACTTTCATTCTTTCCTGCATAAGTCATCAGAAGTTTCTCTGCAGTTTCTTCAATGCTCTGATCAGATTCTTCTTCTTTGGTGTAAGCCATTAGCAACATCTCCTCCATTTCATCGAGATCAGCATAATTGGCTTCATCTTCCCACATTGGACACTCATTTTTAAAATGTCCCAGACGGTGACATTTATAACACTCGACTGTGCTCTTGTCTCTGCCACGGCCCCTACCTCTGCCTCTTCCATTGAGGCCTCTTCCTCTTGATCCTGTTCCTCTTCCGCGAGTCATTCCCATTCCTCCATCATGAGTCACTTTCAAAGCTTGATCCTCAGCTTTGTCAGGTTTCTTGAACTTTTGTTCATGGACAGTGAGGGAGCTCTGTAGCTCATCAAGTGAGATGTTCTCAATCTCCTTTGATTCTTCAATAGACACCACTACGTACATGAACTTCTCGCTGAGGGTCCTGAGAATCTTCTCGACCACCTTTGTATCATTCATGATCTCTCCATTACTCCTCATCTGATTTGTGACTGCTAGAACTCTGGTGAAATACTCTTCCACACTCTCGCTTTCCTTCATTTCCAACAACTCGAAATCTCTTCTCAGCTTCTGCAACAGAGACTTCTTCACTCTATCATTACCACCAAACTTTCTCTTCATTGAATTCCAAATGATCTTGGAGGTTCTTCTGTCCAAGATCTGCTCGAACGTCACTCTATCAATCGATTGATATAGATAGTGCTTCACCTTATGGTCATTCTTCTTCGCTTCTTCCAGTTGCAAGGACTGTTCTGCTGTGAGTGCCGTCGCTTCTGTCGGTTCCTCGAAACCAGTCTCGATCGTACTCCACAGGCCCTTTGATCTGAAGAAGTTCTCCATGACCTCACTCCAATGATCCCAATATCCATCAAAATGTGGTAGTTTCATCTTCTCATCTCCCATTTTCACTTTTGTGTTTTGAAGCTGCGACTTCTTCTTTCACAGTTTTCACCAACTAACGGAGCTCTGATACCAATTTGTAATAGTCAAGAGCTCTTTGTTTAGAATGCTGAAAACTTACTTAGCATTAAGGTAAAGGTTCATGGCTTAAATAGCCTTACAAAGCAACAGAAAAACGAAACTTGCGCTAGTGAAACAGAACAACTACTTGGACCGTAATACTCGGTTCCTTTATTGACACTAACTTGGACTGAATCAAACTAGTTTAATCTAACGGCTACTTGACTCCTATTGTATCCAACGGTCACTCAGCTTCAAGACTAGATTTGCTCTAACAGACCCGTCCTCGAAATTTCTCTTATCATTATCGACATTGCCCATTGGTTATTAACTTATTGAATTTAATTTGCCAGTTTTATATACAATTTTTAAACTATAGTATATGGATTGCCATACATGTAATATAAAAATATAAGTCGACTGTTTACGACATTCAAATTGCATGACAGAAAATATCGCCTTTGATTTATAATATATCTTTGTACTTGGCTTAGAAAGTTGACATTCTTTTCCTAATTTATAATCTATTAATAAATAGTAACACACACGAAGGCATATATATATATATATATATATATATATATATTATCTCCATTATCCTTTTTGGTTAAAATCTCCATTATCCTATATAATGTACATTTTAATTTTCTTTCCATATATATCATATATTCTGATGAAAACTCTCTCTGCAAAACACAGAGTTCGCCATAGCCGCTAAGCAAACCGCCGCCGTTAGTGGCGAGTCGTCGTCACCGTCCGGCCTCACCGCCGGCGCGTCTCGACGGCTCGCCACCTCCTCTTTCGTTTCCGCTTAGCAGTCCCCGCCGTGCCCGTCTCGTGCTAGTCGTCTCCGTCGTCACCGTCTTCGCTGGATCCGACATCGTCTTCGCTTCATCTCCGGTCGTCGTTGTTTGAAGAATCCGTTACCGTCGCGTTACTCTTCAAGCTCTCTCCACCATGGCAACGGTTTCATCCGTCGAGGATGCTGTTCCGGCCATCTCCTGGTGTTGGTACGGCTTTGGTTCTTCTTGTCGTCTCCGGCTATTTTCTACGATGATGGATTAGCCAGACCTCCTTATCGTTCTTTTAGTTCTAGTTAAGGGTTGGTGCGTGGTTTGATTAGCTATCGATTGGCTTGGTTTTGGGTTTAATTTCTTGTGGTTTAGATCTGGTCTTTGGTTCCTCTGCTATGTGGGTTGATTGATGATCAAATTCTGATTCTAACTTGTTAGCTTGCATCATTTTGCCTCTGAGTGGTTTCATGGTTAGTGCTTTTCAATCCGGTTTTTCTTTTTTAGTTTTGACTTTGAGGTCTTGGATTGGTTAGACTTCGTTGGAGATTTGGGATTAGTTGTGGGCTTCTATCTAGGTAGTTCCGGGCACATGGAATTGTGTCAGTACCGTATCCGAAAGAGGTTTAGGGAAACTTTCTTAGGTTCTTTCTTGTCGGGTTGTGAAGCTTTTGTTCTTGGTTTCTAGTTTCGAGAGAGTGTTTCTCTGTGAGTCTCCAGGTAGTTGACGATTTATCGCGCTTCTTTGTTTTTCAGAGGAGTCAAGATGTGTAAGCTCTTTATGGGCTTTAGTTTCCGGAGATATTCTGTGAATCCGCCGGTTTAGTTAGGCCTGGGCGTTCGGGTACCCGTTCGGGTTCGGTTCGGGTCTTTCGGGTTTTCGGGTTTTCGGGTTTGAGATATAAAACCCATTCGAGTATTTTAGAATTTCGGTTCGGGTTCGGTTCGGTTCCATTCGGGTTCGGTTCGGGTTCGGGTACCCGAAAAATACAAAACAAAAATAAAAATTAGTTATATTTAAATAAAAATTAGTTATATTTAAATAAAAATTCGTTAAATTTTGATAAATATAACAAAACCCTTCATATATTTTGTTTATTTTTGATAATTTAGTTATTTTAGACTAAAAACAACTAATATATTTAAGTTTATAATTATAATTTTGGATAATTTTGTTATATTAGGTCTAAATATAATTAATATTTTAGTTATATAATTGTAATTCGGATATTTCGGGTACCCATTCGGTTCTCGGTTCGGGTCGGGTTCGGGTTCGGTTCTTCGGATATAGGAGTTTAGGACCCGTTCGGGTATTTTATCGTTTCGGGTTTGGGTTCGGTTCTACTTTTTCGGTTCGGGTTCGGTTCGGTATTTCGGGTCCGGATATTATGCCCAGCCCTAGGTTTAGTTTCCCCTGTGTGGGATTTGATATCGGAGACTTTACGTTTGTCTGCCGAATAATGTAATCCACCCTTGTAAGATCCAAGGTTATCAATAAAATTTAAACGACAAAAAAAAAAAAAAAAAAATCATGTATTCTGATCTGTACTTTTTACTAATTAATTTGTGCGATTAAACAATTTAAGAAGTGTTCGTATAGGTTTTTTTTTTTTTTTTTTTTGTCACGAGTTCGTATAGAGAATATTTGTGATATATTTTGCAAATTAAAAGGGAAAAGAAAACATTGTAGGGATTCCAACATGCATGCATGAACCCAATTAATTTGGCCATTGGTCTTCTAGCAGGCCAAACTATGAGGTCCAAGAGTCGTACATGCAACCATCAGCGAATCTATTAACTTTCGTATTCTGGCATATATATAAATATCTCTATATGTGTATACATTGTATATGTAAGCATCATGCAGTTTGGAAAAAAAGAAAGGTTCGTTTATTTATTGGATAAATGTTATGTCACCATTTGCAATATGCTGTCGAGAGTCGACTCGAGACCTCCACTATCTGAATGTGATTATACGAAATGTTTTGGCAATTTTTTTTTTTTTTTTGTTTGGCAATGTTGCAAATGGAATGGACCGTCCAGGCACTACAAGAAAACAGCGATTTAGCGACTGCAAAAAGAGTCGCTATTTAGTCGCAAAATTAGATTTTGCGACTAAATAGCGACTAAAGTAGTTAGTCGCTAATCTCTGGTCGCTAAATTTATTAGTCGCTATATTAGTCGCTATTTTGCGACTATTTAGCGACTAATGTTATTTTATTAATATTAGTCGCAATTGAGTCGCTAAATATTAGCGACTAATGAGCGACTAAGTAGCTACTAATATAGCGACTAATAAACAGTCGTTATATAGTCGCTAAATGTGTAGTCGCTATATAGTCGCTATATTAGCAACCGTTTAGCGACAATCTTGCGACTATTTTAGCGACTGTTTAGAGACTATTTAGCGACTAAATTAAGGTTTTGGATCATATTTTTGGCCATATTGTGACGAATTAGCGACTGTTTTGTGACTATATTCGCGACGAATTAGCGACGAATTAGCGACGAATTAGCGACGAATTAGCAATGGAATCGGATTAGTAATTCAATTTTAAATTGGTTTTGGTTTCTATTTTTAGATTCCTGTTTTTTATTGTTTTATTTTTTTAAGACTAAAAAACTCTTACACAAAACAAAAGAACATACATTGTCTTAAAGTTGATTACATTGTCTTAACCAAAACAAACATAATATTCAAACACTTATAAACATAAACAAGTTTATACATCATACAGATCAGTCTTGTGAAGTAGGAGAAGACTGAGGTGCTGGAGCATCAGTCTGACTTTTGCAAAAGTCTATGAATGATGGGTCTGTTTCCTGGAGATACCTTTGCACCATGGCCAACTCCTTATGCTCCTTAGCTTGTCTAGCTAGCTCAGCCGCTTGTGTCTCAATTTGGCGTTGTGCTTCTTGTAGCTGATCTTGTAGTGAGTTGTAAGTCGAATAGGTACCCGGGTACTTTCGCTTCTGAGAGGCGTGATACTCTCCTAGACTTCCAATACCATAAGCATGGCCTCTATCATCGACAATTGTTGACTAGGAAACATGAAAGTTATATACACTGTTAGAAAATTGGTTTGGGAATGACAAATGACTCAAATAACAGAAACACTAACACATTTGAGCAATAAACAAATCATCAACACAACAATCTCAATTCCAATAACTCAAGAGATTCATAGCAGTAACAGATTCTCATATGTACTCTCATAAACATTAAAACATAGATGGTTACGATTTCACAGAAGCTTAGTTACCTGAAGGAATAGTTCATCGTTTTCCTCAGTTGACAGATGCCTTGGTCGTGAAGTCCCATCAGATGTTTCTGCCTCAAGCTCAGCCTTCCTTGCCTCGACCTTCTCCTTATACTTCTCTCCCACCTGTTGCGCCTTCAAGTCTATGTAGGTTCCATCTGATTTGGTGTGGGTCTTCAGGAAGACTTCACCAAAACTTACTTCTCTACCCAGGTCACGTTCCTGAAAATGCAACAGAAGATAAATTGGTTAAATAAAAGTAAATATACTAAGAGAAGAAATATATAGAGGAAGTCTGAGTCTTACCATTTCTTGTTTAATTTGCAGAAAAGACTTCTGCCCGCTGTAGTTCCTGTGAGGACCGAGACCTTTACGATCAGAATTCCGACATGCAGAAGCGGTCCCACTCCTCTGTTTACCCTCATCAGTGTTCCAATAGGCCACCATTGGCGTCCAGAATTCACCTGGGATCCACGAAGGTCGCACACCTGAAACATGAGCTTTGCTGACCATATCCTTCATCCTTCTCTGACAAATGGCCTCAAAATGTGCTTGCACGGTCCCTGTTATTAGGAAATCCCAGTGGTGCTCTTTCTACAAGAAGCAGCAGATGGAAGTTAGTAAGATATTGATGACAAGTAAAACAAAAGACTAGACTAATTAATGTACTACACTTACAGCAAACTCAAGGAAGTATCTCTCTGCTCTCGGCCGTGGCACATGGCTCCAGGTGTAGAATGGTCCATCAAACTTGTTTTGGTATATCTTAGTAATCTTCCTGACCAAACTAGATTTGTCACGACCAAACCTACAAGGGAGAAAAAATCAGTACATATCATGACTTAATTAAACAGAGCAAAACACAATCTAACTGGAGAGAGAGAGAGAGAGAGAGAGAGAGAGAGAGATGGTTATACCAAGTAGTGTTTGGCGGCTGAGGAAGTATTGGAGAGAGCACGGTCGTCCACTGCTCACGGCCTGGCATGGCCAGCAGCCTCTGAAGATAGCGGAGACGGCTTTCCTCAAGATTTGGTTGAATATCAGCATTGTCATCAACTCCATCGATGTCATCTTCACTCATTTGGTTGGACTGCTGAGTTTCAGGCGCATGAGTGCTGTTAGCTTCGGAGTTCTGATTCCGAGAAGGCATCGGTTGTTGAGACACTTGAACTGAACGAGCAGGAGAGGGTTGTGGAGGAGTCATCTGACCTGAAATAGTGGTCAACGCATCATATAATCTTATAAAGCAACATGAATTAACCTTATGATACCAAAACAGAGAGTTAATACCAACAACGCATCATATAAACAGAGAGTTAATACCAACAACGCATCATACAAACATGAGTATGAGCTAATACCTTATGATACTAAAGCAAGCACAAGTCATTTAACTCACAAACAGTCCTATAAGACCAACATTCAAGCAAGCAACATGAGCTAATACCTTATGATACCAAAACAGACAGTTAATACCAACAACGCATCATACAAACATGAGTATGAGCTAATACCTTATGATACTAAAGCAAGCACAAGTCATTTAACTCACAAACAGTCCTATAAGCAAAACAGACAGTTAATACCAACAACGCATCATATAAACAGAGAATTAATACCTTATGATACTAAAAACCAAAGCAACATGAGCTAATAATACCAAGTCCTAATAAGGTCAACAACGCATCATTTAATCCTATGATCTATAGCAAGCCACTCCAATACCAAACATGAGTACCAACAGAAACTCAAGCATTAAGAGCTATGAAAATCTCAAGCAAGCAAACGTCTTTTAATAAATCGCACAGACAGTCAGTATAAGAGCTAACACAATCTCAAGCAAACACAAGCCTTTAAACTATGAAAATCTCAAGCAAGAACAAGCAAGCATAAGTCATATACTACATCGCACACATAAAAAGGGAGCGAAGTTACTTGACCTTGAGTGTTCTGCCTCGGAGTTACATGCGAAGGTACTCTTCTCTGAGACTCAGGATTCGGAGAGTGACCTTGAGACGCCTGTCTCGGACTGGTCGAGTTGTTCTCGAAAAGAACCTGCGGCGGTGGATAGTTGCGAACATGCAACTGAGTTTGCGTCAGAGATGGACGCGGTGTCGGAGAACCGTCGCTCGCCGGAGTGAAATCATACTGTTGAGGTAGATTCGCTGGCCGACTTTGCGTGGAAGAGGAAGGCTGAGCGTCGACGCCGACAATAGATGCTCGGCCTCGGCCTCGTCCTCTTCCTCTCCCTCGACCTCTTCCTCTACCTTTTGCTGGAGCCATCGGAGTTTAAACGGAGAGGGGATATCGGACACAGACAAAGATCGAGAGAAGGCAAAGAAAGAGTGATCGACTTAGGGTTTTCGGAATAAGGAGAAATCGAACAAAGAAAGGTTGACCACAGAGAGAGAGATCTAAGATAGGAAGATTAAGAGAGGAGAGGGACACAGAGATCGATCGAAAAACAGTTATCGATCGAGAATCAGTGAAGAGAGGAGGAAGAACGAGCGAGAGAACGAGAGAACGAGAGAGAGAGAACGAGTCGGCGCAAGAGAAATGAGATTAGGGTTGAGAAAGTTTGGACCCCTTAGGCGATTTTTCTGAAAAAAAATAAGAGGCAAATGGGCTCAAAACAATTTGGGCCAAATAAAATGTTTTCCCGCCCATATATTTTTGGCGGGCAAATCGATTTTCGCCCAAATATAACGCGAATGGGCTTAAAATATTTGGCGGGCCTTTATATTGTTGGCGCGAAAATTCTGAAACCCCAATTAGTCGCTATTTAGTCGCTAAACAGTCGCTAATCTAAATTATAATTTTTTGATTTTAAACGTTAACAAACCTTAAAAAATCTAATTTATACAAATTAAACATTACTAATTGATAATCAACCATAATCATAATAAATTTTCACAAACATTAACCATTCATCTTATACTTAAAACAAGAGTAAGATGTATAAACATTAAAGATAAACACTAAGCATATGAAATCATTAAGCATGTCTAATTGAAATCTGAAATACATTAAGCATATGAAAACATTAAGATAGACATTAAGCATATCAAATCACTCGTCATCTTCCGCCTCATTGGCCTCCGCTTCATCATCTTCGTCGTCATCATCAGAAGAAGATAGATTACACAGAAATTCGTCTTCTGGTTCTTCATCTCCTACTTCGTAATCAAGATTGATTGGGTTTTCATTCTGCACGAAATTCTCGGGAACGAGATCTTCGACCGTAGTCATCATTACTGGATCATCGTTTTCTTGTTGTAGAAGAGTCAGTTCATTGTTCACATATTCCCCTGAAATATTCGACCTAGGGTTGACTTTGACAACATTGAGCCACAATTTCTTCGGTCTCTTCGTGTACGGATACGGGATATAACAAACTTGCTCCCCTTGAGAGGCTGCGTAAATTAAAGATTGAAATTATACTTAGAGTATTTATGATATCCATATAATAGTTACGAAGAGAAAGATAGATATATATTACGTACCTAGAATAAATGGTTCGTATTTATTGTACTTTCTCGATGCACGAACATCTACGACGCCAGCACTGCTCCTTCGAGTGCCTCTACCGAGAACAGGATCATACCAGATACACTTAAAGAGTGTTATTCTCAAATTAACAATCCCCTCGTACTGAAGTTGTATTATGTCTGTTAAGATCCCGTTGAAATCAGCTGCATCAGACGCATCACTATAATTCTCTCCTTTAACACATACACCGTAGTTACATGTCTTTCGTCCCTCGCCATGGCTTTTTGTATGAAACAGATATCCCCTTGTATAGAAGATAGGCCAAGTTTTAGCCTTGTTGACGGGTCCATGCACAATATCTTGAACCCAAGGAGGAAATTTATAGGTTTTGTTCCAGTAAATGACCTGAATATTGATAAAAACACAATGTCAAATATGTAGATAAAACCACAATACATATATAATGTCAAGTTGTATTTCACGAACATACATAATCTCGCACCCATGTGTCATATTCCTCGGCCCTTTTTACAGAGAGTTGATTCTCGGAGAGATCTGGATATTTACCAGAGATATAGTCTTCGAACATACTGTTTAAGATCAACATATATATATATATATATGAGACCAATACAATATATAAATTAACTTAAGTTGTGTTATACCTCTCAAATGGTCGAAAGTAAGCGCAATTTCGCAAAACATAAGCATGTGCAATTTTATGATCTTCTGGTGATAGCCATACTTCATGCATTTCACCACTTGGACGACCAACCTGAGTAAATATATCAGGTACGTCTTTGTCATGATATACGGGGACTCCGCCTTCGTTGTATCTTGTTAACCTGACAGCAAGAGTTAATATATATACTTCAGAATATATAGCATGTACATGTCTCCAAATGCTAGATATAAATTTACCTTGAATTCGTTACTATATTCGAGGCGAAGTAATGCTCTGTGAAATAAGCAATCTCTTCATTTAGATATGATTGAACAATAGATCCAGCTGCATATCTTTTGTTCTTCGCTTTCCCTTTCAGCTTTTTGAAAAACCTTTCAAAAGGATACATCCAGCGGTATTGAACAGGGCCTCCTAATTCAGCTTCGTAGGGGAGATGTACAGGAAGGTGCTCCATCACATCGAAAAATGATGGTGGAAAGATCTTCTCCAGATTGCAAATAATCATAACTATGTTTTGCTTTAGAATTTGGACGCGACTCTTCTGCAAAGTTCTTGAACATAAGTCACGGAAAAATCCCCCGATCCCTACATCATATATAAAGAGGTTTAAACAGCAAATGGTTAATACAAAATACAAAACCGAAACTACATATATCCAAATACCATAACTGGTACCTGCTAAGGCAAGGTGGACATTCTTCTCTAGGAGTTCTGCAAAGATAAATGGAAGTAGTCGCTGCATAAAGACATGGCAGTCATGACTCTTCATCCCAGAAAACTGTGCATTACCCAAATCAGCACAACTTGCTAAGTCTGAAGCATAACCATCTGGGAATTTGACCTCATGCTTCACACATTCCAATAACTTTTTCCTGGCTTCGTTTGTCAAAGCGTAAACTGGGAATGGAGCTCTACCAGCACTATCAACATGCAAGTGTGGCCGAGAACAGAAGTTAGCAATATCCAATCTCGATGGGATGTTGTCTTTGGATTTACCCTTCACACGCATAAGAGTTTTTATAATGTTGTCAAAAACATTCTTCTCTATATGCATCAAATCGAGATTATGTCGAAGATTAAGGTCCCTCCAGTATGGTAACTCCCAAAATATGCTTTCTTTGTGCCAGTTATGCTTCTTGCCATAGCCGGGCATCTTATCTTCATGACCATTTCCACCAACATCTTTAGTTTTTGGTGGATTTACACGACGCAAATGGTAGGAATAGACTTGCTCACCGGTTAAAGAATCAGGAGGATACTCATTCCTAGCATCCTTTCCCTTCAAAAAGTCTTTCTTATTTTTCCTCATGGGATGATCTTGAGGAAGAAATCTTCTGTGACAATCGAACCAACACGTCTTTCTTCCATTCGGCAGATAAAAAGACTTTGTATCATCCATGCACCATGGACAAGATAATTTGCCATGGGTAGTCCATCCTGATAACATGCTATACGCCGGAAAGTCACTGATCGTCCACAGGAGAACTGCTTTTAGATTGAAATTTTGATTCAAGGACACATCGTATGCATCAACTCCATTACACCACAGGTCTTTCAACTCCTCAACAAGAGGCTGGAGGAATATATCGAGACTACCTCGTGGATGCTTTGGCCCAGAATTCATCACTGTAAGAAACAAGTACTCCGTACTCATGCACATATGAGGGGGTAAATTATATGGAGTCAAGATCACAGGCCACAGTGAATGATTATTAGACATGCCAAATGGATTGAAACCATCTGTACATAGTCCAAGATAAACATTGCGGGGTTCTTGTGCAAACAAGGGATACTTATCTTGAAAGAATTTCCACTCTGCCGCATCAGATGGATGACACATTTCTCCCTCTTTGGCCTGGTGCTCGGCATGCCATCTCATTGCTGCTGCAGTCTTCTCGCTCTGATACATTCTCTTTAATCTGTCAGCAATAGGCATATACCACATACGGCTGTATGGTATATTGGTCCTACGGTGCTGCTCGTTAGGCTTCCATCTAGGTGAGTTACAAAACCGACATGTATCTAACCTTTCGTCATCTTTCCAATATATCATACAGTTGTTTAAGCAAACATCAAACGAATGACATGGGAGGCCTAAATTACGCATCAATTTCTCTGTCGCGTAATGTGAACCGGTTGCCTGATTTCCTTCTGGTAGAAACTCCGTAAACATTTCGCATATCGAATCCACTGCCCTTTCACTCATGTTATGCTCTGCCTTCCTTTGCATGACTCGAGCAGCTAAGGATAACTGCGATTGACCTTCACGACAACCACTGTACAATGGATTTTGCGCTCCTTCTAACAAGTCGTAGAATTTTTTTGAATGATTATGTACAGGTTCATCCGCATTCGGATAACTACCATGTTCCTCCACATTCTGATAACTACCATATTGATGATAGTTATCAAAATTGATGTTATCACGAAATGCATCATTCACCATATCCACATATCTATCTTCTACTACATTACCCATTCCTTCACTCCCACTAACCCAAGTCGTATCAGCATAACTCGTTCCTAAACCCATATCGACTTCTTCGCCATGTTTATACCAAACATAATAATCAGGCATAAATCCATTATTATACAAATGCTTTTGTATTAATCTCCCCGACATAACAGGTTTACCATTCCTGCAAGTATCACAAGGACAGTGAAACTTACCGGCGTTGCTCTGCGCAAAGGGCTGGTTATTTGCAAACGGGATGAAATGATTATCGACCCCCGCCATGAATTCTGCCGTGAAATTTCCCGTTGATGCATCGATCCGGTTATACATCCATTCCCGACCATTAGTGTAGTTATAATCTTCCGACATTTTTTGACTCAAAATACGATTTCCTCCCTTTTTCTCTCAATTTTATCTTAGAAATCGTTTATCTTCTTGTTGTGTGGCTGAGGAGAAGCTAACCACAAGTTTGTATATATATAAATTTTAGCGACTATTTAGCGACTATTTAGCGACTGTATAAAAAATTAGTTACAAAATTAGGTACTACACGCGTGGGCACAATATAAACGTGATATATACCGACTTTTTGCGACTGAATAAGAAACCGTTTAGCGACCCGCCGAATTTAGTCGCTAAATGGTCGCTATTTAGCGACTATTTAGCGACTAATAACTTGTGGTCGCAAGTTAGCGACTAAATAGCGACTAAATCCTATTAGTCGCACAGTTAGTCGCAACTCTGTCGCTAAGTAGTCGCTAAATTTAGCGACTATAAATACAGTCGCTAATTACAGTCGCTAAATCCCTGTTTTCTTGTAGTGAGGCCACGTATCTTATCAGACATCATGGGACCATCTACATATCTAAACTGATTTTTGTCTTATCGCTGCTGAGATGTTTCCTCACATCTCAAAGGTCACGAGATATATACCCTATGTATTTGATGTTTATGTGCATGAATACGCAGAAAAAATATTATTGAAAGCATTTAGATTGTTTTTAGGTATAATAAACCACGTTCGGCGAATCTATATAAACCACGTTCGGCGAATCTATAAAAACGAGAAAACCTTTTTCTCTCTTCTCTCCTCCCCTGGTCTTCCTTGCTGTCCACTGTTCATCTAGGGTTTGTTGCTCATGGCTGGAGACACCTCACTCCGGCCTCTTCCTGAGCCTCCCCATGGTTCCACCATCGACCTGCTCTCTGATTTTCCGCCGTTATCTCCTGGTTCTCCGGGGTTAGTCCGTTTTGGCACTGCTCCTACTGTTTGGTCTACTAAAGGTCTTGGTACCTATGGAATCTCTAAACCTCCTGTTCTCCATACTACTGCACCTCTCCCAGATGCATATTTGGCTCCTATTTCCCAGCCTGACTCGGCTTCTCCCATGGATGTGGTTTTCAGCTCTGGTACTACCCCTGCTCTCTCTGATTCTGCTCTTGTTTCAGATCCTCCTAGAGGCCCAAAACATAGCGTGATAGGAGTTCCGTTGTCTACTATCTTCCCTGGTGCTGCAGCAAAGGGATTAAAAAACACTGTTCACGAAAGCATATCTGAATCTAGATCTACTATTCATAACACTGTTACTGAATCAAATAACCTGGATGTTACTTTGAAGCCTTCTCAGGTTGCTCACCAAGCTGCTCCGGCTTCTTCGGCCCCTCGTCCATCTCAGGACAGTAGCACTAGCCTTCCTAGCAGCTCCCTGCCCCCCTCTGGTATTAAGGAATCTTTTCCTTCTGGTCAATCATCAGCTTCTGCCACTGCAAATGACCACTCAGACACTCCTGACCCGGCTGTTCTTCGGTCCTCCCAAGAGAAAGTTAAAACTTGGGCAGCTAAAATGAAAGACTCGGTTGACAGATCCCTTAAAAGGCTTGCCAATCCTTCTTTCTCTCCTGATGGCATCCCTCGTGTTGTGGTTCCTGATGCTGTTTTCCAGCGAGGAGCTGAGGCTCACAGAGACTTTGTTCTAGGAGTTTTTACTGGCAAGCCTCCCTCTTACAGCCAGATTCAAAGCGTTTTAACTCATATATGGGGCAAAGGGAAAAAGCTAGAGATCCATCTAAGACCGGACTCTCGATCAATGCTTGTGAGAATCCCAAATGATTTTATCCGAGATAAGGTGGTCGAGCAAGAAGTGCGGCATATTGGTTCTTCTCTGTTCTACGTAGCTCAATGGTCTGCCCAACTAGCCCTTAAGCCTCCATCCCTTGAATCTATCCCTCTTTGGGCACATATCAGAGGTGTCCCCTTTGATCTCTACACTCGTGAAGGCCTCAGTATTGCAGCGGGACTTATTGGTGATCCTGTCGAAGCGGATGAATTCACTATCAGGATGGTTAGCCTTGATGTTGCTCATGTTAAAGTAAGAGCTAACTGTACTAAACCGTTACCTCCTATGGTCGAGCTCCTCCGTCAAAATGGTGACATATTCCCGGTCTCAGTTACTTATCCTTGGATCCCTCCGACTTGTCCTTCTTGTAAGCAACTTGGCCATTCTGAGCAACGTTGCCCCTTCAGCAATTGGGCCCCTGCCAAAGGAAAACAGGATTCTCATTCAAAGCAGTCCTCTAATTCGTTTTCCCAGAATGATACTAATTTGGCTTCAAACATCCCTAATAAAGAAAAGGCAACTAAAGCTCCTGTCCAAAACCCAGGTGTGTCTCCGGTTCCCCAATCTTCTACTCCAGGGTCTTCAGGTTGTTCTCCTCAGGCTCCTGTTTCTTCAAGTGTCTCTGGTTCAGACCCTCCAAGGGTTGTTTCTCCATCCATTGTCTCAGGGGTTTCTTCTTCAAATCCTGCTACTGCTATGGCCTTCTCTGCCTCCCAAGCTCCTAAGGTTACCTTACCAGCTTCTCCTCAGAGCTCTCCTCCTCGTATGAGAATTTTTAACGATAGCAGTGCCCTTGTTGTCTCAGACATCACCCATGTTTTTGGGCTGGCAGCTATAAAGCACCTCCCCCCTCTTCCTCAAAGCTCTAAAAAGAGGAAACTTCGCGAAGCTAGATTTACTAGCAGCAACTCTCCACCTATTCCTACCACCAATCCTTTTGCCTGCCTTGATTCAATACCCCTACTTTTGGAAAATGGCGACAATGCAGAGACTTTCTCGTCTCACCAGGATGGGAGTGACCCTGCTAGGTTATCTTGTTCAGGCATGGCGTCTTCCATCATCAGTCCCTCAGACTTACCTGCATTAAAAGCATCGGACGGATCTCCGTTAGATCATTCAAAAGCGGTTAGCCATTTACAGATTACTCCTGCTAAGGAGACATCCCTTGCAAAAGGGGTGACAAACCAATAATATTTTTATGTCGATACAAATAGCTTTTTGGAATGTCAGAGGAATTAATGAAGACGATAAGCACCAGGCTTTTCGAAACTGGCTCTATATTAATAAAGTATCTTTTGGTTCTATTTTAGAAACTCACATCAAGGAGCCTAACCTGTCTACGGTTATGGATTCTCTCTGCCCCCGTTGGTCTTACACGTCAAACCACTCGGAAGATCATGATGGGCGCATTATAATTTTTTGGAAACCCCCAATCTCTGTCGCTGTCATTCACAAGTCAAGGCAGGTGCTGACTTGTGAAGTTTCTGGTCCTGGTTTCACAACTTTCTTTGCTTCAGCAGTTTATGCTGCAAATACTCCTGAAGAGAGACTTTTACTTTGGGATGATCTTATGGCTGTTAATTCCAGATTCACTTCTGACTCTCCTTGGGTCATTGGTGGTGATTTCAACGAAATCATCCACTGTGCTGAGCACTCCTCTCCAAGTTTCAACCAGATTACTGCCCAAATGCGTGATTTCAAGGCCTGTCTAGATGATATCGAAGTCAGGGACCTTCGCTATCACGGTCCTCCTTTTACCTGGTCAAACAAGCAACCTGTTTCTCCAATTGCTAAGAAATTGGACAGGATCTTAATTAATGAAGGCTGGCTTGATTCTTACCCAAACAGTGTTGCTTCTTTTCTGCCTCCGAATCTCTCTGACCACACTCCGGGTTTAGTTTCTCTTGACCACCCTATTCCGGCCTCTGGTACTCGGCCATTCAAGTTTTTCAACCATCTTACAGCCCACCAGGATTTTCTGTCTACGGTTTCGGATAACTGGACCATTTCTCCTGGTGATTGCTCCTTGTCCCTGTTATCAAAAAAACAGAAGCTTTTAAAGAACCATCTTCGAACTCTCCACAAAGATAACTACTCAGACATTGAGAAAAGAGTAGTGGAGATTACTGGACTTTTAAATGACCTTCAGGTGATTTCCCTAAGTGACCCGTCTGAAGATAGTTTTCTCCAAGAAAGACTTTGTCATGAGAAGCTTGCAATCCTAAAAACAGTTGAAGAAACTTTTTTTAAGCAGCGTTCTCGGATTAACTGGCTAAAGGTGGGAGACAACTGCACAAGGTATTTCATGAAAGTCACAAATGCTAGGAACGCTTACAATGCCATTGTGAGCTTAATGGGAATGGATGGGGTGCAAGTGCATAGCCCTGAAGATATTGGAAAAATGGCTGTCAATCATTTTGCTTCCATCCTCGGACCCCCTCTGAGCGCCGTTAATCTTGGTCTGCAGGCTGCTACTGATGCTCTAACCTCTTACTCCTGCACTGTGGCTCAAAACGCAGCCTTTGCAAGGATCCCGACTGTGGATGAGATAACCAGAACCTTATTCAAGCTCAACCCGTTTAAAAGCCCAGGACCTGATGGTTACACCTCCTGTTTCTATAAGGCGGCTTGGCCTCACCTAGGAAATGATATCTCTTGCGCCATCCTCTCCTTCTTTACAAAGTCGGAAATGCCAACTTCCACGAACTCCACTATCCTGACAATGGTTCCAAAATTCCCTGGCGCCTCTATTGTCAAAGACTTCCGGCCGATCTCTTGTTGCAACACAACCTACAAAGTAATTGCGAAGATCCTGGTGTCAAAACTAAAACCAATTCTCCCTGATGTAATTCTCCCTAATCAGTCGGCTTTTATCAAAGGAAGACTTCTGCTTGAGAATTGCCTGCTTGCCTCTGAGATTGTGAGTGGTGATCATAAAAATAAAGGTCCTAAAAGGCTTACCTTAAAAATTGACATCGCTAAGGCCTTTGACTCCCTGAAGTGGGATTTTGTCCTGGCCTGCCTCCAAGCGTTGAATCTCCCTGCTCAGTTTATTATCTGGGTTAAAGAGTGCATCTCTACCCCTTCATATTCCGTTGGCATTAATGGCTGTCTCCATGGTTTTTTCCGTGGCTCTCGTGGTCTTAGGCAAGGTGACCCCTTAAGCCCCTATCTCTTTGGGCTATGCATGAATATCCTTTCAAAAATGCTGAATGAAGGAGCTGAAAACAACATTTTTGGTTATCACCCTAAGTGTACAACTTCAAAACTGACCCATTTAAGTTTCGCTGATGACCTGCTTATCTTTAGTGATGGCTCTGTCCGGTCCCTTCTTGGTATTTCTGGCATTCTTTCGGACTTCAAGAATCTCTCAGGATTAGCTATAAGTGTTGACAAATCCTGTCTGTTTACTGCGGGCCTTTCTGAATCCGAAATTTCCAGCCTAGTTGCAGCTTCTGGTATTGCCCAGGGTCACCTTCCCATGCGTTACCTGGGTCTCCCTCTAAAAACTAAGAAGCTGTCTTTGCTTGATTGTGAGCCTTTGCTGCAAAAAATAAGATCAAAAATCACAAGCTGGACTGCTAAACACCTATCTCTAGCAGGGCGTCTCCAACTGCTAAGTTCTGTCATTTCCGGTATTATAAATTTATGGACAGCAGCGTTCATACTTCCGAAATCAGTAATTACCAAGATTAACTCTATGTGTGGAGCTTACCTCTGGAAAGGATCACTTGATGGGAGATACACTGCTCGAGTGGCGTGGGAAAATGTCACTACTCCGAAGTCTGAAGGTGGGCTCGGCCTCAAAAATATAGCCATCTGGAACCGTACTTGTGCCCTGAAACTCTTCTGGATGCTGGTTTTCAACAGAGATTCAGTCTGGGTAAAATGGATCCATCAAAATGTAATCAAAGACCAAAATATCTGGGACATGAAGCCTCAGCAATCACATACCTGGATTGTCAAGCAGCTTCTCAAGCTGAGAGTTATCGCCATAAATTGGTTGAGACTGATCCCCGGAAATGGTTCAACTTGCAGCTTCTGGACGTCCCCATGGTCTCCTTATGGTTCTTTACTCTCCTATATCGGGCCTCTTGGTCCGAGAAGATCTGGAATTCATAAATCTTCAACTCTGGCTGATCTTTGGAATGGCAGCCACTGGTGTATCTCTCATGCCCGCTGTGATAAAATGGAACAAGTTTTAGTCTACCTTTCGACAATTACTCTTACCACTAATGATGACACGTACTCTTGGGACACTAACTCAGCCTCCTCCTCCTCAAGGCTTTCGGATAAATTCATTTCAAGTCAGGTTTATAAGGACATCTCTGGTCCCTCTCATCATCTCCCTTGGTGTAAAATTGTCTGGTGTAAAAAAGGTATCCCCAAACACAAAACTCTAACCTGGTTATTTCAGCTCAACAGGTGCCCGACAAGAGATAGGATCATCTCTTGGGGTCTCCAAGTTTCTCCAGACTGCTTGCTTTGTGCTGCTCACCCTGAGTCTCGGGATCATCTCCTCTTTGAATGCCATTTCTCGTCGCTTGTATGGAATCACTTTACTTCAAAGGTTTCTCTGCAGGTGACTAACAACACTTGGAATGAAACATTGTCGAAACTCATTGACCTTCAGGGAAACAAATACACTAGGTTTATCACTCTGACTGCTTGGCAAAGTACAATCTATGAAATTTGGAGAGAGCGGAACAACAGATTGCATAGACATACCTTTCTTTCTCCGGATTCTATTATCAGACTTGTGGAATCAACTATCAGAAATCGAATATCCTCCTTCAGACAGGATAATCCAGCCTTCTCTTCCTCCGCGATGCAGACTTGGTTGTCTCTGGATGATCATTGATCTCTGATTTGGGGTCTTTTTTTCAATTGGGTTTCTGTTGTTCTGTTGCTCCTGCCTGCTCTCTCTCCCCAATCGATGAGGCTTGCTATCTCCTCTTTGTGCTTGTACTGCACAGCTTCTCTTTTCTCTCATGGCAGGTTTTTCCTTAACATGAGGTTTTTTCATCTGCCATGGATTTGTTGGCTGTCAACATCTCTGTACAGCTCCCAATCTGATCATCCGTCGGTGTGATCTTCTTTTTGCTCCGGTAAAGCGTTCGTCTAACCCAAGTTGGGCCGTTCTTGGGTCTAAACCCTTCCTAGAGGCTTAAATCTTTTGGATCAAGATTGTCTTAGGTGGGCCTCTTTTAACCTATGGCCTTGGGCTTCTTTGGATTTCCCTATGGGATGTTGTGGTTGTTGCTTTTGGTTTTTCTTTTTCTTCTTATCTCCATCTTTGTCCCCCAACTAACTTGCGATTGGGCTCCGGCATCTCTCGGGGATAGTTGGGGACCAATGTTTTGGATCTACTTCCCTTTAGTGGGTTTGTACTAGAGTCCTTGTATTTGTACTCTTGCTACTTTTAATATAATCGCATCAAATGTTTGGCAAAAAAAAAAAAAAGATGGAAATCTAATTACACCGCATGTTACGTACTTACGTTGCATGTGGATACAACTATTGAAACGGGGACCTTGAGGGCATGCCGCATGCGGATACATATATCATTTGTTTTTATTTTCTTACGTATTCTCGATTCGTTGTCCTAAAAATTCGTTTGCCACCATGAGAGCGAATGAAATGCTTAGTTCATATATAATCCCTTTCTTTCTCATCTCTTCCTCTCTCTTATTGTTACAAAATAAGTTTTTTTTTTGTGAGTTGCAAAATGTGGAAGTGGCGAGTCGAGAATAGAATCCTCACGTAGAAGATGGGGACGTATCCTAAAGTGGGAAAGGAAACCTTATAAATTTTGGATAACTATTTCTCCAACTCATAGATTCCTCTTTGATAAGCTTTACATATTCCATTTTTTTTGTCGAGAGATGTAATCATGTAAGAGCATATGCAATGGTGTTACCCTCCAAAGTTTCTTAAAAAAAAAAAATTTCGAAACTTAAAAAAAAAAAAAATTGACCAATCCCGGCTCGCCACGTCACGTGAACAGTGACGAGCCGGGTTCTTAGCTAAAAAATTATTAAATTAAAAATTAGGCGAATCAGAATGTGACACGTAGTTAAGAAACCGTATCTAAAAATTCTTAAATAAGGATCGGTTCTAAACTATTTTCCTCTTTTTTTTAATCATATACTCCTAAGAACCTGTGCCAAGAACTCCCTAAGATATATTGATGTACATGCTCTAAATAAAGCCGGGCTTGGACCCAATTTTGATATTTTTTTAATTGGTCTCCACTTTATACGGACTTCACATTTTTACAAAAATTATTTATATACATATATATTTTTAAATGAAAACAAAAATTTTAATATAAAACAAATGTTGCTAAAAATGTAAAACAAAAAAAATTGACAAAAAATAAAAATTTAAGTGACAATAAATATTAGATGATCTTAAAATTGTTATATATTAGGAAAACTATGATTTTATATGTTTTTATGAATAGTCCCAAAAATCTGAGATGGGAAGAAAGAAAACTATCAAGCTTAATTTCAAACCTTGGAATAATTAGGCTTGTAGAGATTTAATTGGGAAGCTTGTATGTTTCTGATTCATGAGAAATTTGTGAATGATAAGTGGGCGCTAGTTAATTAGATTTAACTTAATTAAAAACAAAACAAAAATCAAATCCCATTAAAATATTTAGGGATAATCCGAGCTAGGGGCGGAGCCACCCTTATGTGAAGGGGGTCAGCTCACTCCAATGAATTTGTATAATTTCATTAAATATATTTAATTTATCATATAATGACCCTATAAAATATATCTTATGACCCCTTTTAATTTGTTTTTAGTTAATGGTCTTTACTTTTTTAGTTTTATATAACTCTATCTAATCACATAAGGTATTTAGTGTCTAAAAATTATTCCATTTAAGAATTTATGTCTTTTAAACCTATTACAAATTAATTTTATTTATGTTTTTGTAATTAATTAATTAATTTATTATAATAATTTAAATTTTTTTAATATATATGACCCTAGTCAAATAATTTTCTAACTCCGCCACTGATCCAAGGTGGCATGAACTAGAATTAATTAACATGAACTGATTAATGGTACTGTAGCTTATCTCATCTCTGGCCGATTTCTTACTCACAGCAAAAAGAGTGAAGCCACTTCCTCCCACTGGTTTATCGTCAGTCTCTTTACATGCGTGGATCATGTGATTTCTTTGAAAAAACAGGAACTTACGCATATTTGAGAACAAAGCGTTTACTGAACTGGAAGTTGTACTTAAACCTTGCAGGAATCTCGAGCTTGGCAGGAGGCTCAGTCTGTCCGCTCCTCCTCTGTTTCGCCTCCACTGCCTTATACACCTCAAATGTTTGTCAACGCCGCTTGGAATGGAGGTAATTTCTGTGGGGGTTTTGGCTGGGTTATTAAAGATAGCGGAACAAAGCTAATCAAGAGCAACTACTCAAACCGCACACATGTTGCTTCAGCCTTTATGGCCGAGACACTTGCGGTCAAAGCTGTCCTATTGGACGCTGCATCTCTTGGCCTTGATACTCTTGAGTGTTTTCTCAGATTGCAAGCCATTCATCATGCTTTTTCGCGATTCGTGTGTTGAAATCAAAGGACTATTACATGACATTAGCGTCATTTGTAACTCATTTGCTTCTATCTCCTTTCACTTTATTCCTCGTTTGGATAATTCAGAGGCAGACTCTTTATCTAAGAATGCTCTCTTTAGGATTGTGAACACTTTGTAAGTTCTTTCGATTAATGAAATGCAGTTTGATAAATAAATAAATAAAGGTACTGTAGCTAGGTTGAGTACAATGCCGGATTTACCTGATGCTGATGGTATGCATGTTTTGTTAACTGGTACTCATTAATGCACAAGTCCATTGACCTCTTATCTAGTCACGTTGTTCGACCCAATTATGCTTTAATTTACGTAGGTTTCCAAAAGGTTAGTTTCCATATATATGATCCACACACACAGAGAGACATAGTAGCAACGAAATCCGTGACTAGTCTGATGTCAATCCTTGAGATTCAATCAATAAACCTTCTTTATTCCTGTTGAGCCACAGCAAGTTATATTAATTAGGCTATATATCTCCGAGAACAAAGTAGACCTATACTTATATTTTTGTTAATCAATGATTTAGGATTCTTTTATATTAAGAGTGATTTAGCGAGATAACCAAAAAAAGAAACAAACTAAAAGGTCATCTTCGATGTGACATAAGACTTTTTTAGAAATGATAAAATGACCATACCACCCTCACTGTTGATTCAAGTTGCATTTAGTTTTTTTTTTTGCTTTGTTTTTTTTTGGGACAACCACAACGTAAATAACAAGACACTCATAATCTCGAAAACTATATTATTACGAAAGTGCTAATACATTGTGTAGCATGCTAACTTATTTATTAAACAATCAAACATAGAGATTTGTTTCTAAGTTTGTTTTTGCATACTAACTCATTTCTTAACTAGTTAATTTGTAAGTTGGATAACATATATATACTTAACTGATTGATCATTATTAGTATTATTTATAAATAAAATTATTGTATATTTTGTTTGTATACACAATAAAACACATTCAACAATCAAAATATATTAAAAATATTATTATGCAATTACAAATATTAGTTGTCTAACATTTTAATTATCTATGATTATTTATTTGTTAGATGCTATATACATTAATACTTTGCGATATGCAATATTACAATAGTTAACACTGTTATTAAATATGTTATCAAATACATTCAATATCAATTAAAGACATACAATTTAGAGCTTTTCACTACCACGGCAAGAACAAAATTTGCCGAAAGCGCATCCGAACACCGCATCACCCTATGAGTTTGCATAAACAAGCTTTGTTTGCTTTAAAGGAATAAAAAAATTCGAGCAATAAAGGACCTTGTGATTGAAAATTGAAATATGTCTGGTGAGAGGAGGAATCAACAATAACCTTATTAGGATCTAAATCTCTCTCTTCCATTCTTCTACCGTTTACCGCATTCAGAATCTTCGAATCTCCGGTGACTCCGGGTACCCGGTAAGGGAAACAGTAAGGGATCTGCACCGCCTTCTTCCAAGACATCGTCATCTGTCAAGTGACGGAGCTTCTTTTGACGCGAGAGCCTGCCGCGGTTAAAACAAAACAAACGGCGATGAAATCGATCTCGATCTAGATTCCGAACTGTAGATTTAGAGTAAAAAGCTAAAAGTATGAGAGAAGAAGATGACTGAGAGAAGAAGGAGATTAAAAAAAAGGCTAAGTGTGAACACAATATAATCTGATAGAAAAATCTTAAAGAGTAGTAGACATTTGTAGGTATATAGGGGTAGGAAAAGGAATTAAAAAAAAAAGCAAATAGTGTTTGGTCATTCTCTTAAAATAGCAAAACTTGTGTATATACGGTACAAATATTTCTTATATTAATTGATAAAGGCTTATATATCCCTAGGGATGTTAAAATAGGGTTTTTATCCGTAGGGTATCCTTAATCCTACTTTTATTTTAAGTCCCAAACCCTACACTTTCCATTTAAAAAAATTAAAAGTACTAAACGGACGGGTCTTTTATTATTAAATACCCTAACAGGTTACCCTAAAGAGTTTAGGATACCCGTAGGGATTTTTTTTTAATAAACAAATATTCATTGAAACGACGTCGTACGATTGAAATCCCCAATTCTCGTCCTTCAATCTTCGTCTTCGCAGAGAACCGACCAGACGAACAAAAATCATGGCTCGTCTTCGTAGTGCACTCCGGCTTGTTTCGTAGAGATCGTCATCGTCTTCGTACTGAAAAAGGTTCGTGGGTTTGATTTTTATGATATTTGCTGGCCTTTTTCCGGTTTAATGCTAAAGGTAACAAGTAAATGTTGTACGAGCATTCTTCTGTTTTCTCTAGCTAACCTGAACATGGAAAATGATTTGATGTACGTGTTGTATGATCTGGTAACAAGTAAATGTTGTACTTGTATCTGCAGTCGGTTTTGAGATAGTTATCTTGGTATGATGTTGTCACTTGCTCCAAATCTTATTATATTTCCTCGAACTTTTGAGTCTTGTGTTACCAATTTGTCAATCGCAGTTGGTTTTGTCTCTTAAAGGCTTTTTGTAATGAAATATTGCAGGGAGATGCTGACAGTGGCATGGACAGGCTGTGGTAGAAGAAGGTTGAAAACAAACAGATCTAAAAGCTTATTATTAAGCTGTCCTTTTTATATTTGGAATGTTGTTATTTTGATTTAAAGATCATCCGACATGTCGGAGTAAATGTTTTTTTTTACTCTTGGTTTAAATGCTTCTGTGCACTAGATTGATATGATTTTCCTCTTATAATATCTTTACAATTCTAAATTTTGAATCAGATTTCATTTTATATAATATCTTTACCATTCTTAATTTTAGCAATAAAATTATATTTTTGTGTGTATTTACAAGAGACTTAATAAAATAATTACAAAATCATGTTTTTGTGCTAAATTGTAAATATTATTAAATTTATGAGTTAATATAAAATATAATACTGTTCACAACATATTTAATTTAAAATAGATTAAAAATTAGTGATAATTAAAACTTAAAACATAAACAAAAAAATGAAAATAAGTTAAGGTATCCGCGTGTTATCCTAACAGTCTAGGGTATTTTTAGGGTTACCCTAACAAACTAGGATATTTTTAGGATAATTCGAAAAAGGTTTTTTCAGGACATGATTTTATTAGGGTCAGGGTAGGGTAGGGTAGGGTAAAATTACCCATTACAACATCCCTAATATCCCTTTATGGAACCGTACGAGCTAAGGTCATTCTCATATTTTAGCCCTATGAGATAAACTTTTGGAAATTATTAGATTCTCATTATATGCTTACATTTTGTGATCCAAAATAAAATTGAACTTGTGTCGCTGTCGGACACGATATCGTTAGAAACAAAATCCAAACATCTTGTCCGATCTGATCCAATAACCATATCGTATTCGCTGCCTCTATATAAACTGAGACTTCCCACCAATTTCATATCCACACAACATTCTCACAAAACCTTATTCTTCGAGTAAGATCAAGAGTTTCATTATTCTCCCTTAAACCTTTTTGAGTTCTTGATATTTTCTTTAAACACACATAAATATTGATTCATAAACCTATTCCAAACGTAAAACAAAGAAACAAAAACTAAGCAGTTTGATTTTAGCTGTGATATCATATAAAACTTGCAATGGAGATGATAACGAAGATGGTTTTGGAGAGACCAGTGGTGATCTATAGCAAAAGCTCATGTTGCATGTCCCACACGGTCAAGACATTGCTCTGCGATTTCGGAGCGAATCCAGCGGTTTACGAGCTCGATGAGGTATCTCGAGGGAGGGAGATTGAGCAGGCGTTGTTGCGGCTTGGGTGTAACCCGGCGGTTCCGGCAGTTTTTATCGGAGGAGAGTTTGTTGGTGGAGCCAACGAGGTCATGAGCCTTCACCTTAACGGCTCATTGATCCCCATGCTTAAGCGGGCTGGTGCATTGTGGGTTTGACTTAATTTTAATTAACTACTAATAATCACTTAACATAAGTTAAGTACGCAGAATAATGTTTTTAAATTTCAACACACACACCTATGATCTTTGACATGCATGGTGATATGAGTCCACGTAAGATCAATAATCAGGATGTTGTTTTTTTTTAATATTGTGAGGTTGTCGTAATATAAAAATGTGCGAGCTTATATGAACTTTTAGTCGTTTGTGTTAGAGCATCCACATTGGTGTTATCCAATGTGGGTTTCTTAACAATATTTTATTAATTTTTTTGTTAGTTAAGAATAGTTAAGAGTCTTTGTTTGTTTAACACCTCCATTGGTGTTACCCAATTTGGGGTTCTAAAAATTAAAAATATATATTATCAAGAGAAGGTCATGTTAACAAAAGTAGGAAGCTAGCTCAAGAGAAGTCACGTTACATAATAATAGAAGACTGAATACTCAAACATAAACACTTCAGCTAGCAAAACGTGAGTAAAGATGCTTTTGACTGCAAACAACTCTCAATTACTCAAGACTGTGTCACTGCCTCATCTGCATAGCTTGGATAACGCAATTTAAAGGATTTGTTTGCATACTTACGTCGAGTATACGAGAACTCCACCAACACGAACCAATTGAACAGCCTGGTCAAACATTTTCCGCTGGTACCTTCCATGGTTTTTCAAAGATATTACAGTCTCCTACAAGCAATTGCAGTGGCAAATTCATTCCACAAGTCAGCACATTCTGAAAAATCTTCCACAAGGAAGAAGGAAGAAACACAGATTCTACTCTGACATACTAAAAGTTCTTAAAACTAAATTTGGTCTTCACGTATAACAGTATCTATATTACTTCAAGAAGCTACTAAGAAATAATATTTCTGCCACATACAAGTGATTAAGCTAAGGCTATCCATGTTGACACAAATACTAGGATGTGTACACGTAGTAACTCATGAGAATTGAGAAGTTAATGCCTCAATTAAGCATAACAAGTTTGAATTTTCCAAAACAAAAATCACCACCAAAACTATCAGAACAAGTCATCTTATTGGATATGCCGGTGAAAAAGAGTTATGCTCGGGCTAATATATACCTGTGAGTGAAGATGGTTGATAGTAGCAAAATCCCCCAAACTGTTGTAACCAAGTCTGAAGTAAGGATTGGAAGCCTCAGCAGCCATGTGAAGTGCAAGCAAAAGGCTTTTGTGGTCGATCCTCTGAGGCAAGCAGTCAAGAACACGAGGAATCAACAGCACATGCCCGTACTCAATTGGACTAACCTGTTATAAACAATAAAGAATTAATCTTTTGCTGGATAACAATCATTAGCGAAACCAATTAATAAAAAACAATTCAAGCTATTTGAACAGATTCTTTACATTGATGGCAACAACACTTGGAGAATTCTCAGCGTCAAGAGGCATGCACGGGAAGAACTGAACTTGGCCATCTTCACCAGCTTCAAACTGGAAGAGTAGCTCTTCTTGGCCAACTTTAGTGAAGTTGAATTTGTTGCCATCAAAGTCCAGCGAAAAGACGAGGTCTCAAGCCAAGAGCAGAACAAGGATAGTTAAACTTTTGACTGCAAACTTCAAGTCTCAGAACAAGACTCAATCTAAATGACAAGTGTGCAGAAGAATCAAAGATTGGTTTGGAGATGCTTCTTTCTCAGAATCGAAAGATTCATCTGAGTCTAGTAGAACTGAAGCATCACATCCCTGTATACAAAAACCAATTTCTAAATTGCAACTTCAAGATTGAATCAAATTCACAATAGAACACTCCCGATACAAGATTTCGATTGAGGATTCACAAATAACCTTCCATAGATCTCTCATACAATATAAATTACCCAGATTAAATCAAAATTGATGAGAGATTCCAAAATCTGACCTTGACGAAGCAATCGTGAAAGACGAGGCGGATTAGAGACGGAGCTATGCTAGGTGTGGCGATGATTCGTTCGGCCGAAGGGCAAGAATTTTGGTAGAAATCGTAGATCGAAATCTTCAGCTATAGACATGTACAAAGAAGCTGCCACGTCATTAAGATACAGGCTCTTAAGTCCCTTAAATAAGAGACGTTTCTTAACTAATTAGGCCTTTTAACATTTTTTTTAAATCAAATTGCATAAGAAACAGAGCCCAAATGTAGTAAGAACCCATCAATGGACCTGCTCTTAGTATCATCACTGTATCAATATCCATATTCAAATCCAGTATCGGTGCACGTTGTTATAAAAAGAACAAGACTGCTAGCTAGAACACTAGTAAACTGCACTGAATCATTATAATTTTACACAGCATTAAGATATTGAAACGACTAAAAGTATGTTAGTAATCAAGAGCTGATTTTAACCAAGAGCTCGTATCCTAGTAGTAAATAGTGTGTTAATAATCTTCCGCCACTCAAGTTCGAATCATTTTGACCGGATGATGCGTCGATTTTTAAGTGTCGGAGATGTCGATCTTGTCAAAACTAATGTGGGGTCCCAATTGGTGGGAATCGACTATCCCTACAGATCCAGAAACCTAACTCATCAAAACAAAAAAAAATCGATTTATTCTAGCAGTTGAAATTTATTTAATCAATTATAATTCAAAGTGAAAAAGATACTAACATAATGCTTAATATTATTTTCAGTTGTATCCAAACAAAATATTTTTCTAGTATTTTATATATGAAAAGTACTTTGAATTAACAAGTAATTTGTTGTTATTAAAAAAAGTTAATAAAAAATTAACAAGTAATCAGACTATCGATTTGAGAGAAAACAAAAATAGAAAATAAATAAATTTAAGTCGCGAAGCTTGGGGACCCACAAAGGCGTCGCAACTCAATAGCATTAAATATTTTCGGCGAACTCACATCACAGTTGTCAGAAACAGACAAAACATGTCGCCATAACTCAACGAACCATTGCATCAAAACCATCACACTCGCACATATGACTCAACACAACCCGTTGGTTCCATCTCTCTCTATAGTCTCGAACGGCTAAGTTAGCCCAGATAGTTTTGCCCTTTTTACTGTGTGCTTAAAGACACGAGCTTGGGTCCCATAGTTATTTGCTTAAAGACCAGAAATTTATATGCTTCCATAGGCAATATCAATCTCCCCTCCAATCATTTTCCTGCGTTGGCCCAGCCAGCTTGCTACGATTCAGTACGACGTCGTCTCGAGCTGTGGATACTGGATACGTATGGCTATGGTGGTTGTTGATCCTCTCTCTAGACCTTGATTCTCTTCTCTCCTTGTTACTGGAATTTTCTCGACTAAACAAACAGGTGAGTTTTGGGTGTTAAGTGGATCTCTGTTTTCTCAGATTTGGATCAGCTTGTAAAGCTTCTGAAACTGTAAGGACGGATTTCGATTTCAAAAATTTCAGAAATTTCTTGCTCTTGAGCATGTCAAGATTCATGACAATGTAGCTAATTTCCTCTGTCAAATTTTTTTAGGGTTTCTGAAAAAAAATTGAAGAAAATGTTCAGCTTTTCTAAGAGGCGCATGAAACTTGGCAGGTTAGTCTTCTTTACACTCATCTGTAAATCAGATCACCTTTTTGGGTCTCTATTGATTTTCAGAAAGTTGGGAACTTTTAAGCTACTTTTTTATTTAATAATTTTAAGCGAATTATCGATTAGTTTAGGAATCACCTTTTGGAGAATCCTGTTTAAGCTTACTGTAAAAGCAACTCCTTTTTATAATAGTGTTTCAGGATGAACTATTAGTCCTTTCTTTAGTACTATTGAAGTAACATTGAATCTTTGATTTGTTCTCAATTTGGGGGTTTCTATTTTTAGATTGATAAGCAATTGATATGCTTCTTTTCTTAATGTAATTGATCAGAGCTAAGGTGCAGCTCTCGGATTCTTCTCAAGGTTTGAAGAGTCCTATGCGAGCTACCAAACGTGTTGATAACTCTAATGTAAGCTATAGACAGAAAGACACAATGCTTCACTGTTTGGTAACATTTTGACTGTTGTCTGATTTGTAAAGAACCATGATGCAGAATGAAGCTGCTTTGGCTGCAACTAGTTATTCTGATGAACTTGATTTACAGCCTTCATCAGGGAGTTCTGAAAATTGGATGGCGGTATCGGTTGGTGGAGAGAAACCCACTCCACGCTTCAATGTAACGAGTTTCTCTCTGTCTTTAGCTTCTCAGCTGTTTTGAAAAACTAATGGGAAACAAAAAAGTTAAACTTTATGTAGCATGCGGCGGCAGCTATTGGTAACAAAATGATAGTAGTTGGTGGAGAATCTGGTACTAGCTTGTTGGATGATGTACAGGTAAACTTATTTGGTTTCATTGCATTAGTTTACATTTAAAGGGATTGATATTTACAGTTTTTTTTTTTGCTACAGGTGCTTAACTTTGATACATTTACTTGGTCCACCGCGTCTTCAAAAGTTTACTTATCGCCAAGTAGTCTGCCTCTCATGATCCCTGCCTGGAAAGGCCATTGCTTGGTGAGTTGATTGTTTGTTTGAGCTAAACATGTTACTGGTTTTGCGGTTTCATATCTTTCGATTTTGATTGTTTTTTATATCCGTTTGGTAGGTCTCTTGGGGTAAAAAAGTGCTATTGGTGGGTGGAAAAACAGATCCCAGCAGTGATAGAGTTTCAGGTTTCACATTCTTGTTTTTACATTCCATAGTTTGATCTCATGCTCTGCTTAAGACGGTGTTGTATGTTTGTATATATTACTGGCAGTTTGGTCGTTTGATACTGATTCGGAATGCTGGTCGCTAATGGACGCAAAGGGAGACATACCGGTAATTTTCTAAGTCCTCGATATACATATACAACTTTATGGCTTTCTGGTTTGGATTGTAAAGTGACTAGAAGAAAAAAAAAAGTTTGACTTGGATAAGATATTGCAGGTCAGTCGCAGTGGTCACACAGTGGTGAGGGCAAGTTCAGTATTGATCCTTTTCGGCGGTGAAGATTCTAAGAAGAGGAAACTAAACGATCTTCATATGTTTGATCTCAAATCATCTACATGGCTTCCTCTGAATTGCACGTGAGTTTGTTTTTTCTCGTTTTTTCTGATGTCTGTGTACACTTAACTCTTGTGATTTCTTGACACATTTTATTCTTAATAACCAGAGGAACACGACCGTGTGCAAGATCAAATCATGTAGCCACGCTATTCGACGACAAGATTCTGTTTGTGTTTGGAGGTTCGGGCAAGAACAAAACACTAAATGACTTGTACTCACTTGACTTTGAAACCGTAATGCTCCTATCTTTCTTTCTTTCTTACTAGATTGAATGTTTTTTTTTGTTCTTGGCACTTCACATTTCTTATCGTTTGGTGTCATCAAGATGGTATGGTCAAGAATCAAGATTAGAGGATTTCACCCGTCCCCAAGAGCTGGTAGTTGTGGAGTTCTTTGCGGTAATAAATGGTATATAACTGGAGGTGGAAGCAGAAAGAAGAGTAAGTACTATACCTCGAAACCGCGCTGACTTAAGTCGGAAATCTTACAAGTTTGCTTTGTTCTTGCAGGACATGCAGAAACATTAGTCTTTGATATTCTAAAAGTTGAGTGGTCTGTGGCAAGCATCTCCTCTCCATCTTCCATCACAGCTAATAAGGTAGTTAAATTTATAGACAAGAACTCACCTGTCTTCAATTTTTTCAGCCGTTCTGTAAAGGCTCAGTTATTGTCTTGTGAAATGTTTGGTATAGGGGTTTAGTCTAGTTCTTCTGCAACACAAGGATAAAGATTTCCTCGTAGCTTTCGGAGGAACGAAAAAAGATCCTTCAAATCAGGTCTGAGGTCATCATTCAGCTTGTTTGTTTCCTCTTCTCGACCTTTCTTTGGTTTGAATGCAAAGTCTGAATCTTTTCTATGAAAAAAAGGTTGAGGCTTTTACCATTGACAAGAACAAGAGTGAATCACCTACACATCAGCAAACAACTTCCAAGAAGAACCCTGGCCGGTTACTGTTTGGAAAACGGTCTTCTTCCTCTGCAGTTTTAACAGCTGATGAATCTGTTAAAGCCTCTTCTCAGAGGCTGATTGATTCGGTTGCCAGACAGAAACTTGCTTCAGCCATTGAAGAGCACGGCGGCTCTGGTAGAAGGTCTTTATCAGAGATTGCTTTTGCTGATCACCGTAACCCGTCTTCTGGAAATGTCTCTTTACGTAAACAGTTCAGCACCGAAGAAGAGTACAGAGCAGTTATTGAACCACCCGCAAAGAGCTCAGAAGAAGAAGTTTCCGTACCTCGGGTATGTTTAGTTAGTTCATGTTTCACCTGCATTTACTAGTGTACTTGAATGGCTTTGAAAATGTTTGTAGTTTCCTGTCTTGGTTCAGACCGCAGATGACGACAATGCAGGTGGAGCAAAGATTACATCAGAGAAAACACTTTCAACTGTGTCTGACCGCGAAATGTCAAATCTTCAGAAGCAATGCTCTGAATCGTTTCCTTTTGCACACATTGATGATGCCTTGATATTCCCTGAAATGGATAATGCCACTTTAGCAGCATCGTCGAGCGTGTACCAATTCCACGAGGCGAAGATGACGGCTCTCATAAGAAGAAATGGGATTCTGGAAGGGCAGTTAGAAGCAGCATTAGCGGGAAGAGAAGTGGCTGAGAGGAATGTTTCGGTTGCCTTGAGGAGCAAACAAGACACTGATAAAAAGCTCTGTGACGCCATGAGAGATATTGAATTGCTTAAGGAGAAGCTCACCGGGTTAGAGCTCGCACAAGAGGAAGCTAATAGTTTGTCAAACATGGTTCACTCCGACAATGTCAGGCTCGAGCATGATGTAGCGTTCCTAAAAGCTGTCCTAGACGATACACAAAAGGTAAAGATCCTTGTGGATATACAAGGCGGGGGATCAAATTTTAATAGCGTTCTGTTTGTCTTCTGTTTTGTAGGAGTTGCATTCAACAAGAGGTGTTCTTGCAGGGGAAAGAGCAAGAGCGTTCCAGTTGCAGGTATAATCATCAGCAATCAATACAACTCTTTTCAGTTTATGCGTTGTTCTAAACGTGAGGTGAATGCAGGTTGAAGTGTTTCATCTGAAGCAAAGGTTACAATCTCTGGAAAACAGAGCTGCCGCACCAAGAAAGCCTTTTCATGTCTAAACACAGACCTGTGTCCCAGAGACAATACAAGAACCTTAAGACTTCCATTTTGTATGAAAACCATCTCTATGTTCTCTCTATGTTTTGTGGATTAATGTAAAAAGAAATTCAGACATCTCAATAATCAAAATCAGATTCCACGCAGAAGAAGATAAGCGACAATATACAACCACTTTTTTCCATTTAACTAAACGTCACAAACTAACAAGCTTCTTACACAGATACAGACACATCAGAGTGGAGAGTAGAGGAGACGTTTGGTCTTTTATACGACCCATCTGGCCTCAGTGATTAGCATTTTCTTTTTGGTTGTAGACACGGAAAATAACATTATCACTGAGACTCTTCCTCAGGTGGTTCTTCCTCTTCTTGAAGAAGGTTCTCACGGTTGTCATGAGCCCAGAAGCCACGCACATCTATTAGCATGCTTGCAACAGTTCCACCTTGTTTACAACCCAAAAGATCACCCAGAGTGATCTTTAATGGGTCAGACGGTTTCACCATGTCCCAGATCTCGTCCCGAACGTCTTCTATGCACAGCTCATAGTTCCCACCTTCTATCCATTTATGGTGAACATCTCTGCAAGTTTAACAGATGAGATTTGAGACAGTAATATAGACTAGAGAAAATGGAATTATCACACACAAGAGGGTGTCTTTTATTTTGCGCTAGTGTCTTTGCAAACATGAGACTCGCGGAACAAAGCTCAGCTACCGCAAGCAGGAAATGCAGAGTTTTTTATATAGGAAGATTGTATCAGATAACATCTCAACTCTTTGATGCTCCCCTTCTTTACTTCCATGTTTTAAAAGGAAAATCTACTAAAAAGGTAAAAAACCAAACAGATTCAATCACTTAATAGAGACCCATTACCTGAAAAGAGAGTGAATATCAGCCGTGGTGAGAAAGCCTCTCCCTTGGAGATCAAGACAGCGGAATAAGTATGTCAAGCCCTCTGGAGTGTCTTTGTTCTCCAAAGCCAGAACGAAATCTAGGAAGCTTTCGAAGTCCATTTCCCGGGAAGTACCTGCGCCACTTTTGCTACGGCGGTCCATTTCTTCCCGGGAATTGCCTGCATCGCTTTTGCTACGGCGGACATGCTCATCAAACACTACAAAAGAGCAAGGGATATGAGGAACCTTCTTTTCTAATTTCTAGTTGGTTGAAAACTTAAGGGGAAACTGGTAGATACCCAATTACTTATAGAACTATAGTTCAGCTTGTCTCGATCACTATTGGCGACTAGCAGTACGACGAAAAGTCTACAATGACCAAAAAGTATTTGACTTTACCTCTTTCGATGAAAATCTCAGTTAGTGTCCCATCCGCGTATTCTTTAAGTTCTTGTTTGCTCAGCGTTCCACTACAATCTTTATCAAGTGCAAGAAACATATCTACAGAAGAAAGAGAAACTCTAGATCAATTTGCACATGAGTTCTTCACAAGACATAACGAGTTGTTTCCACTTTATCTGCAGGTTTTAAGACAAAATAGCACACGCACCACATATACGTTGAGCTGAAGTCAAAGAGAACCAATTTTCAGCCTGTTCTGTGTCTGTGACTTCCTCCTCACTTTCCTAACAATAATTACAAGTAAAGTAAGAAGTAGCTTCTGAAAGTGGAAAAGCTATATAAGATTACATAGCTGTCTTTCACTAATCCTTCATCTGAACTGACCTGATGCAACTCCATTAGTTCCTGCAGACAGTTACTGAGCAGTATCTTCTTAATACAGGCTTTTCCTGTACGCAAAAAAGGATCACATTTAATGGCGATTAGATACTAGGTCAAGCAAATTTCTCGTTGCCTCATAACCATATATCTTCAGTGACTACCTCGCCTATGGGGATCACAGAAGAAGAAAAACTTTTTTGCAGCTATGCGGCAATACATTTGATTAAAGGCCTCTGGCATGTCCCTCAGTTGTGCCAAATTAGGGATTAGACCAGAGATATAGGACTCCATATCCTATAATAACAGCATGTAGATTATTTGTGAGGACCTCAGATTAGAGTCGGTACATTTTCTGGTAAGACGACTCCTTAAAGCTTCTTGGGGGAAATTCTAAACTTTAAGCTTAAAGCCAATTGGGTACTTACATCAGTTTGAAGCAAACCATCAGAGTCTTCATCAAGCTCACTCATATCAATCCTAGCTTGCGTAAGCGACACCTGAGCAGTGATAAACAAATGATTATCAAAACAAGTATAAACTACAGTCGGTTACTCAAAAAAAATTAAAAAGAAAGAAAGACTACCAAAGCTGGTGCTATTCAAACACAGTAACAAAAGTCCTATTTAGCTAATATTCAGCCACGACTAACAAAGTGTAACCCAAAGATATCAAATAATAAAAAGAAGACATTAGGATACACACCGTGCGCATCACATAAAGATAGAATGGTAAAATAGCAATCCTTCCAGCTTCATCCTTCTCAAACTTCATGAAATTGGAAGGGCTAAAAAACCGACGACATTTAGGGCCGATTTGTTCAGTACATACAGAGGCAATGTGACAGAAGTCTTCATAGTTCATCTACATGGACAAAAATTTAGAAAATATCACAATCATTGTCAGCGTAGATACACATAATTTTAGCTCTGAAGCAAAACTTTAAGCATTTACCTTTTCTGCACTAGTGGCATCATCAATCACACAATTTTCTCTCAAACAATTCCACATAGCAGCCAAATCATCAGAATTTAACAAAAGATCTGATTGTTTCTGTGGAAATAAATCAACATACTGAAGTGAGCAACAACATTAAACGTCTTCTGAGAAAGAAGCGCAGTCAGATGAAGAATCTATACCCTCAAGAAGCGGTATTTTGCAAGCTTCTGGACCCTTTGACTAATAGATCCCACTTCAGGTTTCTGAACAGTAAAGAAACAAAATTTTATAGCATAACACGAATACTAAAGGAAAACCAACTTTCAAGAAGGGTGTAACAATGCAAGATTCAACCGGGTAGTGCCGTGAATTGCAGAAGAAATTCATCTTATAGAGTAAAAATTCATGCCTTCTTGTAGAAACTCGGTATCGTGCCTGCTTCTTGGCTTTTCTGTTGCTTGTCTTTAAATATCTCGAGTAAGATTCTCTTTGTTTCAAGCTCTGTAAAAACAATGAAAACAACACCCTTTTCAAACTTAGCCAAAACCAAGACTCAATCACGGTCCACATAGTGTTCAATTCATAGACAAAGCTACATTTTCTCCAGGAAGTCCCCAAATTAGGAAAATTTACTCATTTCGAAACACAACGAGCTCGAAATGCGATTAAAAATTGAAACTTTCCTAGGGGAAAATGAAAGTATGACCTACCCATTAGAGCTTCGGATCCTAATCCAGCTCCGGAACCAATGTACCGTCGTAGATTTCTAACCCAAAGCATCGAGGACGCCGGCGGGATCTTCCTCTGCGTCGATGTATCGTGGCTCTCGCCATCGCTAGATCCGCTATACATTTTCTTTCTAATCACGCAGATCGTCACAACCTCCCACGAAAAACTTCAGCACTCAAATGAAGCAGAGAGATTAAACCCTTAAAGCGGAGGGTGAGAACTAAACAAGGAACTGCAGGAACCCTAGAGCAGCCTCCTCTATCCCCTCTTTCAAACTCTCTGATCTATGAGATCCAAGCTTCAAAGGTAACCAAAGTTTCTCACTTTTTTTCAATACAACTCCTCTATTTCATAGTACTTTTGATTATTACCCCCATTACTTTAAAAAGAATCAAACTTTAGTCCATAAAATCCCGTTATATCATTTTTTTTCCCGGAGAGACGAAGCATAAAAGAAAATGGCTTCCATATCCATTAACTGTTTCTTCACTCCTCAAGCTCTAGCTCGACCCAGCAGGACGAAGAAAATCTTCGCTAAACCTAGCAAAGTGAAAACCCGAAACCCTTTAAAAAAGAATCTCCAGCGTGAAGTCGAGCTTAAATCACGAGGAGGTGATAGACCACAGCCGGTTTCCGACGCCGGCGGTGAAGCCACTACTTATACGCGTCTTCCTCCCAGAGAAGATTTCTCCGATGTCTCTCTCCTGTCTTCCTCTTATCTGAATTTCGCCGAGGAAGTGAAGCTATCAGAGTCAAATGTCGCAGGGGTCGAGGAAAATGTTGAAATGTTGGTGGAAAACGATGAAGAAGATAAAGAAAAAGAGGCGAATAACTACGATGATGATGATATATGGGGGAATTACAGGCGATTAGATGTATTTGAAGGAAATTCTGGATCAACTGATGAAGATGATTACGAAGATGAAGTGTTCGAGTATGGTGATGAAACGGATGTGGAGAAATCTGGATTGAAGGATAGAGAAGCATTATGCTACTCGGGTGAAGAGGAAGAAGAAGAAGAGGAGGAGGAGGAGGATGAAATTGGGGTGAAGGAGAAAGGGGTTCCTGCAGTGATGCGGTGTTTCGACAGAGCGAAGATATTCGTGAAAGCGGGAGACGGAGGCAACGGCGTGGTGGCGTTTAGACGGGAAAAGTTCGTTCCTTTTGGAGGACCTTCAGGTGGAGACGGAGGGAGAGGAGGGAATGTTTATGTAGAGGTTGATGGGTCGATGAACTCGTTGTTGCCGTTTCGAAAGAGCGTGCATTTCAGGGCGGGGCGTGGGGAGCATGGGAGAGGGAAGATGCAGAGTGGTGCTAAAGGAGTTGATGTTGTGGTGAAAGTAGCTCCTGGGACGGTGGTGAGACAGGCTAAAGAGGTTGGGAGCGAGGCGGATGATGAGGGGGAGGAGAAGAAGGAGGTGCTTCTGGAGTTGTTGCATCCCGGACAGAGGGCGTTGCTGATGCCTGGTGGGAGAGGTGGAAGAGGGAATGCATCGTTTAAGTCGGGGATGAATAAAGTTCCTAGGATTGCTGAAAATGGTGAAGAAGGTCCTGAAATGTAAGTGTGTTTATTCTTTCATTTCTGAGTTGGTTTTAGTTTTAGGGTGTTGATGGAACAAGTCTTGGGAAGTGATTTCTTTGGTTTGGGAACAAGAGAAGGTTGTCGAAATGTGGAAAGTTTGGGACTTTATCATCACTGCAATTGGTAGAGTTTCTGAAATGGGTTCGTTTTCCACCCCATATGTTAGTTTTTGCAATGATGAACCAATCATAGGAGCTAATTGTGATACAAGAATTTCATTTCGGTTTAGGAGCTTGACTCTGGCACACTCTTTGATTTCTGTTTTACTATTGTTTGAAAGTTTGATTCATACATGTGAGGTTTGCTGCCTTCATATCATCTTTCCGGTTAGGTTTTCTTGCTTTGGTTTAACTGAGATGATTTAGCCTTAAGAGCAATTGCTCAGTATCCAAATAAGCCTCATGTTGATATGGATCACAGGATAATTTGAAATCCTTCACTGCTGATTATGCAAGTAGTAATGTTCCTGTTGATAATGTTTTATGAAAAGGATATGATTGGATTGATTGGTCTTAGAATCCAAACACTTTCATGCTGGCTCAGAATAATGAGACTTTGTCTTTGCCTTCTTGAAATTGTAATATGTGGGAAAGCTCTGATTCAGAAATATAACGTTACAATTTGCAATAGGTGGCTGGATTTGGAACTGAAGTTGGTCGCAGACGTGGGGATTGTGGGTGCTCCAAACGCAGGAAAAAGCACGTTGTTGAGCGTGATAAGTGCAGCGCAGCCAACCATTGCAAATTACCCATTCACCACGTTACTTCCCAATCTAGGTGTGGTTTCATTTGATTACGATTCAACAATGGTGGTCGCAGATCTTCCTGGTCTGCTCGAAGGAGCACACAGAGGCTTTGGTTTAGGCCATGAGTTTCTAAGGCACACTGAGAGATGTTCAGCACTGGTAAAACAACCATCTTTAGATTCAAGCTTGATACTTTATTTTTGTTTTGTCTAAAAAGAGCCTTTCTTTTGTCATATAAAGGTACATGTCGTGGATGGTTCAGCTCCGCAACCTGAACTTGAGTTTGAAGCTGTTCGTCTCGAACTCGAACTTTTCAGTCCTGAGATCGCTGAGAAGCCTTACGTAGTGGCATACAACAAAATGGACCTCCCAGATGCTTACGAGAAATGGTCAATGTTTAGGGAAACTCTTCGTGCCCGCGGGATTGAGCCTTTTTGTATGAGCGCAGTACAAAGGGACGGTACGCATGAAGTAATCTCCAGCGTTTATGAACTCCTGAAGAAGTACAGAGAAGCCAACGCAGAACCCAAAGGTCTTTTCTACTTAAAACATTGACATTACAGGATGAAACCGCGCTTATGCAGTGTATTGTTGGTTTTTTTTATAGGGTTGTTTGATCAAGCAAATGAGAATCTGGACCATGTAGCTAAGAAGATAGATAAGGAACGACGAGCAGCCATTAATGAGTTTGAGATATTTCGTGACAGCGGTACGGGGGCTTGGCATGTAGTTGGAGCTGGGCTTCAAAGATTTGTCCAGATGACTAACTGGCGGTACGAGTTAAACTACAGCCAAGATTATGCAATCTAACTCATCAAAGTGTTGCTAACCAATGTCCATCCAATTTTTGGTTGGATAGGTACATGGATTCAGACAAAAGGTTTCAGCACGTGCTTGATGCTTGTGGTGTGAACAAATCTCTGAAGAATATGGGCGTTAAAGAAGGCGATAACGTGATCATAGGAGAGGTTTGTAGGAGTTTCTCTGAAACATTTTTCTGTTCAAAGTGGTTTACATTAGCTTTTGTGAAAGTTAAAGATCTTTTGCGTGTATGTGTGTGTGAATAGATGGAGTTGGTGTGGCATGACTCAGCCAGTGGCTCGAGCCGTCCTACAAATTCGAACAAGACTTCGACAGACTCAGTTAGATGGCCTCAATGGAAATGAACCATCATCTTACTTCTCTTGTGGAGGGTTTCTTATACCAAACCGAGAGGTGAGGCCGATGATTTTTCCAATGAATGGGTTAACCAGCAGGTTGCAGATCATTATTGGCATATTGTTAGTCGAGATAAAATTCAATGATATGTATGTATGTATGTATGTTTAAATAGAACACATTCAACTAAAGATAAACTAAATAAATTTTGTTTTTATTTTCTTAGTTTGAGATTTCTTATGGTCTGCAACTGATGAGACAAAGTAAGAGGACAAAACAAGTGGTTTAATACCATGATCTTTTGAGGAAAAATCATACTTGAAAATGAAAACTTACATTTTTATACTTTAATATCTGTAAAATACTACATCCTGCTTTCTTAGAGGTTAATGTAGAGCCTTTAATTACAATGAGGCACAATATAACATTCCTTTAGAATTGATGATGTAAATGAATCTTGACCAATCAAAACTATGACGTCATTGATGATATGATTTTAATAAAATATTTTGATTGGTCGAGAGCATTTTGACATTAAAAATAATTCAAATTTCTTTTATGAAACTTTTTGATTTTAAAAAAAGAAAAAATCGACAATTAATTAAATTAAAATATTAAATGTGGTTTCCTAAACTTTTGAATTGTAATCTTAATTTTTCCCCATAAATTTAGATTACAGTTTTTTTCATATTTTATTTCCTTAATTTTCAAATTCAAACTAAAGTTCAACCTAAAATTTATCAACTAATAAATATCGATAATAATTATCAAAATTTTAAAACTTTGTGTAACCCTAAATATGATGATCCTTATAAATAGAGCCTCTTCCAGACTTACAACATCCACATCTGACTCGAAGCATTTCTTTTCTTTGTAAATTAATATTGTTCTAATTTTGTTTATGTGGTTTTGATGGTTTTGCAGGTGTGTAATATACCAAGCAAAACAATAGGTAAATTTTTCACTTGCTACTAACATGTTTATAATTGTATTATGTGGTTTTGATAATTGTCCAGGTATATAACATACCAAGTCAAACGATAGGTAACTATATCACTTCCTATTAACATGCTTATTATTTTGTTGTGTTTTGTTTATTTTCAGGTATGTAACATACCAAGCCAAACGATAGGTAACTATTTTCTTACAATTTACATTGTAATAATCATTTTGTGTTTTTTATGAATCGACATGTATATTTCAAACCAAGACAAACGATAGGTATCCATTTCTGTAGCTTTTACATTGTTTGAATCATTTTCTTTGGCTTGGTATGAATTTGCAGCTTGGATTCATATGAAGCCAAACGATATGTATGTATCAGCAATTTATTATGAAATTTCTTTAAATATTTTTCGTTTTGCAGGGTTCATGTCACTTATTTTTATTTGCTAGATAACAACTCATCAATCGGTGTTGGTTAAATTTCACACGGAAAGAAGATTAAGCACGAAGTCAATGAAGTATTCAAGAGAAAGATAAAATATAGTAGATATTTTTTGTATGTTCTTTAGAGATCACATTTGTATACTTTTATTGTTGCATTACGAAAATATATTTGAATAATAAAATGATTATTTTATTCTTTATCTGTCCATTTAATCATTTACTTTTGTTTTCTGGATTCTTTTTAATAGAATAAATTTTAAGTTTTATATGGTTCGTGTCTCAAATCTTTATTTGCTAGATAACTACTCACCAATCGGTGTATATTAAATTTCTCATAGAAAGAAGATTGAAGTATACGAAGTCAATGAAAAATTCAAGAGAAAAGTAATCTATAGTAGATATTTGCGTATGTTCTTTATAGTTCACATTTGTATACTTTTATGCCTGCATTACGAAAGCATATTTGAATAGTACAATGATTATTTTCTTTTTTATTTGTCTATTTAAACATTTACTTTTGTTTTATTGATTCTTCTTAATGGAATAAATTTTTCTACGTAGTAATCCATATAAAAATTTGATTATGGTTGTTAAGTTAACCAATATTACTCATTCAATTGTCTTCTCGGTTCAATTAAATTATTACTCAACAAATAAAAAATTAGGCCTCACAACCATAAGTGACATATTCTGTATTTGACCCGTTCTATCATCTTTCATACTTTACAAAAAAAAAATCCAAATGTTTGCATGTGTTTTTGTACAATTGTGTTTGGATGATTGGTGGGAACTGTGAATGCTCTCCACATCTTTATTTCTCTCTACAGCATTATATATGAACCAATTAAGCTTTGCTTTACTTTTTAAAAATCACATCCCTTACTTACTTTTTTATTAAAAAAAATTTGTGGCTTTAGAAAAATAAATTTCTAAAGCACTCTTTTTAGTACTGTCATATTTCATATTGATTTCTTACGTTTGTTTCTCAGGAAAATATATATATATATATATATATATATATATATATATATATATATATATATATATTCACTCTTTAAAATATAGTATGCTATGCACGATAATATATAATTTTCAGTTGCAATATACAATATATATGACATATAAATATAATATGTGTATTATAAATTTTGCTTCTATTTTTTATGTTGCAATTTTTTCCATTTTTCAATATATAAAATTAATCAAAAAATATAGAATAAGCCTATATACTAATTTACAACCAAAATTCTGAGTATATAAAATAAACTATTAATCTATAAACATATTATTAATATTTATAAATCGTGATTTCATTTTATAAAGTTGCAACCAAAATCTACCGTCTAATTTCTAAAGCTATAGAAATTACTGGAAATGTTACCAATGGAGCCCAATATTTGGATCACAAAACAATTACTGGAAATATGCAAGTGTCGATTGGGAGTAGGTTAAACAAACCGGATTGGTTTTTCCCGGTATATAAAAAACAGGAAGAGAAGAAACGGGGAGGAGGGTTATGGTCTAAAAAAGAATTGACAAGATATCACTCACAGTTGATTATCAGCCGTCCAATCCAATATCAGACGGTACGTACGAGAGAGATCTTCTTTTTGACCACACACGTCATGCAGACAATCACTTCTCTCTCCGTTAAGTGGAAAATCCTAGCCGTACAGCCCATCAGACAACACACGTCGCAAACTTTAATCTCCATCGCTCAGATCACGACACGTAAGCAAAGAATTCGATTAGTTAGTAGGTCCCACGGTTACTTTGTTTCCTCGTTGTCTCGTGCGGCAACAGTATCTTACGTGTCGTCGACAGTGTCCCACATAGTATGCGCATACTAGGTTCGGTGGGGCTTCTTTCTAGCTTATGTGTCTACTTATCATTGGTCATTGGTGTGTTTGGTTTATAATGTTGCCTTGTTTGGTCCCGTGTGTTTCAACTCTCGGACATATATTTGTAATACTTAATTTAGGGTGAATTTACCATCTAAACTTATTATTGGATCACAATGTTAAGAATGTAACACTATATTAATAACAACTACTCCCTCTGTTTTTTTATATAAGGGATTTTGCTTAAAAACACAAAGATTAAAATTCAATTATTATTATTTTAAAACTGTTATTTTAATTTAATATAATTAAATTCAACCAATCATACCAAAATAAAATAATACTAATAGTTGCATTTAAAGCACTTAAAATAAATTTAACCAATCACTAAAAATATTACATTTAATTCTACGTAAAAATTACAAAACCCTTTATATTAAAAAAACAAAACTAAATCTCTAAAATCCCTTGTATGTAAAAACAGAAGGACTATATAGTAATTAAGTTAATCACTTTTTGTGCGTTTACGAATTCATCCATGTTTGACAGTTTTCTAAACAATTAAAATTGTTATATAAAAATAATACTTCATCTTATATCAAATACATGAGATGTTTTTTCAAAACATAATAATATTTTATTTTGTATTTAAAAATAAATAAAATACTACATATTTAAAACTTATATTCTAAATTCTAATCATCCTGAAATAAATTTTAAACCTTAAACTATTTTCAGCACAGTATTGAAATATCCATATATATATATATATATATATATATATATATATTCCTTTCAATTGCAACTAATGAAACACTTTAAGAAGAAAAAATAGTTTCTTTAATTTTGTTCCTCAAATTCAAAAAAATTCATAGATGGATATTTCAAATTAAATACCTAAATAGGATAATGTCAAACATAAACGCAATTAGCCTTCTCTCATAGCGAATACAGTCACTCTTGATGGTCGCTTTGGATCCTACATAGCGGCTGGCCACCTTTGGTAGCTCGCGAGGTTTTTCGCTCGTGAGAGAAATGAAACCTCTCATTGATGTTCTCTGCTTATTTTTGCTACTTTAGCAACCTTTTTGGTTTGGTCTATTGGATGTTGGTAATTTTTTTTGGTCCATCCTCTGGCCGGTTGTATTTTCTAAAAACTGGCTAAGGCCTTGCAATGGCCATCTATAAAACAAATATTGACAAAAAAAAAATAAACGCAATTAGCCAATATATGTGTGTATGTGTGTATAGAGAGATGGAGACTAAAAGGCACATGGAGAGCACGAACATAATTTAGGAAATAATTATGATGTATTACGTCGCACTAGATGCCACGAGTGTGTTTGATCACCCCCACTTTAATTTAAATACTAAATAGTAAACAAAAGGATCGGAGCTTATAACTTTCTAGTTAATTACCTGAATTCTAGAAGCATGTTTATTAAATTACTGTACACGAGTGTGGTAAAAGAGTACCATCCTCTGATTTCTGAGCAAAATATTGAAGCCAAACAAAAATATCTAGATGGTATATTCATAAATTTGCACGAATGGTTAGTTTTGGAAACATCACTTTAATTAATTTTCACAAGCTGGATGTGCTGCTGAATCAACTTTTTAATCAACATTATGAATAAACGATACACATTTGTATCTTCATGACCTTATATCATCGGAGACATGGCAAACTAATAGTGACGTCCCCACTTGGCTTTTTCGGTCACACTGTCTGGACTCTCGTCAAAGTCCAAGTTTGTTCTAAGACAACCTTTACCCTTAAATCCAGGATGTCCTTTTGACACAAAAATAAATTTTAAACACAAACAAAAATAAATAAATTTCATAAGAAAAAGTTTTGGCTTTTCAATAGCTGTTCAAAACTTTTTGTGCTTTTCTTTGCCTTCTTTTTTTTGAGAAATGTGAAGAAATTCTCCATTCCTAAACCCAAGAAAGCCTCGATCACATGGAACTTGACTAAAAGATTTCACCCAAAAGTGATCAATAGTGCAATCCCAATATCGTGCACATTGCCAATTAGGTTTTTTTTTCTTTCTCGTCTAAAAAAAATATATTCACATCAAAGATCAAATGCCAAATACAAAACTGGATATAACCGGAGATAAAATTCCAAAAATACGTATTTGTCATATCATTCATATGTTATATTAATTACTTACCCTATTTTATAAACACAAGAGTGTTGTTTGGTTGTCCGAACGCTTGTACTTAAATAGTAGGAGACGGACTTTGGACGCTACTACGTTATAGGTTCGATTTTCTTACTATATGAAATTAACACATATTTATTTCAGATAGCTAGATGAATATGTGTCTTTACTTTCTACCCATTTGAATATTGAAAAAAGAATATATTCATGAACTGCATTTTCTTTGAAAAATTAGTTTAAGCTCCTCGATTCAGAATACCTCAATAAAAAAAAGAATAGTGTTGTTTGGTTTCTCCAAGTTTTTGAGGGAAAATAAAGATGAACTTTGAATCTTTCAACCACTACATGAAGTCAATATTAATCAAATTTATACACTTATTAGTAAACATCTATCTCGTGCATCATCATAACAAAACTATCAAACTATAACCATTTAATTAATGCGAAAGTGTTTTTGTACTCTCATTACCTTATGCGCAATGACCCTTGATAATTATATAAGTTAATTCTCACATGAAGTTCAAACTAATAGTCAAATAGAAGGCTAGTCCCACATGAAGTTCAAAATATGAGTGGATGAGTCAAGGGTCGTCAGATTCTTCTATAGTTTAAATTTGTCTCTAACCAAAATTTTAAAAGGGATGAAACATTATTAATAAATACACCAGATTAAGCATTTATTACTTCAATATAATCATTGCATTTTACAACTTGGTGCATTTTTTGCTGAAATAAAAAAAAAGTTCTTTAATAAACTTTCCATTTCAAAATATAAGATATTTTAGAAATTAATATGTTTTTAAAATATAAATATTTTATATTTTAGACAAAATTTAATTTTGTCAAAACGTATAACCAATTGTATTTATCATTTTAAATTGTATTGACCAATTTTGTCAAAAATAATTTTTTTTTATCATTTTATATCTTAAAACAGGAAAGATATATTCTTAAGAGTTATATAATACAAAACATTCCCTGCTATAAAGATTGTTTAGCTATATGCTATTCTTTGATTGAACTCGGCTTAATAATTTGCCTACATAATATGCATGAAAACTTTATTTTTATAAAACTAAATATCATTGGTGTTAATTTTTTCTGGCGCACATAATATTCTGCACCAGAAGAAAGTGACTGTGGTTATCGTGGTCCGACCACGGTTATATTACTGTTGTATTAGTCAAAGATAAAATGTTAAAAGAGCTAAAAATGTATAGAACCATATATAATATTATTAGTTTTGACTTTTGACTCATTTTTATAAGAAAAAGAATATATTTTTCATTCCCAATGCCATTTAGCAATGTGCAAAAAAGCTTACCAACAATTCACATTTCCAAGCCTTAATACAAGGGAGTATATCACACTTTTGCACCGTAAGGAAATGTTCATTCAATATGATTTTAGTTTCTATGACAACATAGAAGAGAAAAAACAATTGAGAATTTGGCTAATCTTATGGCTTACAACACTTCTTCCAGGTAAAAATATTATGAAATATCAAAATAGAAACCTTGGTAAGACGTAATACTGTATTTTGTTCATTAGGAATCAATCTTAGGTGAATTGCAAAACGAATAATATAACACATATAATCTTTTATATAGTAGAGTTTGACTTTTAGACAATTTGGATAAGAATTTTATCACTTACCAATTGCTTTATTGGTTTGCATTTTTTTCTAATAACTCACGTAATCTGACTGAAATTATAGTGACGCAGGTTCTGATTTTTAGTCCCAAGTCCTAACTATAGACCAAAGCATCATCTCTTCTATACCGACTAATTCTTGGATCCGAAAAAACCACGTGAAAACCCTTTATACGCATCATATCCGCTAGAGGTGCAGATTTGAATTTTAGTCCTAACTGTAAATCAACGTATCATCTCCTTACACCGACTAATTTGTGTATAACTATTTGTACATGTATTTTATTATTGAATAAGATGAGACTAATATTTTAACAAACTTTCTATTTTGTTCTCTCTTTTCCTCTTTTACCAACATAGTATCAGTCTACAATGAACTTTTCTGCTTACTCCCGTCATTTTAAGCTTGATTTTCCATCCTTTTCGATCGTTTTCTAGTTTTGATTGTTTTAGTGAAAAAGTTCTGCAATAATCTACTCGATCTTTCATACTTCGTACTAAGTGCGGTATTTTGACCCAAAATGTTTCAGAATGTAAATTAGATATGTAGTCATCTCTTAAAAAGCAAATCTGATTTCCAAAGAATAAATCAAGATTATCCTATTGTATCTCGTTTTAGAGAACTAGAAACATAATTCATAATACAAAATTGGTGTTAAGTTTACTTGTAAAACGTGGTACATTGTTGATCCAAATCAAATGTTTTCTTTATAGTGTGATACATCTGTATATAATTTTTTGTAATCACTGTAAAATGAAATAAACGTGCAAACATATTTTCAGATAGTATGTATTTTAATATCTGTTTAAAATCCTAGTTAAATATTTTCTTATTACAACTAGAGATTTCAAACCAAAACCTCAATTAATACTTGTGAAATCCACAACAAAAAAGGAAAATAAGTCTAGTGGGAATCAATATGTGGCATAAACTCAGTGAATGATAACTACTGAACTACCATCAACTAGTTTATTAGGTTTTTACTAAACTCAAAGAAGTGGCCTACCTTGTTGCTCTTGTTTGGCCAGTTTTGATCCAACTTTGCTTTACAATTCCTTTTGAGCTTTCCCAACTTCCCATTGACTATCAGTTCTTTTTCTTCAAGCCGGGTCCCATTAATAGAATGTTAAATGTATACAAGACATATATTCTGGGTGAATTGCACTCACTGTATTTTTTTATCTTTTTTACTTCAATTTTGTATCTTTCCAAATTTTTTTGCATTCATGTATCTTTTTTTGTAAGACCCACAAGTAAAAAGACAATTTTATCCCCACCGAAAATTAACCTCTCCTTTTTTGTTTTTCTTTTTTTCTTTTCTTTTCATTTCCATTCTCTCTCTTACTTTTACATTTTTTCACCCTTTGTTTTTTGAATGGTGGATAGGATTCAATATATAAGATTTTCGGCCATTTATATCACCGAAATGGAGAGAGAATCGATCGATCTATCGGAAATCTAAAAAAAAAAATTTGGACTTAAAAAAAAAATCCTCTGCGCATGGATAGTTATGAGTAAATGTCCACAATATTTATCCACGTGGATACTACCACATACATTTATTGTCCATCATAAGTGTTTAGCATGTGGTATAAATTATGGTAGTGTCCACGAATAATCGAACCAAAATACTTTGTGTCCACGAATCACAATTATGTGATCTCTTGACTATCCTATTGTCCATCATAAGCGTTTATCATGTGATATAACCGTGGTAGTGTCCACGAGTAATCGATCCAACATACTTTTGTATCCACGGATCACAAATACTTTTGTACCCCATGGTAAGCATCTTGTTAACTATTGTCTATCATAAGTGTTTAGCATGTGGTATAAATTATGGTAGTGTCCACGAATAATCGAACCAAAATACTGTGTCCACGAATCACAATTTAATTGTGATCTCTTGACTATCCTATTGTCCATCATAAGCGTTTATCATGAGATATAACCGTGGTAGTGTCCACGAGTAATCGATCCAACATACTTTTGTATCCACGGATCACAAATACTTTTGTACCCTATGGTAAGCATCTTGTTAACTATTGTCCATCATAAGCGTTTACCAATAGTAAGCATCTTGTTAAGCATCTTGTCCATCATATGTTAAACCACTTGTTAAGCATGAGATGTGATCGTCCAACATAATTTTGTGTCCACGAATAATCATATGTTATACAATCTTGTTAAGCATCTTGTCCATCATCATTCATGTTAAACCATCTTGTTACGCATCTTGTCCGTCCAACATACTTTTGTGTCCACGAATAATCATATGTTATACCATCTTGTCAATCATCATTTATGTTAAATCATCTTGTTAAGCATCTTGTTCATCATAAGTATCCACATGGATGAATGTTGTGGACATCACTCTAAACTATCCATTCGCAAATTCCGTATTATGTCCGATTTTTTTTTTGAATTCCGGTACATCGACCTATTTTATCTTCATTCCGACGGTCTATATTGTTGGAATCATCATCTACCTTATCCTATCCACCGTGAAAAATATGGGGGGTAAAAAATAACTCTAAAAGTAAGAAAGAGAAAGTAAGAGAAAAGAAAATAATTAACAAAAATAAAAAAAAATCGGATGAATAGAGGGGTGAATTGTGGATAGGTTATCTAATTAATTATCTATAACTAGAAGACAAAAACTAAGGCTAAATGGTCATTAACCACCCACAAAAAAAGATACACAATTACAAAAACTTTTAGAAATATACAAAATTGTTATTACTTTATAAATAAGATACATTGGATCCAATTATTCCCAGATATTCTTTACACCCAAAATATTAGCTTATTCATATTCGCAAAATATCAGCATTTTAGCCGTTGGATACCATCGAACATCTACAAAAAAACAATCGATATTTACCAAAACATATACAGATCAAAGCTTGTCACGCCAAAAATATATGTTTGTCCTTTATTAGTGTAAGCCTAACTCACACAAAAAACTAGCTTTTGGATGTGAGTTAGGCTCATACTAATATGGTTCAGAGTTCATGGTTAAAACCCAACAGATGTCATATTATGTTATATTTCTAGTTCTTTTCAATTTGTAACTCCAAACAAAATTTAAATGTATTTAAATCCACAACGATTCAAACATAAGTGTTCTTGCTCATTTCGTAAGTTTAATAATATAGTCTCTAATCTTAAACCAGAGTTCATTGTTAGCTCATAGTCATTTTTGAATAATCAACTACTTTTTAACTCTCAAGTTTAAAGTCGTGTTGACTATGAACAATTTTCTTAATTTCATCATATATAATTGTTTGTCGGGTAAGACCTTAATAATTTCTTAGTGCAATCACATCTGACAAATAACAACCCGAAGCTCATGTTAATCCTAGAAAACTACAAACACAAAGAGACTAAGATTGTTGTTGACTTGTGTTTGTTTGCATATAATTAAGGACATCAATACAATATTGTCCACTGAGATATTAAATTTTAAACCAAAATTTATACGTAATTTCTAAGCATTTTAACTTGTGTTTGGTTCATCGTGTCTTTCTTTAACCACTCCCATTGAAAATATCATTACTAGATGACAAAAATAAACCTATTCTCATTTCTATTTACGCTTTTCAAAATCATTACTAGATGACAAAAATAAATATATTCTCAATTCTATTTTCGCTTGAAATGCGGGTGGTAACCATGTGATTTGATCAGGGGCTTCTACAATTAAGTTATACTTGTATTTAACTAAACTAAATCAAATCAAAATATGATAGGAAAAAACTCGAAGTCTCATTTCGCTTGTTTATCGGTTGTAATATTTTGTTTATAGTAAACCGTATTGGGAGAAAATTAAAGCTTACTGGTTTTGAAATATATTCAAGTTGATATAGAAAATAAAATTCATGAGTCTACCTCAGTACATACGAATTTACTAGACACCCTAATTGTAATCAGCAATGCATGTCACCTAAAAATGTTTATATATATATATATATATATATATATATATCAATTATAATAATTTGATAGGGGATTTAATCTTTGAGAATTATCGTCTTTTTCACGTAGACCCTTGACCTTTAGGCTATGGTATGTAGGGTTATTATGCATATTGCACGTGACCACTAAGCAGATTATGGATTAGCTTGATCCCTTTGAAATAAAATATCTAAATAGCATGATGTATATACATCATAATCAAAATATATACTGTTACCAATATAATTTATAATTCAGCTGTATATATTAATTTCTTGTTCTAAATCAAAATTGGTTAATTACTGTGACATTCCAGATTTTGCAGTAGTTCCAATGATTCTTGGCCTCCTTCTTAGGCTTTCATTAGTAGCAATCCATATAGTGCATACATATATACACACACTGTATACATACAGTAAAAATCAAGACTCTAACCGGTGAATAGCAATGGCCAGAAAACAAATTAAAAACAGCCAATTAAGCTATTTAATATCGGTCTTAATTTACTTTCTGATTAAGCCATATAAAATCTTATAAAATCCAACTAATGTGCCGACGTTTAATTTATTTCTGTCGCGGAAGCCTAAATATAATATCTTCGGAGAAGATATATAAAACAAATAAAAGAAACAGAAGATGGCCTACTAAAAGCAGTTGAATCTAAAGTGAAGTCTCTCTATCTTCTCTCTATCAAGCTCAATGCCTCTCTATTTATAACAGCACTTCACTTCCATTCCCAAACAACACTCATCATCTTTAGACAGAAGCAAAGCAACCAAAAAACCCTACTCATCTTTACACATCTTTAACCAAAACCCTAAAAGAAACCTCCTTTTGGAAAACCCATTTCTTCATCATCATGTCAACCTCCAAAACCCTAGATCAAAATAAACCCTTTGAAACATCGCAAACTCAAATGGGTTTCGCTCTAATCCACCAAAACACAACCAACACCACAGCCACCACAACCGGCGAGAGACGAGGCCGGAGATCAAAGCAAGCAGAGCCAGGGAGATTCCTAGGAGTCAGGAGACGTCCATGGGGTCGTTACGCTGCCGAGATTAGAGATCCAACCACCAAAGAACGTCACTGGCTCGGAACGTTCGACACTGCTCATGAAGCCGCTCTTGCCTACGATAGAGCAGCTCTTTCGATGAGAGGCACTCAAGCTCGAACTAACTTCGTCTACACTCCAACTGATGTTCACACCATCCTCACAAACCCTAATCTTCACTCTCTCATCGTCTCTCCTTACAATAATAACCAATCTTTCTTACCAAACTCGTCTCCTCAGTTTGTCATAGATCACCATCCTCATTATCAAAACTATCATCCCCATCAGCAACCTAAACATACTCTCCCCCAAACCGTCTTACCGGCCGCTTCTTTCAAAACGCCTGTTCGTCATCAAAACGCGGATATTCAAGCGTTTGGTACTAGTCCTCAAAACTCGTCTTCTAACGGTTCGTTATCTTCTTCACTAGACGAAGAAAACAACTTCTTCTCGTTAGAAGGAACTAACTCCAGTAACAACTCGGGTTACTTGGACTGCATTGTCCCAAACCACTGCCTTAAACCACCTCCGGAAACCACCACCACCCAAGATCAAACCGGAGCAAGTTTCACAACTCCGGCCAGCAAGGCCACTGATTCTGAGTCGTACGGAGGGTTTAGTAGTAGTTACTTTGATGATGGTGATATGATGATGATGAATCATCATGAGTTTGGTTCGTGTGATCTCTCTGCCATGATCACTAACTATGGTGCTGCTGCTTCAATGTCAATGGCAGACTACGCGATAATGGAGCCGCAAGATTTCTCTGCTTCTTCTTCTATCGCTGCTTTTGGAGATGTTATTGCAGACACGACATGCTTCTACTCACCCTACTAGAACATTCTATTTGATCTTTCTTTTTTATATTTTAGTAATAATATCACTAGTATTTACGTTATTCCACTGTTGTTTGATTTTTGTTGTTAACAATATGTTCTCGACTATTATATATATTCTGCTTATTGTATCATGCACCATAAGGATACCTTACCAAGAAGTTTTTTTATTTTTCATTCTTCGTTATTGTTATGATTTTACTTTGTATCATGGTTTTGATAAGCAAAAGGTGTTAATGCGAGTTGTATTATAGACCACTTTTGTCCATGCTACTTCCAACACACTCATTATGTATACTATATGTGTGATGTGCATAATAATGAAATAAAATGACTTACTCAGAAACGGATCATATTTGACTAGAGGTGAATGACTAAGATATGTTAATTATATATCATAGGTGAATAACTAAGATATGTTAATTATATATCATGATTATATGATTAGTTGCAGAAACTCAGATATTTCTAACTTTGATGCTTGGTTATTATTAACTTTTGTGACAATGTATATTAGTGTATATAGATATATCATATGGTTATGGGAAATATTAAGATTAAAGATAGGAGATTTGGCTTCAAAATTTGCTTGTTAATTAATATATAGTATAGGTAATGTGAGATGGACTTTTAGTGAAGTAACATGATTATGTTTTTGGTCTTTGGACATGTGTTTTGGTCACTACTTGTTTGGTCTTTAATTGCACAATCACTGTTTCATGTCTCCCTCCTTTTGTCTATATTTTGCCTTACCTTTTGTTTACAACAACTCAACATCACAACTCTTTTTACACTTAAAAAAATCTGATTAAGGTTTGACTTTCTTTCATAGAACTCAATTAGTCCCCCCTTTCCAATGTTGATCAGCTTCAGTTTATTTTGTAAAATCATAAGACCCAATCAAAGCTGTTATACATACTATATATATGTGTGTGTGTGTGTATCAATAGTTCATCGGATTCATATATGATGCTTTAAATTTGTGAAGGCTGCCATAACTAGTGCATATAATAGCCTTTAAATATGGTAGATCGTTTTAGTAGTAACTCAGGGAAAAAATGCATTTAATGATTAGTAGTTTTTTTGGGTTGTTGAAAGCTTTTTGTTGTGATGTTTCAGTGACCAAACGATCATGATTATGATTATTGTTTCTGTTGTTTGAGTAAAACTAGACGCAACGAACAAACCACACATGCACATGTTATATCACACCAACACATAAGAACCAAGTACGAGAATTACTGACTTCTACTTCCACTTTAACAGTGTTTTTTTACTAACTTTTACATATAATTCAAGGTCAGAGTCGTCCGGATCGAATGTAGAACAAGAAGAACAATAATAGAAACGTGACCTCCGAAATCTGTTCTGTTCAGCTTCCTATTCTTGTTGCTGTTCCCACCACATTTAGAACCGGATTGTTTCAAAGACTATTGCGTTTGCGTTTACTATTTAACATATTTTGATATTTTGTTTACATTCAGAAAGGAAAAAAAACGACTTTTGTCAAATCTTCTTTACAAATTGTAAACTCAAAAGTTAAATAGAATTTCACATTCCACATTTAGTTTTTGAAAGATAACAACCGCTTGAGATAGATTAGTTCGCGACTGGTCTTGTTTTTATTTATGTATTTTAGTTCGCAACACTATATATAGAGAGAAATAAAAGAAATCCGCTACAAACTAGGTGCATACTATTTTTATGAACAAATAAATTTGATTCAGTATAAAGTAGTGTCTATTCTCAAATGAAGTAGTTTAGTCTACAGCACCTTAAAGGTACAATTTTTTTTTTTTTTGGAAAAAGAAGTTTGGTTAAAACATGAACTTCTTGAAAATAACATGGGATTTACACATGATTTTCCTGAATAATAAGGCCATTTATTTATAATCGGTTCTTGAGAAGTTATAAACAAAAAACAAAAGAGATAGAGAGAGATGGCCGTATATGAAGGAATCATATGAACATGATCTAAGAGGAGAGACATAACACAGAAAGCTTAGAGCTGCTTTCGTCTCTCTCTGCTTTTGCTTCTTCTTGTTGTCTCCACCCAAAAAAAAAACTTCTCTTTTTACTTGTTCCTGAGTTCATGAAAGTTTGATGAAAAGAAGAAGAGAGATAGAGAGAAAAGAGAGAGATAATAATCTAAGAAGAATAGAGAGAGATTCTCTTCTCTCCTTTTGAATTTTGTCTCTTTAACTTGAAGTCTTAACCTCAATGCTAGCCGAGTCACCATTTTTGGTCTCAGCAGGCTCGGAATGGCTCACACCTCCGGTCATCGAAGAAGAAGAGACTCCAGCAGACAAGGTTTCTTGGCCATCACTTGTTGTGGTTTTGGGTCTAAGGGAGCTCAAAGAGTGAAGCACTATGCGTTGATCAGACGATGATGATGATGATGGAGCTAATGTGCCGAGCGATGAAGATCCTAGAGGGTAAGGCGCAACGGGCATGTCAGTGAGGGAAGAAGCGGACGGACTGTAGTCCAGGGAGTGATCAAATTTGCAGGCAGGTCCAAATTTGCAAACCCCATGTTGCGCAAAGTGGCTGCATTGCGCTGTGCCCTGCAATGCAAGTGTCATTACTAGCTTTCTCTTTGTTAGATTCATTATTATACACGAAGAAGAATGAAACCTCAAAAAAAACTTTAGGTCTGAAATAATGAGACGTGTACCACTTAGTTGTTGAAACAGAGCCCATAATCAAATCAAGAAACAGAGTTTCTATACGGAAACTTATAATGTTGAGTCATGAGAATTACATGACCGTAATTCATGGCGTAAAGCTAACATATGCAGATGCTTTGGTCAATGAGTGAGACTTACAGGACGAAGTGGGAGGCCAATATGGCTGAGGGTAACTCCCTTTGGCGATGCTGCCTCTAGTGGATGATGGTATCTGCAAGAGGCTCCAAATTTACAATCCCCTGTTCTCATAAAGTATTGACACTCCGGTTGTCCAGGTCGCTGAGGAAAATATTGTTCCTTATTTGAAGATGGACCGGACTGATAAGCAGGGGCTGAAGGAGATAACGGCGTAATTCCATAAACAGAGCTTGATCCCATAGACGGTTGAGTCCCAGGGGAAGGTATTGCACTTACAGAACCCTAAACAAGATTGGAATGAGGATTTATTAAGATTAAGAGAAGGAAAAAAAGTAGGATTCTTTGGAGCATTACCTGGTAAGGGTTCCAGCCTGGGTATGGAACCATACCGGGAGGAAGAACCATTTGGCTGTAACCGTAAGGGCTTTGAACATATGAGCCTGGTAAAAGCTGAGGTCTGGGTATAACTACTCCGAATTGATGCGATGAAGGAACGGATTGAGACTGAAGGGATGGATAGATAGCTGAACCAGGCTGCTGCTGCTGCTGCTGCTGTGGTGATGGAGCTTGTACACCCGGAGGAACTGGATGGTGAAATCGACAGGTTGAACCAAATTTACACTGACCGGTTCTCATGTAATAGGAACATTCTTTCTCACCCTGTGAAATCCATTAGTAAGAAAAGCTTTGAGATCATACATTTCAACAGAACAGAGACAAAGACAAGACCGACCAAAACTGAGACGACAAGAGATTGGACAAACCGGGCGTAATGGAAATCCCATGTAAGTTAATGAGACAGGAGTAGTAACAGAATCTCCTCCTCCTCTTCCTCCTCCTTGTCTAGGATGGTGATACTTGCAAGAAGCACCGAATTTACATGTTCCCGTTCGCATATAATGCTGTGCAAAGAAAATCACAAAATGTGAGAATATGGATCACTACATAAGGCTTATTGTCTTGACAGAAGTTTATCGAATAGATTACCTGACACACGGGCTGTCCCATTCTCTCTGGGAACTCTCCAGCTTCTGATCTGAGACCTCCCAAGACCTAAAAGAATGAAACTAAAAACATCCGATCAGAGCTTCCAAGCAAACTATAAATTCTGTGTCAGTAATATCAGATCGTATAGATTCAAAATGCATCTGATCAAACTAAATCACCCTTGTTAAAATAATACAGACTGCATCAAAATCGAAACACGTAGGAAGCAGACAAAAAAGGCAGTAACTTTATCAAAAACCCAGAAAGTAAGAAAACAGAGAAAGTGAGATGAGAGAGAAATCATTACCGGTGGACGGTTTCGTGGGTGATTGAACCGACATCTCGACCCGTACCCACAAACACCGGTTCGTAAGTAATACATACAATCGGGCTCATCGGGTCGCCAGAGCCGGCCTCGAGCATAAGCCACATAAGCGACGGATTAGGGCATCCGACTAAAAAGGGCATGTTTCTATATATTTTCTTCATTAGTATATATTAAAAAGGGCATTTCTAAATATTTTTTTATAATATAGGCATTTTAAAATATATATTTTTTGTTAAGATATTTAAATAAAAATTTTAATAAAAATTATATTAAATAATATTTTAGTTTTGAATAGGGCATCCGAAAATATTGGGCCGGCACTGCGGGTCGCTCCGGGTATGATTCACCTCCACCGCCTTGCAACCCTAACCGCCACATCGAACCTACAAACGCCGCATTATGAAAACAGTTATCACAAAACGCTAATCGCAGATTTAAACCCACGAAATCAAACATGAACAAGACGTGAAAATGCAGGAAACCCATAATTCATTAACGTTACCTTCGGTTCCTGGAGCGGTCCATTCAAGTGATGGATCCGACCGCGACCTTTCTTCGCCGGCACGACCGTACCGCTCCATTATTTATTACCCTAACCTCTCTCTCTCTTTTTTTCGCGAGGAAACACAGAACCGTGCAATGTCGAGCTCCGATCAAAAAGGAATGTCGGGGAAGGAACTGTAATTTTTGGAGAAAGAAGAAAAAGGAAGAAAAACCACAGATCGTGGTTGGTTCTGTCTCCACACCACTCTCAGTCGCTTGATCTCTTTGCTTAAAGCTGAAAACTTTTTTTTTGTTTTTTCGGGTTAAATTTAATTTTTGTTTTCGGCTGCGATATTTTGGAGGTTAATTCGTAAGGAAGTAAGTATTTTTTTTATTTTTATATATTTTGGAAGGGATGGGGGAAGAGGGAGGTTTCAATATTTCTTTATGCGTGCTCGCCTTTTTTGTGGGTATTTTGCCGGTGGTGGTTAATATACGCGCCAAACATAGAATCAATGACTTCTCTTATTATTATTATTATTATTATTATTATTATTTTTATTTTTATTATTATTATTATTATTATTATTATTATTATTATTATTATTATTATTATTATTATTTCCAACATCATTTATTTTCATTTTTCAACAGTATTATAGAATATTACATTACTGTGAAATCAATGACTCCTTTGTCCAAATTCTTAATTGTTTATTTGTGTGTAATAATATTTATTTTTATTATTTTATTGAAAAAGTTATTCACAAGACTATTGTTGATTCAAAATATCTCGATTCAATAGCAATAACTCTACTAACATACCATTTTACAAGACTATTGTTGATTCAAAATATTTCAATTCAATAGCAATACTCAAAATTAGTAATAATGCTCGGATAGATTAATCAGTTCGGCTAAAAAAACTAAGTTTACTCGAATTCTAGTTACATTGAGTTAATGCATATATAATATACTAAAAACCTTTTTAAATAATAATCTAATATCCCAAAAAAATTATTTGTATTTAAACAAATAATATCCAATGATAGGCTATATATATATATATATATATATATATATTAATTATCTTAACACTAGTTTTGATAACACAATTATAATATTTCTCTTCACGATATAAACGATTTGTAACGGTTATATTCTGCATTTTTCTTTAACGGTTGATTCTCTCATCAGAAACTCCGCTATCAAAAACTCCGCCAAACCGTGTTTTTATTCATACAATATATTTTATATTTACACCTTTTAGACTGTATTTTATGTTTGCTTTCTTTTTTTGGGTTAGGTTGCATTTGCTTTCTTAAAATGATATTGTCAAATCAAACTACAACTCAATAGCCATTACCCACAACTTATTATAGTGTCATAAAAAGAAAGTATCATGAAAAATGATATTTTTCTTTATTCTGTCTTTTTATAACAAGTTTTTAGAAATTGAAATAGTTCTCAAATCAACTATTTAACAAAATTTAAAACTACTAATAAATTGAATATATTTTATTACTTTCCCACTATCCTATACCATTTTAGTTGTACCTTTTACTTGAACACAAAATTGCATATATATAAATGTTTATAACCTTTATTGGAACATTAAAATTTAAAATTGTCAATCAAACCACAACTCAATAGCCATTACCCATTAGTACTCTCTCTCACAACCCATTAGGGAGAGATGAAACAAGCGTAACTTGAGTGAAGAAGAAGATAAGATTGATATCAAAATGGTTTCATCTTATTAACTTAACTTGAAAACGATTATAATGCAGAGTATATATGAGCAGCTCACGAAGACTCTAGAGAGGATTACAATGGGTGGATTAGCTATCTCATTGGTTCTTATCCATAAGCACCTAAAATATGTTCTTGGTCATGATTAGAGAAGATCTTGTACCCGTACACTCTGCTTTATGTTTAACGGCTATGCTTTTGGTCAAGGTAAGATATGCTTTTGTTGACTGAGGTGGATTGGGCTTCTGCACTGAATGTTATTTGTGTTGGCATGTCTTCTTAAGTTGGGCCGCAGTTATTGATGTTGTGCTAACATCCCCCTGCAAACTCGAGGTGGGAGGAACATCCATTCCGATTTTGTATCTCAAATCAAAGAAATTGCGTTGGGGAAGTGGTTTAGTAAAGATATATGCTATCTGATGAGTTGTAGAGATATGCTTTACTATTAAAGACCCAAGTGCCATCTTCTCTCTTGCATAGTGGTAGTGAGTTTCAAAATTCTTTGTTCTCTTGTGTAGAATTGGATTGGTCGTTAGGTGAACTGCAGATAAATTATCACAGGAAATCTCTGCAACATTTCTTCTAGAGATCCTCAACTCATTCATTAAAGCTTCAATCCATGAGATTTCAGTTTCCGTGTCTCACAAGGTTCTGTATTCGGCTTCTGTTGAAGACCTAGCCACTGTTGGATGTCTCTTGGCTGACCAGGAAACAATGCTGGAGCCTAGGTAGGTGCAGAAGCCTCCAGTTGATCGACTTGTTTCTCTACACCATGCCCAGTCTGAGTCGCGGTAAGCTCTCAAGCTTGAATCAGTGTCTGAACTCAAGTTCGATCCCCATTGTAACAGTGTCTTTAACATATCTCATGATCCTTTTAAACAGATGAAAGTCTAACAGAGTGAACTAGTGCATTTTCTGACACATAAAAGTCACACCATATTGGAGATCAGGTCTTGTTAGTGTGAGGTATTGTAATTTACCTGCTAAGCTCATGAAGTAAGATGGATCTGAGAAAATAGTCTCTTGATGAGGAAATATATCAAGCTGAGTAGGAAGTGGTGTAGGCATGGGAGCACAGTCAAGCACTCCTGCAGACAATAACAGATCATTTGCATATTTTTTCTTGATTTAGAAACATACCTTGCACTAAATGATACGCATGTATCCCAAGGAAGTACCTCGGTAGTCTCATGTCTTTCATCCTGAATTGGTCACTTAATGAGACAAGGAATGTAGAGATGAGAGCCTGATCATTTTCAGTGAGAACCATATCATCTACGTAAAGTAACAGTATGATGATATGTTACTTCTGTCGATATATGAATAAGGATGGATCCCTTGTGATGCACATGAACCCAAATTTAATTAAGTAGGAATTGACTTTGCCAAACCATGCTCTAGGAGACTGTTTAAGTCCATAGATAGACTTGTTGAGTTTACAGACATATTCATGGTGATTCTTGTCTTCAAAACCTGAAGGTTATCTCATATAAACAAATTTCTGCAATTCTCCTTGCAGAAAAACATTTTTCACATCTAGTTGGTTGATTTACCATCTCTCAACCATAGCTAGATGAAGTACCATTCTGATTGTAGCACTCCTTACCATTAGACTATAGGTTTCTAAGAAGTCCATTCTTTCATGTTCAAAACCTTTAGCCACCAATCTAGCTTTTAACTTGTCAAGGGTTCCATTTGCATTGAGTTTGGTTCTAAAAACCCATATGCTCCCAAGGAGATTTACATCAGCAGAAGGAGGAACTAAACTCCATGTGTCTGTTTCATAACCTGTGTTGATTTCTTCATGCATAGCAGCTAACCAGCCAAGATGTTTTAAAGTTGCTGTTAGAGTTTTGGGTTCTTCATGAATATCTTTGACGGTGTGAAGGATGTATTTTGGATTGGGCTTAACAATCCCATATTTGCGTCTGGCAGTCATGGTATGCTCATTTGTCCGCAATTGTTGATGGATTGGAGGAGCTTCTGCAACTGTAAGAGCCACTGCCGCAGTTGTTGATTGGTTGGGCAGTATGTCTGGATTGCTGACTGGGTTTGCAACAGGCTCATCTGCTTCTGAGTGAACAAACTGATCCTCTTCTATAACAGCTTAGGGGGTAAACTCCTTTGTGGTTATTAACCTTCTTAGAGTTATATCTTCTTCATGAATAACAACATTGTTGTCTAAAGACTGGTTTTTGTGGTGAAGTGTTTGACTACTTCAAAAAACCTTGCCTAAAGCTTTCCTCTCTTCTCAAGCCGTTGGATTTATGCTTCCAAAATTAGCTCTGCACTTTACACCAAGTTTGCGGGGGAGTAGTAGAGCATTCAAAGAGATTCCAAACCCAACTCAAATTCAATCCCAAAGCCTATATGTTCTAGGATTTTCAGCAAGATGATTTTGTCTTATAAAATTGTGTTTTTACATTAAGAATTGTATCATTATGGCTCTGATACAATGTAGGCAGATATGAAACAAGCGTAGCTTGAGTGAAGAAGAAGATAAGATTTATATCAAAAAAATTTCATCTTATTAACTTAACTTGAAAACGATTACAATGCATAGTATATATGAGCTTGTCAAGAAGACTCTAGAGAGGATTACAACGGGTGGATTAGCCAGCTCATTGATTCTCATCCATAAGCACCTCAAATATGTTATTGGTCATGATTAGAGAAGATCAAGTACTTGTACACTCTGATTTATGTTTAACGGCTCTGCTTTTCGTCAAGGTAAAAGATGCTTTTGTTGACTGAGGTGGATTGGGCTTCTACACTGAATGTTGGTTGTGTTGCATGTCTTCTGAAGTTGGGCCGCAATTGTTAATGTTGTGCTAATTCTATTTCGAGATCTTGATCTGCAGCCTTGTATGGTGGACGTGTGCTTGGTGTTGTCGGCTTTACCGTGGATTCCTTTTTCTGTGTGGTCCGGCTACGGGCTCGGTTCTGCTGGTTTTTTTGTGCAGTTGTTCAAGGCTTTCCTTGCTTTTCTGGCTGTGCTTGGTCCTGTTTGGGCTGTTTTGGTTTGGTTTGCTTGCTTCAGGTGGTATGGAAGTTGTGTTTGGAGAGAGCGCTTTTCCTAATTTCTGGTAGCTTCGGTTTAGTTCCTGTGGTGATCTTCGTTATCTTCTGCCTCTGGGCAAGGGTTCTCTGGCTCTAACCTTAGGATTTGGAGCTGCGACTCTTATTGCATCTGGTCGTCGGTTGTCGGATGGTAAAAAGTTTGGTTCCTTCGTCTTTCTCAAGTTGTCTGCATACGGTCTTTCGTGGCTCCTAATGTGTTGGAGCAATATAATATGAGTCGGTGGATCAACCTCAATAAAGTTCGTCCTTTGATGTTTTTCGTCTCTTCTTTCTCGTTTCATGATGGGTGTGCTGCTTGATGTCTTGGTGTTGAATCTCAATTTAGTCTTTTACATTTCCTAGCTGTTGTAGGGTTGCCTTTTATTTGTCTTTTCAGGTTTTCTTAAGTCACTGGGGATTACTTATTAGTCTGCCACGCCGGCTTTTAGCTCCGATATCATTTGTGATAGCCGGCTTAGCCTTATGTTATTGTGTTCCATCCTTGTATCCGACTTTGAAAATAAAATCAAAAACCTTCTGGTGTTAAAAAAAAAAAAGGAAAATAAAAGTCAACGAAATTAAACACTGTCGGCTGAAGGAGCAAATAGAGCAACAAGACAAATTCTTTGGCAAAAAATCAACTCATGCGTCATAAAAGAAAAACATTAACTCATGTGTTATTTATTAATTGTTGTTAACATTTTTTTGGATTCCTCAACTAAGCTGCTAATTATTTTGTAATCCTTGCTTATGGAAAAAACTGATTAGTCGGTATTCGTTACTAATATACTCGAACATATTAGGGTTATATTTTTGTGCTAATGTTGACTAGGTTTGATATTTAATTATCTACGCCTAAGATTTTTGACTAGATGTGTTTGTTGTTGAGTATATATAAATTTTTTTTTTTTTGGTCAAATGTTGAGTATATATAATATGTTGTAAACGTTTTAAACAGGAATTATTTGTTTTTTTGTTGATTAAAAAATTCTGAATCTAAACCCGTAGTCTTTCAGGATTTAAAAGCAGCATTTGGTAATATATTTTCTTGGACGTGAATCTTCATTTCCCAAGGATCTTGAGCTAGGAGGATGAGATTCAACTTCCTTGGGAAGATTACCTAACCGTTGATCACCGTTAGAATACAGTCCCTTTGGTTAAAAAGATATGAATATATTTATACCATTAATTAAATTATCTTTATCTGCATGCAAAACTATAAAATAGAACAAAAAAAAAACAGATTAAAAAACACATTACCATTTAACACATGTTTTGAAACGTCTATATAAAATATGATGTGGTCTTAATCAAATTTGTTGGTTTTGATAAGAAAACTGGTTATGTTTCGTTAACCATCATTTTGAATTGTTTTACAGTTTTTCTTGATTTAAACTTAACCTTAAATTTAATTGTCTAGAGGGAATAATTACAAATGAAAACTATATAGTATATAGGAAAAAAAATCCACGTGTTGGGAAGGAGTTACGGAAAGTATTTTTCCTGCACGCTCACGCAAAGAGTGTGAATGGCACAACACCAAACGTTTAAAAGTCACTTCACACTACAAAGCATATATATAATTTACCACTTCTGATATTTATATGGAGTCGAAAATTTAATGTTTTGGATGATTTATTACAAATGTCATTATTGTATAAGTTGCGCCAAAACATGATTCAAGTTTGTGGGCTTCTTTCACCTGCCATTCAAATAGCTTGAGTATGGATTTTACAATATATTTTGATTTTGTATGTGAAGAAGTCACAAACGATCAGTTTTAGTTGTTGGCTATGTCGACTGATAAGTTGATGTACAATTATAAAAATTGTAGATAACTATATAAATAATTCACACAAACAATACTACATATTCACCATTTAAAATGATAAAATACATTTACTTGATGATTGTGTATGAATCTTCTAAAAAATTGTATGTAACTTCAATGATTAACTGAATATCGTCAAAAATTACTAGGATATATCTTCTAGTAAATAAAAAATACTTATTTGTCATCTACAAAATTTAATAACCACATCACGGAATAAAATAGACAAAACAAAGCTTTTTCGACAGTAAAATCGGTATATAACAAAAAGTTTTCGAAAATGTAGCACAAAAAGGATTAGAAATTTGAAAGACCAAACTAAGATTACAAAACAGAAAACATATAAAACCGAAGCTAAAAATGTATAAACGGGACAAACCTTCGAACTTAAGAGATCTATTCACTCGACACTAACCGATATGATTGGAAAATAACGACAAGAAAATTCTTCAATCTAGAAACATATCTTATTCTTAGGACATTTCCAATGTAAAATTCCATTTTTACTTCAAAATAAAGTGACTGCAAAACAAAGTTGAGTTTTACTCAAATCTCACTCTATTTTTTAGTCTAAAATAGAAAAAATAGAATAAATCTATTTGTTACTTTATATTTGGAGTAAACGCATTTGTTATTCCATTTTGAAGTGAGATATATGATATAGTTGGAAAGTATTTAACATTTTACTATGTTTTTAGAGTGAGATTTGGAGTGGGGTTAGAAATGACCTGAGACCATCAAACTCCGACTTCAAAATCCGGCAAGATGTCACGTTAGTTTCCAGATGCGGCATTGTAGTAAATAAAAATAGTGGAAATTTAAAACATTGATGTTGGTGTTTGTATGATATTTGGATGCTTAAATAAGTAGTATAACTATGATTAAAAATCATATAAAAATCAGAAAACCACGTTAAATCAAGTACTCTCATGCAAGATTAAGCGACAAGATTAAGCGACAAAATTAAGCGACAAGTTGAACAAAGTTGGACACCTATTTTTATTGTCGTCTTTGTTTTGGTTGCCTTTGGAATGATTTTGAAGCGCGTGAAGTTAAGCCACGTAAAAAGAGACAAATGAGGACTGTGTTAGGATCACTTAAAAATGTGCCACAGTATGATTCGAGCCACTCACAAAGAGTGAAATTGAGTCAGTCAAGTGAGACATTCTTCTTTCTTTTTTTTCGTCAAATGAGGCATTCATTATATAAATTATTAGCATGATACTATATAAAAACTTTTTTTTAATGGAATAATAAAAAAATAGAATTCGAAGGTTTTGACTTGGAGAGGTATTGGCCACATGTGAGCAGCTTTTGGAGATTTGTGTTATTCTCACCCCCAAAGATCTTTTTGGACCATATCACTCGTATCCCCTCATCTACCAAATGTCGGCGGGTCTCATTTTTCTAATGTTTATTTATTCTAATATTTCTTCTTCTTTTTTTTTTAAAACAAAAATCTATGAAAATTCTTTATTTCTTCTAACATTTCTTCTTCTTTTTCTTTTTTATAACAAAAATCTATGAAATTGATCAATAATTGTCACAATAGTAAACGAATAAAAACATGTAATTGAATTTTGTTCTGTTCTTTTTTTCTTATTCTTTTTTTTTTTTCAAATAATCCAATCATTTAAGTAGTTGGTAAATCTTTTACTTAATTTTCACAAGATTTGATCAATGAATTGTAAAACGACGACAAGAAAGAGATTTGATAATCATCACGTAGACAACAAATTGGAACTGTCTCCTACTTACGATTAAAAGGCTAAGAACACAATCGATATTTAAAAATACAAGTTTCATATTCATGAAACTATTTTGTTTCAAAAGCCACAAACAATTCCAGTCTCAGATTTAACCAAATGTAGCCGGAAAGAATAATCTTAGATTAAACCATCGAACTAACTGATCCCACTGGATCACACATAAACCGGTATTGAGTTTGTTCTGCTAAAGACCCAAGCTAAACCATCTCTAGTGACCAGTAATGTATAGCAAAAAAGGGACACTAAAGCTTCAACTTCTTATTGGGTCTCTTTAACTTGGCATCTTCATCGACCATGACCTGTTGCTTTCAAAAAAGTTTACCACACGCAGATGTGAGTGACAGAACCCCAGAAAGTAACGTAAACAGACTTTATAAAAATTGTGTGGGGAAAACAAAAAGATGAGATAAGTGTGAGGGAGATAACCTTATGCTTTTTGTTTTTCTTCTTCTTTTTCTCTTCTTTTTTCTTCTTTGCGTTTTTCTTCTTTTTCTTTTTGCTAAGCTTAATGTTCTCTATCTTATCGTCATCAGAAGATACCTAAACATGTCGAAGAAGGCGAAACAACTGGTCAGTAAGAACATATTCTCAAACAAATGTATTCCCTACCCAGATAGAATGAAAGATAGTAGCGAATCAGATACCTCGACGTCTTCAAAGGAGGCAACGTGTTGGATAGTTCTTCCTGAACTCGAAGTCCCACCTGAGACAGTACAGTATCATAAAGATTATGCTTTTACATTCAATAGTTACCATAGCTTTAAGAAAACTCATTCTGCCATATATATTCCCCTATAACATAACCCATGTGCATTTTTTTTGTCACACGGATTGGCTCGGATAAAAGCAAATCTCTCCATGTCAGTACTATATGTTGTTTGCACCTACCATCTAGAAATAACATTAGTCTAAAGTTTGAGTAAGCTAAACTTAGTCCACAGTTACAATGGACTTATGGTGTGAAACTACAATCAGGCAAACAGTCATTATGCATTTTCATCTAACGAATGCTAAGTATGCTTTCCAAACTCTTTCATAGTTACTTTGAAATGCCAATGCACAATCTTTATTTGAAACGATGTAGTGAAGTTTCAATACCACATACATCCTGCACTATCATGATCTTTGAAACAATTTTACGCGAACTTCTGACCAAACTTAATAGCTCTCCTGTTTGATGCCACCCATAGTTTCTACTAGATTATTCCACTTTTCATAGTTTTTCACCATTCAAGGTGAGATTTGGGCTTGGTAACAATTTTCTTAACTAGAACTGACCTACAATTTCTGAAGAACTTGTTCCTAGCTCTCAACGCTAATGTCCAACCAAAATACTAGAAAACCTAGGATACCTGATAAGAATCAGAAGTGATTCTCCTTTTGTTTAGCACTTTGGATCAGTTACAGAAGACGGACAGAGAACAAACAAAAGAAAATAACCGAAAATAGAACCCAATACTGAATTTTAGAACACACTAAACTTTTCTAAGCTAGAACCAAAATCCTACACCAATTTAGAGCGACTCAACTCATTCCTCTAGCTCCCCTTGAAACCTTAAGCTCTCAACTAAACTTCCTTGCACTACCAGTATGCTAGTTACAATAGTCCTGCACTAGCCTCAACAAGAACACGTTATCAATACGTCAACAGATTTTGCATAGCAACCTCAGCTCTCAGCTAATGCTGACATATCAACCGTGACTAACAAATTCTTTTAGGCTAATTAAGAGGTCCTCTACTACACTAACAAGAAGCCTTATCATCACAGGATGATGGCATTGCCATCTTCCAAATGCTATAAACTAATCCATTTTCGCTCCAATTCTAAATCACAAGTTTCACCTTTTTGTTGTTGTAGTACTCACTTGAAATAACGGTGTCTCGGGCGTTTTTGACGGCTAATTCGAGAAGATCAGGATCAATGGAAGACAAGCCATTAGGATCTTGCAGCTTCCTTTCTAGAAACTTAGCTAAAGCCGCCGCTTTGTTCGTCTTCAAAGGTCCACCTGGGTGAGCTAATCTGCATAGACATAACACATAAGAAGTCGGAATTTCAAATCGAGAGGAAAAAAAACCCTAAGGAATGAAAAAGAACCTGGGCGGCTGAGAGCGAGAAGAGGACGGAAAAGAAGTAAGCGGAGCGAATTTGCTTCCTCTGAGAGCTCTCTTCTCATCTTCCGTCAGCTCGTCGATGCCTCCTCCGCCTCCTCCCATTGCAATTTGTGCCTTTCTAGTTTCCGACGACAAAATACTCTCCGTCACTGAACTTTCACGGCCGTCTTAAAATATTTGAAAAACCAAAATCATCACCGGATTATTTAACCGATTGAACCGGTATTGAACCAATTATACTCCAATAAATAAATTTAGAAATCATTACTTTTGGTAGTAAGGAGCTGAAACGGCAGCGTTTTGGAGGGAAGGAAACGCGGCGTTCTTGGCCGCGTTTGATTTCAGAAGGTCGCCGAGATTGGTCGATCTTTTCTTAGAAAAAGGATTATTGACGTCTCTCTTCAGATCGGAATCCCATCGACAGCAATAAAGATGCGAGGAGGATACTGAGAAAATTAAGGATGCGAGGTGAAGCAAGTGAAGGTTGCTTCGATTGCCTCGAGCAACGGATCAAGTCAGACTTCTCCGACCAGATCGTCTTCTCTTACGGCCTATCCGATTCCCCGCTCCCTTTTGGATCCTCCGCCGTCGTTAAGGTCTCCTTCTATTCCCCTAACCCTCTCTAGTTCAAAAGTTATAATATGATGAACTGTAGATTTCGATGGTGGAACTATTGGAATTAAAGCTGCTTCAAATGGTGTTTTGTGTAGGTTTTTGACTCTAGCGATGAATTTTCTTCTTCTGCTTCTGCTTTTGATTCTACTTCATCCCAGTTCGTGTTGGAGTATCTCAGGAAGGAAGAACATGGTTGCTTAGCTGCCTACGTGTATGGTCAATTTTTTTTTTCTTTTGGTTTCTCCTTAGTCTAAAGACTTGGATTTTTTTCCCTATTTGATTGAACAAACTTCTTTGTTTCAGTGAAAGATATGGGAATTCGAATGATGCTGTTGAATGTGATGAGAATTGGGATTGTTCACCCGGTGGCTCTAAGGCTACTAAAGATGATGACAAAGAGTTAGGCTTAGGCCCAGAGAACATCACTTGTGAAAGTGTTACTTGCGAGCTTTCAGGTAGTTTTTCATGCTGGAGAACGATAGCTTCTCTTTTACCAATTGCTCAGATTAGCAAATGTTCTACCTCTCATCTTCAAAAGCTTGCTTCTACTTTCGTTTCCGAGTGTCCGGAAGATCATATTTTAGCCTCTCTACATCGCCTGATTGATGGAAAGTCATCTGGACAAGAAACCCAAAGTTTCCTTCGTCTTCTTGGGTTACCGTTGTTAGAGGAGAAAAGCAAGCTTCAATTTCTCAGGCATCCAAATCTGTCACCGGTTTTAGGATTTCTGACATCATCTGATTGTTTGGTCTCAGTGCTCCCCAAAGCCCCATTTACATTGGAAAACATTCTCCACTACAGTCCCAATGCTATAAAGTCAGAGTGGCATAGAAATTTTATTATATATCAGCTGTTGTCTGTGTTAGTTCACTTGCATGGGTTGAGGATCTCCCATGGGGACATTCGTCCGTCAAACATATTCTTGTCCGATTCCTTATGGAGTTGGTTAAAGATCTATAGCAAGCCTGATTTAGGCTCTGGAGATGCCAATTCATCTGCTTCAAGAAGAAGATGGTGCGTTGAGGATTGTTATACTTCTGGCCTTTATGCTGATCTTAAAATTTCTTCACATTTGGACTGGCAGACTATCTTTGATAAATGGTGGAAGGGAGGGGTAAGCAATTTTGAGTATTTACTCTTCTTAAACAAACTAGCAGGTCGAAGGTGGGGGGACCACACATTTCATCCAGTAATGCCATGGGTCATAGATTTCAGCAAAAAACCTGAAAATGATAGTGACTCAGGCTGGCGGGATTTAAGAAAAAGCAAATGGAGGTTGGCAAAAGGAGATGAACAATTAGATTTTACCTATTCGACATTTGAGATTCCGCATCATGTTTCAGATGAATGTCTGTCTGAGTTGGCTGTTTGCAGCTACAAAGCTAGGAGACTGCCACTGAGTGTCCTGCGAAAGGCAGTTCGTTCCGTATACGAACCTAATGAGTATCCCTCTGACATGCAAAGGCTTTATGATTGGACCCCTGACGAGTGCATCCCTGAGTTTTACTGCGACTCCCGCATCTTTTGCTCCCTTCATCCTAGTATGTCTGATTTGGCTGTACCTCCATGGGCAAGCAGCCCCGAGGAGTTCATTAGATTGCATCGAGATGCGTTGGAAAGCCCCCATGTCTCATCTCTAATACATCACTGGATTGATATTACTTTTGGTTACAAAATGTCAGGAAAGGCTGCTATTACTGCAAAGAATGTTATGTTGTCTTCATCTGAGCCGACAGTACCAAGGTCGGTTGGACGCCGACAACTTTTTTTCCGGCCTCATCCGGTGCGCCTGCGTTTTTCCCGCGAGAAGGAACAAAGTAGAAATGAACTAGAAATGCATACGTTTCATGGCTTTGGGGTGGACAATAAGAGGTCCGTCATCCTCGAAGCTGATGATTATTTGGAAGAAACGGAAGAGGCATCTGCATTTTCTGAACATGCATCACATCTAAGTGCAAAATATAACGTGTATCAAAACTTGGATAAGTCTCCTTTGCATGAATCTAACAGTGAAAACGCTAACAAGGCTGATGCTAGTCTTTTTGGAACTTCAAAAAACAATAGTCTACCATCCAATCTATGTTTGAATTATCTTCTGGAGCATATAGAGGTGAGAGACGAAGTTTCTATAAAACCTCAGGACTTGTTACTATGGCGGCAAGATTTCTGCCTAAGAAAGGACATCGCAGGGGATATTTTCTCTATTGGCTGTGTCTTGGCGGAACTTTATTTGATGAAGCCGCTTTTTAACTCGGTGTCTCTGTCTACCTATTTAGAAGGCGGTGAATTGCCTGAATTAATCAAGGAACTTCCTCCTCCTACAAAGGTACTTGTTGAAGCATGTGTTGAACGAGATTGGAGAAGGTATGTTGTTTTACCCTTTCTCAGTAAACCCTGGTCATCTTTGATACTTCATTGTGTTTATGAGTCTCTGTGTGCTACATGGTGATAATAAAAATATGTAGTAACACATTTTCTCTTTTTTAGATGTGTGACTGACTTTGTACTTTCTCTTCCTTTCGAAAAATTTAGGAGGCCCTCAGCAAAGAGTCTTTTGAACTCTCCGTATTTCTCAGCCACAGTGAAGTCAGCTTACTTATTTGCTGCTCCACTTCACCTTTTGGCCAAGGGTGGAACACGCTTGTATTATGCTGCTAGTTTTGCCAAACAGGGGGCCTTCAAAGTAATGGGAACATTTGTGGCTGAGATGTGTGCTGCGTACTGTTTGCCACTGGTGACGACACTATTATCTGACCACGAGTGTGAATGGGCTTATGTACTTATCAAGGAGTTCACAAAATATTTGACACCAATAGCTGTGCAAAGACTTGTCTTGCCTTCTATCCAGAAGATCTTAATGGTACGCATATTTTGTTGGTTCCCGATGGAGTTTGTTAATCTAAATTTATGTGTGATTAGAATATCAGCTTCTTGTTAAGTTTCAGTTATTGTCTCCTGACAGAGTATCATATGCTCAGACGACAGGTTACTCGCATTTGAAAGTTTCTCTTCTTCAAGATTCGTTTGTGAGGGAACTATGGAATCGGATTGGAAAGAGAGTATATCTTGAAATGATTCATCCTTTAATCATATCAAACTTGTATAATTCTCCGGACAAGATTTCGGCATCTGCAGCTTCTGTGCTGCTGATTGGCTCCAGCGAAGAGCTTGGCGCCCCTGTTACAGTCCATCAGGTGAGACTCCTGTTCGTGTCCTCCAATTATTTTTAATATACCTTTCATCCGGTATGTTGTGTTTCTGAGATTCTGGTTTGGATGCTGACTTTTCCCTTAATACAGACTATACTGCCTCTGATTAATTACTTCGGAAAAGGACTATGTACTGATGGGATTGAGGTGCTGGTTAGAATTGGTACACTCTATTTGTTGGTACAAGCAACTTAGGTCTATTTGGATGATTCATACTTAGCTAAGTGATTGTTGTGTTGTAATTTTTTCAGGGAGACTGTTGGGCGTGAATTTCATTGTCAAACAGATGATGCCGTTGCTTGAACATGTTGTTTGTTTCTGTATCGATCTTTCTGCTATGAAGAAACCAGAGCCTGTTCACAGCTGGTGTTCTTTAGCACTGACCGATTGCCTAATCACACTCGATGGTTTAGTTGCTCTTATATCCGACGAGTTGCTCATCCATGAACTGACCAAAGTATGTTTAATAATATTGCACTGTCTATCTTTACTGTAGTTCTATATTGAAGCACTTAAACTTTTCTTCTGTTGTGGCTTGTCTTATCTTCACGCAGGGTCGGTTGTGCCTAAACGTAAGAGTGCTTATGCAGAAAAATCTAGAGTTGCGGGTCCTTCAGGTATTCTTGATTTTTTAATTTTTTAATCAGTATTGAGATTAATCATGTATAGTCAAGATGAACAACCTGGTTTAAGTTGTCATTGAGTGTCTCACTCTAAATGTTGAAAGAAGATTGACTCCAAAAATAATATTAGCTAAATTTTTAAGGGCTCGGTTGTAGAGTTCGTTATATTGGTACTTCCACTGCGAGGCATGCATTAATGCCTTATTTTTAAGAGGAATCATCAGTACACCTCTTTACTGCTAATTGCAAGTATATGGAATATCTTTTAACATCCTTTTAAATTTTGTATTCTCCAATGATCCAGTTTGCTGCAACGTCCCTGATGTCAATTTGCCAACGGATTGGACAAGAGTTGACTGCATTGCATGTCCTTCCTCAGTTAAAGGAGCTCTTCGATGAGTTTGCTTTCTCTGAGAAAAGTACAGATGCATCTGACTCTTTAAGCTGGAAGATCAGGACTAGCAAACAAAATTTGCATCCAGAATCTTCAATCAAAAGCCGTATGGATATTGTGTGCGTGTTTCACCTGAACCATCAGTGAATAACCTTCGTATGATTCCGTATATGTCCTAACATTGTAGGATTATAGGTTGCTTCTCTATCCTTCTTTCGCTGCACTTCTTGGTATGGAGAAATTACGTCAGGGTTGTCCGACTTGGCTTCTCCTCGAGCAATATCTGCTAAAGCATCATAACTGGAAGGTATCCTTCCTTCAACTATAGAAGAACTCTGGGCTTCTGTTGCAATAATATCTGATATACAGATTTCCATTGAGCTATTGACATTTATCACTGAATCTATCGTAATTCAGTGGGAATACACAGGACGATCATCTCGATATAATATGGAAGCTAGGCCTGTGGTAAACAAGGGCCCTCCATCTAAGCACACTTCTAGGAATCAGCTCAACGGATCTGGACGCTATGTTCCCCAGTCGCAGGGGTTAAGAGATTCCAATCACGTGAAACCTCAAATACATGTCCCAGTTGAAGGACAAGAAGTAGTCTTAAACCCTATTGTGCATGACCCTTGGTCATGGTTTCCTAGTCCAGTAACTTGTTGGGATGGGCTTGACATTGGGCGTTTTGGAAACCAAAAAGATGAGCAACGATGGAAAATTAGAGCAACTGTTTTGTCTTCAGCTCATGCCCATCACGGAGCTCTGAGATCTTTAGTAGTTTCTGAAGATGAGTGTACAGTTTTCACCTCAGGTATTGATCCAGGGTTCAAGGGAAGTGTTCAGAAGTGGGAACTAGCAAGCTTAAGCTGTGTCTCTGGGTATCATGCCCATGAAGAGGTTGGTTCCTTGGATTACTATAGCTTTTCTTCAGCGCTGTTTTGTTTTGTTACTTAGAAAATAGGAAGTATGCATCTAATTTTTTGTTGTGTATTTTAGGTTGTTAATGACATCAGTATTCTGTCTTCCACCGGAAAGATAGCATCTTGTGACGGAACTATACATGTGTGGAACAGCCAAACCGGGAAACTAATATATTTGTTCTCCGAGTCACCATCGGATGAACAAGCTTCCTCATATCCGTCATCAAAGAATAATTCCAATCAGTTTAATAGACATGCGTCACATGGGTTATCTAGTGGGATATTCGATGAGAGCTTGTATACATGTATGCATTATTTAGAGTACATGGATCAGCTTGTTGTTGGAACCGGATCCGGTGCCCTCAGGTAAAATAGTATCCACTACACTTAAAATCAAAACATTTAAACACTAGCGATAATAATATGCACCTATTTCCACTGTACAATTCAGGTTTATCGATCTAGCAGGAGGCCAGAAGCTTCAACTTTGGAGAGGAGAATCTGTTGAATCTGGATTTACTTCTCTTGTTTCTGCTCTTTGTTCAGGAGGGTCTCAAACAAAACATGGAGACGGAGCATCAGTATCACCTTCTTGGATTGCAGCTGGTTTTAGTTCTGGCCAGTGTAGGCTATTTGACTTGAGGGAAAGTGGTGTTATTTCCTCCTGGAGAGCTCACCACGGATACGTGACTAAGGTGAATTAAGCTTTTTGTCCCTCCCAAAACGAATATATACACTCCTAAAACCAATATGGCCTGCCTTCTCATTGTCGAACATTTCTTTCTTGCAGTTAGCGGCACCTGAGAGCCATTTACTTGTCTCCAGCTCTCTTGACAAAACTCTACGGATCTGGGACTTGAGGAAGTGAGTGAAACAATCATCACGGTTTATTTATTTTCTTGTAAGTTTACATGTAAGAACAACGGGTTTATTATCTTTCTGGTAAAACAGGAGCTGGACACCAGCGCCTTTTGTTGTTAAAGGACACAACGACGGCGTATCAGGTTTCTCCATCTGGGGGAAAGACGTTATCTCCATCTCAAGAAACAACATTGGGATTTTCTCACTGTCAAAGTCACAAGACGAGGTAGTTTCTCACTCCTTATCGAGATTCATTTCACATAATGAGTTTTAAGTTATAACTAAACACGCCTTGATCAGTTTGGCTACATGCCTAAACTAAGATTAGAATAATATGAGTGAACCAAATTGTTTTTCAGTCGGTTTATGCACAGAATTTTCGAGAAATTAAGATCAAATATGTGAGAATGACATGTTTTTTTTCCAATTGACAGGAGGAGCAACAGCAGCAGCATCAGCGGATTATACCACAGAAACTGTATATGGCGGATAAGGGAGGAAGAATCAGATCGGATTTATCGACCATTTGTGTTTTACCATTCTCCAGATTGTTCATCGTTGGAGCACATGATGGTTACTTGAGAATCTGTTGTTGAAATTATATACCATATAATTGTTTTTACAAATTCTACAGCCTATATATAATCTTTTAAGCTTTTTTTTGTGTGTGTGTTGGATAGTGCTACGGATGATCACTGATACGATTGTGATCAACGAGATAAAGAGGATTTGTTTTATCAGTGGCTAATGAGAAGTGACTAAATGTATTTTACTTTTCTCTGTTTTTACAAGAGAAACTGTTGTAGTTATTCTCTGCTTAAAAAAAGACCACATTAATCTAACCACAAGACATCAAACTGATGAAAGGTCCGGTTTCACCAATCACAATCGAAGCAATGTTGGCTAGTACCTGAAGTGGGATCACAATCATCAACACGTTCTTCTCTTTCTCCTGTAAGAAAGGCTTCAAAAACGACCAGCCTGTTTCGATCAAAATGATCACGGTGAAGAGCAGAACGACACGGATGAATTGGAAGATGTAGAAGAGGATGTCCCAGCCATGAGGCGTCCCTGTGATCTTCACGTAATGTTTGTCTTCAGCTGCACGAATCAGATTTAGTGATTTGATTAGAAGCAGACCTGCCATGAGGAGATGAATACGATGAACGACTCTCTTGTTGGTCCAGCAGGTGTAGCTCCATTATCTTTGATGGTTGTAACAATAATAGCATAATTGTCGTCTTCCGTGAACGAAACAAATACAACAGGAATTGGTTACTGATTAACGAACAAAGAAGAAGATAGAGATCGAAATCAATTAGGACAAAAACAACAAAGAAAAAAACAAAACGACAAAGCTGAGGTGAGACAACTGTTAGGGTTTCGGCTTTCATATCATGTCAAATACGAGCGTAATGAGGAAAAAATTTCGCCGCCACTTTCCATATATATATTTTTTACTTATATATAATGCCTCTTGATATAGCTAGGTCCAGTTCAAAAAAAAAAGAGATATAGCTAGGTCATAATATTAGTTTCAACATCTCTCTCTAAGGTTCGATCATGCTTTCATCAGTTTCTATCCCTATCGAACTCATCCTCCAGATATTATCGAGATTGCCTTCAAAGTCAATTGCAAGGTTTCATTGTGTGTCGAAGCTATGGGCATCACTACTTGCTCGTCCATACTTCACAAAGTTATTCCTGACTAGATCATCGGCTCAGCCGCGTCTCTTATTCGCCATCGAAGAAGAGGGTCAGTGGAGCATCTTCTCGCTTCCTCAGCATCAATGTCCATATGAGAATTCGTCGTCGTCGTCTCTTGTAGTAGCCGCAGAATTTCATATGAAGTTCCCTCCAGAGGGTATGCTGATCTATCCTCGTGATGACCGACAATTTGCTTGTGGCTATGCCTCTGGTTTGATCTATTTTTATGCTATGTGGTCCAAAGAGGAGAAAGGAGTGCCTGTGATATGTAACCCTAAAACGGGACGGTACGAGACTTTACCTTATATTCATAGGTACAGAAAAGCATCTAGTTTTTTCGGGTTTGATCCAGTTGATAAGCAATTCAAAGTATTGTTCATGGCTTATCCATCTTGTTGTGATGACAATAGAATTATGACAATAGGAACTAGAGAAATGAGGTGGAGAAAGATCGAATGTTCTGTAAGACATGAGAATGTGAGTGAAGGGATATGCATCAATGGGGTTTTGTATTACTTAGCTGGAATTGAAACCTCGTCTGAGGAGACGCCTTGTGATCTTGTAATAGTTTGCTTCGATGTTAGGTCTGAGACATTCAAGTTTATTTACCAAGAAAGCTTATGTGAATTGATAAACTACAAGGGTAAGTTAGGTGTGATTTATTATGATGATTATGCTGGTGATGCCATTGAGTTGCGTGTGTGGGTTTTAGAGGATGTCAAGAAACATGAATGGTCGAAATATTCGTACACGTTGAGGGATGATAAATTCCTTCTTCATAAAGTTTCTGTTGTTGGAGTGATTTCTACGGGTGAAATTGTGTTGTCCATGGGTGATTATACATCTAAGAAACCCTTTTATGTTTTCTACTTCAATCCCGAAAGGAACACTCTCCAATGTGTTGAAATCCAAGGTTTTGGAGTGTTCCATTATCCTAGTAGAGTCCACGTCTTTGTAGACGATTGTAGTAGATTCTACGCCTTTGCAGACCAGGCAGAGGATCTTAATGCTAACGATCAAAAGCTACTCAAGTCAAGCATTTATGCTCCATATACAAAAGACTCAGAAGAAGAAGCAGAAAAAGAATATGATAATAGAGGTGTTCCTTGTTTTTATGGTTTTAAGAAGAAGAAGAAGAAGAAAGAAGATGAAGAAGATGATTGATGATGAAGAAGAAGAAAGCAGGAGATGAAGATAGAGACTTAAGTGAAAGCAATGGGCATGTCATTTTGTGATTTCATCTATGCGTTTATGCTCTTTAGTTATGTACTCTCTTTATAACTGTTTTAATAAATCGAACTTTTCTTTTCAAATTCCATCTCTCACCAGTCTGACACCATGGAACCATCATCAAAACCTTCAAAGTTGTTAATTGCAGAATTAGTACTCTCCAAACACCAGTCACCCAATATTGAAGTATCAAAATCGAAATCTATGAGTTGATCAATATCAAACTCTTGATCCAAGCTTCCTGTTAAAACGTTGTTGTTGTTGTTGTTCTCTTTCGGAACACAAAAGCTTTCACAAATCTCCTTGATCTGATCCTGCTCTTCAGTTAGGGTTTGATCTTCACTGTTGGAATTAGCAGGTAGATCATCATCTTCATCCAAGAGTACTGTTGTCGGAGAATTGGATTGGAGAGTTTGGGTTTTTTGATCCGCGGGATGTTGTAAAACGGCATCGCTGGAAAGCTCTTCGAGATTTGTCAACATCCTCGACATGGAGTTGACCGCGTCCGTCAATTGTTCCCGATTATTAGATTTAAGAAGACGCTCGTCCTCAAACCACAAGTCTAACCCTAGTTCCTTTCGAGCCATACAGATCCCAATGTCCTCATGCTCCCTCGTCGTCTCTTCCCGAACAGGACGATGTCCCGTTAGATAAGCAGAGACGATGGAATCAACAGAAGTGTGTCCAAACGAGTAGAAGGAGACGTTTGAGTTCGAAGAAAGAGGAGTCACTAGAACAGCGATCTGTGCGTCGGTGAGAAGATGAAATCGATTACAGACTGGTGATAGATGGAATTTGAAAAGAAAAGAAAATTTTTTGGGTCATGGGTTAATATGGTCCGACCGGATCGGATTCGACCATATTTGATGATAATTTAAAATAATATATATAATATGTTATTAATTTCAAACTATCAAATAAGACACTTCAATAATCATAATTTTTAAAAACATATGTAACAATTATTAAAAAAATACTTTAAAAGTTTAAATGTTAAATAATAACGCTTCGACATATTTAAAAGATGTTGAGACCTAGACCCAAAGAAGCTCTGAAACACTTTAAATAGATAATTTATCTTCAAAACATATTGTTTACCAACATATACATCATGCCTCTTATATACATAGTTTTTACTTTATACTAGATTTTGACCCGCGCTTAGAAAGCGCGGGTTTATTTTCTTTATAAATTTTAATTTTTTTGTTTATTTTGTTCATAGTAATTTAGATTTTTAATTATGTAATCTAATTTTGATTATAATTGTTTAACACGTATTATAAAAAAGTGAGTTAATAATTTAGATTATTTTAAAAATGAATTGTGTGTTATTTGGGAAGAGATACTAAAATAACGATTTCGCATTATATATTTTAATCCGTGTTGTATAGTAAGATCATGATTTGAATATATATATATATATATATATATATATATATATATATATATATATATGTGTGTGTGTGTGAAAACAACCATTGTAAAAGTTATGTGGTATAAGTTTAATATATATATATATATATATCTGTGTGTGTGAAAATAACCATTGTAAAATTTATGTGGTATAAGTTTAATTTTATTGCATTTATCTAAATATTATGTTATATAACAATAGATAATTATAAAAAATTATTATGTTTTATATTTAATAATTAAATATTTACGAAAGTAGAAACAAAACTATATATATATTTAACACATGTTGTAATGGTATATATAATTTTCAAATTTTATTGAACAACCCGTTAAAAACTGCATTCAAACATAAAGTATAATTTAACGCCTCAAATATTTGAATAATATAAATATGGAATAATTTTAATATTTTTATTAAGTTTAAAATATATCAACTGAAATTATTTAATATATATATATGTATATATATATATATATTAAACTAATGCGTAGATTTTTTAAAGAAAATTTATAATCGAAATTGGCTAAATTATTTTTCAACCCATTCAATGATTTAAATATTTTTCAATTTGATGGAAGAACCGGCTAAAAAGTGCAATCGTAAAAACATCAATCATAATATGTATATATATATATATTTTTGAAACAAAAATAAAGAAGATATTAGAATATATTATAAATATATTTTGAATTAAATAATAAATTGTAGAATATTAACTTATATATATATATAACTTAATTATGATTGATTTAATAACTTAATTATGCTTGATTTTATTTCTTTAAGTTAAATTTTAGTAAAGAATAATTTATAATATTTATTTTAATATTAATTTTGAAATTACTTATTATTTTACTAAATTTTTGAAAAAGATATTTGTTAGATATGATTATGATAGAAAAAGGAAAACAAAAGATATTATAAGATATTATGAATAAATCAAATATAAATTGTTTTACAGTTTTACCCTTAATGAAGGATACAATTCTTAATAAAATCAAGGGCAAATTTCGGAAACAACATTTATGTATCATGGCCAAACTCTAATTTTTTAATAGTATTGATGTTATTCGTCTATTAAGAGAAGAGATAAGATATAATAATATATTTAATCTTAATTTTTAATAAATATTTAAAAATAATATAGTTATATTTGATTGTTTAGGAAAGAAAAAGTAGTTAACAAAATATAAAACAATATTTTTTATAAAATCCGGTTTGATACGGTTCAATGGGTTGCCGGTTTCCGGTTTTTTGATGGTCCAATCCGATTTCTTAACCGGTTCAACTGTCATTGGGTTTTATAATCAACCCAACCCGGGTATGCATCCGGTTCGCGGTTCAATCCGGTCCGACCACCGGGTTGGTCCGGTTTTAAAAACACTGGCCGCCACTTTCCATATATAATATTTTTACTTATATATATATATATATATATATATATATATATAATGGTAGCTAGGCCTCTTCATATAGCTAGGTCATAATATTAGTTTCAACATCTCTCTCTAAGGTTCGATCATGCTTTCATCAGTTTCTATCCCTATCGAACTCATCCTCCAGATATTATCGAGATTGCCTTCAAAGTCAATTGCAAGGTTTCATTGTGTGTCGAAGCTATGGGCATCACTACTTGTTCGTCCATATTTCACAGAGTTATTCCTGACTAGATCATCGGCTCAGCCGCGTCTCTTATTCGCCATCGAAGAAGAGGGTCAGTGGAGCATCTTCTCGCTTCCTCAGCATCAATGTCCATATGAGAATTCGTCGCCGTCTCTTCTATTAGCCGCAGAATTTCATATGAAGTTCCCTCCAGAGGGTATGCTGATCTATCCTCGTGATGACCGACAATTTGCATGTGGCTATGCCTCTGGTTTGATCTATTTTTATGCTATGTGGTCCAAAGAGGAGAAAGGAGTGCCTGTGATATGTAACCCTAAAACGGGACGGTACGAGACTTTGCCTTATATTTATAGGTACAGAAAAGCATCTAGTTTTTTCGGGTTTGATCCAGTTGATAAGCAATTCAAAGTATTGTTTATGGCTTATCCATGTTGTTGTGATGACAATAGAATTATGACAATAGGAACTAGAGAAATGAGGTGGAGAAAGATCGAATGTTCTGTGAGACATGAGAATGTGAGTGAAGGGATATGCATCAATGGGGTTTTGTATTACTTAGCTGGAATTCAAACCTCGTCTGAGGAGATGCCTTGTGATCTTGTAATAGTTTGCTTTGATGTTAGGTCTGAGACATTCAAGTTTATTTACCAAGAAAGCTTATGTGAATTGATAAACTACAAGGGTAAGTTAGGTGTGATTTATTATGATGATTATGCTGGTGATGCCATTGAGTTGCGTGTGTGGGTTTTAGAGGATGTCAAGAAACATGAATGGTCGAAATATTCGTACACGTTGAGGGATGATAAATTCCTTCTTCATAAAGTTTCTGTTGTTGGAGTGATTTCTACGGGTGAAATTGTGTTGTCCATGGGTGATTATACATCTAAGAAACCCTTTTATGTTTTCTACTTCAATCCCGAAAGGAACACTCTCCAATGTGTTGAAATCCAAGGTTTTGGAGTGTTCCATTATCCTAGTAGAGTCCACGTCTTTGTAGACGATTGTAGTAGATTCTACGCCTTTGCAGACCAGGCAGAGGATCTTAATGCTAACGATCAAAAGCTACTCAAGTCAAGCATTTATGCTCCATATACAAAAGACTCAGAAGAAGAAGCAGAAAAAGAATATGATAATAGAGGTGTTCCTTGTTTTTATGGTTTTAAGAAGAAGAAGAAGAAGAAAGAAGATGAAGAAGATGATTGATGATGAAGAAGAAGAAAGCAGGAGATGAAGATAGAGACTTAAGTGAAAGCAATGGGCATGTCATTTTGTGATTTCATCTATGCGTTTATGCTCTTTAGTTATGTACTCTCTTTATAACTGTTTTAATAAATCGAACTTTTCTTTTCAAATTCCATCTCTCACCAGTCTGACACCATGGAACCATCATCAAAACCTTCAAAGTTGTTAATTGCAGAATTAGTACTCTCCAAACACCAGTCACCCAATATTGAAGTATCAAAATCGAAATCTATGAGTTGATCAATATCAAACTCTTGATCCAAGCTTCCTGTTAAAACGTTGTTGTTGTTGTTGTTCTCTTTCGGAACACAAAAGCTTTCACAAATCTCCTTGATCTGATCCTGCTCTTCAGTTAGGGTTTGATCTTCACTGTTGGAATTAGCAGGTAGATCATCATCTTCATCCAAGAGTACTGTTGTCGGAGAATTGGATTGGAGAGTTTGGGTTTTTTGATCCGCGGGATGTTGTAAAACGGCATCGCTGGAAAGCTCTTCGAGATTTGTCAACATCCTCGACATGGAGTTGACCGCGTCCGTCAATTGTTCCCGATTATTAGATTTAAGAAGACGCTCGTCCTCAAACCACAAGTCTAACCCTAGTTCCTTTCGAGCCATACAGATCCCAATGTCCTCATGCTCCCTCGTCGTCTCTTCCCGAACAGGACGATGTCCCGTTAGATAAGCAGAGACGATGGAATCAACAGAAGTGTGTCCAAACGAGTAGAAGGAGACGTTTGAGTTCGAAGAAAGAGGAGTCACTAGAACAGCGATCTGTGCGTCGGTGAGAAGATGAAATCGATTACAGACTGGTGATAGATGGAATTTGAAAAGAAAAGAAAATTTTTTGGGTCATGGGTTAATATGGTCCGACCGGATCGGATTCGACCATATTTGATGATAATTTAAAATAATATATATAATATGTTATTAATTTCAAACTATCAAATAAGACACTTCAATAATCATAATTTTTAAAAACATATGTAACAATTATTAAAAAAATACTTTAAAAGTTTAAATGTTAAATAATAACGCTTCGACATATTTAAAAGATGTTGAGACCTAGACCCAAAGAAGCTCTGAAACACTTTAAATAGATAATTTATCTTCTTTTTTTTTTTTTTTTTTGGTCAGAGATAATTTATCTTCAAAACATATTGTTTACCAACATATACATCATGCCTCTTATATACATAGTTTTTACTTTATACTAGATTTTGACCCGCGCTTAGAAAGCGCGGGTTTATTTTCTTTATAAATTTTAATTTTTTTGTTTATTTTGTTCATAGTAATTTAGATTTTTAATTATGTAATCTAATTTTGATTATAATTGTTTAACACGTATTATAAAAAAGTGAGTTAATAATTTAGATTATTTTAAAAATGAATTGTGTGTTATTTGGGAAGAGATACTAAAATAACGATTTCGCATTATATATTTTAATCCGTGTTGTATAGTAAGATCATGATTTGAATATATATATATATATATATATATATGTGTGTGTGTGTGAAAACAACCATTGTAAAAGTTATGTGGTATAAGTTTAATATATATATATATATATATATATCTGTGTGTGTGAAAATAACCATTGTAAAATTTATGTGGTATAAGTTTAATTTTATTGCATTTATCTAAATATTATGTTATATAACAATAGATAATTATAAAAAATTATTATGTTTTATATTTAATAATTAAATATTTACGAAAGTAGAAACAAAACTATATATATATTTAACACATGTTGTAATGGTATATATAATTTTCAAATTTTATTGAACAACCCGTTAAAAACTGCATTCAAACATAAAGTATAATTTAACGCCTCAAATATTTGAATAATATAAATATGGAATAATTTTAATATTTTTATTAAGTTTAAAATATATCAACTGAAATTATTTAATATATATATATATATATATATATATATATTAAACTAATGCGTAGATTTTTTAAAGAAAATTTATAATCGAAATTGGCTAAATTATTTTTCAACCCATTCAATGATTTAAATATTTTTCAATTTGATGGAAGAACCGGCTAAAAAGTGCAATCGTAAAAACATCAATCATAATATGTATATATATATATATATATATATTTTTGAAACAAAAATAAAGAAGATATTAGAATATATTATAAATATATTTTGAATTAAATAATAAATTGTAGAATATTAACTTATATATATATATATAACTTAATTATGATTGATTTAATAACTTAATTATGCTTGATTTTATTTCTTTAAGTTAAATTTTAGTAAAGAATAATTTATAATATTTATTTTAATATTAATTTTGAAATTACTTATTATTTTACTAAATTTTTGAAAAAGATATTTGTTAGATATGATTATGATAGAAAAAGGAAAACAAAAGATATTATAAGATATTATGAATAAATCAAATATAAATTGTTTTACAGTTTTACCCTTAATGAAGGATACAATTCTTAATAAAATCAAGGGCAAATTTCGGAAACAACATTTATGTATCATGGCCAAACTCTAATTTTTTAATAGTATTGATGTTATTCGTCTATTAAGAGAAGAGATAAGATATAATAACATATTTAATCTTAATTTTTAATAAATATTTAAAAATAATATAGTTATATTTGATTGTTTAGGAAAGAAAAAGTAGTTAACAAAATATAAAACAATATTTTTTATAAAATCCGGTTTGATACGGTTCAATGGGTTGCCGGTTTCCGGTTTTTTGATGGTCCAATCCGATTTCTTAACCGGTTCAACTGTCATTGGGTTTTATAATCAACCCAACCCGGGTATGCATCCGGTTCGCGGTTCAATCCGGTCCGACCACCGGGTTGGTCCGGTTTTAAAAACACTGGCCGCCACTTTCCATATATAATATTTTTACTTATATATATATATATATATATATATATATATATATAATGGTAGCTAGGCCTCTTCATATAGCTAGGTCATAATATTAGTTTCAACATCTCTCTCTAAGGTTCGATCATGCTTTCATCAGTTTCTATCCCTATCGAACTCATCCTCCAGATATTATCGAGATTGCCTTCAAAGTCAATTGCAAGGTTTCATTGTGTGTCGAAGCTATGGGCATCACTACTTGTTCGTCCATATTTCACAGAGTTATTCCTGACTAGATCATCGGCTCAGCCGCGTCTCTTATTCGCCATCGAAGAAGAGGGTCAGTGGAGCATCTTCTCGCTTCCTCAGCATCAATGTCCATATGAGAATTCGTCGCCGTCTCTTCTATTAGCCGCAGAATTTCATATGAAGTTCCCTCCAGAGGGTATGCTGATCTATCCTCGTGATGACCGACAATTTGCATGTGGCTATGCCTCTGGTTTGATCTATTTTTATGCTATGTGGTCCAAAGAGGAGAAAGGAGTGCCTGTGATATGTAACCCTAAAACGGGACGGTACGAGACTTTGCCTTATATTTATAGGTACAGAAAAGCATCTAGTTTTTTCGGGTTTGATCCAGTTGATAAGCAATTCAAAGTATTGTTTATGGCTTATCCATGTTGTTGTGATGACAATAGAATTATGACAATAGGAACTAGAGAAATGAGGTGGAGAAAGATCGAATGTTCTGTGAGACATGAGAATGTGAGTGAAGGGATATGCATCAATGGGGTTTTGTATTACTTAGCTGGAATTCAAACCTCGTCTGAGGAGATGCCTTGTGATCTTGTAATAGTTTGCTTTGATGTTAGGTCTGAGACATTCAAGTTTATTTACCAAGAAAGCTTATGTGAATTGATAAACTACAAGGGTAAGTTAGGTGTGATTTATTATGATGATTATGCTGGTGATGCCATTGAGTTGCGTGTGTGGGTTTTAGAGGATGTCAAGAAACATGAATGGTCGAAATATTCGTACACGTTGAGGGATGATAAATTCCTTCTTCATAAAGTTTCTGTTGTTGGAGTGATTTCTACGGGTGAAATTGTGTTGTCCATGGGTGATTATACATCTAAGAAACCCTTTTATGTTTTCTACTTCAATCCCGAAAGGAACACTCTCCAATGTGTTGAAATCCAAGGTTTTGGAGTGTTCCATTATCCTAGTAGAGTCCACGTCTTTGTAGACGATTGTAGTAGATTCTACGCCTTTGCAGACCAGGCAGAGGATCTTAATGCTAACGATCAAAAGCTACTCAAGTCAAGCATTTATGCTCCATATACAAAAGACTCAGAAGAAGAAGCAGAAAAAGAATATGATAATAGAGGTGTTCCTTGTTTTTATGGTTTTAAGAAGAAGAAGAAGAAGAAAGAAGATGAAGAAGATGATTGATGATGAAGAAGAAGAAAGCAGGAGATGAAGATAGAGACTTAAGTGAAAGCAATGGGCATGTCATTTTGTGATTTCATCTATGCGTTTATGCTCTTTAGTTATGTACTCTCTTTATAACTGTTTTAATAAATCGAACTTTTCTTTTCAAATTCCATCTCTCACCAGTCTCTAATCGATAACATACCTATGTGCTGTAATGAACTCAAAATATCGATTGTAGAGTTACATATTGATGCTGTGTTAAACAAAAGGTGTATATATTGACGAGACAAGTTCCAATCACTTAAAACCTCAGATACATGTCCCAGTTGAAGGACAAGAAGTAGTCTTAAACCCTTTTGTGCATCTTGTGACATAACTATACATGTGTGGAACAGCCAAACCGGGAAACTAATATATCTGTTGAACCTGGGTTTACTTCTCTCGTATCTGCTCTTTGTTGAGGAGGGTCTCAAACAAAATTGAATTGTGAAGAACACTACATGGACCCAAAATTGGCAACTGAGTAAAGCTATATAAAAGTATGGAACGTCTGTAACAATAGAATTTCGATGTAAAGAAGAACAAAATTTAACAAGAAAAAGGTTGCAAATATTAGACGACGTTAACATAAGACATACTCTTGTGTCTTCAAAGAGCTTTCATCAACATAAAAAGGATAAATCTTTGCGTACTTTACCGATAAAAATCCTCCATTTTTTCAAAGCTCAAACTCTTCATCTCTAAGCGCTAAAGCAGCAGCTTCTTCTTCCTCATCATCAACAGCAAAGTATTCATTCTTCTCCTCAGGCCTAAACATATAAAACATGATCACATAGAACACCAAACTCACTATCTCCTCCGCTGCAAAACTCACCCACTGGTACTTATAAGCTGCAATCGTTTTAAGCGCAAACACCACGATTCTCGTGAAGTAGAGATACCCGATGACAACAATGTAGAACTGTCTGAACAGTGTCAGCTTCGACAAGTTTCTTGCCGCTTTACCATCGGTTTTCGAGGTTTCTCTCAAGGATCGAATCGACCATACGATAGGGAAGATAATAGCACAGCAACAGATGATATCAACCAGCAAGAAAACTTGGTTCCATGTGACCCAATCCTTAATGAAAGGTCCAGTTTCACCAATCACAATCGAAGCAATGTTGGCTAGTACCTGAAGTGGGATCACAATCATCAACACATTCTTCTCTTTCTCTTGCAAGAAAGGCTTCAAAAACGACCAGCCAGTTCCGATCAAAATGATCACGGTGAAGAGAAGAACGACACGGATGAATTGGAAGATGTAGAAGAGGATGTCCCAGCCATGAGGCGTCCCTGTGATCTTCACGTAATGTTTGTCTTCAGCTGCACAAATCAGATTTAAGGATTTGATTAGAAGCAGACCTGCCATGAGGAGATGGATACGATGAACGGTTCTCTTGTTGGTCCAGCAGATATAGCTCCAGTAGCCGAGGAAAGTGACGTAGCAGAGGAAGAAGAAAGAGTAGAGACTTGGTAACTGGGTGGATCCGGCGGGTAAATAGTCCTTAGATCCGTTCGGATCTTTGTTGTACATCTCCGTACGAACCGCCATGGAAACTTTAGTTTCAGGGGCGCAATTCGCGAAGAAGAGAGAGTACTCGTTGGGAGAAGTGACCGGGTAAGAATGGTTGAATCGGGAATTCGGCGGAGGAGATAGATCTCTGAACGTGAAGAGATGTGTAACGTAGTGAGAATCCAGAACGCAGAATCTAGGGTTCTGCTGGATCTCGAGGAGCACCTGGAGAAGGGATTCTTCCGAGAGGAGGAAGAATCCGAGTCGGGATGGCTCCGGATTCGGATCTGAGGAAGTGGAGACGACGGAGACTGAGGAGACGGAGACGGCGACGTGACCGGTGTGTGTGAATCCGAACTTCTCGAAGAGGATCATTGGACGAGCGTCATCGGAGATAACCAGGGATTTGATCTCTGCCATAGAAGGCGGGACCACGGCGAGGAAAGCGACGGAGAAGAGGAGGAAGACGACGGCTGTGGGAGGCATCTTCGTCATTGCGTGATCGATCGACAGAGGCGTGTGGGATCGGATTGAATAACCGTCGGCAAGTTTGATTTTCGAGTTATATGGCCTTCAGTTATCTCAGATCTGACTATCTGAGTAAAATGTATTTTTCTTTTGTCAACGAGTAAAATGTATATCGTTTATTTTCTTCTTAATATTGCTCATCCCTTTTAATTATACAATTTAAGGTTTAACATTATATAGAATAAAGTCTTGTTGACAAAAAAAAAAAAAAAATAGAATAAAGTCTTTAATAGGAATACACTATGCCCCCAAAACACTTGTAGAAAAGCCAAAAACATAAATTTTGCATTTTTGTTTAAAAATACAAAAACAAGAAAGTAAAAATTAAATAGATTGTTGTACATGATATCACTTGAGTTGAACATGATCGCCAAGATTCAATATTATCATGTTTATAGCATTTTCTCCTTCTCTAATCTTTTTGATTTGCATTTCTGCAATCTTTGTTTATACTTATCGTCCGCTTCTCCCTTCTTCATATAGATAGCATTTTTTCCTTTTGAATTTGTTGGTTGATTAATTGATCATATTTTATTCGTGAAATGTCTTTTGAATTGATGGTGATTCGATGAGTGCAAAAGGGATAGATGCTCAGATATTCTATTAAGATCTATGGGCTTCCAACCTAAAACCAATTGGTGATAAGTGCAGTGGCCCATATCTCACTTATATATTGTGTGAGATCCCTTCCAACTTTCAATGTGGGACAATATTCCCTAATACGCCCCCTCGAGATAATGGTCCTTTGGCCATTAATTTCGGAATGATCGGGCTTGGATCGACGGCACCAATTTGGGCCTGGCTTGTCGATGAGTGGACCAACTTTGGGTCGGATCGGGTTGGATTGCATGGATCGGGCTCTGATACCATATTAAGATCTATGGGCTTCCAACCTAAAACCAATTGGTGATAAGTGAAGTGGCCCATATCTCACTTATATATTGTGTGAGATCCCTTCCAACTTCCGATGTGGGACAATATTCCCTAATATATTCTTCTCTTCCACAATGAAATGTATATGGTGTTGTCGAGGATCGCGACTTTGGATATTGTGTTCATCATTGATGTTGCTTCAATGCAGCTTTGATACCATTTAAAGAATACGCTTCCAATCTAATCACGACGATTTCAGTTTCACCAACACACGATTTTGGCTCGTCAGTCTCTGATTCAGCTCCACAAACACAAACTCATAAACAATAAATTAAATCAAAATTGCATGCAAGAATTACAAGATAATAAAGATGAAACAAAAGAATTTTTACGAATTCAGAATCTTGATGTGAAATTCTTACATCTCAGCCTGGCAGAGGCAATCCATTAATCTTTAGTTCAAGTTACAATCTCTCTATCTCTCAAGAACATAATGAACTAACAAGGACCAGCCTTATCCTCTTGTACAAGTCGAGTTATATACTCATACTAATTGAAAATAATGGACTTGGTTTTATCACTAACCAACTAAACCATAAAAACTAAACTTTAAACCAATTGAATAACCATAAAGCCCTTGAACAATTTCCAATTGATTTTTTTATCCGGTTTAGTCTTCTATTTTGTTGGTAGTCATAGGATTAATTGCACCCAGTGTATCTTTTTTGAAAAGTAATAGCAAAGTTGTTTCTTTCAAAATCCAATTGCATTTTTGTATCTTTTTGTCTTTTAGCGGTGGTTAATGACCATTTAGCCTTGTTTTTTGTCTTTTAGTTATAGATAGTTAATTAGACAAAGCTATCCACAATTCATCTTCTATCCATCCGATTTTTTTTTTTTTTAATTCTTTTCTTTTCTCTTACACTCTCTTTCTTACTTTATGCATTAATTTTTACTCCACATTTTTTTGACTGTGGATATGATGAATTGAGTGAGGTTTTCGGACTTATAGATCATCAGAATGGAGAGAGAATCGATCGATCTATCAGAAATCCAAAAAAAAAAAAATTGGACTTAAAAAATTTTTACGAATGGATAGTTTATCCATCCACGTGGATACTTATGATGGACAAGATGCTTAACAAGATGATTTAACATATGATGTTAGACGATCACATGAATGATGAATCCAAAAATATGTTACCATGAGTAAATGTTTAACATATGATTATTCGTGGACAAGATGCTCAACAAGAATTTGGAACCTTATCACATCTCATGCTTAACAAGATGGTTTAATATATTATGGACAAAATGCTTAACAATATGCTTACCATGGGTAAACGCTTATGATCCGTGGACACAAAGTACGGATCTAACGGACAAAAGTTGGTTAAGAGTTAATATGATTGTGAATTTGTGGATATAGAGTAGGTGTAGACCATGTTTACCATGGGTAAACGTTTAACATATGATTATTCGTGGACAAGACGCTTAACAAGATGGTTTAACATGAATGATGATGGACAAGATGTCCACAATATGTGCTAAACGCTTATGATGGACAATATGATGGTCAAGAGATCACATTATTGTGATCCGTAGACATAAAATATTTTGGTTCGATTATTCGTGGACACTACAATGACTTATATCACATGCTAAACACTTATGATGGACAATATTTGTATGTGGTAGTATCCACGTGGATAGATATTGTAGATATCTACTCATAACTATCCACTCACAAATTTTTTTTATGTCCAAATTTTTTTTTTTTGGAATTCCGGTAGATCGTTAAATTCTCTCTCCATTCCGCTGATCTAAATGGCCAAAAATATCTTATATCGGATTCTATCCACCGTTCAAAAAACAAGGGGTGAAAATAAATGCAAAAGTAAGAAAGAGAATGGAAAGGAAAAGAAAAGAAAAAAGGAAAAAAGAAAGAAAAAGAAATGAGTTGATTTTCGGTGGAAAAGAAAAAGAAAAAATATGAGAAAAAGAAAGTTTGAGGATAAAATTGTCTTTTTGCTGGTGGACCCTTCAAAAAAAGATACCAATTAGCAAACTCTTTTTGAAAGATACAAGATTGCAACATAAAATATAAAAAGATACATCGAGTGCAATTCACCCGGTAGTCATAACCAAAGTCTCATCATATACATTCTGCTTTCAGGATATAGTCATTAATGCGGAGTTTAGTTTTGTTAAATATTTTACTTTCAATTTCAGCCCTCAAGATTTAAAGAGTAAATGTTTATTAAACACACACTTAGTAAAATCTAAGTTTTACACAAACTATAAATATTGTTAGCTCTCGAACCTCTTAAATTAAAAGACTGGCGCGCTCCACCTCTTCCAAAAGTTTCATTGCAGATTTTTCGGAACTATCTATTAGGGCTGAACATAATAACCGAATTTGAAGAACCGGATCGGATCCTCATCGAAAAAGTTAGTATCGGTTCATATTAGGATCTAGAAAAATAACTTATTGGATCCCAAGTACATGCTATTTTGGATATCGATTCGGTTCGGATAATATCTGAATCCAATTAAATACCTAGTTAACCCGAACTATACCAATAACTTTATTACATTATTGGTTCACCTCTTTTAATTTATCTTAAATTATCTAAATTTTTAATACTATATAAAAATGCTAAGAAAATATTCACTTATAAGTATTAAAATCTATTATTATTTAATTTATTATGTAAATTAGTATTACTGGGGTGATATATTTTCAGGGTTTTTTTTTTGGATTTTCTCGAGTTTTGTTTCGGAATTTTGAATTTTTGGTATTTTGGGTTTTACTCCGGATCAAAATGTTTTCGTTTTTTCGGGGGTTTTAAAGTTATAGCGAATACTTGGTTACAAAAGCATAGAACCCGATTGATACCCGGAAATATTTCAGACTTATTTGGATTTTGCACTGAAGTACAGAACCGACCCGAAGCTAACATGATCAAAATTGAACTGAACCAATTTTTTTTTATATAAAATACCAATTTGAACTTCTATGTATAGGACCGAAATAACCGAGAACTGAATGGATGGAACCGAATATCGATTAGGTATCTGAATGCCTATGGATACTATCTATACTATTAAAATAAGAAGTTTTTTTAACTAGCATTTATGTAACATGTTTATTATGATGTATGTCATTATAATTAATATATGTTTAATTATTCATTAGGGTCATTTTTAGGTTTAATAAAATTAAATTATATGTGGACCAAGCTAAATATTGTATAATTAATGATTTTATTCAAAAATATATTTATAATACATTTCAATATTTTGCCTTAAAATATAATTTTTTCTATTTTCAAGAAAAATAATTATTAAATTTGTATTTATGAATAAATTTTATTATAAAATAATTTTAACATTTTAATCAAAATATTCACTAATTTATGATTTTATTCCGATTATATTTCTAATATATTTTAATATCGTTGTTGTTTCACACACACACACACACACACACACACACACACACACACACACACACACATTATATCAAAATCTTACAAAAATATTCTTACTTTCTTTACTGTATTTGTATTTATTTTATAATTTATTGAAAAACAATATTAGTTATATTTTAATCAGTAAAATAAACCCATTTTTTATTTAAATCATTATAAGTGGGTTAAAATAGATTAATCAATCTTAATTATTATTAAAACAAATTTTGTCTACTGAAAACAGGCTAAAAACATATTAAAATTTTATAATTGATATATTTTTAATTTTATAAAACTATTAAATATTTATATCTTTCAAATATATGATGAGTTAGATTAAGATTAATGTTTTTATGATCGTAGTTTTTGAATGTATTTTATTAAATTTTCAAAATACTTAAACTACTATAAGATGGGTTGAAATATAAATTAATTTGTTTCATTTTTAAACGTTTTTATAAATTTTGTTAAAAATATGAATTAACCAATTTTAAGTGTAAAAATATTAAAATAAACTGAAACCAATCCAAAATGTTATATGAACAAATTATAATATTTTAGTTACATTTTAATCTATAAATAAACATAAAATATTTAAATGTATACCATTATAAAACAAGTTGAAAAAAATAGATTAACCAATTTCTATTATTTATATTATTAAAAATAAATTTGTCTATTTGAAGACGGAATAACAAGATGTACTAACCATTTTAGTTGATATATTCTTAATTTGATAAAGTATTTTTTTTTAATATTTATGTTATTTTAATATATATGATGAGTAAGATTACTATAGCCATAGATACTTTACCCGGATCCGCAAAACCAAACTGAAACCGACCCAAAAAACTGATTTGAGCTTAGATACTTTCGGATATCGGTTCGGTTCGGGTAATACCCGAGAACCGAACGAATACCCAAAATAACTATACTTATAATTAAATATTGTAAATATTTATGTAGGTTTGGTTATTTCAGATAGTTTAGATATTTTTCGGTAAACCGGTAAGAGTTTGGTTACTTCGAGTACAAAATATATGAACCGATCAAATATTTTGGTTAGAGTTCGGCTACATCAGGTACAAAGTACACGAACGAATTGGTTACTTCAGTATATTAACCAAAATATCCGAAATATCCAAATATATGATTTTCAGAATATACCGATTCTTAAAATCTAATACTATCTCATCTGAACCTGAAAATATTAAACAGAATATGACCCAAACATCAAAAATATCTGAATGGGTCTATAGTCCAAAACCGAAAGACATGTTATCCAAAAACCGATCCAAACTTGATGGATATCCGATCTAAATGGTTGTTTTATTAAAATTTTAAAATATTTAAATTAATATAAAATGAATCAAAATATATATTATCATTCTCGACTTTTATAAATATATAACTATATTGGTATAAAATTACAGATTTAATTATTAAAATATTATAAATATAAATATATGATATTTTATTATAATTTAAATCAACTCAATAAATATTATATTTATATCACATAAGTTTTAAAATTATTATTTTATTAAAATAATTATAAAACAAAATATTTATTTAAATAAAATGAATGAATTTAAAAATTATTTTTGTAAATAAAAATATATCTATATTTTTAGTGCATATTAAAATCTAATTTTATTTTATTACTATTTAGTTTTGTTTTCGCTATATAGTTTAGTAGCATTTTTACCCGGATTCGAAGATACGAACCTGAACCAATCTGAAAAATTCGGATCTGGGTGGGATTCGGATCCAAGTTTAGAACATGTTGATGTTGGATCCCTATGGATCTAGGGTTTGTTATATTGAATTTAGAACCAACCTCGTTCTTACCTTTTGGCAGCGGAAGAGATGGTGAACGAGATCAGTAGAGCAACGCAACGCTTTGCCTCTACCAGATACACACGCACGCTCGCTGGAAACGGGATGCTAGTGCCGGATCAATGGGGATCGAAAGGTTCTGGTGTGTCTAGAGTTTCTGTCAAGAAAACTGGACGGCTCTATTGTTTAGGTCGAAATAAACACGTTTTATTCGACCTAAACGTGCTTAACGGGTCAGACTCAATTAAGCCATAACCCGAAAAGCCTGTTCGGAAAATCCGAACTGTGTCGACCGACACACAAGCTGTGTCGATCGACACAACACCTTAATATCGATTCTTATGTGTATTTCAATACACATAACATGATCATTGTCACAATGATCATTCCCATGTCGTAGCTTCCAGTTCGCTTAGGTGTGTGACCCTATAGGATCATATAATACTGGCAGTAAGTCCACGACCTACAGATTGCAAGAGGCTTCTAGCAAAGCATTGCAAACGCCCAGTATTATACGAATGTCAGATCTCGACACACAACTATCACAGGAGTGAGTACAGGTGTGATTTCAGGACACTATCCCAACAATCTCCCACTTGTACTGGAATCATCAATTCCTATAATCCTTTTGTCTCTATATCTCGATTTGGCATAAGGCAAGATTTGTGTCATCCTTATTAAGCCAACATCGTGTTTATCGAACTCCTGATCTCATACTGAACATTACAAACAACTGAACTACAGTTCGTTTGAGTGCGGCCACACATTTTCTCAGTATTCAATCTTCGATAGGCCCTGAGATATTTATCTCCCGTTATACAGGAGGGACAAATTCCATCTTGTTCCATCCCTGTTTCAACGCACACTTCATGATAAACTTGAACAGTGTCGTTATAGCCGCCAGTTACGGATCGACGTTTGACAAAGTCAAAATGTACCAATTCATATGCAAGAAAGCATGATGAACTCAGGTCTTAGGACTATACTCTATAGTCGTAATGAGAACCTCTTATGACACAGATATTACTATCTTGTAGACTTCTCATTAGCGGGTCATGTCCGATCATATGTCCACTGACAAATATCTATGTGACTGACTGCGATAATCATATCATTGGCTCCATGAAACTTAGCCAACAGTCACCTCACAATCTAGTCTCTAACGGTTGTCAGTGTCCCGATTCTACAACCTTGACTAGGGACAAAATAATTTATTAACTTATAGGGTTTCATGATCAAGTTCTCAACTTGATGACCTATAATATGTCATAAACTTATTTTGGGACCATTATTTAGATCACAATAAATAATGCTGAAATCAAATTTCATTAAACACTTCTAAAAGAATGTTTACAATAGCGTCTTATTATAACTAAAACAAAAACCAAAACTCCCACTAAAATCAAGATTACATCTTAAGATCTCTAATGCCTACAGCAGTCGTATGACTCTCATGCTTAGGCCTTGGGAGTGACTTGGTTAGAGGATCAGCGACATTCTCGTTTGTCGGAACTCGGCTGATCTTCACATCACCTCTATTGACAATATCACGAATCAGATGATATTTCCTCTCAACGTGTTTGGACTTCTGGTGTGACCTGGGTTCTTTCGCCTGAGCAATGGCTCCATTGTTATCGCAGAACAAAGCCACTGGCTCCAAGATACTAGGAACCACACCAAGTTCAGTCATGAACTTCTTGATCCAAACAGCTTCTTTTGCCGCTTCTGAAGCAGCAACATATTCAGCTTCCGTTGTGGAGTCAGGTACGGTATTCTGTTTAGAGCTCTTCCAGCTCACCGCACCGCCATTTAGACAGAAGACATATCCAGACTGTGATCGGAAATCATCTCTGTCTGGCTGAAAACTCGCATCGGTGAATCCATTCACCACAAGTTCATCACTATCTCCATACACAAGGAACTTGTCCTTAGTATGTCTCAAATACTTGAGAATATTCTTGACAGTTGTCCAGTGAGCTTCACCTGGATCAGATTGGTATCTACTCGTCATGCTTAACGCGTAAGCTACATCTGGACGAGTGCAGAGCATGGCATACATAATAGATCCTATTGCAGAGGCATAAGGAATCCTATTCATGCGTTCTCGCTCAGCAGGTGTCGCCGGACACTGTTTCTTGCAGAGACTCTTGCCATGAGACATTGGTATGAAGCCCTTCTTGGAATCGTGCATCCTGAATCTGTGCAACACCTTATCTATATAAGTGTCTTGGCACAATCCAATCAGCTTGTTAGTTCTATCTCTGTAGATTCTGATTCCAAGAATGTATGCGGCTTCTCCCATGTATTTCATGGAAAAACAACTTCCTAGCCAATTCTTAATAGACTGAAACAACGGAACGTCATTACCGAGGAGGAGTATGTCATCGACATACAGTACAAGAAAAGCAATTTTGCTCCCACTTGTCTTCTTGTATACACATGATTCTTCTTCGTTCTTGATGAAACCGAATTGTTTTACTGCTTCATCAAAACGAAGATTCCAACTCCGTGATGCTTGCTTTAACCCATAAATGGATTTATGAAGCTTGCATACCTTCCCAGCGTTTTTAGGATCGACAAAACCTTCAGGCTGTATCATGTACACATCCTCTTCCAGAATACCATTCAGGAATGCGGTTTTGACATCCATCTGCCAAATCTCATAATCATAATGAGCAGCAATCGCTAGAAGAATCCGAATAGATTGAAGCATAGCTACTGGGGAATAGGTTTCATCATAGTCAATAACATGAATTTGTTTGAAACCTTTAGCCACCAATCTCGCTTTGTAAATCTGTACATTGCCATCCACGTCAATCTTCTTCTTGAAGATCCATTTACACTCAATGGCTTTTACACCACTAGGTAAATCGACCAAGGACCATACTTGGTTTTCTGACATGGATGTCATTTCGGATTTAGAGGCTCCAAGCCACTTTTCGGAGTCCGGGCCCATCATTGCTTCCGCAAAGGTCGCTGGTTCGTCACCTTCAATGATCATCAGATCATTTGAATTGGTTACGAGAAATCCATAGTATCTCTCGGGTTCGTGACGGATCCTTCCGGATCTGCGAACTTCAGGCTCCACAGGCGCCGGTTCCACAGAACTTTGTGGATCCAACTGCTGCTCTTCCTCAATAGGTTGAGCAGTCTCCTGTGCATCTTGAATTTCTTCGAGATGTACTTTACTCCCACTGTTTTTCTTAGAGAGAAACTCCCTCTCAAGAAAAGAACAGTCCCGAGCAACAAATACTTTGTTCTCAGATTGGTTGTAAAAGTAGTATGCCTTGGTTTCCCTAGGATAACCAACGAAATAGCATTTATCTGATTTGGGCGCAAGCTTGTCGGAGATTAAACGTTTGACATAAGCTTCGCAACCCCAAATCCTTAGGAAAGACAGACTAGGAACGTTAACAGTCCACAGTTCATGTGGTGTCTTTTCTACTGATTTAGATGGCACTCTATTCAGTGTAAACGCAGACGTTTCTAGAGCATATCCCCAAAAGGATAGTGGAAGATTAGAATGACTCATCATAGACCGAACCATATCCAATAAAGTTCGATTTCTCCTCTCCGACACTCCATTCCATTGGGGTGTACCAGGAGGAGTGAGTTGTGAAACGATTCCACACTCGCTCAGATAGTCGCTGAATTCTTGGCTCAAGTATTCTCCTCCGCGATCCGATCGCAGAATCTTAATACTCTTGCCAAGTTGATTCTGTACTTCATTCTTGAATTCCTTGAATCTATCAAAGGATTCTGACTTGTGTCTCATCAAATAGACATAGCCATACCTACTGAAATCATCAGTAAAGGTAATGAAGTACTTAAAGTTTCCTCTGGCAGCAGTACTCATTGGCCCACATACATCAGTATGAACAAGGCCCAATAAATCACTGGCCCTTTCATTTGGTTTGTTGAAAGGGGCTCTAGCCATTTTGCCCACCAAACAAGACTCGCATTTCTCACATGATTCAAAATCAAATGAGCCCAGAAGCCCATTTCGATGGAGCCTCTGGATGCGTTTCTCATTGATATGGCCCAAACGACAATGCCATAAGAAAGTCGGGTTTTCGTCATTGGACTTAAACCTCTTTGTATTTATGTTAAAGACAGGCATTTCTTGGTTTAATAGATATAACACATTATTTAATGGGGCGCTACCATAATAATTACCATCACGATTAAAAGAACAAACTTTATTCTTAACAGCAAAATCAAAACCTTCCAAATCCAAAACGGAAACTGAAATTATGTTTCTGCTAATCGCAGGTACATAGTAGAAATTACTCAAAATTAAAACCATGCCTGAAGGTAAAGACAACTCGTAGGTGCCTACGGCCAGTGCAGCAACCTTAGCTCCATTCCCGACTCGTAGCTCTACTTGTCCTTTCTTCAGCGTCCTACTGTTTCTTAGTGCCTGCACATCAGTACAAATATGAGCACCGCAGCCGGTATCCAATACCCACGAAGTAGGACGAGAAGATATAATACCAAGTTCGATAACATAAATACCTGAGTCAGACGCATCATACGTCTTCTTCAGCTTCTTGTAATCTTCCATGAACTTCTTGCAGTCTTTCTTCCAATGCCCCAACTGCTTGCAGTAGTTGCACTTATCCTCAGGAGAAGGCCCGGATTTGGGTTTCGGCTTGGGCTTGTCCTGACTTTCAGTCTGGACAACCTGGGCCTTACCCTTACCCTTCTTAGGTTTCTTAAACCTCTTATTCCCTTGTACCATCAGGACACTGGGAGTAGCCTTCTTGAGATTTGGTTCTGCTGTCTTCAGCATACCGTGCAACTCAGTCAATGTCTTAGTCATGTTTTGCATGTTGTAGTTCATAATGAACTGATCAAAACACGACGGCAATGACTGCAGAATCATGTCAGTGGCCAGCTCCTGGCTAATGGCACAGTCCAGTTTCCCCAGGTTATCAATGTAACCCATCATTTTAAGGACATGAGGACTTACTGGACTGTCCTTAGCCAGCTTGCAATTCATGAGAGATTTAACCGTCTGGTATCTCTCTGTGCGAGCTTGCTCCTGAAACAAAGCTTTCAGGCTGTTAATCATCTCAATGGGTGACAACACGTTCTCATATTGCTTCTGCAGCTCAGAGTTCATAGTCACCAGCATTAGACAATTAACATCTTTGACATCCGCTGAATGCTTATCCCAAGCATTCTTTTCTGTCTGCGGAGCATTGGAACGTGGCCTCTCGGTGAGAACTCTTTCAAGGACATATTCCTTGTTCTCTTGCCTGAGAACTATTCTCAGGTTCCGATACCATTCCAAGAAATTAGATCCATTTAACTTGTCCTTCTCAAGGACGGATCTTAGTGAGAAAGTGTTGATGTGATTTGAGACAGACATAGCTGTAATTCAAACAAAGGTAGATTTTAGTTATAAAGCACAAGGAATGAGAATTCTTATCTAATAAGAAAACTCGCATTGTATTCAAACTATGTTTCCTCATATGAATACAATGTGCCAAGATCCTCAGATTACTAAAATTCGAGTGAGCGACTCGCCGTTACTCAAGCTTTAGTTATCTAGGTAAGCAAATCATTGCTAATTGTACTCAGTACAACTCTTGGTCGTGAATAAGACAAACTATGTCCAATCCACTCTGATGTCTCTGGGCCCAGAACTTCTGACAGCCCAGTCAAGTATAACCAATCTTTTATCTGTCTTGTGATCACTGACAGTTGCACTGCAAGTCTGTCACTGACCACCTGCCTTACTCATTTTGCTGTGGATACCAAGGACTCCAAGGATACCCAACAACATCACGAGTTTTGACAGTAGACAAGATCGGGCAAGACATCAAGATCACTTGATATTTAGTTGAGGAAAAGAACTATTCTTATCTTGATTTATATTCACTATATATATATCAAAATAATAACTTTTAATTAAAACATTTAGTTTTATTAAGTTTAGATTCATCTAATACTTTTAGGATCAGATTATTCTGGTTTATGCAAATTTGTGGTCAAACCAGCATATCTGCGGACGTTGTGTCGATCGACGCCAACTATTGGTATCGATCGATGCAACTATATTTAAACCGTTCTTCGATAACCGGTCAAACCGGATCGAATTTACTTAACCGATTCAATTCAATTGAACCAGTTCGGTTTAATGGTCCATGTCGATCGTCACACACTGTGTATCGATCGATATGACCAAACCAGAATCAATTTGGTTAATAAAATTAACCGAGCTAGATAACCGGTCCAATCCAATTGAACCGATCTATCTGATCACATTGCCTGTGTCGACCGATACACCCAGTGTATCGATCGACGCAACACGATTACGGGTACTCGATCTCAGATCGAAACCCTAGAATTATTTACGGATTTTCGCTTTGTATCGACCGACACACGCTTTGTGTCGATCGATACTGTGCGATAAACCCTAAATTTTATTCGCGAGTTTTCGCTCTGTGTCGACCGACACACGCTTTGTGTCGATCGACACCCTGCGACAAACCCTAAAATTTTACATTTTGCGCCGCGGCGTGTCAACCGACACACGCTTTGTGTCGATCGACACAGTGCGTTTTCATCAATTCTTCGTCTTTTCATAAGGAACAAAACCGAGAATTATTCAATGAAAACACGATTTAGCAAGCAATATACAGATCAACAACATCAAGTTTCGATTTTATATTACCAGTTTCAATAGCTAAACCCTAAGCATGCTCTGATACCACTGTTGGATCCCTATGGATCTAGGGTTTGTTATATTGAATTTAGAACCAACCTCGTTCTTACCTTTTGGCAGCGGAAGAGATGGTGAACGAGATCAGTGGAGCAACGCAACGCTTTGCCTCTACCAGATACACACGCACGCTCGCTGGAAACGGGATGCTAGTGCCGGATCAATGGGGATCGAAAGGTTCTGGTGTGTCTAGAGTTTCTGTCAAGAAAACTGGACGGCTCTATTGTTTAGGTCGAACTAAACACGTTTTATTCGACCTAAACGTGCTTAACGGGCCAGACTCAATTAAGCCATAACCCGAAAAGCCTGTTCGGAAAATCCGAACTGTGTCGACCGACACACAAGCTGTGTCGATCGACACAACACCTTAATATCGATTCTTATGTGTATTTCAATACACATAACATGATCATTGTCACAATGATCATTCCCATGTCGTAGCTTCCAGTTCGCTTAGGTGTGTGACCCTATAGGATCATATAATACTGGCAGTAAGTCCACGACCTACAGATTGCAAGAGGCTTCTAGCAAAGCATTGCAAACGCCCAGTATTATACGAATGTCAGATCTCGACACACAACTATCACAGGAGTGAGTACAGGTGTGATTTCAGGACACTATCCCAACAGTTGAATATAATGATTGAAGAGCTGCGGGTATAGGTTCGGATCCGGATCTTACCCGCGGATATTTCGGGTATCTGTTGGAACCTATAAATCGTATACTAATTAATTATTAGAATCGGTTAAAACTTGTTAGTAACCTGTTAGGAACCTGTTAGTAGCTGACTTGATAGATCCAAGAAGACTTGACATGATCAGTATGATCCGAAAGAACCTAATAAAACATGTAGTTTTCAGATATTTTATAGGTTTTGTCGGGTATTTACAAGGTTTTTGGTATTTTATACCCGAAAATATCCAAAAACACCTGTAAATATCCAAATCTGAATGATATTTGTAAAAATTTGGATCTTTGTAAGTATGGTTCTAGCAGATCTAAATTAATCTGGACTCGGCCCGAATCCGATCCGAAAATATACAGATTTTTAAATAGGTCTTATATTTTTATACATGTTAAAACCAGAACCTGTAAGGTTTCGATTCAGATCTGATTCGAATACCTGAATGTCCATGCCTAGTTTAGATAATATCTCTATAAATTATAGGAACAAGGATCACGAATATGTGAATCAATCATAAAAAAATTTTAAAAAAATAAACGATCCTATTAGAATATTATTTTGGCTGAATAATAACAGATAGTAAACACACATCACATTTCACACACAAAAAAACACATCACACTTCACACAAAAAAATACCACATTACACAAAAAAACAACAACCACATTCCACCCACAGAAAAAAAACACACAACACACGTAAGTTAAAAAAAAACAGCACACTTGACAAAAAAAAAAGAAACACACAACACACCTAAAAAAACAACACACAAGTAAAAGACAAAAAAAAGAAACAAAAGATAAACAAAATATGCAACACACATACAAAACACACGTGTACAATATGTGCATATATGCCAAAATATGAGTTACATACGTGTACAATTGTAGTTATATATACGTATGTATAAAAGTTTGGTAACAAGTGTTACAACAACACCATACCCGACCAAAAAAAAGTGACAAAACCACACAATAAAGACAACATTTTCATTTTAGTACAGTTATATATTTTATAAAACTATATATATCCAAATATATTTTGTTTTAAACAGATAAAATAGAAACATGTTTTCCCCACAAAACTACACATATCCAAATGTTTGGACCACACATATTCAAGTGTTTTTTTTAAAACAAATAAAATAGAAACATGATAAATACAAAATATATAGTATTACATAATATTAGGTTGATGATTGTTAATAATGCTTAAGTCTTGAAAAAAAGAAATAAAATTATTTTTAAAAATTTAACACTTTAAAAAAAATATTAGTTTAACTAGATGATACTAAAACAAGATATATAGTATTACATAGCACTAGGTTGGTAATTGTTAGTAATGCTTGTCTTCACAATTTTTTTTTTAATTGTGCATTTAATATACTAATTTAACACTAATTTGACCATATGATATTAAGACAAATGTTTTATTTTGAGAAGAATTTGTGTTGTTTGTCTTGATCAGAGGTTAAGTTTTTTTTTATTATAACATTTTTATCCACTAATTAATGATATATAAATACTTTAAATAGTATAAAAGTTTGAGTTTATATAACATCTATTTTTTTGTTATAAATATACAATTTTGTTTAAATATACATATATAATCCATATATATGTACTGATTCAATTTTAAGGATTTAATTTTGAAAAAAATAAATTAATTGAAAATAATTATATCCGTCAAAATTACTATTAAAAGTTAAATGTAATAAAATAAATTCAATGATATTATAAGTGTCGTAGTGAAAATAAAAATCTATGAAATGCCTTTTTAACGTACAAGTTTTCAAGATAAAGGAGGAATTGTTGTTTTTAACACTATTTTGACAACACATATATAAGAAATATTTTAGCAATATTTAAGCAATATCTAGGCAATGTTTATGAAAGATAAAATGATGGTGGTATTTTCCAAAGCATAAAAAATTAATTGAGTAGTTATAAATCCCATTTTGTAATACATTTGTTGCTAGTATATTAAACTATATATTCATTAAACATTAATTTAATAATAAATTTAAATGTCATGATGATCAGGTTACTAGGAGTTATACAAAAACATGAGATATAAATTTTGCATATATAATTAAATGTCTCTAATTCATTAGAACATGTAAATCAATGAAGAGTATGGAATGTCATGTCTCTCTCTCACATTCTTTCACGAGCCAAATATCTGCTCATATAGATTTTTTTAGGTGCATGGAAAAGTCTAATTGAAGTCATGCATGTTTTGCTTTTATTTTGTCATTATCCATGCAAATTTCTCACAAAATTATATATCAACATTTTACACATTTTTATATTAAAAATCAGTGGCATAACAAAATTATTTTTAACTAACTGATAGTTGTACAATGACATCCTTCTGTTAGTTATGACATATAAAGTTTTAAGTCTTATTTTTTTGACTACTCTAAATTTTAGTTTTTAAGCTAAAGAAAGGATATCACTATATTACAATTTTATAAAAATAAGAGTGTTAAAATACTAATAATTTCGTTTTAAAATCTAATATTTATTTTGGAAATTTGTTTATATTTCAACATATAAAAATCTGTTCATTTTTGGCAACCCAATACTAAAAACTGTATGACATCAATTATAGTTTTCTTTATTATATTAACTAATTTTTAAAATATATAAATTGATAGATACTTAACAGTCATCTATAAATATTTTTGTTATTTAGTTAAAATACTTATATTAAAAGGACAAGTTTATGAGATAGTAAAATTTAAGCACTTAAAGAGAAGGATATTGAACATATAAAATCTATTTTACTGATAAAACTTTAAAAATAAATAAGAGAGAATGACCAAATGATTTGTGATTTTATTTACAAGGAAGACCGTGATTGATAACCCTTTACCGTAAAGATAAGAGGTTTAGCAAAAATAATATTAATTTTTTTCTCTCAGTATTTTCAGACCGTTTTCTACAACTGCTCGTTCTTACTGTTTTGCACCATTCTCTAATTGTTTACTATTCTGTTTACCGATAATTTTACTGTTCTGCTTTTGTTCATCGATCGAACCCTAAATATGATTAATATTTTGTTTCTTTGCTTAAACCTTTTGAATTGTATTGATCGCTAAAAAACCGAAGAGCCAAGGGACTGTATACTTCAAATTATTGTGTTATATATATATATATATAATATAATATAAATTAAATTAAAATTATGATATTTAGGAAGCAAACTAGATGTATATGTTTCTTTTTTTATATTTTTTTAGCGGTTAGATGTATAGGCTTCCTATAACCTACAAAGAACAAAATCCAACCAGTTTGCCGCCCTATTATTTAAAGTTCGTATTTATCCTTACTGCCTCTTTTATAATAATTGTACTTATAATTAAATAATTCACAATATATTCCAATTTTTACCGACCGATTTTACAAAAGAAACCATAATACATCCAAATTGTTTTCTTTGTCCTATTTGTCGTCTCATTAAAAGTAAACCTCTTTTTTACCATCTCAACCCATGCTTTCAGAGTCACCAGCACACACTCTCATTTACTTTTACCCTGTTCCTCTTCCTCACTATAAATACGAGAGCTTCCATGAGTTCACGCATCAGGCAACTCACATGCAGAAATTCTCCTTAAACCCCTAATTTTCACTAAAAAAATTAGCAAAATATATACATGGAAAACAAAGGGAAGGCAACAACAGCAAGTAGTTCTAGGTGGCATCCAACGAAAGAACAGACAGAGTTGCTTGAGAATATTTACAAGGAAGGGATCCGAACCCCAAGCACCGATCAAATACATCGGATCACTCGTAGACTCCGGGGTTATGGCCATATCGAAGGTAAAAACGTTTTTTATTGGTTCCAAAATTATAAAGCTAGACAACGTCAAAAACAGAAACAAGACCGCATATTCAATCGTTTCCTTCACAAGACCTCGCGTTTCTTCCACCCTCGTCCTTGCTTAAACGGTACGTAGTTTCTCATCCCTACTCTTATATATACACGTACCATTTTATTCATATTGATAATTATTACTACGTACTTTCTTCATCATATAATACAAGTTTTTTAATAGTTTTCGAACGTAAATCTATACAATCGGGTTCTTGTGATTACGGTTATTTGTTCGGTACTAAATAATATTTGAATTTGTCGTGTGAAATATTCAACACACACACACACATATATATATACTTCTATCTTTTTTGAGGTTACAAAATCTATCATTCAAGACCTACGGACTATCATTTATTTTGGGTTTAATTCTTTGAACTATTTTGAACTATTAATTACAAAATTATGGCTTTGGACTAACAGATTTCTTCCATTTTCTTGTGTTCTTACGTTTTAAAAGTTTCTAAATGTTTATTGTAATATTTTGTTCTTGTTGTGAAGTGGGCTGCGTTAGTCCATACTATTTACAGCAAGTAAGTGATCATCATAATCAACATGGAAGTGTATACAGACAACAAGATCTTCACAGTAACAGTTTGATGCTGCCAAGTGGGAGCTACGAGAAACATCTTTCAGACAAAACAACAACAGCTAGAACGTCTTCGAGTTCACTCAGGTTTGACCGATTTGCCCTTAGTGAACACGGTTGTTACGGCGAGGACATCAACGTCAGATCCCATGAACCGAAGACGCTCCAGCTTTTTCCACTTCAGCCTTTGGATGCAACTAATGTCGACGGTGTTGGAGATTCCAGTCTTGCCTCTGGTCATGATTCTCCGGTGACTTATTTGGGCGATGGCGGTGGAAGAGGGCAGCCGTTTTTCGATTTCTTCTCTGGTGGTTCTAGTAGCTAGGTTTGATAATAGTGGAAATGGGTTATAAGATGTAAAGGTTGTAAGATGTAAAAAGGTTGTAAGATGAAAATAAACGTTTTCTTTTAGCTTGAAAAATAGCTACGGAAAATCCGTAGCTAATCCATATCAAACAGCTTTGTTGTAATGGTATATGATTAATATGTGCGAAGGCGTTGGAGACATTAAAGATATAAGGAGAAGATGGTTAATAAGGTACTATTGTAGAGGAATCAGAGGCTCTAAAGGCGTCACCTTTAACCTAGAGCATGACTCTCCACACCCAAGATAGAAGTAGTTTGATGTCAAAACCAGAAACAGAGTAACACAGTGCGTCAATCTGTGTAACACCCGAAAGTTGCAGAGAAACATAAACAGAAGAACGAAAGAAGGAGTTCACGCCCATTAACGAGGGTCGCTACATCTCCCCGAGACTCTCTGCTCGGAATCCACTAGAAGAACATACATAGATACACAGATACAAGTGTTTCCCTCATCAACTCACTAATGAACACTCTCTGTGTAACCCTCTATGTATACATGAGAAATTGCTAAAGGTTTATGCCTTCAACAATGGCTTCTCTCACCCATCTAGCTACATTGCGGCTCTATGTGTGGCTCCACTTCTCTCTCACGTCTAGGGCTTCCTTTTATAGTGGAGACACCACTAACCTAACACACAAGAGGACAAATTGGAGAGGCTCCTCTTGTGGTCCCAAAAGCAACTTGACCTTGTCTTACACAGACACACCCGGTTGTGTTACTTTCGACCTGCATTTGCTTGACAACAAGTTCTCATCCTCACAAATCTCCACCTGAGAACATGTTGATCATCCCAAGCAACTTGCACACCCTTGAGAGATAGTTCCTTCTTCTAGTTCCCCGGATTCCAGTCTCGGTTCCTGAGTATCCTTACTCAGCCTTGATACCCTGCAGATTAAGCACCTTGAATCTGCTGCATCATCCTGCATTTCACATACTGTTCAATGCACCCCAGCTGTGCTTACACACAAACTGAACCTGAGCCATCAGCGCATCTTCATATCACTGAGTTGTAAAACCAGCTTCAATACAAACCTGTATCTAGCTCAACTCTCCTGTGACACTCCCTGATGCATTCAAGACCTGAATACCTGATGTAACCGCTCAACATTAACAAGTTGAAACACCTCTAGCTTGTTAACACAACAGAAATTCCCATAAGCTTCACCACTTATGATCTCTTCAATCACACAGTATCCTCTGTGGCTTCTGTCCATTCCACAGACCTGTTGCAGTGACTGAGACACCTCTGCAAATCCAGATTTCCCTTGTCGACCATTTGATTCTCCTCATGTGCACTGAGTCTTGAATCAAATTCCTTGAAATCTTATGCAGAAATCATGAATCATATCAGCCTCTAACCTGAAGCTCCTTTGATTCAACCTGCGATCAACCTCACAACAGCTTATACCATCTGAGATTCACCACAACATCCTGTCTAACACAAGACAACCCAGAACATAACCCATGTTCAACCATCTTGCTCAAACAGAACACACCAGCAGCTTGAACCAACTACCAGCAACCTTTGACACATCTCTTATCAGAAAAAACCTTCTGATGTCCCTGAGACACGTCCCTGAACAGCTTACACATCAACACTTGAACCTGTGATGTGATTCCTGCTGTAACAGCGCCCTGCACAACACTTTCTTCTGTGCAAGCTCCACCAAACGACTTGAACCTTGCTTCATTCAATACCCAGACTTAAACCAAAGCCTTGATCTTCTTATCATCACCTGATACCTGAAGATACTTCACCTGAATGACCTGCAATAGTCGTTCCCTGAGAAGTTACTTACATAAGCTCCTCACTTGTGCAGCCAAGACAACTCATACTCCTTGAGTTAGTCTCCCAAATGCAGCTTGCTTCTCTGCATTTGCATCCTCTCTAGGACTCCTCTTCCGTTGCTAACACCTGCTTGAGATGTGTTGTTTATCAGACTTGATACACAACACTGTCACATCCTTGAAGTGAACAACCTTGAGACAAACCCATGCATCTTCAGCACTTGCCTCCCTTCAGTAAAACCTACTGAACCACTCCAATGACCCCATCTCAGCCAACCTGTGCCTTCTCTGAAAACTTCAGAAAACCCGCAACCATTCTCCAGAAACTTGCAACTCGTTTCTGAGAAACCATATCAACAATCAGCTTCAACAAATCTGTAAACTGCCTGTTACACAGATTATTCCCTGTTCAACTGAACACCTGTTGATACCACATGTTCTTGACTTTCCATTTCCTTTGCATACCGAACATCCATGAATCTGATACAACCCTGAGATATGCTTCCCTTTAACTCTTCCCTTTTCAGCTAACCACCTGAGACAACCTCCAAGAATAGCTCCACCCGGATTGAAGTACCAACAATACTCCACCTAGAACCATTACCACTCGGATCTACCGTGCCTCTGTAACCTCAGCTTCACCTTTCAGAGTCAAAACTATCTCCACTGTATCCTGATTCACTCCCACGTTCTTATAGATCAGACTGAGTAACCATGGCTTCCTGCTTCAGAAAGTGTGCCAAAACCTGTAACACATCCCCTTTCTCTGTGCAACCACCTCAACTGATCCATTTGCAATTCCATAAAATCATCAAGAACACTTCTCCTTTCCAGTAGCACCGTCTCCTTCCTTAGAGCATTCTCCATGTTTTGATAATGCACAACTTAGGCTGATACACCACCAAACCATGCCTTCATCCCATAAACCAGAAATCTTGTACCCTCTTGTAGCCAACATACATCCAATCCTTTTCCGGTACCGCTGTTGATCAACAGGACACGCCGCCTAACTCCTCTTGCTAGGAAGACTATCGATACCAGATTGTAGTATATCTTTGCATAATGACATCGTGGAATAACCCTCCAATGATGTCTCCAATGCCTTCTGCTACTAGACCATCAGATGCTTCCTTGTGAAGATCTGAACCAATACAAGATGTCCTCTGAGAAAACCTTGCTCCACCTGAGACAAGAACACTTGGTTCTTTAAGATTCAAAACCTGCACAATCTCCATGTGTTGCACACAACACAAACCTGTGCGAAACCTGAATCTTGCTACTGCCATCTTGTCAAGAGCTTACACTTCTTAACAAGACCCAAACACTCCAGCTCACAAGAGCACAACCTTCACTGCATTCCATTTGAAACTAGCAATGAAGTTGAGTGTTTCCCCTTCTGCTTACACAGAAGAACATTTCAGACTGCAACAAAACACCTTCATTGCATCCATCTGAAACAATAACTTTGTAGCTTCACGTTCTCTAATGACAAGCCACCTCTTGACTCTCATGTTACCAAGAACTACCAGCTACCCACATGAATAAACCCTGAGATAGAACCTGCAGCCGAAACCCCTTCCAAGACTCCCCGAAGTCACCCAAACATCAGACCTGTTTATGTCCTTGACCAGACAGAAACTCTGAAAGATAAAGGAGGAATTGTTGTTTTTAACACTATTTTGACAACACATATATAAGAAATATTTTAGCAATATTTAAGCAATATCTAGGCAATGTTTATGAAAGATAAAATGATGGTGGTATTTTCCAAAGCATAAAAAATTAATTGAGTAGTTATAAATCCCATTTTGTAATACATTTGTTGCTAGTATATTAAACTATATATTCATTAAACATTAATTTAATAATAAATTTAAATGTCATGATGATCAGGTTACTAGGAGTTATACAAAAACATGAGATATAAATTTTGCATATATAATTAAATGTCTCTAATTCATTAGAACATGTAAATCAATGAAGAGTATGGAATGTCATGTCTCTCTCTCACATTCTTTCACGAGCCAAATATCTGCTCATATAGATTTTTTTAGGTGCATGGAAAAGTCTAATTGAAGTCATGCATGTTTTGCTTTTATTTTGTCATTATCCATGCAAATTTCTCACAAAATTATATATCAACATTTTACACATTTTTATATTAAAAATCAGTGGCATAACAAAATTATTTTTAACTAACTGATAGTTGTACAATGACATCCTTCTGTTAGTTATGACATATAAAGTTTTAAGTCTTATTTTTTTGACTACTCTAAATTTTAGTTTTTAAGCTAAAGAAAGGATATCACTATATTACAATTTTATAAAAATAAGAGTGTTAAAATACTAATAATTTCGTTTTAAAATCTAATATTTATTTTGGAAATTTGTTTATATTTCAACATATAAAAATCTGTTCATTTTTGGCAACCCAATACTAAAAACTGTATGACATCAATTATAGTTTTCTTTATTATATTAACTAATTTTTAAAATATATAAATTGATAGATACTTAACAGTCATCTATAAATATTTTTGTTATTTAGTTAAAATACTTATATTAAAAGGACAAGTTTATGAGATAGTAAAATTTAAGCACTTAAAGAGAAGGATATTGAACATATAAAATCTATTTTACTGATAAAACTTTAAAAATAAATAAGAGAGAATGACCAAATGATTTGTGATTTTATTTACAAGGAAGACCGTGATTGATAACCCTTTACCGTAAAGATAAGAGGTTTAGCAAAAATAATATTAATTTTTTTCTCTCAGTATTTTCAGACCGTTTTCTACAACTGCTCGTTCTTACTGTTTTGCACCATTCTCTAATTGTTTACTATTCTGTTTACCGATAATTTTACTGTTCTGCTTTTGTTCATCGATCGAACCCTAAATATGATTAATATTTTGTTTCTTTGCTTAAACCTTTTGAATTGTATTGATCGCTAAAAAACCGAAGAGCCAAGGGACTGTATACTTCAAATTATTGTGTTATATATATATATATATAATATAATATAAATTAAATTAAAATTATGATATTTAGGAAGCAAACTAGATGTATATGTTTCTTTTTTTATATTTTTTTAGCGGTTAGATGTATAGGCTTCCTATAACCTACAAAGAACAAAATCCAACCAGTTTGCCGCCCTATTATTTAAAGTTCGTATTTATCCTTACTGCCTCTTTTATAATAATTGTACTTATAATTAAATAATTCACAATATATTCCAATTTTTACCGACCGATTTTACAAAAGAAACCATAATACATCCAAATTGTTTTCTTTGTCCTATTTGTCGTCTCATTAAAAGTAAACCTCTTTTTTACCATCTCAACCCATGCTTTCAGAGTCACCAGCACACACTCTCATTTACTTTTACCCTGTTCCTCTTCCTCACTATAAATACGAGAGCTTCCATGAGTTCACGCATCAGGCAACTCACATGCAGAAATTCTCCTTAAACCCCTAATTTTCACTAAAAAAATTAGCAAAATATATACATGGAAAACAAAGGGAAGGCAACAACAGCAAGTAGTTCTAGGTGGCATCCAACGAAAGAACAGACAGAGTTGCTTGAGAATATTTACAAGGAAGGGATCCGAACCCCAAGCACCGATCAAATACATCGGATCACTCGTAGACTCCGGGGTTATGGCCATATCGAAGGTAAAAACGTTTTTTATTGGTTCCAAAATTATAAAGCTAGACAACGTCAAAAACAGAAACAAGACCGCATATTCAATCGTTTCCTTCACAAGACCTCGCGTTTCTTCCACCCTCGTCCTTGCTTAAACGGTACGTAGTTTCTCATCCCTACTCTTATATATACACGTACCATTTTATTCATATTGATAATTATTACTACGTACTTTCTTCATCATATAATACAAGTTTTTTAATAGTTTTCGAACGTAAATCTATACAATCGGGTTCTTGTGATTACGGTTATTTGTTCGGTACTAAATAATATTTGAATTTGTCGTGTGAAATATTCAACACACACACACACATATATATATACTTCTATCTTTTTTGAGGTTACAAAATCTATCATTCAAGACCTACGGACTATCATTTATTTTGGGTTTAATTCTTTGAACTATTTTGAACTATTAATTACAAAATTATGGCTTTGGACTAACAGATTTCTTCCATTTTCTTGTGTTCTTACGTTTTAAAAGTTTCTAAATGTTTATTGTAATATTTTGTTCTTGTTGTGAAGTGGGCTGCGTTAGTCCATACTATTTACAGCAAGTAAGTGATCATCATAATCAACATGGAAGTGTATACAGACAACAAGATCTTCACAGTAACAGTTTGATGCTGCCAAGTGGGAGCTACGAGAAACATCTTTCAGACAAAACAACAACAGCTAGAACGTCTTCGAGTTCACTCAGGTTTGACCGATTTGCCCTTAGTGAACACGGTTGTTACGGCGAGGACATCAACGTCAGATCCCATGAACCGAAGACGCTCCAGCTTTTTCCACTTCAGCCTTTGGATGCAACTAATGTCGACGGTGTTGGAGATTCCAGTCTTGCCTCTGGTCATGATTCTCCGGTGACTTATTTGGGCGATGGCGGTGGAAGAGGGCAGCCGTTTTTCGATTTCTTCTCTGGTGGTTCTAGTAGCTAGGTTTGATAATAGTGGAAATGGGTTATAAGATGTAAAGGTTGTAAGATGTAAAAAGGTTGTAAGATGAAAATAAACGTTTTCTTTTAGCTTGAAAAATAGCTACGGAAAATCCGTAGCTAATCCATATCAAACAGCTTTGTTGTAATGGTATATGATTAATATGTGCGAAGGCGTTGGAGACATTAAAGATATAAGGAGAAGATGGTTAATAAGGTACTATTGTAGAGGAATCAGAGGCTCTAAAGGCGTCACCTTTAACCTAGAGCATGACTCTCCACACCCAAGATAGAAGTAGTTTGATGTCAAAACCAGAAACAGAGTAACACAGTGCGTCAATCTGTGTAACACCCGAAAGTTGCAGAGAAACATAAACAGAAGAACGAAAGAAGGAGTTCACGCCCATTAACGAGGGTCGCTACATCTCCCCGAGACTCTCTGCTCGGAATCCACTAGAAGAACATACATAGATACACAGATACAAGTGTTTCCCTCATCAACTCACTAATGAACACTCTCTGTGTAACCCTCTATGTATACATGAGAAATTGCTAAAGGTTTATGCCTTCAACAATGGCTTCTCTCACCCATCTAGCTACATTGCGGCTCTATGTGTGGCTCCACTTCTCTCTCACGTCTAGGGCTTCCTTTTATAGTGGAGACACCACTAACCTAACACACAAGAGGACAAATTGGAGAGGCTCCTCTTGTGGTCCCAAAAGCAACTTGACCTTGTCTTACACAGACACACCCGGTTGTGTTACTTTCGACCTGCATTTGCTTGACAACAAGTTCTCATCCTCACAAATCTCCACCTGAGAACATGTTGATCATCCCAAGCAACTTGCACACCCTTGAGAGATAGTTCCTTCTTCTAGTTCCCCGGATTCCAGTCTCGGTTCCTGAGTATCCTTACTCAGCCTTGATACCCTGCAGATTAAGCACCTTGAATCTGCTGCATCATCCTGCATTTCACATACTGTTCAATGCACCCCAGCTGTGCTTACACACAAACTGAACCTGAGCCATCAGCGCATCTTCATATCACTGAGTTGTAAAACCAGCTTCAATACAAACCTGTATCTAGCTCAACTCTCCTGTGACACTCCCTGATGCATTCAAGACCTGAATACCTGATGTAACCGCTCAACATTAACAAGTTGAAACACCTCTAGCTTGTTAACACAACAGAAATTCCCATAAGCTTCACCACTTATGATCTCTTCAATCACACAGTATCCTCTGTGGCTTCTGTCCATTCCACAGACCTGTTGCAGTGACTGAGACACCTCTGCAAATCCAGATTTCCCTTGTCGACCATTTGATTCTCCTCATGTGCACTGAGTCTTGAATCAAATTCCTTGAAATCTTATGCAGAAATCATGAATCATATCAGCCTCTAACCTGAAGCTCCTTTGATTCAACCTGCGATCAACCTCACAACAGCTTATACCATCTGAGATTCACCACAACATCCTGTCTAACACAAGACAACCCAGAACATAACCCATGTTCAACCATCTTGCTCAAACAGAACACACCAGCAGCTTGAACCAACTACCAGCAACCTTTGACACATCTCTTATCAGAAAAAACCTTCTGATGTCCCTGAGACACGTCCCTGAACAGCTTACACATCAACACTTGAACCTGTGATGTGATTCCTGCTGTAACAGCGCCCTGCACAACACTTTCTTCTGTGCAAGCTCCACCAAACGACTTGAACCTTGCTTCATTCAATACCCAGACTTAAACCAAAGCCTTGATCTTCTTATCATCACCTGATACCTGAAGATACTTCACCTGAATGACCTGCAATAGTCGTTCCCTGAGAAGTTACTTACATAAGCTCCTCACTTGTGCAGCCAAGACAACTCATACTCCTTGAGTTAGTCTCCCAAATGCAGCTTGCTTCTCTGCATTTGCATCCTCTCTAGGACTCCTCTTCCGTTGCTAACACCTGCTTGAGATGTGTTGTTTATCAGACTTGATACACAACACTGTCACATCCTTGAAGTGAACAACCTTGAGACAAACCCATGCATCTTCAGCACTTGCCTCCCTTCAGTAAAACCTACTGAACCACTCCAATGACCCCATCTCAGCCAACCTGTGCCTTCTCTGAAAACTTCAGAAAACCCGCAACCATTCTCCAGAAACTTGCAACTCGTTTCTGAGAAACCATATCAACAATCAGCTTCAACAAATCTGTAAACTGCCTGTTACACAGATTATTCCCTGTTCAACTGAACACCTGTTGATACCACATGTTCTTGACTTTCCATTTCCTTTGCATACCGAACATCCATGAATCTGATACAACCCTGAGATATGCTTCCCTTTAACTCTTCCCTTTTCAGCTAACCACCTGAGACAACCTCCAAGAATAGCTCCACCCGGATTGAAGTACCAACAATACTCCACCTAGAACCATTACCACTCGGATCTACCGTGCCTCTGTAACCTCAGCTTCACCTTTCAGAGTCAAAACTATCTCCACTGTATCCTGATTCACTCCCACGTTCTTATAGATCAGACTGAGTAACCATGGCTTCCTGCTTCAGAAAGTGTGCCAAAACCTGTAACACATCCCCTTTCTCTGTGCAACCACCTCAACTGATCCATTTGCAATTCCATAAAATCATCAAGAACACTTCTCCTTTCCAGTAGCACCGTCTCCTTCCTTAGAGCATTCTCCATGTTTTGATAATGCACAACTTAGGCTGATACACCACCAAACCATGCCTTCATCCCATAAACCAGAAATCTTGTACCCTCTTGTAGCCAACATACATCCAATCCTTTTCCGGTACCGCTGTTGATCAACAGGACACGCCGCCTAACTCCTCTTGCTAGGAAGACTATCGATACCAGATTGTAGTATATCTTTGCATAATGACATCGTGGAATAACCCTCCAATGATGTCTCCAATGCCTTCTGCTACTAGACCATCAGATGCTTCCTTGTGAAGATCTGAACCAATACAAGATGTCCTCTGAGAAAACCTTGCTCCACCTGAGACAAGAACACTTGGTTCTTTAAGATTCAAAACCTGCACAATCTCCATGTGTTGCACACAACACAAACCTGTGCGAAACCTGAATCTTGCTACTGCCATCTTGTCAAGAGCTTACACTTCTTAACAAGACCCAAACACTCCAGCTCACAAGAGCACAACCTTCACTGCATTCCATTTGAAACTAGCAATGAAGTTGAGTGTTTCCCCTTCTGCTTACACAGAAGAACATTTCAGACTGCAACAAAACACCTTCATTGCATCCATCTGAAACAATAACTTTGTAGCTTCACGTTCTCTAATGACAAGCCACCTCTTGACTCTCATGTTACCAAGAACTACCAGCTACCCACATGAATAAACCCTGAGATAGAACCTGCAGCCGAAACCCCTTCCAAGACTCCCCGAAGTCACCCAAACATCAGACCTGTTTATGTCCTTGACCAGACAGAAACTCTGACTTGCTTCATAACCGTTCTGCAACCACCCTTTAGACTGAACCCAGAATACCCTTACTGATACTCTAACAGTCATAACCACCCACCAAATCCAAGGCTTTAAGGCGTCCCCTATTTTCCTGAATTTCTGTGAGATACCGGGCTGGAAAACATCAAAGCATGAACACCACCTGCAGCTGTCTTAACACTGTTCAACCTCTGTGTAACCTGAGAAACCTCAACACAGAATCCCGGCCAAACCCTTTGCAAAACCTGCGCAGAACCTTGGTGTTCCAACCATCTTCCAATTCCAAACCAATGCAGAACTTGAGCAATCTTGAGACTTCCCTTCAGAGCATCACAAATCCCTTGTGACTGCAGCGGAACCAGACTTTAAAGTCTCCCTGAAATTGAGTCTTGAAGTTGATGTTCTGATTCTGACAACACCCTTGAGTCACACAACCTGAACTCGTGTGTTACAGAATCACACCTAGCTGATTCTTGTGAAAGACCTTCAGCTTACACCAACCTTCAACCGGCTTCTTCAACACTGATCAAGAAAATCCATCTTCAATCAAATGCCTCCTGCTTCTATCTCTGATTTCTTCTTGTGCTTGTACAACATCAACCCGTGAGTGATCTACCTTCTCACAATGTTGTACATCCATGTACCTCAGAGGCAACCTGATCTCATGACCCATGAAATCACCTCACTTGATCCACTCTTCTACCATGAATCATTCCTGAAGGTACACCTTGATCGCATCTCCCTATCACACTCAGTTACAAACCATAACATGAGCTAACCACATTCTCAACTGCTTAAGCTTCCCAAGAACCTTCTGTTACTCCACCTAAGATCTAACATGATCTTGTACCAAGCTGAAATAACATCTTACCAAAGCTTCCCTGTTGCTGCACAGAAAACCCTGCTGTGTCACGAAACCTGCAACTTTCCCAGAAACCCTGTAGTTGCACAGACACCCAGCACGTGCAACAGAACACCTGAAACTTCTTGGCTCTTCTTAACCTTTGAGATGCTGTGATTGAGATGCTTCCTGAGACACCAGAACGAGTCTTATAACTCCTTCTCCTCAGATATGTGCTGATTACCAAGACAAAACCCTGTCTTTCAGCAAGAGACACTCTTGTCTCCATAACCATTCTCTAAACCGAGAATCACCATGATGCTTAACCAAGAAAGAGTCTTATGGCTTCTTCCTCTCTTATGCACCATTGACCACGAGCTACTGCCTTGTTGCTTCTCCTGAGACATAAACTTGTCTCTCCACAACCAGCTCGCCAAAGAGAAGAACTTGGATGAACCAAAGATCCAACCTTTTCACTTCTCTTCACTCTCCTTCTTCCTCTTGATCTACTTTCCTTTAGATCTGATTCTTCTTTCTCACTTTCTCCCTCTGTTTCTCTTGGATCTGAGACTTTCTCTACTGAAATCTCAACCATCCACAAAGCTTCACCCAGGCCTAGAAACTCCTCATAAGCCATCAGCTTTCACTGCAATAACACAGCCCATGACCTTCAAACCTTCCACTTCCCTTCTTGACAAAACATGGTCCTTGACTTGAAAGAACCACTGACCAAAGAACCAACGCTCTGATACCACTTGTAGAGGAATCAGAGGCTCTAAAGGCGTCACCTTTAACCTAGAGCATGACTCTCCACACCCAAGATAGAAGTAGTTTGATGTCAAAACCAGAAACAGAGTAACACAGTGCGTCAATCTGTGTAACACCCGAAAGTTGCAGAGAAACATAAACAGAAGAACGAAAGAAGGAGGGAGCACACACAAGATTTAAGGAGTTCACGCCCATTAACGAGGGTCGCTACATCTCCCCGAGACTCCCTGCTCGGAATCCACTAGAAGAACATACATAGATACACAGATACAAGTGTTTCCCTCATCAACTCACTAATGAACACTCTCTGTGTAACCCTCTATGTATACATGAGAAATTGCTAAAGGTTTATGCCTTCAACAATGGCTTCTTTCACCCATCTAGCTACATTGCGGCTCTATGTGTGGCTCCACTTCTCTCTCACGTCTAGGGCTTCCTTTTATAGTGGAGACACCACTAACCTAACACACAAGAGGACAAATTGGAGAGGCTCCTCTTGTGGTCCCAAAAGCAACTTGACCTTGTCTTACACAGACACACCCGGTTGTGTTACTTTCGACCTGCATTTGCTTGACAACAAGTTCTCATCCTCACAACTATTATCATATCTTAAACAAATTAATTAAAATACAACACAAGCAAGAAAAGATAAAAAGATTACAAAGCAACAAGACAAGAGTACGGTAAAATCAGTTTAGATAGCCGACTTTTATTATCGTATATAGACCATACACTCCACGCGCAAATGATGGCATAAACTCCCATTTCACCTCAAACGATCAAGACTACACGTTAGGACATGAGAAATTAATATATTTTAATTTTTAAATCATGGTCTCTAGATTGAGTAATTTGCAAAATAAAGAAAAATACAAAAAATTAATTAAAAGAGAATGTGAATTTGCACGTAAAAAAACAAAATTAAAGTTTACTTGTCGCAGTTAGTGTTCATGGAGATGGAATAGGGAATGCTAACACTGCACTTTCCAGGAAGGCTAGAGGCAAGACTTGGGTTGATGCTCTGTGCAGCGGCCTTTAGGCATTTGCATGCTTGTTGGCGGTCCGGTGTGGTTTGAGCCGCACCATTCAAAATTTTGACTACCGCACAATCTGGAGCCGGCACCCCGCACCGCCTTTGGATAGGTAGCTGGCACATTGAGCCAATTTACTTGCCACTGTGCCACACGAGATTGATGTATCTACTAAGGCAAAAATGCACATCGTAAAAAAAAATATGTAAAGAACCTCAAAATCAAAGCCATTGTGTTTGAATTTTTTTTCCTGTGTTTCTAAGCGTGTGTTTTGCGATTGGATGTGAAAAAAGTGTGAGGTGGTGATGGGCTTATATAGGAAGTTTGAAAACTGATGACCAAGAAAAGTTTGTTAGTAGTTGGATTTGCATTTTCTTCAATCAAATCTACTTTGAATAATTTAAACATCACATTGTTTTCAATAAGAATGTGCTAGAATGTACATTAAACATTAATATATCCATTGTTAAAAAAAAATTACCTTTATATATGGTTATGTTATGAAATCATGAATAAGCCTAAAATATATAACATAATGGTTTGTGTTTATGTTGTCAGCTATGTTACCAACCAGATTCAAATCCACGTAATACATTTGGCTGATATATATAATAAAGGAATTTATGATGTTTTTGATGAAGAGGTTAATAATATCTTCTAACATTTACAAAAATAACAAAAAATAGTATATAGATGCATGATTGTAAGATGCATGCATCTAATCAGTTTTTATATTTTGCATCCAAATATTTGGTTTTATAGAAAAATGTACAATGTTTGATCTTTTCTGAAACTGTGGTTTGCAGAAAACATTCAAAAACCGACAGCTTAAATCGTCGGTAAACCGTCGGAAACAGTGGTTTCTGAGGAAATTCCGGCCGGACCAATCCATCGGTTCTATTTCGTCGAAAATAAATATCCGTCGGAAAATCTTTGATATTTTCCGACGGATTTCCGACACACTATTTTCCGACAGGTTATTAACGGTTTATCGACGGTCAATAAACCGACGGTTTACCTACAGTTTACCGAGAGATGGTTTCCGATGACTTAACCGACGGTATTCCGACATATATAAACCGACGGTATATAACCGACGGTTTTCCGACGATTCATAATTTTTTTTAAATATTATTTATTTGAAATTTATATAATAAATTATTTAATGTTAAATGTTAAAAATATTTTTAATACAATTTTTATTAAATTATTATTAATATTATTAAATTTATTTAAAATATTTATATTTTTTTTAATTACATAACATTGGGATCCACATCAGGTTCCAGTCCCGTCCTCGTTCCCTCTATAAAGGCCGTACCTGTCCCGTCCCCGTTGATGCTCCTGTTCCCACTCTCGGTCCTGCTACATGAGTTGTCCCTTCCGATCCTCCTGGAATAGCGCCGCCGTATTTGATTTAGTTCATGATTTGATCTCGCATCTCCTTCAGTTTTTTTTCATTTTCCGTCTATTCCGCCTGCATCTGAGCTTCAATATGCGTCTTTTCCTCTTGCATCCGAGTTTCAAAACTCGACTTAAGAGCTGCAATTTCTGCGTATTTCTCGTGCAAGGCTTCGCTGAAGGCGTCGTTCTTTGTACGTAAGCCTTGTCCCTTGCTAATTTTATTTCTCTCCTTATCATTTCTGTTTGTGGACCGTCATGTATCAGTTATGGTCAACAGATATCTATAAGAGAGTGGACTAAAAGGACTTATTTCTGATGCATTGGCAAGCCTATAAAATCTTAGTGATATGTAATTGACTAATCTTATATATGTCTTCATTTTTATCAGAAAATTTTAAACTTATAATGTCTCTTTTGTGTTCCATGATTTTGAGGAATGTGGGTTTGTCTGGTCCAATTCCTTCTTACATCTGGAATTTGACAAACCTTAAGAAACTGTAAGTTATGTCTAGTGTATGCAAGTATGAAAGGATCTTTTGCAAGTTCCCATGACTTCTCTGTGTACTTTAAATCAAAGACAAGCGATATTGCTTGTGAATAAATAAACTTATGACTTTGGTCTGTAAAATACAAACTAAAAAGATTGTTTTCTCAGATGTAGGCTTGATTATTGCTGGAGACAATAGGTTTAACAAATCCGGCTCCATATGCTTCTATACTTTGGATGGATGTCCAATTAGCCCAAGGTTAGTCATTCTGTTGTTTAAGCTTTTTCAGAAAGTTTTCTTACGATATCCCTTAGATTGTCCCTCGAAAACAAATACACCAACACAAATAATAACAATATGAAGGAGATGGGGGATGAAGTGCTGCTCTTCAAAAGATGTAGGATATGGTCAAGAAGTTTATGTGAGTTCAAGGTTTTGATTTAGTTTAAATGTTTTTATAGACTTGTTTTTTTTTTTACGCTGATACAGATTATGAAAACTATTACAAGACAATTTTACAGATAATGATGTCTGTATAAAACTTTATGGAAATATAGTAGACATGTTTGTGGTAAGAATATAAATACATTTTGATTTATTAGTAAAACCACATGAAATATATATTGAATATTTTCTTTTATATAAATCTAATTTGCTATAAAACAGGTTTCAGTCGAATATAAAAATGTTATGAAGCCATACATTATAGCATGAATAATGAGCTCTAACATAAAGTATTACAACATATAAGTGTTCTACAATCTAAACTACTAAAACAGAAAGATTTTATAAAACTAACATTGGTTTAACGTGTTCTGTTACGGATTGTGTCACTAACTTTATTTGAGATTTTTATTTTTCATTAAGGGCAATATTTTCAAACTAAATTAGTAGTATAATATCTTACAATCTTTATTTATTTTAAATGTAAATATAAATTTTCTTTTTTTTATTGTAGCAAAATCTAATAAAATCTTTTTAATATTTTCATTCCTAAAATTAATTAATTAATTCAAATTTATTATTAGAAATTATTATAAATTAAAATAGTTACATTTTATATATAAATAAATAAAAACAATAAAAATATTTTAATAAATATTTATATTCCGAAAAAAACTACTTCTAATCAAAGCAAAGGAGGATGGTAATTTTTAGCTCAGGTCTCTCTCTTTCTGCTAGAGGCTTTGCCTCAGCCAATAGGAGAGGAGAAAATCCCAGGAAGATACAATATCTTGCTGGTATTAGATTTGAAAACAACTTTTCTTTTTTTTCAAAGAAGATCTTTCGGAAAATATCTTGTTTTCCAGTGTTTATCCTTAAATCTTTAGGGAACAAGAGTGTTTGTTTATGGTTCTTTCCAGCGCCGTATTCATCAAAGTGTTTCATTCTTCAAAACCCTCGTTGAAGAAAGCGATTTGTTACTCTCTTTCTTTTGCTAATGGATCAGATACTTAATCAAGCTATGAGGACAATGACTATTGAGGAAGACTTGCCTGTCGACTTACCGGAAGGTGATGATTTCAGCTGGGCGGACCGTAATGGGATGAGCTTAATTAGACGTCTCCTCAATCTGGAAGCTTAGAACATGGCTCGTATGTTGCGCACCATGCCTAACATATGGAAGGTTTATGAGCGGGTTCGTGGTATAGCCCTCACCAATGAAAGTTTTCGGTTCATATTTGAATTGGAGACGGACATACAGACAGATGAAGCATGGTTTCTGGACGTTCGATGATTGGGGGATGGTGATGGACAGATGGGTGGAGACTCCATCAGCTAACTTTCTCCAGACTGCGCCGGTGTGGGTACGACTGAAGAATATTCTGGTGAACCACTTCACATTGGGAACAATCCGAACACTATGTCAGAGCTTTGATAGAAATTAATCTATCTCAACCACTTCGAGATACTAAGTCTTTAAACTTACCTAATGGAGGTGTGGCAGTAATCCAGGTTGAATATGAGAGAGTGAGGAAGAATTGCTACCATTGCTTAAGGCTCTCTCATGAAAACCAGAGGTGTCCCCTTCTACATGGGATGAAAAATCAGAGGAATATGTCTCAAGGACAACAAGATAAGAGATTTAGCCCGGTACTCCATCGTCAACATCATACTGATGTAGCGGAGAATATCATGCCTCTGTTGACCGCACTTGTTCCTCCAGGCTTTTCCCCTCAGCCAAACCTGGTAGCACCCGAAGTTTTTACACATCTTAAGATGTTCATGAACTGCCTGGATCGTTCTGAGAGAATGTTACGTGAGTCGCAATTAAAAAGGCTTTGGATGAACTGTCAAGGAATCCGGTGGAACAGAGTGCTTTCCTCAGAATGGAAGTTCCACTGCTGATATCATCTTTTAGATACAAAGGAAAAGACCATGTATTTGACTTTTAGAGACACGATTTAAAATCGGCAAGAAAATGTTCAGAATGATCTACCAAGATTGCTTGATCAAGAAGAAGGATCAGCAGAGAACGTTACTGAAGGTGGTCATAAGCGGGGCTTTCAGGCTGTGCATGGCGTCTTCAACTCATCAGGCGTGAAAACAACAAATACTGTGGAGTCTGGATAAGATCGAACTTTATCCAGACCGGTAATCGAGGACGCGCATAAGTCACCGGAGGTTGGAGAAGAACGGTCGACTAAAAGGCTGGAGAGAAGAATGCAAAATAATGTAAATGACAGTACATTCCAAATACAGACGAGTGGATTTGTTATGGGTAGGGTGGAGCCAAGCCTCTCTGCTTCAAGTAAAAGTTCACATTCACGGCATCAGAAACCTCAGTCTTGGTCTAGACGTCTGAGGTTGAAGGGAGACAATTTGACTAAAAATGAGGGAGAAGTCGGAAAGGAAGCAATGACTGAGACACAAACAAAGATAAAAACGAGTGAGGACAAGGAAGTTTCCTCAAAAATTTCTAAACAAGCTGAGGGTTTGATGGTTCACCAGAAACTATCCAATTCTCAATGATGACGCTCAGTCGGATCAAATCATTGTGTAGGAAAGAGCTGTCGAAATGGAAGAAGTGTTCCCTAAATAACTCTAATGAGAGAATTAAACGCTTCAGAGATGAACTTGACAAAGAATCTTCCAAACTCAATCCAAACATCCAGAGAATGGCTTATCTAAAAGCAGAAATCACAAAAGCTCTCAAGGACGAAGAAATATTATGGAAACAAAAATATGGTCTCCGATGGCTGAAGGTTGGAGATAAAAACACTAAGATTTTCATGGATGGGTGAATGCAAGACGAATGAAGAACAATGTAGCTTCCTTGAAAGATCTAAACAGAGTGGAACATTTCGAGGAGGAGCGCAAGGGAGAAATAGCAGTGGAGTACTTCCAAAACCTGTTCCGGTCTACCAATCCTACACAGGCTGAGGAGTTATTATCGGGTTTTGAAGCTCGAGTTATAGCGAGAATGAACAAAGAGCTCATACAGCTGTTCACCAATGCTAAAATCAAAAAGGCAGTAAAATCTATTGAAGGAGATAGTGATCCTGGTAATGACGGAATGACTGGAGTCTTCTTCCTGAATTACTGGGACATAACATGTCCATAGGTTACACTAGAAGTGAAGAGATTCTTTGCTGAGGAACAGTTTCCACGAGATTGGAATTTTACACAAATCTGTCTGATACCAAAGAAGACCAATCCGAATCAGATGACAGATTTACGCCCAATCAGTCTCTGTGCAGTCTCGTACAAGATCATCTCTAATGTCCTATGCTCCCGGCTCAAGAAGATCCTCCCAAGTCTGGTTTCAGAGACACGGGGTGCGTTTGTGGCATGACGATTGATATCTGACAACCTTCTCATAGCTCATGAGATGGTTCATGTCTTAAAGATAAACTCAGTCTGCAACCATGATTATATAGCTATCAAAACAGATATGTCCAAGGCATACGACATAGTAGAATGGAATATTCTGGAGGAATTGTTCTGCATATGGGTTTTGGTCGTCATTGGGTGAAATGGGTGATGTTATGCGCACGCTCATTGTCTTATACGGTGCTTTTAAATGGGCAAACACATAGACACATTGTTCCAGAGAGAGTCTTGAGACAAGGTGATCCATTGTCTCCTTTTCTTTTCATCTTATGTATTGAAGCTTTAGTTCATGTTATGAATAAAGCTGAAAAAATGGGAAAATCACCGGTGTGAAACTATCAAAGAAGTGTCCTTCGGTACAACATCTACTATTCGCTGATGATAGCTTGTTCCTATGCCGAGCCTCACTACAAGAATGATCAGAATTGCTTCATTTTTAAAGCTATATGGTTAGGACAGGAAATAAATTTCCAAAAATCTTTAGTTACCTATGGGGGGGACATTGACCTTTTTATGCGCCAGATCATTGGGGAGCGGCTTGAGATGATCAATGTTGGGGGTGCTGGCTCTTACTTGGGTCTCCCAGAGTGCATGAATGGATCAAGAGAGAACTACTGACCTTCATTACGGAGAAACTTAGCAAACGATTAAATGGATGGTACGTAAAATCTTTGTCATTGGGGGGCAAGAAAGTGTTACTAAAATCGATTGCTTTGGCCTTACCGGTTTACGCGATGTCCTATTTTCGTTTGACAAAACACCAATGTCAAAAGATACCAAGTGTATGTCTAGTTTCTGGTGACATACATTGAGTGATGAGAAAAATATCCACTGGGTTGCATGGAAAGAACAATGTAAGCCAAAAGATTAAGGAGGGTTGGGCTTTTGGGACATTGAAGGATTCAAACAAGTTTTATTGGCTAAACAAGCTTGGAGGGTGCTCAACGAACCGGAATCGTTGCTGTCAAGAGTGTATAAAGGACGATATTATGCAACAAATGACTTTCTCTCGAGTTCTAAAGGCTATCGTCCTTCATATGCATGGAGGAGTATCTTGTTTGGAAAGGAATTATTGATGCAATGGCTTGAAAATTGATTGGTGATGGACAGTCTACCTTTGTATGGTTAGATAAATGGATAACAAATACTCATCCGAAGAGACCAATGAATAGACAAAGCTTATATGACATTGACTTACGGGTATCCGACCTGTTAGCATCATATATGAAGTGGCGTAGGGATAAGCTGAAGGATCTATTTGTAGAAGAGGATGTCAAACGTATTGGGAGGATACATGTTGGTAGAGTTCAAGATAGATATATATGGGCTTACACAAAAAATGAATCCTACTCTGTAAAGAGTGGATATTGGTTACGCTCAACTTCAGTGGCTCCATTGACGGAGGTAGACGCAGAGCAAAGAGAGTTAAAGAAGAATGTATGGAAGTTACAGTGTCCTCCGAAGATTCGCATGTTCTTATGGAGAGTACTTCCAGGTGCGTTAGCTGTTACAATTCGACTTTGGACCCAAAAATATTTTTTATCGGTGTCAAAAAAAAAATTTAATAAGTAAAAAAAAAATGATGTAGGAAAAAAATTAAAAACATATCGGGTCTTAAGAAAATTAAAAGAAAATTAAAAAGAATGGGATATTATTAAAGCCCACGTTAAAGAAAAAAAAGTAAAAGAAAAAGGAGTGGTGTCAGCTGAAAAAATAGTACTAAAAACAATTGGAATGGGGTCAAGGGATGGTGTCGCACGCACGTATGGAATGTCAACCTCAAGAAAACGCAACCATCTGATCCAGTGTCTATACATGTTTACATGCAAAAACAAATTTTATATATATTTATACGGTGTCACCTGAACCCACAAACTCCAATGTGGGTCCGCCTCTGACTATATAGTTTAAATTAGTATTGGGTATTTTTACCCGGATTCGAAAATCCGAACCTGAATCGACCCGAAAAATTCAGATCCGGGTCAGGTTTGGATCCAAAGTTTAGAACTTTTTAGATATAATGATTGAAGATCCGCGGGTACAAGTTTGGTCCGGATTTTACCCGCGGATCTTTCGAGTATTTATTGGAACCTATAAATAATGTACTAAGTAATTTTTGGGACCGTTTAAAACTTGTTAGTAACCAGTTAGAAACTGACCCGATAGATCCGACAAGACTTGACATGATATGTATGATCCGAAAGAACCTAATAAAACATGTAGTTTTTAGATATTTTTACAAGTTTTATCGAGTATTTACATGGTTTTTTGGTATTTTATACCCAAAAACACATGTAAATATCCAAATCTGACCGGTATTTGTAAAAATCCAGATTTTTGTAGGTATGGTACTAGAAGATCTGAACTGATTTGAACCCGGCCCGAATCCGATCTAAAAATATACATATTTTTAAATAGGTCCTATATTTTTATACATGTTAAAATCAAAACATGTTAGGACCCGACTCAGATCTGATCTAAATACTTGAATATCCATATCTAGTTTAGATAATATTTTTATAAGTTATAAGAACAAAAATCACGAATATATGAATCGGTCAAAAAAATTTTAAAAAACTTAAGCGATCTGTTGGAATTTAGTTTAGCTGAATACTAACAAAAAAAAAAACACAACACACTCAGCAAAGAAAACACAGCACACTCTATAAAAAATACACACACACAACACATTTGACCAAAAAAAAAAAGAACACACTTGATCAAGAAAAAAGAAAACACACTTGACCAAAAAAAAAATAAGCACATCACACGTAACAAAACAACACAAAAGACAAACAAAAGACACACAAACAATTGTTTAAAAAAAAAAAAGACACACAAGCAAAAGACAAACAAGACAAACCTTTTTTTTTTTGAACTGACATTCTCATACTTAATAGAAATCTTACAAAGAGTCTTCCTCCCTTACAATCAAAATATTGTGCTCAAGATTAAGTGCTGCCTTTGCCAGACGATCGGCTTTAGCATTGTTAATTCTTGGGGTAAAGGAGAAACAAATAAAATCAAAAGAACCAGCAATTGCTTCAATGTCGTGTGCGATTCCATATAGTTCTGTCGGGTACTCATGCTTGGTAAGAGCGCGGATTAGGTTAAGAGAGTCCGAAGACATCATTACCTTGTTCCGATTCATCGCTCGTAGGTGTTTCAAAGCTTCCAAGCAAGCTAAAGCCTCGGCCATCAAAGACGACCTCACATTGATCTTTCTCATAGCTCCAGTTATCATCGTTGAGCCATTCCTGTCTTGAACCGTCCATCCCAATCCAGCATTCTTCGTCTGAGTTGACCACGCTGCGTCTGTGAACACAGCCGTTGTCGCTCTGTCTCTCTCGTCCCTGTCTCGGTACTGCTCCACTCTCACCTTCTCGGCCCCCTCAGCCTCACCTGCTTCCTCCTCCTGTGCAAGACTCCACTCTCTCGCCTCCCTTATCGCATTCTCTCCCACTTCCTTTGAACCTATTTGTCTTCCTTCAAAGCATAAGCTGTTCCTACTGGTCCATAAATTCCAGCACACCCATGAGAACAAGGTGTCTCCCTTGATCCCAACCGGAGGAAGAGTGATTAGTTTATGCGCATCTCTCAGCACTTCTTCCATGCTTTCCCACTCTCGAGCTTTGATTTCCTCCTTAAAGGGCATCGCTTTCCAGACTTCATTCGCATAGTCGCAGTGGAACAGAGTGTGCTCTGTATCTTCAACCTCTCCACATCTTGGACAATTGGCTTCTGTGATTACTTGTCTTTTTCGTAAGTTGTCTTTTACTGGAAGTGCTTTTTGTTTTGCTTTCCATAGCATCATCTTCAGTTTTTGTGAGGTTTTCATGCTCCATAAGTCCTTTGTCCACTCAACCGAAATTTCCCTCTCTATGTTTTCTTCATTTAGCTCTGCTTCCTTCATTGCTAGAAAATATCCTGATCTCGTTGTGTACTGCCCATTCTTCCCCAACGTCCACACCAGTTTGTCTTTAGCTCCTAAGCCACTTGGCTTAATGGTCATAACTTCCTTTGCTCTTTCCGGCAAGTAGATTGCCACCTTCTCGCTGTCCCATTCTGTTGTGTTCTCATGGAAGAGCTCAGCAACAGTCCATTCGCTTGTAAACTCTGTTGGTGGTCCAAATATAACCTCTGATTTGTCAATCGATATCCAAGGGTCAGCCCACATCTTCGCTTTCCTTCCATCTCCGATCGCATAGCTCAGTCCTTTCTTTAAAAGGTCTCTTCCAGTCATGATTCCTCTCCATCCGTGCGAACAAGTCGATATAGTTTCCACTTCAAGAAAATCAGACTTGTTGCAATATTTCCCCAGAAGCATTCTGGCTAGCAAGCTCTTAGGATATGATAAGATTCTCCAGCTCACTTTAGCCAACAAAGCCTCATTGAAAGCTTCAACATCTCTAAATCCCAGCCCTCCTTCGTGTTTGGGTTTTGCCATCCTCTTCCATGAAACCCAGCACATACTCTTCTTCTCCGGGTTTGAATCCCACCAAAACCTTGTTAGTGCGGATTGGATTCTTTTGCAAAGGCTTTTTGGGATCTTGAAACTTGATAAGGTATAAGTTGGTATTGCCATTAGCACAGCCTTGAGTAGGGTTAGTTTCCCAGCACTAGAAAGCCGTCGAGTGGACCAACTCGCCGCTCTTTGCTTAATCCGATCAACGATAGAAGTGAATAAGTCTTTCTTTCTCCGTCCAAACAACTCGGGTAGTCCAAGGTATTTTCCAGCTCCTCCTTCCTTCTCAATCTCTAACTTGTTCTTAACTCTCAGCTTCACTTCATCAGGTGTTTTATTTGAGAAGGTTATAGCAGACTTGGCTTTGTTGGTTACTTGTCCGGATGCGAGTTCATACTCTAATAGGATTCTCATTAAGTACTCACAGCTCCTATCATCTGTTTTGGTGAAGAACATTGTATCGTCCGCAAATAGGATGTGGTTGATCCGAGGCCCTCTCTTTGATACTTGAATTCCGACCAGCTCTCCGCTTCGTTGCGCTTGGTTACACAGTCCCGACAGCACCTCACTGCAAAGAATGAACAAAAACGGAGAGAGAGGGTCTCCTTGCCTAATTCCCCGTTGTGGAATGATTTCTCCTTTTGCTTCTCCGTTAATAAGAACCGAGAATCTCACCGTTGATATACATTGCATTACCCAAGCTACAAAGCGGCTGTTGAATCCAAACTCCTTCAGCACTTCCTCAATGAAGTTCCACTCTAGTCTATCATAGGCTTTGCTCATGTCCGTTTTAACCGCCATCGTACAATGCTTTGTTGCTTTCGACTGCTTTAGGTAATGATGCATTTCATGGGTGATTAACACATTATCCGTAATGGATCTGTCGGGGACAAAAGCTGATTGGTTCTCCGACACGACTAGGTTCAGCACCTTCTTGATTCTCTTTGTCAATATCTTTGAGAAAGCTTTGTAGTACACATTACACAGTGCCAATGGTCTGAAATCCTTCACGTTCCTCGGGTTTTTTATCTTAGGGATCAACCTAATATGCGCATCATTGATCCCTGTTGGTAGCTCCCCTGTTATAAAGAAGCGTTGCATTTCCAGGGTTATATCCTCCTTCATGATCTCCCAATTAGTGTGATAGAAACTCGCCGAAAAACCGTCCGGCCCGGGTGCTTTGTCAGCATGAATCGAAAAGAAGGCTTCCTTGATTTCTTTCGGAGTTGGGTCTGCAGTAAGGTTTCTGTTCATCTCCTCCGTTATCATTCTCTTTATTCCCTTCTTAACTGTCTTGCTCGGGTCAATGTTTCCAGCCTTGAACAGTTCCTGGAAATACTCTGTAATGACCCCCACAATTTCTTCTTCTTCGTAAATCACTGTCCCATCTTCTTTTTCCATAATTGAGATTCTGTTTACTGCTTTCCTTCCTCTGGATATCGCGTGAAAATACGCTGAGTTCATGTCTCCAAGCTTGAGCCAGATTTTCCTGCTCCTTTGCCTCCAGTATTCTTCCTCCGCCTTGTACGCACTTTTTAGCATTTCGTTGATTCGATGAACCTCATCTTCCTTTCCATTTGGATCTGTCATTACCCTTTCCAACTCCTCTTTCTTTATCTTTATCAACTTCTGGTAATTGACATGTTTTTCCCTGTTCCAATCCGACAGCATTTGTCTGCAGTTTCCAATTTTTCGACCCACTGTCTTATTTCTCTTATCAGTCCAAGCTATTTTGATCACCTTCCTTGCCTCAGCATTGTTCCTCCAGGCTCTGTCATATCTAAACAGTTGCTTTCTCCTCTTTCTTGGTGGTGCTAGGTAAGTGAGTAAGGGTCTGTGGTCTGAACATTCAAAATTCAAGTAGCTGCAGTAGCTCTGTGGGTACTTTTCTGCCCAGAGACCATTTACCAAGGATCTGTCCAAACGACAATGCACTAAATGTGTTCCTCTCTTGCCCCTCCAGGATAACATGTTCCCCGTGTGTTGGATATCATATAGGTCTCCCTCAGAAATAAAGGTGCGGAAATCTGAATATGATCCTTCTGACCTTCTTGTTCCTCCCTCCTTCTCCACTTCCGATGTTATCTCATTGAAATCCCCCGTAAGGAGCCAAGGCATGTTTCTGTCCTTTTTTGCTTCAGCTATCTCATCCCAGATTGCTTTTCGTTTCGATCTATCCGGTTCTCCATATACGAAAGAGGTATGGAAGCTTTCTCCTTTGTACTTTATCTTCGTTTCAATGCAGTGATGCTTCTTATCTAAAACTTCCAATTCCACATCCTCATCCCATAGAAGCGCTAGTCCTCCTCCACCTGGACTATGTGGAGATACCAGGCAAATAGAAGAGTAGTTCAAATCTTGTAACTCCTTTAGTACAACTTCATCAGCATTCTTTGTTTCCATGAGGAACATTATCTCTGGTCTCAGCTTTTTCCTAAGTTCTTTCAATCGACGAACTGTCGCAGTGTTTCCCAATCCGCAACAGTTCCAGCTCATCAATGCTAAGGAACCGATTTTCGGTCGAGCCGAAAATCCTCTCTTCTTTGTCCATTTTCTCCTCCAGTTGATGTGTTCTCCTCTCTCTCAATCTGTCTCAGATTTGTTTCTGCATTGAGTCTTATCTCTTGATCTTCCCTGTTTAGTCCATTTGTATCTCGGTTCAGCCTTCTCCTAGTGCCAATCTGTGATTGATAAATTAATCTTCTACTTGCACTTGCTCCCAAACCCGTTCTTGGACTGTTCAAATAGATTCTCCTGGCTGATGGTGTTGCCCTGCGAGACTGTGTGCCAGTGTTTGAAGGTCCCCCTATCTCCCCATGTTGGCTCCTCGACGTCCCCGCTGGGAGTCCTGTCTCATCTGGTGGTATTACAGATCTGTTTTGTCCCATTATCATTGCCTCAATTCCCCTCCTGTTGTTATCCAGGATGGTGTTTGCCGTGTTCTCCATCAGGTTTTGTTCCTCGCTTTCAAAAATGCGGTTCAGTCTCGCTTCACGTTCCTTTGGGTCAGGATGGTTTGCATATCTGTAGGTTGCTTCCTCAAGTTCTCGCATCACTTCCTCTCTACTTTGTGAGTGAGCTCTAATCTGTTCCTCAATCCTTTCTAGTTCTCTACCTTCCTCAAGTGTCCTCTCTTTAGATGTGACTTCCTGCTCCTCAGTTCCAGTGATCGCCCCTGGTTTTTCCCCTCCTTGTCGTAAATTAACTGGAGTCCTGTCCAGCCATCCTCTATCTCCTTCAAGGGCTAAAACCTCCTCTGTTGTTGGTACACCTGTAGTAATCATTTGCCTTCCTTTTCCACGACTATTACTGATCATTTCATCCGCTTCACTTCGATACCTTTCTACATCTCTCCTCTGGTATTCTGAGGTTTGGGCTTCCTGTCGCTTGCCCCTTGATTCCTTCACACGCCATTCCGCTCTGCCTCTTTCTGGAATGTTTCTAGAGGATTCTCTGTCTGAATTACCCTTGTTACCTCTGGCTTTGCCTCTAGCAGCTTCTGCTTCATAAGCACGGTTTATAGCTCTTCGATCCTCTTCTTGGAGAGTTGTTCTGTTCTGGTATTCCTTTATCCCATTCCTATCATAAGCGTTCCCTCCTATTGGTCTCAGCCTTTCCATTTCTCTTCTTCCATCATTGGAGGTTCTCCTGACACTTATTGAAAGATTTGTTCCAACCTTGTTGTTCTCATTACCATCCCATCCTCTCTCTCTGTTGCGTTGTGGCCTCTCTCGGATGTTCCCAATAGAGTAACTCTCATGTCTTCTAGGTGGGCTTCTTGACCTCTGTCTTCTGTTTGGGTAATCGTTGACCTCCCTGCCTCCTCCTTTGCTCGTGGTTATCTTTCTTTCCTCCTCATTCACCCTCCTCTCCGGACAGTCCTGAGCTTCATGCGTGAGGCGAAGACAAAGGGTACAGTAGTTTTCCAAACGTTCATAATCCAAGCTTACTAGCACTTCTTCTCCACTCGCAAACTCAATTATTGTTTCCTTTATTATCGGTTCAAGCCCATTCACAGTAACTCTGACCCTTACCATCGATTGTGTGATCTCTCTCCCATCTAAACGCCCTAGTTCACAGCCGATTTTGTCCACCATTTCCTTCTGCCAGAAGTGTAATGGCAGTCCTCTGAGTCTTACCCAAAAGGGTATCAGTTTTGGGAAGCTTGGTGAGATTACTGGCTCCCACTTCTCCAGAATTACCATCCAGTGTTCAAACTGGTATGGTCGGTTGTTGAGCACTTGGGTCATGTCATCTTCTCGTTCGAACCGGTATTGAAAGCAGTCATTTCCCAAATCTGCTCCCGATGCTCTTCCTCTCAGATTCCATCTTCTTGACAGAAAAGGTAAAAGTTGCCGGATCTTCTGCACCTTTGGGTTGGTGAGTCTTCCTATGAGCGTCAGCTTGTTCTCCAGAATCAAGCTGGTTGTGTCTAGGTCCGGCGCGCAGATCCGGACTCTCCTCCTGGTTTCTGCAGTAAGAGCTATGCTCTTCCCTTTCTCCTCATAAGTCAGTCTTCTAGCCATTGTTATCGTGTCCTTTTTTCCTTGTTGCAGTTTCCTAGTGTTCCTTCCTTCTTTAAACTTGATAACTCGTCTATGTTAGCTCCCTTGTTCTTGGTTCACCTTGCTTTGTTTTGAAAGTTTTGCTTCCCCACTCTGCTTTAAGCTCTTCCCGTGAATCACTGCTTTCTTCTTACCTAAGCCGCTTGTAGAGGTCCGGTTGTCCGATGATCCTTTGCCACGTTAAGAGATCACCACCGGAGGCGGAGGCCCGCCGGAGTTGCGGTTTCTTTCCTCTTTTGTGTAAGGAAAAGTTGGTGGTATATTGGTTAACTACCGGATAAAAGACCTCTCCTTACTCAAAATAGAAGTTACTGTTGGGTAAAGGTTTTACAGAGTTGACCTAGGTACTCGTGCCTGAGAGCGAAAAAGCGATGGTTCTAAACCTAAAGAAAAACACCAGCGTTTACCTTGATTCCAAACAAGACAAACCAAAGACACAACACACATACAAAAAGACACGTGTATAATACGTGTATATATGTCCAATATAAATTACATACGTGTACAACTTTAATTATATGTACGTGTATGTGTAGGTGTTTGATAACAAGTGTTGTCAGACATGACAACACCACACCTGACCCAAAAAAAGAAACAACACCACACAATAAAAACAAAATTCTCTTTTTAGTACAATTGAGTTATACATATATGTTTTTGCTATAAACCACGCATATCCAAATATTTGGACCACACATATCCAAATATTTTTTTCAAACAGATAAAATAAAAATTTATTTAACTAAAAGAAATAAAATTATTTTTTAAAATTTAACATTTTTCAAAAAAAAAAAATATTAGTTTAGCTAGATGATATTAAGACAAGATATAGTTTTACATAGTACTAGATTGACATTTTTTTAAATTGTGCATTATATATACTAATTTAACACTAATTTGACTAGATGATATTAAGACCAATGTTTTATTTTGAGAAAATTTTGTTTTGGTTGTATTGATCAGTTGAATTTTTCGATTATAACATTTTTATCCACTAAGTAATGATTTATAAATACTTTAAATAGTATAAAAGTTTGAGTTTATATAGCATCTATTTTTTGTTATAAATATACATTTTTGTCGTTTAAATATACATATATAATCCTTATATATGTAGTGATTCGATTTTAAGGAATTAATTTTGGAAAAAATAATAATTGGAAAAAATTATAAATATTAAATCACTTCAGTTTTATATCTGTCAAAATTAATATCAAAAGTTAAATGTAATAAAATAAATTCAATAATATTATATATGTGTAGTGAAAAAAAAATCTATGAAATGTCTTTTTAACATACAAGTTTTCAAGATAAAGGAGGATTTGATGTCTTTTACATTACTTTTACATAACACATATCTAAAAAATATTTAAGCAATATTTAAGCAATATCTAAGCAATATTTATGAAAGATAAAATGATGTTGGTATTTCCAAAGCATAGACAAATTAATTGAGTAGTTATAAATCCCATTTTGTAATACATTTTGTTGCTAGTATATTAAATTATATATCCATTAAAACATTATTTTAATAATAATTTAAATGTCATGGTGACTAGGCTTGGGATTATTATCCAGGATCCGGATCTAATCTGGTATCCGCTCCGAAAAAACGGATATTCAGACAAGCGGATCTGGATCCGGATAGTAAAATCACGGATCCGACGGATCCGGATCCTGATCCAAATCCGGATAATAGAAATTTTAGAATCGGATATCCGAGATCCATTATATATATTATATTTATATGTGTTATTATATTTTTATTTTTTAGTTTTAATGATATCTATTGAAACCCAACAAAGATATAATTAAATTTAAACTAAAAATAATCCTACGTTCAACCAATTAATTATTAAAATATCTTACTCTCTTCTACTCTAATTCTCTCGAACTTTATTTCATTTGATCTCTAAAATTTATTTTTTTCTTTTGCCGTGTTCACCTCTTAGTAGAAAATTAGTGAGATCTATTAATGTTATTTAGTGTTCTAATCGATTAAAAGTTCGTTTTTCGATCGATCCATCCAACAAACTAACACTTACTTTTGATTTTTTGTATGCATCTGATGATATTATAGTTATGCTATTTCAATCAGTTATTAATTATGATTGATCATTTTTGTTTCTACAAGCATTTTAATGTTTTTCTTTCTTTTAACTTTTTTCCATTTTGTATTGTTTTTCGAAGAACTCTTTAGAGAGTATTTTTCTTGTCATAATTTTGTATATACAAATTGTGAATGTATATATGAGTTCATGTATATACTATTATATTTTGTAATTTTTAATCAAATTTTGGGTTAGAACCGAATATCCGCCGATATCTACGGATATACCGTACTTTTACGGAACAAATGGATCCGGATCCGGATACCTCAAAAAAACCAGATATCCGGATCCGTGTCAAAGGTGATCACGACAATTACTAGGAGTTATACAAAAACATGAGATATAAATTTTGCATATCTAATTAAATGGCTTTAATTCATTAGAACATGTAAATCAATGAAGAGTGGGGAATGTCATATGTCTCTCTCTCACATTGTTTCACCAGACAAATATATGCTCTTGTAGATTTTTAGGTGCCTAGAAACGTCTAATTTAATTCATGCATGTCTTTTGCTTTCGTTTTGTCATTACTAATGCAAACTTCTAACAAAATCACATATAGACATTTTACACATTTTTATATTAAAAATCAGTGGCATAACAAAATTAATTTTAACTAATTGATAGTTTTACAATGACATCCTTCTATTAGTTAGGACATATAAGATTTTAATTCTTACTTTTTGACTACTCTAAATTTAAGTTTTTAAGCTAAAGTAAAGGATATCACTATATTACAATTTTATAAAAATAGGAGTGTTAAAATACTAATCATTTCGTTTTAAAATCTAGTATTTATTTTGGAAATTCGTTTATATTTCAAAATATAAAAATACGTTCATTTTTGGGCAATTTAAAACTAAAAATTGTATGACGTCAATTATAGTTTTTTTTATTATATTAACTAATTTTTTAAATATATAAATTGATAGATACTTAAAAGACATCTATAAATATTTTTTTATTTGGTTAAAATACTTATATTAAAAGGAAAAGTATATGAGAAATTTAAACACTTAAAGAGAAGGATATTGAACATAGAAAATCTATTTCACTGATAAAACTTCAAAAACAAATAAGAGAGAGAGCGACCAAATGATTTTTGATTTTATTTATTTTTGTTTGCATATATTTATTACCATGTATTTTTTGAATAAATTGGAAATCTGATATTGTATATTTTTCTGCAATTTTGCTTGTGCACAATGTTATATACGTCTACACATTTTTTTTAATAGAATGGAACCTTACCAATTTATGGTTGATTCTACCAAGGATAAAGCCTTAATGAATATAAACAACGCATTTTCATATTATATGAACAATATAATTATGCAAAAATATGGATAATGTTTTAATTGCCGCTTACATGATTGTTGGTATAGGACAACAACTTTTATTTTGCTATATAATGTCCCAATTAATTCTCCGGAAATAGCCTATCTGAAGCCAGTTTCATTTTTAATATCTATTGTGTACTAGTTATTTATATATATGCATATTTTAATTTTGTTCTATTTTTTTTTTAAATTGTACAACATATCTACCTCTAATTTGCATATATATAGATATCGTGGTTTTCCATTCAGATATTTTTGTTATGTTTAAGAAAAATGATTTTAAAACAAAAAATCATGACAACATGTTGTTATATATATTAAATGTATATTTGTGAATACAATAATGTTTTGAACCCAAATATACATGAACAAGTATTCAAACACTTAAAACACATGTCCGAGTCTTATCACATGCATATGTCAAAAACATTCCTATTTGAAAAGATATGTATGGGTCTGTATTTGAACTCCTCATTTCGTCTTGATCACCTTCTATAGTAAGCTAAGGAAGTTCGACATCACGGCGCAAAACAACTAAGACCATATCTAGAGTTTTCTAACTATTTTTATTGTTTACTAAATATGGTTAAGATTTTGTTTTTTTTTTTTGCTTAAACCTTTTGAATTGTTTTGATTAGGTCTGGGCAAAATACCCAGACCCGAATACTCGAATCTGGATCCGATAAAAAATACTTAAATTTGTAACTGAATCAAAGACAATAACCTACTCAAAAAGTTTATCCTTAATATTATTAGCATTGGAATTAGTTATTTAGTTTCATCATTTATGTCAATGAGATTTATATTTGGAGAACTTCAAGTATGAGAATATTATTTGAACTTATTAATAAGACTTGTGTTACTATATGTTATATATATAGTCCATTATATAAATGTTTTAACTAATACATTTTTACATGCATATGACATAATATAGCATAGATAATCATATGCATTGTGCTAATGAAGACTATGACAGAAGAAAATATGAAAATTATTTGTTTAATTTGATTCAGTTATTTTTCTGGGTATTTTATGTAAAAAATACTCACAAAAAAATCGAAAATATCTGGAACCGAACCGAATTCGAAATGGATCCGTTTATTTCGGGTATCTTACGAGTATAATAATTTAGGACCTGAACTAACCCGGATCCGAAAATATTCGACCCGAATCCGAACCGAAACATGGTCGGAACATATATGGGTACTAAACTTCTTTACCTGAATATACTTGTATCCGAATAGACCCCATCCTAACTCGATCCGAATACCCAAACGTCCATGCCTAGTTTTGATCGCTAAGAAATCGAAGAGCCAAAGGACTGTATATTTCAAATTGTTGTGTTATATATATATATAATATAAATTAAAATTATATATATAATATAATATAATATAAATTAAAATTATGATTTCCAAGATACTAAGCAAAATAGATGTATAGGCTTCTTATAACTTACAAATAACACAATCCAACCAGCTATTTTTTGCCGCCATATTATTTAAAGTTCATATTTATCCTTACTGCCTCTTTCATTTCCAAGGCTTACGATACAACTCTCTTTCATTAAAATCACTTTCAAAAAACATCTGTAATTCCCATTAAAAAATAAGAAAAAGGGTTAATAAAAAATCACATAATCTTTGTCCAAATTTTACGTAGGGAAAATATTTAAGATATAATTATAGAAATTTGACAGTGAAACTACTGAGTTATCATTTTATAATAGCTGTGCTTATAATTAAATAATTCTCAATATATTCCAATTTTTAACTACCGATTGATTTTACAAAAGAAACCATAATCCAAATTGTTTTCTTTTTCCTATTTGTCGTCGTCTCATTAAAAGTAAACCTCATTTTTTTACCATCTCAGCCCATGTTTTCAGTCACCAGCACACACAGATCTCTACCGCTCTCTCTCGTCATTTACTTTTACCCATGTTCCTCTTCCTCACTAAATCACTGTATAAATATGAGAGCTTCCATGAGTTCAGCGTCAGGCAACTCACATGCAGAAATTCTCCTTAAACCCCTAATTTTCTCTAAAAAATTTAGCAAAATATATACATGGAAAACGAAGGGAAGGCAACAACATCAAGTAGTTCCAGGTGGAATCCAACGAAAGAACAGATAGAGTTGCTTGAGAATGTTTACAAGGAAGGGATCCGAACCCCAAGCACCGATCAAATACATCGGATCACTCGTAGACTCCGGGCTTATGGCCATATCGAAGGTAAAAACGTTTTTTATTGGTTCCAAAATTATAAAGCTAGACAACGTCAAAAACAGAAACAAGACCGCATATTCAATCGTTTCCTTCACAAGACCTCTCGTTTCTTCCACCCTCATCCTGGCTTAAACGGTACGTAGTTTCTCATCCCTACTCTTATATATACACGTACCATTTTATTCATATTGATAATTATTACTACGTACTTTCTTCATCATATAATACAAGTTTTTTAATAGTTTTCGAACGTAAACCTATACAATCGGGTTCTTGTGATTACGGTTATTTGTTCGGTACTAAATAATATTTGAATTTGTCGTGTGAAATATTCAACACACACACACACACATATATACTTCTATCTTTTTTGAGGTTACAAAATCTATCATTCAAGACCTACGGACTATCATTTATTTTGGGTTTAATTCTTTGAACTATTTTGAACTATTAATTACAAAATTATGGCTTTGGACTAACAAATTTCTTCCATTTTCTTGTGTTCTTACGTTTTAAAAGTTTCTAAATGTTTATTGTAATATTTTGTTGTTGTTGTGAAGTGGGCTGCGTTAGTCCATACTATTTACAGCAAGTAAGTGATCATTATAATCAACATGGAAGTGTATACAGACAACAAGATCTTCACAGTAACAGTTTGATGCTGCCAAGTGGGAGCTACGAGAAACGCACAATCACAGATCAAAGGAAACATCTTTCAGACAAAACAACAACAGCTAGAACGTCTATGTCTTCGAGTTCACTCAGCTTTGACCGATTTGCCCTTAGTGAACACGGTTGTTACGGCGAGGACATCAACGTCAATTCCCATGAACCGAAGACGCTCCAGCTTTTTCCACTTCAGCCTTTGGATGCAACTAATGTCGACGGTGTTGGAGATTCCAGTCTTGCCTCTGGTCATGATTCTCCGGTGACTTATTTGGGTGATGGCAGTGGAAGAGGGCAGCCGTTTTTCGATTTCTTCTCTGATGGTTCTAGTTGCTAGGTTTGATAATAGTGGAAATGGGTTGTAAGATGTAAAAAGGTTGTAAGATGTAGAAGGATTGTAAGATGAAAATAAACGTTTTCTTTTAGCTTGAAAAATAGCTACGGAAAATCCGTAGTTAATCCATATCAGACGGTTTTGTTGTAGGGGTATAAGATTAATATGTGTGACGGCGTTGGAGACATTAGAGCAGGTTTATTGGTGAAACTCCCTTGGGGTTCTTAAAATTTTTTTTTTAATAATATTTTTTTTTACAGATGAAAAAAAAATTAAAAATAAAAAAGGACCAATCATGCATTGCCACGTAATGGCTACAGTGTAAGAGATCGTCTCTTACGGGTCCTTAAATAGGATACGGTTCTTAACTTAAAATTAATATTTCATTTTTTAATTCACTTTGCATATGATCTCGAGCCTTAGAACTCTCGATGTTCACGCTCTTAAAGATATAAGAGCACCTCCAATGGAGGTTCTTAGCACAATTTCTTAACTCAAAAATAATAAAATATTTGTGGGTTCCATGTGAATAGTTAAGAGACAGACTCTTAAAATCCTTAGTTAAGAACCAGTCTCTTCACTATTCACGTGACGTGGCGCATTCCTATTGGTTACTTTTTTTGATTTTTTTTTTGTTCCATCTGTAAAAATAAAAATAAAATAATAATAACTTTTTTTTAAGAATAACAAAGGGGAATAACACCAATGTGGATGTTCTAAGAGCAAATACAATGGGGTTTCTTAAGCCTTGGGGTTCTTAAAAAAATTATAAAATATTACGTGGGCCCCACAGCATAGTTAAGATACAGATCCTTAAAATCCTTATATAAGGACCGATCCTTACACTGTTCACGCCACGTCGCGTGTAACGATTGATCCTTATTTTTTTAATAATTTTTTTTTTTTTTAAGGATCCGAAAAAAAAATAATAATAATATTAAATTTTTTTTTTTAAGAACCCCAATGGGTTACACCATTGGGGATGCTCTAAGGAGAAGATGGTTAATAAGGTACTATTATCATTATCTTACAAAGCAACAAGACAAGAGTACGGTAATATCAGTTAAGATAGTCGACTTTTATTATCTTATACTAGACCATTCACATTCCACTTCACACGGCAACAACACAAACGATCAAGACTACACGTTAGAACATGAGAAATTAATATATTTTAAAATTTAAACCATGGTCTCTAGATTGAGTAATTTCCAAAATAAAGAAAAATACAAAGAATTAATTAAAAGAGAATGTGAACTTGCACGTAACAAAAATTAAAGTTTACTTGTCGCAATTAGTTTTCACGGAGATGGGATAGGGAATGCTAACACCGCACTTTCCAGGAAGGCTAGAGGCTAGACTTGGGTTGATGCTCTTTGCAGCGGTCTTTAGGCATTTGCATGCTTGTTGGCAGTCCGGTGTGGTTTGAGCCGCACCATTCAAATTTTTGACTCCCGCCCAACAACAAGGAGCCGGCACCCTCACCGCCTTTGGATAGGTAGCTGGCACATGGAGCCAATTTACTTGCCATTGTGCCACACGAGATTGATGTATCTACTGAGGCAACAATTCACACCGTCAAAAAAAGATATGTAAAGAACCTTAAAATCAAAGCCATTGTGTTTGAAATTTTTTTTCATGTGTTTATAAGCGTGTGTTTTGCGATTGGATGTGAGAAAAGTATGAGGTGGTGATGGGCTTATATAGGAAGTTTGAAAACTGATGACCAAGCAAGGTTTGTTAGTAGTTGGATTTGCATTTTCTTCAATCAAATCTACTTTGAATAATTTAAACATCACATTGTTAAACATTAAACATTAATATATCCATTGTTAAAAACATTAATTTTATTCTCTCCTTAACATTTCTGCTTATCAGTTAGTGATATGTAATTGACTTGTAAAATTTTATCCTTCCTTTGGATGTTGGTGTTTGCTCTGATTTATTTCTTCGTTGGTTTTTGTAATTCCTTATTTAAAACTTTCACTGTTATAAAATTTTAGACAGACGTTAAAAAAAAAAAAGATTGTTGTACAATTAATATTTTATTGAATAATAACTTGATAAAAACGCGATTCCTACATTTCAGGTATTCCACATATTACTAATCAAAACCAATAATACGAAATTTAATTAATGAATTTAAGATTAAGATAATAGAAAGTTCAAACCTGATGTAAAAAAAACTTTAGTTTAATGGAATTTAATGAAATTAACTTTAAATATACAAATTAAGCCCAACATTGTATAGAATAAAGCTTTAATTTTAATGACATCAAGATAGTTTTACTGAAGTAAAAAAACAAACGACTCACAAATAAATGAAGCTTAGTTTGTTGAAGCACAAAGAATACAATATACAGATAACAAACAAGCTTTGGTAGAATCAGATGACCCAGAACCAAGCCAATACAGACCCAGAGGCCAAACCAATAACCAAGAACAGCACACTGACGATACCTGCAGTCTCAGAGTGTTTCAATGGAACTGATTTCGGAGCCAGAATCATCAAGACGCTTGTCAAGTACCCATTAGTGAGCCCCAATAAGCATGTCAGTATAGCTACAGGTATCTCGGTCCTTAGAAACATCGGACCGTGCAAGCAGCCCCAGAAGAGAGGGTAAAACAATAGCCTAGCAATGCAACCACCAACAGCGATTTTCTCATCTCCGAGCATGTAAACAGCAGTCAACGACTTCCCAACCAAGTCAAACACGTTGAAGGCTGCAAAGAGAAGAACAGGGTACCAATCTTTGAGAAGCTCGGAACAACACCGGCCCAAATGTTAGAAAATTTGTTTATGGCCCTAAGCCCATAAAAAAAAATTGCAAACTAAGCAAATTAACAATGGGAAAAATGCCAAACAAATCCTCAACTATTTGGCCAAAAAAAATCCAAACTACGAAGCTTGCCAATACAAACTCAAACTATTAGTTGACTTTTCGTAAAAACACTGAAGTTATAGTTGACTTTACCGATTTAGCACTCCGTTAAAAAAATTAACGGATTGATAAAATGACGTTAGTCCATCCGTTTATTAATCCGTCAATTACCCAAATAACGTCATTTTTGTTTTTTCAAAAAAATAAAATCCTACCTTTAGGCAGGATTCGAACCGTGGTGGTTTGGTTTCAGAAACAGGTGAGAAACCATTGGGCTATTGTCATTTCGTTGGAATTGTATACAAGCGTATTTTATTAAACGCTATTCTTCAAGGTTTGTTTGATTCTCCCTCTCTTTAAGCTGTTGATTAACGAGTACTGATAAATGATAATTAAAATCATGGAAAGCTGGTAAATAAATCCTCTGAATCATGTTCATCGCTCGTCTTTCATTATTGAAGAATCTCTATCGATTTGTTCTTTGTCGGAGCTCGTAGCGTGGTGGTGCACGGCGGACAGATGGCTCCTAACGATCCTAATATGGCGGCGGCAGTGGTTTCTTCGCTTCTCTTGCTTCCTCGATCTCCAATTTGGGATCGGCTATGACCAAATCAGTTAACGAGTGAGGTTTTTGAGATCCCCTTTGTTAAACCCGGATCCGCCACTCAGCTACGTTCGTATGAATATGGATACTATTGGTTTTGCATTTTTGCTTCTCGAATTCTTATAAATTATCTTGTTGTGATTCGGTGGCTCATATGTTCAGATCACGTAGAATTGTTCCTGTTCTTTGGAATTGATATTGAGATGAGAGCTTAATTGACAGATGCAGAGTTTCGATCCACTTGGGTTTGCTTAATGTTTAGCTCTTTTGTTGTTCTCTTTATTAAAATACGCTTGTATACAATTCCATCAAAATGACAATAGCACAATGGTTTCTCACCTGATTCTGAAACCAAACCACCGTGGCTGGACTCAAACGACGTCGTTTTGGGTAATTGACGTTTTAATAAACGGATGGATTAACGTCATCTTATCAATTTGTTAACTTTTTTAACGGAGAACTAAATCGGCAAGGACAACTATAACTTCAGTGTTTTTATGGAAAGTCAACTAATAGTTTGGGTTTGTATTGGCAAGCTTCGTAGTTTGGATTTCTTTTGGCCAGTTTTGAATAGTTGCTTACCCCTTGGGCCGGCCATGGCTCGGAATGAACATCCTCAGTGATGTAGCCAGGAAATATCGACAATGTCACAATGTATATGAGAACAATCCCGAAACCATGAGATTTGATTCTCGTCACAATCTGCCAGAGTGTTTTCCTCCACATTGGACCGGTCAAAGAACCGTTCTCTTGACTCTCTTTGAGTATAGTGCTTGAGCCTTGCGCTCTTCATGGAACTTGATCACCGGAAGTCTATGCGCTACGTTGTAGGACACATCACAGATCACCATAACAACAATCCCCACCGCAAAGTAAAGATTAGCGCTTTTTCTTAACCCATCAGGATCTTGAGGATACACAGCTTTAGTCAAGATCCTCAATAATGAAACAAGAACACCTGACATCCACAATTTCTAAGTTAATAATCTAACAACAATCATTCTGCATTTGACATTCTCTATTAAAGTAGTAAATATTTTTACCGGAGCCAGCAGTTCCGGCGATAATAGCTTGTGTATACCTCTCAGGCATAAGTGCGTCGGCGAAACCGGAGAGTCCTACCGCGATGGAAGTGATATCAAATCCGGCGTATAAACCGACTTGCCCCTTGACATAGACCAGATCCAAAACAGGGACCACAAGTGGAAGGAATCGGAAGGGGCTTTGCTGGTTGATCCCCTTGAGGATTGAGGAGAAGAGAAGTCTCGGGTCCTGATTCCGGGTCGGTTGAGATATCGTCGGGTTTTCCGGAGGAGCCCATTAGAGTAATTTGGAGATTTTTTTTGGAAATTTGTTGGACTTGTTGAAGTTAATGCGTAACCGTACTGGAAACGGTGTCTGTGTGTAATCACTACAACGACAATCGCAGAGAGAACAATCACTATTATCTTCCTACTTCTGCATTATTCACCTGAAAAAAAAGACAAAAATTTAGAACTCAAGACGCTTCAAAATCTCCTATTAACATAACTTTGGTGATTAATCAGAAGAAATGGAACCATATTGTAAAGGAACAAGAAAAAAGATAAGAGATGGAACATAGAGTAAGGGAAAATCAGATTCATACAACAAGCAGCAGCCAGATTATCAGTTTTCAGACCAAACGCCAGCTAAACATTATGCTGGAAATAAAACTACAAGTGAAAAATAAAATCCAGCAGCTAATTTAGAAACTTATCAGAAAGTCAGGAATCCGTTGCATTGTCTGGTTAACACGACTTAGCAGCCATCGATCATCACTATATATAGGGGCGGACCCAAAAATATTTTTTATCGGTGTCAAAAAAAAAATTTAATAAGTAAAAAAAATGATGTAGGAAAAAAATTAAAAACATATCTGGTCTTAAGAAAATTAAAAGAAAATTAAAAAGAATGGGATATTATTAAAGCCCACGTTAAAGAAAAAAAAAGTAAAAGAAAAAGGAGTGGTGTCAGCTGAAAAAATAGTACTAAAAACAATTAGAATGGGGTCAAGCGATGGTGTCGAACGCACGTATGGAATGTCAACCTCAAGAGAACGCAACCATCTGATCCAATGTCTATACATGTTTGCATGCAAAAACAAATTATATATATATATATATATATATATATATATATTTATACGGTGTCATCTGAACCCACAAATTCCAATGTAGGTCCGCCTCTGACTATATAGTTTAGATTAGTATTGGGTATTTTTATCCGGATTCGAAGATCCGAACCTGAATCGACCCAAAAAATTCGGGTCCGGATCAGGTTTGGATCCAAAGTTTAGAACCTTTTGGATATAATGATTGAAGATCTGCGGGTACAAGTTTGGTCCGGATTTTACCCACGGATCTTTCGAATATTTATTGGAACCTATAAATAATGTACTAAGTAATTTTTGGGACCGGTTAAAACTTGTTAGTAACCAGTTAGAAACTGACCTGATAAATCCGACAAGACTTGACATGATCTGTATGATCTGAAAGAACCTAATAAAACATATAGTTTTTAGATATTTTTACAAGTTTTATCGAGTATTTACATGATTTTTGGTATTTTATACCCAAAAACACATGTAAATATCCAAATCCGAACGGTATTTGTAAAAATCCAGATTTTTGTAGGTATGGTACTAGAAGATCTGAACTGATTTGAACCCGGCCTGAATCCGATCCAAAAATATACATATTTTTAAATAGGTCCTATATTTTTATATATGTTAAAATCAGAACATGTTATGACCCAACTCAGATCTGATCTAAATACTTGAATATCCATATCTAGTTTAGATAATATTTTAATAAGTTATAAGAACAAAAATCACGAATATATGAATCGGTCAAAAAGTTTTAAAAAAATTTAAGCGATCTGTTGGAATTTATTTTGGCTGAATACTAACAAAAAAAAACATAACACACTCAGCAAAGAAAACACAACACACTCTATAAAAAACACACATACACACAACACATTTGACCCAAAAAAAAGAACACACTTGACCAAGAAAAAAGAGAAAACACTTGACCAAAAAAAAATAAGCACATCACACGTAACAAAACAACACAAAAGACAAACAAAACACACACAAAAAAATTGTAAAAAAAAAAAAAAAGACACAAGCAAAAAACAAACAAGACAAACCAAAGACACAACACACATACAAAAAGACACGTGTATAATACGTGTATATATGTCCAATATAAATTACATACGTGTACAACTTTAATTATATATACGTGTATGTGTAGGTGTTTGATAACAAGTGTTGCCAGACATGACAACACCACACCTGACCCCAAAAAAAGAGACAACACCACACAATAAAAACAAAATTCTCTTTTTAGTACAATTGAATTATACATATATGTTTTTGCTACAAACCACACATATCCAAATATTTAGATTACAAATATCCAAATATTTTTTTTAAACAGATAAAATAGAAACCTATTTAACTTAAAAAAATTATTTTTTAAAATTTAACATTTTTCAAAAAAAAATATATTAGTTTAACCAGATGATATTAAGACAAGATATAGTTTTACATAGTACTAAATTGACATTTTTTAAATTGTGCATTATATACACTAATTTAACACTAATTTGACTAGATGATATTAAGACCAATGTTTTATTTTGAGAAAATTTTGTTTTGGTTGTCTTGATCAGTTGAATTTTTCGATTATAACATTTTTATCCACTAAGTAATGATCTATAAATATTTTAAATAGTATAAAAGTTTGAGTTTATATAACATCTATTTTTTTGTTATAAATATACATTTTTGTCGTTTAAATATACATATATAATCCTTATATATGTAGTGATTCGATTTTAAGGAATTAATTTTGGGGAAAAAAAAAATTAATTGGAAAAAATTATAAATATTAAATCACTACAGTTTTATATCTGTCAAAATTAATATCAAAAGTTAAATGTAATAAAATAAATTCAATAATATTATATATGTGTAGTGAAAAAAAAAATCAATGAAATGTCTTTTTAACATACAAGTTTTCAAGATAAAGGAGGATTTGATGTCTTTTACATTACTTTTACATAACACATATCTAAAAAATATTTAAGCAATATCTAAGCAATATTTATGAAAGATAAAATGATGTTGGTATTTCCAAAGCATAGACAAATTAATTGAGTAGTTATAAATCCCATTTTGTAATACATTTTGTTGCTAGTATATTAAATTATATATTCATTAAAACATTATTTTAATAATAATTTAAATGTCATGGTGACTAGGCTTGGGATTATTATCTAGGATCCGGATCCAATCTGGTATCCGCTCCAAAAAACGGATATCCAGACAAGCGGATCCGGATCCGAATAGTAAAATCACGGATCCGACGAATCCGGATCCTGATCCAAATCCGGATAATAGAAATTTTAGAATCGGATATCCGAGATCCGTTATATATATTATATTTATATATGTTATTATATTTTTATTTTTTAGTTTTAATGATATCTATTGAAACCCAACAAAGATATAATTAAATTTAAACTAAAAATAATCCTACGTTCAACCAATTAATTATTAAAATATCTTACTCTCTTCTACTCTAATTCTCTCGAACTTTATTTCATTTGATCTCTAAAATTTATTTTTTTCTTTTGCCGTGTTCACCTCTTAGTAGAAAAGTGAGATCTATTAATGTTATTTAGTGTTCTAATCGATCAAAAGTTCATTTTTCGATCGATCCATCCAACAAACTAACACTTACTTTTGATTTTTTGTATGCATATGATGATATTATAGTTATACTATTTCAATCAGTTATTAATTATGATTGATTATTTTTGTTTCTACAAGCGTTTTGATGTTTTTCTTTCTTTTAACCTTTTTCCATGTTTGTATTGTTTTTCGAAGAACTCTTTAGAGAGTATTTTTCTTGTCATAATTTTGTGTATACAAATTGTGAATGTATATATGAGTTCATGTATATACTATTATATTTTGTAATTTTTAATCAAATTTTGGGTTAGAACCGAATATCCGCCGATATCTACGGATATACCGTACTTTTACGGGAACAAATGGATCCGGATCCGGATACCTCAAAAAAACCAGATATCCGGATCCGTGTCAAAGGTGATAACGACAATTACTAGGAGTTATACAAAAACATGAGATATAAATTTTGCATATCTAATTAAATGGCTCTAATTCATTAGAACATGTAAATCAATGAAGAGTGGGGAATGTCATATGTCTCCCTCTCACATTGTTTCACCAGACAAATATATGCTCTTGTAGATTTTTAGGTGCCTAGAAACGTCTAATTGAATTCATGCATGTCTTTTGCTTTCGTTTTGTCATTACTAATGCAAACTTCTAACAAAATCACATATGGACATTTTACACATTTTATATTAAAAATCAGTGGCATAACAAAATTAATTTTAACTAATTGATAGTTTTACAATGACATCCTTCTATTAGTTAGGACATATAAGATTTTAATTCTTACTTTTTGACTACTCTAAATTTAAGTTTTTAAGCTAAAGTAAAGGATATCACTATATTACAATTTTATAAAAATAGGAGTGTTAAAATACTAATCATTTGTTTTAAAATCTAGTATTTATTTTGGAAATTCGTTTATATTTCAAAATATAAAAATACGTTCATTTTTGGGCAATTTAAAACTAAAAATTGTATGACGTCAATTATAGTTTTGTTTATTATATTAACTAATTTTTTAAATATATAAATTGTTAGATACTAAAAAGACATCTATAAATATTTTTTTTTTATTTAGTTAAAATACTTATATTAAAAGGAAAAGCATATGAGATAGTAAAATTTAAACACTTAAAGAGAAGGATATTGAACATAGAAAATCTATTTCACTGATAAAACTTCAAAAACAAATAAGAGAGAGAGCGACCAAATGATTTTTGATTTTATTTATTTTTGTTTGCATATATTTATTACCATGTATTTTTGAATAAATTGGAAATCTGATATTGTATATTTTTCTGCAATTTTGCTTGTGCACAATGTTATATACGTCTATACATTTTTTTAATAGAATGGAACCTTACCAATTTATGGTTGATTCTACCAAGGATAAAGCCTTAATGAATATAAACAACGCATTTTCATATTATATGAACAATATAATTATGCAAAAATATGGATAATGTTTTAATTACCGCTTACATGATTGTTGGTATAGGACAACAACTTTTATTTTGCTATATAATGTCCCAATTAATTCTCCGGAAATAGCCTATCTGAAACCAGTTTCATTTTTAATATCTATTGTGTACTAGTTATTTATATATATACTAGGTTTTTGGCCCGTGCGTTTGCACGGGCTATTTTTAAGTTTTAAAAAAATTGTATTAAATTGATGTATTATTTAATTAAACTTTTAGTTAAAACGAAAGCATTTTCATTAAATAAGATTTCAGAAAATATATGTTTTTAAATAAAAAAGGCATAAATATTTAATTAGTAAACAAAATAGAATCAGCTCATATCAAGATTCCTAGATATCATCGATGATTTTTGGAAATCAATAGTATGTAGCAATTTCGACTTTAACAACCACCAGATTGCTAATATCTTAACTCATCTTATTGATTCATATAAAGGTCTGTGTTTCTATTTTTTTTCCTCGTCAGTTGTTTTTCTTCCTGTGCCATCTCTCCCTGTTTAAAAACTTTGTGTTGTAAATTTCTTGTAGTTGGAAAAAGGTTCAGAATTAACATGATCCATTTGTCATCACAGTCTCTGTTACATATGCATGATGGAACAATCAATATGACACCGCTGAAGGTGAAAGGCAATTGAAAATTTCTTCTCATACACAGTGGGTGGTCTGTGATATATCTCATTCTTATATCGTTTGGTAGGTTTTACTTCTCTCCGCTTCGAGTTCATGTTGTTTAGTAGTTGTATTGTCAGTAATATCATAAACTTGTGTTTGTATTTTGTGCACATTTACAGAACAAACACAGACTGCATATTTGGTTGGAAGAAATGATAACTCGTGCACTCCATTACGACCAGACAAAGTCAGCAATTGGGAAAAACAGACATCTAAGTAAACATTTACTATTTGCCGTATGACTCCTGAAAGGTTCATTTTGTTTTATATAAATTGGTGATTCGTTGTAATTTCTTCGATTGCTATAGTTAACATATGTTTTGTTTTCCAATGATTATTAATTTGTCCAGAAGCAAAAGCCATGTTTACTCACGGCCTTATGGATATATGGCATCAATTCCATGGTCCCTGAAGAATATTAAAATGAAGACAATAATACCGATAGGTGATTTGAAATATTAAAATTTTGGTTTAATTTTTACTTAACTATGTCTTACACCAAATTGTTTAAATTAAACATAAAAATGGTAACATGTGTATTAGTGGTGATTTAAATCAGTTAAGACTACAAACAACATTGGTAATGTGTCTGAATCGTTTATTTAGTAATTTAAAATTTTAGACCAAAGAAATAAAAAAACAAGCCTTTTGTGTTACCTTCATGGTGGTTGTTTAACTGGAAGTGAATAATGGTAAAAACATTAAAAAAATAAAACCAACTATTGTTAAAATAAACTAAGCTAAATTATAAAAAAGAAAGAAAGGACAGTTAGAAACATGATTATATACACAGGAGAGTTTGAAACATACAAACGAAAGCTAATGTTTGGACTTAAATTTTAAGACAGAGATGATGAGTCTAAGTAAATAAAAAAACAACAAAGAAGTTAAGAAAAGTCACTGAAACTGAAAATATTTTCCAATCTAGAAGATCTCATTTTTTCTTCTTCTTGACGGAGTACATGAGTTTGGGTTTTGTGGAAGAATGTTGCATAGCTTCATCTTTTGTGTGACGGAGTGATCTTTTCGAAGTTGGAGTGGGAATGTTAACATCTGCACAACAGCACAAGTGTTGTCCAATAAATCTTTCTCCAAAGACACCATGCTTGTCTGCAAAGTTTTAAAGTTCATAAGAAAACGAAAACATGATATAATTATATATAGGATGTTTGAAGATACCTGACTTGTTGTTGCTACTGAAGTACTGGAAACTGTTATGCTCTCAGGTTCTTAAGATTTCTAAATGACAAATTTATAAACACAGAATCAGGAAAGTAGAAACTGAACGTGCAAATCAGTTAGCAACGTACAGACGAAATGAGAGGAAGCAAGATCAAACTTATGTGTTTTTACTAACCTGAATAGATGTTCCGACTGAATTTCCAGACTGTGTTAACGTTTCTAGTTGACCACTACTCTGAAATGTTAAAAACTTTCTTCCATCAAATAAGGAAACTACACTAACCTGTCCATTGTAGATAAAGGGTCCAAAAGCTGCGGCAAAAACCGCCACAACCACCGCACCAAGAGTCACAAGCCTTCGGAAACCTGTAGCTAAACCGGCCCAGCAATAATGCTTAAGGAGATAGACGAAGTAAACCGGTGCAGCGACGGCAAACAAATGCTTGAAGGATAAAAGAAAGCGAATAGAAACCCACCCAAGAGATCTCTACCTTCTTGCAGAAACGAAATCGACAACAACAACCAGCCCAATAGAAATCCATTATACTGAAAATGAATATGATCTACAATCAATAGCCCCGGAGACCAAATCACCAATGCGCAGATCATGTTTCGCTTCATCGGATCCAGTTTTCGAGTAAATCTGTAAACACCGAAGAGAAGACACAGATCGGAGACGATCAGCTGATCCGTTGGAAGTAGATTACAGATTGGACGCTGTAATCGAGACCCGAATGAAATTACCTCTGAAAGGTTGGGGGTAGCTATTCGATTACACTGTTCTTGCAAAAATAAGAGAGAATTTAAATAAAGTACAAACTGGGAAGGAGATTCGAATGAAAGTTTCATGGCTTGAGAGCTAATAATAGAGGAGATTAAGGAGGAGTGGAGGTCGTGCGTAACAGTGGGGGAGGAAACCGACCTTTATTTTTTTAATTTTAAAGTATTGGAATATTAGAATAACAAAAATAAGAAAAATCAAAAAGGATTTAACCGAGAAAGAGAAGATAAGAGATTTATAAAAAACTAAAATAAAAAAACGAAAATGGAGGAGAAGAGGACACATCAGATTTGTCCAGGTGTCAATCGAAGAAGCAAGCAGTTAATAAAAAATTTGCTAGTGACTTATAGTAATTAAGATTGGAATATTAGAATAACAAAAATAAGAAAAATCAAAAAGGATTTAACCGAGAAAGAGAAGATAAGAGATTTATAAAAAACTAAAATAAAAAAACGAAAATGGAGGAGAAGATGACACATCAGATTTGTCCAGGTGTCAATCGAAGAAGCAAGCAGTTAATAGAAAATTTGCTAGTGACTTATAGTAATTAAGATATATATATATATATATATGCATATTTTAATTTTGTTCTATTTTTTAAAAATTGTACAACATATCTACCTCTAATTTGCATATATATAGATATCGTGGTTTTCCATTCATATATTTATGTTATGTTTAAGAAAAATGATTTTAAAACAAAAAATTATGACAATATGTTGTTATATATATATTAAATGTATATTTGTGAATACAATAATGTTTTGAACCCAAATATACATGAACAAGTATTTAAACACTTAAAACACATGTCCGAGTCTTATCACATGCATATGTCATAAACATTCCTATTTGAAAAATATGTATGGGTCTGTATTTGAACTCCTCATTTCGTCTTGATCACCTTCTATAGTAAGCTAAGGAAGTTCGACATCACGGCGCAAAACAACTAAGACCATATCTAGAGTTTTCTAACTATTTTTATTGTTTACTAAATATGGTTAAGATTTTGTTTTTTGCTTAAACCTTTTGAATTGTTTTGATTAGGTCTGGGCAAAATACCCAGACCCGAATACTCGAATCTGGATCCGATAAAAAATACTTAAATTTGTAACCGAATCAAAGACAATAACCTACTCAAAAGTTTATCCTTAACATTATTAGCATTGGAATTAGTTATTTAGTTTCATCATTTGTGTCAATGAGATTTATATTTGGAGAACTTCAAGTATGAGATTATTATTTGAACTTATTAGTAAGACTTGTGTTACTATATGTTATATATATAGTCCTTTATATAAATGTTTTAACTAATACATTTTTACATGCATATGACATAAAATAGCATAGATAATCATATGCATTGTGCTAATGAAGACTATGACAGAAGAAAATATGAAAATTATTTGTTTAATTTGATTCAGTTATTTTTCTGGGTATTTTAGGTAAAAAATACTCACAAAGAACCGAAAATATCTGGAACAGAACCGAATTCGAAATGGATCCGTTTATTTCGGGTATCTTACGAGTATAATAATTTAGGATCTGAACTAACCCGGATCCGAAAATATTCGACCCAAAATCGAACCGAAACATGGTCGGAACATATATGGGTGCTAAACTTCTTTACCTGAATATACTTGTATCCGAATAGACCCCATCCAAACTCGATCCGAATACCCAAACGTCCATGCCTAGTTTTGATCGCTAAGAAATCGAAGAGCCAAGGGACTGTATACTTCAAATTGTTGTGTTATATATATAATATAAATTAAAATTATATATATAATATAATATAATATAAATTAAAATTATGATTTCCAAGATACTAAGCAAACTAGATGTATAGGCTTCTTATAACTTACAAAGAACACAATCCAACCAGCTATTTTTTGCCGCCATATTATTTAAAGTTCATATTTATCCTTACTGCCTCTTTCATTTCCAAGGCTTACGATACAACTCTCTTTCATTAAAATCACTTTCAAAAAACATCTGTAATTCCCATTAAAAAATAAGAAAAAGGGTTAATAAAAAACCACATTATCTTTGTCCAAATTTTACGTAGGGAAAATATTTAAGATATAATTATAGAAATTTGATAGTGAAACTACTGAGTTATCATTTTATAATAGTTGTACTTATAATTAAATAATTCTCAATATATTCCAATTTTTAACTACCGATTGATTTTACAAAGAAACCATAATACTATCCAAATTGTTTTCTTTTTCCTATTTGTCGTCGTCTCATTAAAAGTAAACCTCATTTTTTTACCATCTCAGCCCATGTTTTCAGAGTCACCAGCACACACAGATCTCTACCGCTCTCTCTCGTCATTTACTTTCACCCATGTTCCTCTTCCTCACTAAATCACTGTATAAATATGAGAGCTTCCATGAGTTCAGCTTCAGGCAACTCACATGCAGAAATTCTCCTTAAACCCCTAATTTTCTCTAAAAATTTTAGCAAAATATATACATGGAAAACGAAGGGAAGGCAACAACATCAAGTAGTTCTAGGTGGCATCCAACGAAAGAACAGATAGAGTTGCTTGAGAATGTTTACAAGGAAGGGATCCGAACCCCAAGCCCCGATCAAATACATCAGATCACTTGTAGACTCCGGGCTTATGGCCATATCGAAGGTAAAAACGTTTTTTATTGGTTCCAAAATTATAAAGCTAGACAACGTCAAAAACAGAAACAAGACCGCATATTCAATCGTTTCCTTCACAAGACCTCTCGTTTCTTCCACCCTCGTCCTTGCTTAAACGGTACGTAGTTTCTCATCCCTACTCTTATATATACACGTACGTACCATTTTATTCATATTGATAAATATTACTACGTACTTTCTTCATCACATAATACAAGTTTTAGAACGTAAACCTATACAATCGAGTTCTTCTGATTACGTTTATTTGTTCGGTACTAAATAATATATGAATTTGTCGTGTGAAATATTCAACACATATATACTTCTTCTTTTTTTTAAGTTACAAAATCTATCATTCAAGACCTACGGACTATCATAATTTATTTTGGGTTAAATTCTTTGAACTATTAGTTACAAAATTATGGCTCTGGACTAGCAGATTTCTTCCATTTTCTTGTGTTTTAAAAGTTTCTAAATGTTTATTGTAATATTTTGTTGTTGTTGTGAAGTGGGCTGCGTTAGTCCATACTATTTACATCAAGGAAGTGATCATCATAATCAACATGGAAGTGTATACAGACAAGATCTCCACAGTAACAGTTTGATGCTGCCAAGTGGGAGCTACGAGAAACGCACAATCACAGATCAAAGGAAACATCTTTCAGACAAAACAACAACAGCTAGAACGTCAATGTCTTCGAGTTCACTCAGTGAACACGGTTGTTACGGCGAGGACATCAACATCAATTCCCATGAACCGAAGACGCTCCAGCTTTTTCCACTTCAGCCTTTGGATGCAACTAATGTCGACGGTGTTGGAGATTCCAGTCTTGCCTCTGGTCATGATTCTCCGGTGACTTATTTGGGCGATGGCGGTGGAAGAGGGCAGCCGTTTTTCGATTTCTTCACTGGTGGTTCTAGTAGCTAGGTTTGATAATAGTCGAAATGGGTTGTAAGATGTAAAAAAGGTCGTAACATGTAAAAGGGTTGTAAGATGAAAATAAATGTTTTTTTATAGCTTGAAAAATAGCTACGGAAAATCCGTAGCTAATCCATATCAGACAATTTTGTTGTAGTGGTATATGATTAATATGTGCGACGGCGTTGGAGACATTAAAGATATAAGGAGAAGATGGTTAATAAGGTACTATTATCATATCTTACAAAGCAACAAGACAAGAGTACGGTAATATCAGTTTAGATAGCCGACTTTTATTATCATATACTAGACCATTCACTCCACGTGCAAATGATGTCATAAACTCCCATTTCACTTCACACGGCAACAACACAAACGATCAAGACTGAGTAATTAATATATTTTAAATTTTAAATCATGGTCTCTAGATTGAGTAATTTGCAAAATAAAGAAAATACAAAAAATTAATTAAATGAGAGTGTGAACTTGTACGTAACAAAAAGAAAACAATAATTAAAGTTTATTTGTCGCAGTTAGTTTTCACGAAGATGGGATATGGAATGCTAACACCGCACTTTCCAGGAAGGCTAGAGGCTAGACTTGGGTTGATGCTCTTTGCAGCGGTCTTTAGGCATTTGCATGCTTGTTGGCAGTCCGGTGTGGTTTGAGCCGCACCATTCAAAATTTTGACTCCCGCACAACAACAAGGAGCCGGCACCCCTCACCGCCTTTGGATAGATAGCTGGCACATGGAGCCAATTTACTTGCCATTGTGCCACATGAGATTGATGTATCTACTGAGGCAACAATGCACACCATCAAAAAAAGATATGTAAAGAACCTCAAAATCAAAGCCATTGTGTCTGAAGATTTTTTAATGTGTTTATAAGCGTGTGTTTTGCGATTGTATGTGAGAAAAGTGTGATTAAGATAACTGAAAGTTGAAACCTGATGTAAAAAACCTTTAGTTTAATGGAATTTAATGAACTCTACTTTAATTATACAAATTAAGCCCAACATTGTATAGAATAAAGCTTTAATTTTAATGACATTAAGATGGTTTTACTGAAGTAAAAAAAAAAAAAAACAAACGATTCACAAATAAATGAAGCTTAGTTTGTTGAAGCTCAAAGAATACAATATACAGATAACAAACAAGCTTTGGTAGAATCAGATGACCCAGAACCAAGCCAATACAGACCCAGAGGCCAAACCAATAACCAAGAACAGCACACTGACGATACCTGCGGTCTCAGAATGTTTCAGTGGAACCGATTTCGGAGCCAGAATCATCAAGACGCTTGTCAAGTACCCGTTAGTGAGCCCCAATAAGCAAGTCAGTATAGCTACAGGTATCTCGGTCCTGAGAAACATCGGACCGTGCAAGCAACCCCAGAAGAGAGGGTAAAACAATAGCCTAGCAATGCAACCACCAACGGCGATTTTCTCATCTCCGAGCATGTAAACAGCAGTCAACGACTTCCCAACCAAGTCAAACACGTTGAAGGCTGCAATGAGAAGAACAGGGTACCAATCTTTGAGAAGCTCGGAATGAACATCCTCAGTAAGGTAGCCAGGAAATATCGACAATGTCACAATGTATATCAGAACGATCCCGAAACCATGTGATTTGATTCTCGTCACGATCTGCCAGAGGGTTTTCCTCCACATTGGACCGGTCAAAGAACCGTTCTCTTCACTCTCTTTGAGTAGTGCTTGAGCCTTGCGCTCTTCATGGAACTTGATCACCGGAAGTCTATGCGCTACGTTGTAGGACACAGCACAGATCACCATAACAACAATCCCCACGGCAAAGTAAAGATTAGCGCTTTTTCTTAACCCATCAGGATCTTGAGGATACACAGCTTTAGTCAAGATCCTCAATAGTGAAACAAGAACACCTAACATCCACAATTTCTAAGTTAATAATCTAACAACAATCATTCTGCATTTAACATTCTCTATTAAGGTAGTGAATAGTTTTACCGGAGCCAGCAGTTCCGGCGATAATAGCTTGTGTATACCTCTCAGGCATTTCACCAGCTACTCCGATTAGACCTCCCTGCATAAGTGCGTCGGCAAGGCCAGAGATACCAAGGGCGACGGATGTGATATCAAATCCAGCGTATAAACCGACTTGCCCCTTGACATATACCAGATCCAAAACAGGGACCACAAGCAAGGAGATCACAAAGAGTAAAAGGCCGAGATTGATCCTGAAGCTAGCGAGGCTCTTATGCGCGTAGAATACGATGATGATGAATAGACAGACAAGTCCAACGAGCATGTAAACAACGGCAAAGATCCGATCGACTGCGGTGGAAGGGTAGAGGTAGGAGAAGTAATCCACGGCGGTGATGAAAGCGTTCCATGGGAGGAGAAAGCCAACACCAAGCGTGAAGTAGATAATGTAGGCTAAGTGGAAGGAATCGGAAGGGACTTTGCTGGTTGATCCTCCTTGAGGATTGAGGAGAAGAGAAGTCTCGGGTCCTGATTCCGTGTCGGTTGAGATATCGTCGGGTTTTCCGGCGGAGCCCATTAGGGTAATTTTGAGATTTCTTTTGGAAATTAGTTAGCCGTAATGGAAATGGTGTCTGTGTGTAATCACTACAACGACAATCGGAGAGAGAACAATCACTATTATCTTCCTGCTTCTGCTTTATTCACCTGAAAAAAAAAGACGAAAATTTAGAACTCGAGACGCTCTGATTAGTCAGAAGAAATGGAATCATATTTGATTATAGAGTTCAAATTGGAAAGGAACAAATAAAAAAGACAAGAGATGGAACAGAGAGTAAGGAAAAATCAGATTCATACAACCAGTAGCAGCCAGATTATCAGTTCTCAGACCAAACGCCAGCTAAACATTAAGCTGGAAAAAAACTACCAAGTGAAAATAAAATCCAGCAGCTAATCTAGAAACAGGAAGTCAGGAATCCGTGGGATTATCTGATAAACACGACTTAGCAGATCAAAGAAGGACCAAATAAAAAGTCCAGAATTGAAAATTCAGAGACCTTACAATTACAAAACTGGGATTCTGAAGTGAGAGAACCAAATCTAATAGGCGAAATTTTTGAGGGATTTCAGAGCGTCATTGAAGGAAAAAAGTCAGATCTCAAGCAGCATTGACTAGAAAGTTCCCTGCTTTGGATCTAAATAGGGAAGGGATCTATCTAACCTAAAGATGAGACCCAAACAGTGAGAGGGTTATAATCAATCAGATGTGGTTATTATTCTCGACTTGTTTTTTGCGACGTGCAGGCAAATATCATAGAGGTTGTATTGTTATTCTATTGGAATTGGTATTTTATTTTGAATAAAATATGACTCCTTGTTTTCTACTCATTTGTTTATTATATTTTGTGCTAATTTTGCGGACTTTTTTCAAATCTGAACACAGGAGAAATGAAAACACTTACTACCTATGAAAATTAAGGAAGAATATGAACTGAGAAAAGACTGAAAAAAACTCGAGCAAACATACAAAGAATAGAATCTAAATATATTATCAAGAAACTAAGTTGAATCAGTCACTAAAGTTTAACATCCAATAACCTTGTTATCAAACAGAACAAGTCACACTATTACACTCTAAAGAGGAAAAAACGATCGTAGCTTCACATGTTCAGAATGCTAACAATGTGCATTCATAGCAGAATCAAGAACAAATCAACACATTAAGAAAACTAAAAGCTAAGAAAGCAGGACAACACAAATAACTGTTCTAGTGCAAGACATAATTAAAACCCAAGTAGGATATAATGAGCTCAAGTCAGAGAGTAATTAAAGTAAGAGAGGGAGAACCTTATCAAATATAGACTGGGTTCCCTTCCTTGACATAAAACTGTCGCAGGTTATGTCACTTGTAAACCTACAATAAAAAGGCAGAATCTCAGCACATGCTCGAAGTCTAAACTTATGCTTATAATAACAAAGGAGACAATGTAATTTCATAGTATTTCTAAGAAGCTAAAACAAAACCCATAACATGATTAAGATCTATCGCTACATACATGCTTTTGCACTAAAAACACATAACGTGATTTTAATTCCAAAGCAACCATACATTCACGAGTATGTGTGAGAAAAAAGAACAAATCCAGGAAACAACCAATCCAGAAAACCAACAGTTAATCACAGAACAAAATATCCTACAATATCTATCTATGTTAATGTAAAATTATACATAAAAGGAGTTGAATTCGTCAAGCCCAGAAAAGAAAAAGTGAATTTCATTAAACCCAGCAAACTACACGACTACACAAAGACAAGTCTCTCACCCAAAAAAATTAGGGCTTTCCAGATCAACTCGAATACACAAAGACAAGTTTCCACCGAAGAAATTAGGGATTGCAAAATCGAAACAAACCTGAGATTTAATCAAAGAAGCTTGGTTTCGAGAGAGTACAATCGAAGAAGTGAAATGAAGAAGAAAAACAAAGGAAATCGAAGAAACTGGTTTCGATTTTTAGATTTTTAAGTGACGATGCTGAAAGGGAAAAAGAAAAATCTATAAAAGAAAATATCTATTTTAAGTGAACACGAAAATAAAGAAAAATAGAAAATCCCCAACTGATTTTATTAAATCTAGATTTTTAACTATTTGGGCCCGGTTACCTCATATATGCATAGCACAAATTAATAAATGCTTATTGTTGACAAAAAATAAAAATAAATAAATGCTTATTAAAAAAGACCTAGTGGTAAGCTTTTTTTTGTCGACGTGGTAAACTTTAAAAGTGTGTATTTCATACGACAATCCAACCAGCACTATGCTAAACTTCTAAGCAATCATTACTGTTCTTTGCGGATAAGCAAACAAAACAGGATTACTAGAAGAAGAAAAAAACTTAGTAGTATAAGCCCCAAATATTACAAAACATGCAACTTCTGGATGATTTGAGCTTTTGGATATTCGAGATTTCTGATAGTCTAAATATTTGGTTGAAAAATATGACTAATTTCTTTACATTCGGTTTTATTGGGGCGATATTTGAATTATTTATAAATACATGGGTTTTTATAAAAACGTTTAAAGAAAGGGATAAAAGGGAGAAAAAAGCAGGAAAATAAAATAAAGAGAAGGCCAAAACCACCACCACTGAACTTGCCTCTATTACACGCAAACACAGCTTCAACTCCTCTCTCTCTCTCTCTCTCTCTCTCCTCGCCGTGAAGTCTGCGAAGGTGAAGCTCTCTGTTCTCACAAATTTTTGATCTGTAAAACTCTCCGGAAGTAATCGTGAGATAGATAGTAAGTGGGGTTTCCTCAGATTTCGGAGAAACAATCGCCGATTTGTCAATATCGGGGAATCTTAGTCTCCAATACTTGAAATCAAACTCGTGGTTTTCATCTGATACGGTCTCTCTGCGACGATGTTTTGCAATTGCTTTTATTGGAACCAAGGAAACTCCGAGTTGGAATCGGAATCGTCCGAGTCAAAGCCCTTCTCACTTCCGTCTCCTCTTCCTCGATGGCCACAAGGTAAAGAATAAGTACCCTTTATTGGAAACTGCTGTTTTGTTTTATCGGTTTAAAAGAATCATGCAAAAAAAAATTTCACTTTAACTTGGCAAAATTTGCTTTATCAGACCACTATACCTTCTTAAAGCTCCTATTTTTATGATTTATACCTTTTTAAAGCTACTATTTTATTTTATTATTTATAATTTGGATAATTTGGGCTGGCCTATAACAAAAATCATTTACTGTATCAATGCTTGAGTTAGTTTCTGTTCATCAGATAGTTGATTTTGATTAGTCATACTGATACTTCATCAAGATCAAGTTGATATGTTTAATTTTTCCATATCATGACGATACTATTCATTTTTGTGGCTTAATTTAATTCTGAACTTTCCTTCGCTGAAAATTCGTTGGAATATTCAAACATCGGGTACCTGTTGTTGTCATTTGATTGTTTCTTTGTGTGACATTTTGCTTCATGGTCAATGTTATTGTACTAAAAACATTAATACAACTGAAGAAAAAACATTCCCCTCCCCTAATCTTCACATGTTTTGCTAGATGGTAGGTTTTTGTGACTTTCAATAATGAAACCAATAATGCATGACAGTTGAATAAGACTTGTTTGTTTATTGATGTAGCGCAATGAAGATGCCTATGGTATATTATTCTATCATAGTTTAGATTTGTTTTGATTCTTTAATTTTTATGCCACGTAGTCCCAACAACCCCCTTTGGATAAAGTTGAGTAATGGTTGATGATGATAGATTGATAACTCAGTTATAGTTAATGAATTCACTAAGATGCTTAATATTCTCTATATGTCTGTTGTTTATGCTATAGAATGCTGTCAAAAACTATCTTGATTTGAATCAGAACTTGGAATCTTCGTCTATAATGTTTGTTAACTCTTTTGTTTCAGGCAGAGGTTTTGCTACCGGTAAGATAAATCTCGGAGAGATCGAAGTGGTGAAAGTCACTGAGTTCGATAGAGTTTGGAAATGTGGCACGTCTCGTGGTAAATCAAGATGTGCCTCTTTTTACAAACCTGTAGGGATACCACAAGGTTTCCATTGCCTTGGTCATTACAGTCAGTCAAACAATCAGCCTTTAAGAGGCTTTGTTCTTGCAGCTCGGGCTAACAATCCCGACCATCATGCGGATGACAACCGCCCTCCGCTGAAAAAGCCCCTGAACTATACTTTAGTTTGGAGTTCAGACTCAGATTGCTACTTCTGGTTACCTAATCCTCCGGTTGGTTACAGAGCCGTGGGAGTTATAGTCACAGACGAAGCAGAGGAGCCTGAGACCGAAGAAGTGAGATGTGTAAGAGAGGATCTTACAGAGAGTTGTGAAACACGTGAGATGATTCTTGGCGTTGGATCTTTTAACGTTTGGACCACTGAACCGTGTGAGAGAGGGATTCGGTCACGAGGCGTGGCGGTTGGTTCATTCTTTTGCTCCACTAATGATACGTCTTCTCATAACAAAGCCGTCATGGACATTGCTTGCTTGAAAAATCTTGATCCGAGCTTACAAGGGATGCCAAATCTTGACCAGGTCCATGCACTTGTTCAGCATTATGGACCAACGGTCTACTTCCACCCTGAAGAGACTTACATGCCTTCGTCCGTGCCATGGTTCTTTAAAAACGGAGCTTTGTTGTACCGGTATGGGAACTCACAAGGCAAACCGATTAACTCGACCGGTTTAAATCTCCCTGCGGGTGGGAAAAACGACGGGAGCTTCTGGATTGATCTCCCTCAAGAAGACGAGGAAGTTACAAGTTATCTAAAGAAGGGAAATCTAGAAAGCTCAGAGCTTTACGTCCATGTAAAACCCGCGCTCGGCGGGATCTTCACAGACATTGTTATGTGGATTTTCTGTCCCTTTAATGGTCCAGCCACGCTCAAAATCGGGCTTCTCACCGTCCCCATGAACCGCATTGGAGAGCATGTTGGTGACTGGGAACATTTCACCTTCCGGATAAGCAATTTCAACGGCGAGCTTACGCAGATGTTCTTCTCACAGCACAGCGGCGGCGGATGGGTTGATGCATCGGATCTTGAGTTTGTTAAAGGAAGCAACAAACCGGTTGTGTACTCATCTAAACACGGGCACGCGAGTTTCCCTCACCCAGGAATGTATCTTCAAGGCTCGTCGAAGCTCGGGATAGGAGTGAGAAACGATGTTGGGAAAAGCAATTATGTGGTGGATTCTAGTCAGAGGTATAGAGTCGTGGCGGCTGAGTATTTAGGGGAAGGAGCGGTTTCAGAGCCGTGCTGGCTGCAATACATGAGAGAATGGGGACCAACTGTTGTCTATGATTCTGCAGCTGAGATCGATAAGATTATTAATCTTCTGCCTTTGATTGTGAGGTACTCTATTGAGAATCTGTTTCCTATTGCACTTTATGGTGAGGAAGGTCCTACGGGACCAAAGGAGAAGGATAACTGGGAGGGAGATGAGATTTGTTGAAGATAGCTTCTCATTGAGATATATGGCTTTGTGAAAACAGAGCTCCTCTGTTTCAGTGGAAGGTTTTTGTTAAGTGTTTGTGTAATTAATGTATAGATATGATGTAAAGTCTTCATTTGAATTGGCAGAACCAGATTATGGTTTAGCCATTTCAGTTATATATTCAACCATTGTTGCCTTGATCCAGTTCAGAAAACTAGAAAAAGGTACAGATGGGACACCTAAGTGATGGATGTTGTCATGTTTTTCAATAATATATTTGTCCATAAGAGGAATATGTGCTGTTTAGCATGTTACGACGTCGTTTTATAATTGAATATCATCTAGTCTGTTGTGGTAGACTTGGTCGTATGGTATAAAAACTTCATCGGTTTCTAAAACGACGGCGGTGAAAGGAAGGAAGAGAAGTCTCAGATAGGAAAGGAGGAGGAACAGAAATAACGAAAGAAATTTCAAAAATTTATTTTCAAACGTATACTTTCCTCAAATTAGATCCGAATGATTACTATGGTGAGACTCAAGGCGAGTCTCTGGGTTATCGTGTTATCAATCGCGCTCGTTTCGATTCAGTCAAAGGGTTCGTTTGGATCTGAATCAAGTAAAGAAGCTTATGTGACACTTTTATACGGAGATGAGTTCTTATTAGGAGTTAGGGTATTGGGAAAATCGATTCGGGACACTGGATCCAACAAAGATATGGTCGCTTTGGTCTCTGATGGCGTCTCAGATTACTCTAAGAAGCTACTCAAGGTTTGTCAATTTCTCTTTATTGAAATGTTTTAAGATCTAAAGAGCTTTCCTTTTTCGATATGAGTCAAATTACGACGAGTTTGAGCTTAAATCTTGTCTTTTTATGAGGTTTGATCAAATCTGCTCACTGCTTGTTGAATTTTGATTCTTCAGGCTGATGGATGGAAAGTAGAGAAGATCAGTTTACTTGCAAATCCAAATCAAGTTCATCCGACAAGGTTCTGGGGTGTTTATACAAAGCTCAAGATCTTTAACATGACAGATTACAAGAAAGGTAATGTCTTTCTGGTATTTTTTCTCTGGATTCTGGTTTGACAACTTAAAATCTCAAAAAGCTTTGCTTTTGTGCAGTTGTGTATCTTGATGCTGATACGATTGTGGTAAAGAACATTGACGATCTGTTCAAGTGCTCCAAGTTTTGCGCAAACTTGAAGCACTCTGAGCGACTGAACTCTGGTGTCATGGTTGTTGAACCATCTGAATCACTTTTCAATGATATGATGCACAAAGTGAAGACTTTGTCCTCTTATACCGGAGGAGACCAAGGGTTCTTGAATTCGTACTATCCAGATTTCCCAAATGCTCGTGTTTTTGATCCTAGTTTAACCCCTGAAGCATTGAAAACCAGACCAGTTCCTGATATGGAGAGGCTTTCGACATTATACAATGCGGATGTTGGTCTCTATATGCTTGCTAACAAGGTATTGTTGCCTTTCTCAATTAGAAAAATGTAATTTGTACTTAGCCTTTGGTGTCTATTTGTTTCTGCCATCTGTTGAATTCTATGGTTAATTTGAGGTTGGTTTTAATTGCTTTATGGTATATTTGTATATTGCTTTAGCTGCTTCAGGTTTAGGATCTTAAGTTTTCGCATTGTTTCTGCAGTGGATGGTCGATGACAGTAAACTTAATGTTATTCACTACACTCTAGGCCCTCTTAAGCCTTGGGACTGGTGGACAGCATGGCTAGTGAAACCTGTTGATGCCTGGCATGTAGGTTTTCTTCTTGTCTTTGGTTTTGAGCTTTCTATCTGCTAACTTCGTACTAAGTCTGATTTCACCGCAAACACTTTCAGAGCATTAGGGTAAATCTTGAGGAAACTCTTCCTGGAACTGGAGGTGGCAAAAACCAAAACGATGAACTCCTTGTCAAGTTCCTTTTCTTGTTGCCTCTTTGTGCGCTTTTGTTCTGCATTTACCGATCCATTCAGGTTAAGACTTTTTTGTTGTTGTTGTTGCTTTCACCTCTACTACATTGATCCTTTTTTGGATTGTAATTTCATTTTTTCCTATTTTTTCTCGCAGGGTCGTGATGGTTCAGTATGCTGGAGCTCGTTATGCAACCAGATTAGATACCTTTATTACAAAATTAGATCTAATGGAACACTTGGTTATAGCGGTGTTTCTACACTGTCGACCATGAATCCCAGCTACCAAGTGAGTTTCATCATCAAATAGTTGTTGTTAAATTTTTAAAAAGTTTGCATCTTTTATGAACATTTTGTTTGACTTCTCTCTTACAGCTCCACAGTGGCAACACACAGTCCAAAGTTCCTCAACATTTAGGAGCGGTTTCAGTTGTAGTCTGTTTTACCGCTGTTCTGATATCCGTTGGAATTTCGTTTGTGATTGTGCCGAGGCAAATCATGCCATGGACTGGCTTGATCTTGGTCTATGAATGGACTTTTACAATCTTCTTTCTTTTGTTTGGTCTCTTCTTGCTTTTGGTGCATCAACATGGAAAGAAAATGGCAATTCAAGCAGAATCTTCGTCCATGGATGATTCCGGAAAAGGTATGGACATCAATGGAAAAAAGAAAAGTCGAGATAATTAGTAATCGTCCATTCTTGAGAATTAAGAGTAGTGATTTCCACCCCTTTGTTTTTGGTCTCAAGTACAGGTCATCAGAGAGGAGGCGTGTTTTGTGATGTTATCACATTGTATTATGGATTAGCGATGGTTTTTCTGGCTATTGCTGCAGTTTCTTTGCCTTATATCTTAGGAATCACTGCTTTATTCGTGAGGTAATTTTCTTAATAAACTTGCTCAAAATGGTTCTTGTTATTTGATTCAAACACATTCTTGTCCTTATATTTTGACTTGATTCATTCCTTGGGATTCGTCATAATTGAATTTAGTGCTGGTTTGTTATTGAGCAGGTTGGGTCTAATGGTGGGTGTAGCCATAATTCTAGCTGCCTTCATGACTTATGCTTCCGAGCACCTCGCGATCAGATGGTTCTTGAAAGGTCTAGAAGACCGTCATGAGACATCGAGATCAAGGTCCATATGTTCCATGTGCTGACACCACAAGGTCCACAACAAGCAGTCGCCTGAGAAATTGTGTCACCATTGTAACTTGCAGAAACAACAGAGCATATGATCTGAGTTTTTGTAGTTCTGTCTTAAGATTGTTCTATAGCTTTGTTCTTTCTATCATCATGTCTCGCTGTCTCTTCTCTTTGCTCACATTTGTACATATCATTATTAATGCTGAAGAGCTTGTTTGTGCTTAAACGTTTTCACAAAATACCTATCAGAAGTCTGAAACATTAATAACAGTGTGTCGGTGGTAGTAGAAGAACAAAACCAACCCTTAATCGCTAACCGGAGGAAAGAAAACCGAGTCGTACCGAGATCTAATTATAATTCAACCGAACCGGTTTCTCATCATCGTCGTTACTCGTCAGTCTCTCTCTTGAGTCTTCACTCGAGATTTTAGGTAAATCGTCTCTACAGTTGCTTCATCGATTAACTTCACGAATCGATGAAGTTAATGCGCCGCTCAAGTTGGATTATCAATGAACATCGCCGGTTTTCATCGTCTTCACGGTCATGGGTATCTCCGATTTGCTTTACGGAGAAGAAGAAACCAGACCCACCACCGGAATCCTCACTCTCATTTGTGGAAACAAACCCCAAAACAAAGTTTATCTCTCACGAATCTGCTATCAATCTAATCAAGCGCGAAAGAGATCCTCAGCGTGCGCTTGATGTGTTCAACCAAGTGTCTCAGCAGAAGGGTTTCAACCACAACAGTGCAACATACTCTGTTCTCTTGGATAATCTCGTTAGACACAAAAAGTTTCAAGCTGTTGATGCGATTCTTCACCAGATGAAGTACGAGACTTGCAGGTTCCAAGAAGGAGTGTTCCTTAACCTAATGAAACATTTCTCCAGGTTCGATTTGCACGATAAAGTGATGGAGATGTTTAACTTGATTCAAGTGATTGCTCGTGTGAAGCCTTCTCTCAATGCTATAAGCACTTGTCTCAATCTCCTTATCGATTCAGGGGAGGTAGATTTGGCAAGAAAATTCCTCTTGTATGCTAAGCATCATCTTGGATTGCAGCCAAATACTTGCATCTTCAACATTCTAGTGAAGCACCACTGCAAGAATGGGGATATTGATTCTGCATTTCTAGTTGTGGAGGAGATGAAAAGATCTGGAATTTCGTATCCCAATTTGATCACTTACTCAACCTTGATGGAGTGTCTCTTTGCACAGTCGAGGTCCAAAGAAGCGATGGAGTTGTTCGAGGATATGATCTCGAAAGAAGGGATCTCGCCGGATCCCGTGACTTTCAATGTTATGATCAATGGATTCTGTCGTGCAGGGGAAGTTGAGAGAGCCAATATGATTATAGACTTCATGAAGAAGAATGGATGCAACCCAAACATATACAATTACTCGGCTCTAATGAATGGGTTCTGTAAAGAGGGAAAGACTGAGGAAGCTACACAAATCTTTGACGAGGTGAAGGAAACCGGGTTGAAACTCGACACTGTTGGTTATACCACATTGATGAACTGCTTCTGTAGAAATGGTCAAATCGATGAGGCTATTGAGTTACTTGGAGAGATGAAAGCATCAGGATGCAGAGCTGATGCATTAACTTATAATGTGATACTTAGGGGATTGTCTAGCGAAGGAAGAACAGAAGAAGCTCTTGAGATGCTGGGTCAATGGGGATATGAAGGAGTTCATCTGAACAAAGGTAGTTATAGGATTATACTAAATGCGTTGTGCAAGAATGGTGAGCTTGAGAAAGCGGTAGAGTTTCTTAGTGTGATGTCGAAGAGAGGGGTTTGGCCACACCATGCGACTTGGAACGAGTTGGTGGTTCGGCTTTGCGGATCTGGGAATGCAGAAATCGGGGTTCGGGTCCTGAATGGATTTATGGGTATAGGTTTCAAACCAGAGCCTGAGTCTTGGAGAGCTGTGGTTGAATCAATATGCAAAGAGAGGAAGTTATTGCATGTCTTTGAACTGCTTGATTCACTAGTTTCTTGATAAATTAAAGCCCTTTATTGATATTAGTCTGGTTACATAATAACCACACATCAGTTTGCTGCAGAATGAAGAACATAAATTCTTTGTTCGTAGGTGATGCTAACATCAGGGACAGACGTTGACCCCTTTCCCCAATATTGGCATTGTCCATCAAAAAAGATTTGGAAATCTATGCAAGAACAGTTTCTCCAGCAGCTTCCATGGCAGCACTAAGGCCAGAGCTCAAACTATCATCATTAGAACCAATTAACCATTATCCATCATGTATCCTCTTCTCGGTTCGAAATACTCCGACCCTTTCCTACTGGCCGTTTGCTTTCTCCGTGATGCATATTGGTGAACTGTTTTTCAAATCCGTGTGTTGCTCCTGAGGACGTTGTGTTCAGCGACGCTGCAGCCCTGGTTTTAACGTATCGCTTTTGAGAGCTGAAATGGTGGAAAACGAACCAAGAAAAATCGGTATGAGAATGAGAGGAACAAGAATGGGTGAAAGAGCCATTAGTTGTTTGATTGGTTAAAGTGTTTGTTTCACTCTAGGCTCTCACTTAAGAGAGATTTATAGCACCTTTTGTCCCTTTCAAACTCCCAAATCTTTCTATGACTTCTTTAGAACTTTGAATAGATAATGTAGAACAGTCTTTGATTTCTGCTTGTAACATAGCAAAATCCCATATGCTTTAAAGAACATGATGGAGACTACCTAAGAAATTTCTTAAATATTTTTATCAAAGTATCTTTCAGAGGAAGCAGAAGTTTCAAACTCAGACCAAAGATTAGGTTAAGGTTGAGGTCCATCGCTTTTGTCCTTTGGACAGCTAAGTAGTTAAATGTATTTGGTCTTATACTCTCATTTGTGTTGCATGCACTATTATTTTCCCTTTGAATGCAATAAATTACTAGGTTTAAGTACCAACAACGTACGTGGACAATGAAAAACAAGAAGCCTATTCAATTTTCACTAGCCATACTTGGAAAAAATTACACATTCGACCCCTTTTAAACCAACTCTCCAATCCAAACTATGTACACTTTTTTTTCAATCACACCTAGGATTTAACCCGGGACCACCATAGTAAAAATAAGTTCCCCAATCATTACTATACGAACTCTTAATGTCGTAACATTCGGTGTTCTCGGCTAACATCTTGACATCATGCACCGGTACGAGACTGTTGTCTGAATCAACAATCTCTAAATTCCTGAAGTAACTTGCTTTTCCAAACCCTTCGTCTGGAAAATGACCAGAACCCATTTGGGTCGTGGTGTGTCGGCCTGAAGCACGTGTGTTCACGACCTCACCGCCCCATTCCACTATGGTTGCGTGGTCAGCTAAGTGGGTGAATAGCTCTGTTGGCCAATACCCGACCAGCGTGTTGTCCCCTAAACCCATCCACCAATTGCCCATTTTTGGATCCTGCATGAAAATGCAAGTGAGTTTCATATAAACATTTTTCTTTTGAGAAAGTGTTTGAATGCATCAGTCGTACGTGATACAATCCTAACTGTAAAATGGGATATGTCATTGTCATCCATAATCTGATCAACCCTTGACCTTGTTTTTCGTTACCCCATTTAGCTAGAGTCATTATCAAGACCGGTCTTGTGCCTAGTTATATGAAATATTGACTGTAGTCCCCAAATTTTATAGAACTAATATACATAAGTTTTATAGACATCATATTGTTAAGATTTACACTAAAATGTTTGTAACCATGGTCATAATTTACGTTAGCTATGCTCAAGAGACCTATTTTATTAGAGTTACTATATAAAAGAAATAAATAAAAAGTGAAAAGAAACGAACCTTCCAAATAAGAATGGTGATATCAAACTGGTTTCCATTGAAAGTGGAGAGAGGAGAAATGGCTGCTCCAATGGCAATCTTGTTGTTTGTTTGGATAAATCCAGAGCATAGAAGATTGTAACATCCTGTTGCTTGATATGAATCACTCTAAACAATACAAAAATTATCATTAGCTTAGGATATGCTAAAGGGAAGACAAAAATATTGTGTACCAAGCAGAGGGCAAGTACAAATTTATAGTACAATTTCTACGACCAAAATAAGTAAAAAGTAGTATATCATCTTTTTAAAAATGGTTTTCCGTATAAAAATTTGGAATATGTTTTCAATGTTATGTTAAATAACCAGTTTTTGTATCTCAACTCTGTATTTTGGTTATGTATTTCATTCTTTATAATGAAAGATATACGTTAACAGAAGTATATCATCCCTTTTCTGGCTTTCTGCCGAACCAAAATTTAATGATTTGGAGAGTAGTACAGAAATTGGATTGGCATCAATTCCACTTAGTGATAAGCTATTAATGCAATAATAAATGCTATACACCAAACATTATCATCATGACTCTCTTCTACCCTTAACTTCAAAGAGATCAATACTACACACTAAAACATGTAAGAATGTTACAAATGAAAAATTACCTTCAACTATTATTATTTTTTGTTTACTTTCAGATTACCCTATCATAATTTTCATTGCACCAGTGACACTGAATTTCTAGATGTCAACGTATACTAATTAAAAAAGGAACTATAAATAGAAAGATAAAGTATAATATTGGAAGTGTGACTTCAAAGCAATATTCTTGGTAGTTCTGAAATATACAATCTATACCATAACTAGACACTGAACTATACCTAGAAACTACTTCTCAAGAGTTTATATCCCTCTACTATATTGGAGCTTTGAGACTCTTGATTTTAAAACTGATATGAAAGTGCATCAACAAACAGGAAAACAATAACATACCGTCCAGTAAGTGAATAATCTTGGTCTATTGTCACCATACAGCTCCGGACTGACCTGACTAGTATAACAATCAGAGCTTTAGTCATTAAGTTAAAGAAATAACTCGATAAAATAAAGATTAGCATGAGAGGGTAAAATGGTAGAAGACAGTACCTGCCAGCCAGCTTCGATGCTATTGAGAGCAGGACCGACGAAAGATCCGGAGAGAATCCAAATCTGTGAGAGACTAAACTCATTCACTTCTTCAATCTTCGGGTCCCACACGTTTATCGTTGCTTTTGCTCCGTATATCTCCGACGACGTCTCCGTATACGCGATCGCATGCTATCATCGTTATTTCCCCCCCCCCCCCCCCAAAATTATACTAACATTCAGCACTAAATTACTTTGTAATATTTACTATACAAGTCTTAATATATACTACTCCGTACTACTGTACTTCACGATTTTTTTTTTTTTGACAACATACTTCACGATTAACTTCTAAACATATTTATAATCCCAATATATGAGAGTGTAAGTATAATAATTGTATGATTCAAAAAAAAAAAAATTTGTACTATGATTCAAGAATTATGATAACGAGACCAGATCTTAAAATCCATTGAATGCTTATGTTTTATGTATTTTAATGACTTTAATTTAATGAGACTGACATTGGAAACTATTATATGGGTCCATAATTAAATGATTACACAGACAATTCACATTAACTTTGCTATCGAATATATAGGTATCAACAAAATATGCAACGCTGATACCAAAAGTATGCAATATTACTCTCTTTTTGAAGGTAGAAAATACTCATTTTCAAGAAAAATATGTAATTAGTACTATAATTATACTCCAGTATTAAGTTAATATTCTATTGCATGATCCAAAACATTGTTGCATCCAAGAGAGTAAATTTTATGATCTAGTGTACCTCATGTCCATTAGTGCCAAGGGCATCAGGCTTTTCTGTCCGTCGATCAAGGTCAATACTACGTCTCTTTTTGCCAAAGTCAAACAAAGACTTGGCTCTGAGCACATCGTCCAGTGTGTTGCGTCGTATGGGAACAGTTCCTTTGGGACACCTCGTGCCGTTCACGTGCCACATTTGCCATGCACTTTCCAATACATTGGCGGCTTCTTTAACATCATCGCTTCTCTCTTTTCCCATCATCCTCGGCATTCTCTTCGGTGCTTTCTGCATTATTTTATTTATCATATAATTAATTTTCATTAAAAAGACAGGCTTTACTTTTTTTTTTTTTTTAATATAATATTATATTAATATTTTAACAAACCAAAATTTAATTCGGGATAACTGGGTACAGAGAGAACCGACTTAAAAGTAAAAAACCATACATAATAGACCAAGGAAAATCTCTAAACCAGACCAGACCATGTTCCCGGTTATTTCAGACGGATTTAGGTGCTATAATTCCAGGCTTTACTATCATCAATCGACTTCATTTGTAGTATAATTCCATAAATAAATATACATATACACACACTGATAAAAAGATATTACAAAGTAAATATTTATGCACACACTGATAAAAAGATATTACAGAAGCAATGTGCTTACATAACTTTTTTGTCAACATATTCTTACATCATTTTTTTTTGACAACATATGCTTACGTCACATCAAATTCGTCAACATCATATTTTAAATTTAACAACATCATTTTAAGGTGTTTACAATGTTTTTATGAATGTTCTAATCTGATTTTACATAAACAGAAAGGTGTGAGATTCTTTCATATAGACTTATAACTAATACTTGATTTTCATAATAGATATCTTAAAACAAATTTTGTTAATTGCTAGAATTCCGACATAGTTATATATGCTGGAGCTATATTTGCTATAGTATTTAAATTTATAAATGAATTACAATAAAATAAATGTTTGTTTAATACTACACAGGCATATGCAAATACACACATATATTAATTGAATGAAAGAAAAGTTGCGTGGTTAGAATTACCTGAATCTTGTGATGCTTTAAAAGTGGATGATCCAAAGCTGGCTGGTTTCTTTTGGGTACACAATCTATTACATCACCATCTGGACTCTGTAAATTGTTATTTTATAACAACAAAAGGGTAAATATTTCAATATAAATTATCAAACCAACAAATGCATTTGAAACATCTACAAATATATATAACCTAACCTGGATGGTGAATAAAGGAGGCTTGTTGATCTTGTTCAAGTGCTTTCGGATCCTCTCAAATCTCAAGCTACTGACTTGTCTATGTGGTCTGGTGTAGTTAACGGCAGAAACATGCGTGACTTTCTGACTAAGAAAGAGACTTACAAAAACAAGAAAGATTGGAAAAAACCTTCTCTTGTTGGATGCAAGAACAACAACCTCCATCGATCAAACTTTTAAAACCTTTTTCTTGTATGTATCACATTCAGTGAAACAGAAAGAGCTAAAACCAAGAAATTTGAAACTGAAAGGATGACAAATTCTTCTAGCTAGGTTAAGATGAGAGGAGAACCATTTCAAGAAAATGGAAATAGATTGTAAAGAATTACAATAGCTAGTCCAAATTATATAAATGTTATAAATAGGGAAGAAGAGAAAGTGGGTGGAGAGATATTATGAAGTGTAAATATGGAAATGGAAGAGAAGAAGCTAAAGCAATGAGGTTTTCGAGGAGAAGATCAAATCAAGATTCATCATTGTCCTGCATCGGTTTCGTTTTTATATATAGACAAGATTCAATAGTTGTCTTTTCTTTTCTTATAAGAAAATATAAACAAAAAAGCGAAAATATTCATTTTATACATGTGTGTGTGAGCGAGTAAAGCAATACTATTGATTAAAATAAAGTTATGAGAAAGAAATGAAAGAGAAGCAAAGGAGACTATAAATACGATGGAGAGACCTACCCAACTAACTCAAACTTTCTTCCCTTTCATGACACTCCTTCAATGTTTTCATCTGTCACATTTTCTTTCTCTTTTAATTTTATACTAAACAATTTACATGTTTTGAATGATAGTATCGGTCTGGACGGATTAGTTTCTATATAATCAAAATCGTTTTTTATTTACTATTCATATATATAGTGTTTATAGCAGAGCAATCAGAAGAAATAAAGAAATTTTAAACGAATCAAATATAAATCACTTTTATAAATAAATAAATTTGACTAGTGACATATTTTTATCAGAAAAAAATAAAATGGTTTAGTCAACACTTAAACTAATTCATTGTAATCGTTTTACCATTCAAATTCACATTACTTCCAAATGTATATAATATATATGTATGTATCTTCTGGCATTGTATTTGTACACCTTGGAAAATCGACTGGCATGAATTAGATATAATGTATGTTGTTTAGTCGAATTTAGGAAACATATTGATCATTTGTATAATTTTGACAAGCTAGACTAGTTATACAACAACAAAAAATTCCACTAATATTGAATTGTATAACTTGTTTATTTAAACATTAATTAGTTACCAAAACTGATTACCTGCATAAAGAGAATGAATTTGTTTTGGTTTAGTTTAGTTTGGAACTACGGATACCAGCCAGTCAAAGTAGAAAATGTTTTAATATGGTGTTCATCTTCCCTCCATAGTAATACTGAATCACTGATTATATATATAGACTAGAAGTTCTATGTGAAATCTAGTTATGTTAAACAAAACTTACTTAAAAGTCTTATAAATAAAATATCATTTCATTGCTTCTGTTACAAAGATCTAGTAGTTAAAGTTCTAGTGGAGCACGAGGCAGATCAAAACTAATCACATGATCATAATAATAATCTAATCATCAGTTTGATTGAGTAAAAGTTTATAGGGGACGTATAATATCTTTGCTTCAGGGTCTGTCAATCGATCCAGCTTTTTTTAGTTACATCATCAACATTTGGTACTTTGTCCCACGTGGCGTCTTTTAATTGCGTACCCATACACCTAAATTTACTATATACGATTATTTGGCGTATATGCCTATAAATACACACTCTGAATGTGATGCTCGACCCAAATTCAACAGATGAATTATGATCATACCAACTGAATTCAAAGTTGTAATCAATCAGAATTTTGTCATTTTCTAATCTTATATTCCCTTTTGGTTTTGTGCAACTTAATGGTATTTGATGTGTTGTGTTTTTGAGTGTTTTTAGGCATGATTAAGAGTGTTATTTAGCTTTAGGAAAAGCATTTAGACAACATTATTGTGTTTTAGCTTTAGGTTAGTGCATATAGGCATCATTAGGTTAGGTTTTGCTTTGTTTCTTTTTTTTGTAGGTGGTGGATGACTAAAAGAAGCACCAAAGGACAATGGAGGAGGTAGGAACCAAAAGAGCACCCAAACAAGGTGGAAAAACAGCTAAGGATCGAGGAAGGAACTCACAGCGAGGTGTCACAACGGCCTACCCAGGCCGCTATGAAGGATCAGCGGAAGCCCCATTTCTCCAGCGGCAGGCGCAGCGGCATCTCCAGGCCGCTGGGACCTCACAGCGGGCTAGCACAGCGGCCTCCCCAGGCCGCTGTGAAGGAACAGCGGAAGCATGATTTCTCCAGCGACTAGCACAGCGGCATCTCCAGGCCGCTGGGACCTCACAGCGGGGTAGTACAGCGGCATACCCAGACCGCTATGAAGAACCAGCGGAAGACCATTTTCTCCAGCGGCCTGCGCAGCGACTTACCCAGGCCGCTGTGACTGCATAGCGAGGTTCCGCAGCGGCATCCCCAGGCCGCTGTGAACCTACTTTATCCCACATGCCACTTTTTCTTTTTACTTTCGGCTTGTAGACCACCCCATGTGTTTGTGGTCGACCTTTGCACGTTTTTTAGATCTATTTAAGAGTTCTTCGTGTGTATGAAGAGCCATATCACTTCTTGCAAACAATCACTTCAAACAATTTAGTTTTCTTGATCTTTTATGAAATTTGAGTTGTGTTCTTAAGTTCTTCTTTGAGTTCTTCATACTTGTTTTATTTCTGTTCATCTAAATTATGTCTTGTTTTATTGCTTCTATGGCTAGTGAGTAGTTTCCTTTAAGTTTCTGGGTTTGAGCTGAGGTAAGGGTGATCTAGAAATGGTTTAGGTTGTTTAATAACTTGGGAATATTGGTTTCTTACTTGCTAGAAGTTCTTAATGCTAGGATTGAAATGGCCACTCAACTCCTTGATCTTAAATGTTGCTAGCACCGAGAGGTGTAGTTTATGTTTGAATCTCTATCAAGTGCTTTACATTCTTAGCCAACGAGAGTTGATGTTTAAGGTGTTTAGTGGTAGTAAGAACTTGACCTTATTGCATAGCTATCTTGAAATTGCCAACGAGAGTTGATGTTAATGCTTGATAGATATAGAGTTATTATCACGAGAGTGGATTAACTAGAAATCGTTGTTCTTAGCCTAAGAAATCACCCATTGTTTACTGAATGCTTCTGAACTGAATAATGATCACCCGAACCGAATCTCAACCCAAGGAACTTAGTTTTTAATCAATTGTTTTCAATCAACTCATTGTTCTGTTTGTACTCTGTTATTGCTCTGTTTTAATCTCACAATTGTTATTTTATCAAGTTAATCATGTTTGGAATTTGGTTCTATTGTTAGTTTTTAGAAACAAAACCCTCAATCAAATTGGTTGCGCTTAGATTAAGAAAACGCTTGCATTCTTAGTGTGTTTGATTACCCCAAGTGGATTGACACCTCAAAACTACAATGACTAGGTTGTATACTTGCAACTGAAGTAAGTGAAGAGGAACTGATTTATTGCTTGTCAAGTTTGGCGTCGTTGCCATCTTGGGTGTTAATTAAGCCATTAGGATTTGGTGTTTGCTTGAGACTAAGTCTTTTGGTTACAAAGATACCAATCTTCTCTATTTTATTTGCCTTTGCAGGTGCATGAACTTGAGGAGCAGGGGACCAACAAACCTTGTACCACGAGTTGAAGATATCAAAGCATTGGAAAGAGAGATTTCAAGGAAAAGAAGAGAAGAACAAAGGTTGGCAGGAGAACGAATCGATATGGCTGACCAGGAACACCAACAAGAGGGAGGTGAAATAAACAACGAAGGAAGAAGACCACAACATTGACCAAGAGCAACTAGAGCCATTGGATACTATGACGAACCTAGCATCAACGACTACAATTCTGGAATCATCCCACCGACAGTGGAAAACAACAACTACGAATTTAAAGCCAGCATCATCAACATGGTGGAAAGAAACAAATTCCATGGCTTACCTATGGAGGATCCATTAGACCACCTTCACAACTTCGACAGAGCTTGTCGAACTGTCCGCTTCAACGGGATTTCTGAAGATGCAATGAAGCTCATACTCTTTCCATTCTCACTTGGAGATAAAGCCCACGAATGGGAGAAAAACCTTCCGCTGAACTCAATTAATTCTTGGGATGAATGCAAAAGGCTCTTCCTATCCAAGTTCTTCTCCAAATCAAGGACAAAAAAGTTGAGGAATGAAGTTTCAAGCTTCAAACAAAGAGCCACAGAAAACTTTGGAGAAGCTTGGGAGAGATTTAAGAGCTACACCAACAAATGCCCTCACCACGGTTTCACCAAGGAAAGTCTCCTCAGCACATTATACCGAGGCCTACTGCCAAAATACAGGATGGTGCTAGATACAGCTAGCAACTGCAACTTACTGCAAAAAGATGAAAGAGAAGCCATGCAGCTGGTGGAGAACTTGGCAACAAGTGACACCAACTATGGGGAGGACTATGACAGGACCTACAGAGAAGGAGGAGAGAAAGATGATTCAAGGAGAGAGATCAAAGCACTCAATGAAAAGCTGGACAAGTTGCTTAAAGCAAACCAAAGGAATGTTAACTTTGTGGGAGATTTTGATCAACAACAAAATTCCTTTGAAGATGATGTTGAGATGTGTTTTGATGGACAAGCTGAGATGAATTATATTGGAGGACAAGGCTACAACAAAGGATTCAACCAGAACTACAGGAACCACCCCAACTTCTCATACCGAAGTAACAATGTGGAGAACCCACAGGATCAGTCTTACCCTCCATTCAAGCAACAAAGTCAAACAACACTTCAAGGAAACTTCCAAACAAAACCGGCATTCAACAACAATGGGAACTTCCAGCAAAGGCAACCTTACAACAACCAAGGCAACTTCCAACCAAGACAACAATACCACAACAACCAAGGCAACTATCAAGGCAACCAACAATTTCAGGGACAAGGCAGTTCAAATAATTTTCAAAAGGGAGATGATCAAACACAAATGATGAGGCAGTTGATAGAGAGTAACAACAAAGCCATGATGGAAATCAAAACACAAGTTGAAAGCCTAGCATCAAGAATTGGAACCATGGAGCAATCAAACAAAGCCGGACCTTTATCAAACCGACCACCAGGTTTTCTCCCTGGAAAACCTGAGCCAAACCCAAAGGAGTATATCAATGCCACAACACTAAGAAGTGGAAGAGAGTTACCATCAAAAGAAATCATTGAGGACAATGAGAATCAAGCTGGGGGGATGGATTTTGAACTTGAAGGAGATAAGGAAACCATTGGGAATGAGAGGCATGATACAGAAGAAGTCAAAGACATCAAAGGGAAAGGCAAAATGTATGAAGAGACAAAGGAAAAAGCAAAAACCGGTTCAGCCCCTACATCCAAGGAGAAAGTTTTTGTGCCACCAGCATATGAACCCAAACTTCCATTTCCTGGGAGGTTTAAGAAGCAGCTCTTGGAGAAGTATAGAGCACTCTTTGACAAGCAAATGGAGAAGATTCAGCTCACCATGCCATTAATGGATCCATTCATGCTTGTACCCCAATACAGCAAATTCCTAAAAGATGCAGTCAAGGAAAGAACAAAAGAGATGGAAGGCATGGTTGTCCTAACCCACGAGTGTAGTGCTATCATCCAGAGAAAAACCAGTCCAAGGAAGCTAGAAGATCCAGGAAGCTTCACTCTACCATGTGCTTTGGGACCACTCTCCTTTGAGAGATGTTTATGTGATCTTGGAGCAAGTGTGAGCTTGATGCCACTCTCAGTAGCAAAGAGCCTTGGTTTCACTCGCTACAAAGAATGTAGAATATCACTTGTGTTGGCTGATAGGTCAGTGAGACTTCCGGTTGGCATGCTTGAATATATTCCGGTAATGGTTGGTAATTTCGAAATACCGACAGATTTTGTGGTTCTAGAGATGGATGAAGAACCAAAAGAGCCACTGATCTTTGGGAGACCTTTCTTGGCTACTGCTGGAGCCATCATTGATTTGAAGAAAGGGAAGATTGACTTGCACTTGGGAAAGAACCACATCCTGAAATTTGACATCAATGAAGTCATGAAGAAACCAACAATTCAAGGGCAAGCTTTTTGGATTGAGACATTGGATGCTCTAGCTGACGAGTACTTGGAAGAGCTTGCTATGGAGGACGCCCTAGAGACAATATTAACCACCAAGGACAGCATGACTAAGCAGGTAGACATGGAAGTACAAGAATACACTAAACTTCTTGACTCTCGCAGGGTGATGGAAGAAGACAACCAGTTTCTGGAGCTACCTAAAGAAGTCCACAGCATAAAATCCATGGAAGGGAAAGAAGCAGCTAAACCAGCTAGCAATGGTGAGTCTAGCTTGGACAGTGACTGGTGTGAGCTGAAGGCACCTAAGGTAGAACTCAAACAACTTCCGGATGGGCTAAGGTACGCTTTCTTGGGACCAAACTCATCATACCCTGTCATTGTAAGTGAAAACTTTAATGAAAATGAGCTGAACTTACTCCTAATTAAACTGAGAAAATATAGGAGAGCCATAGGGTATTCACTTGATGACATTAAAGGATTATCACCTACACTTTGCACCCATAGAATTCACTTGGAAGATGAAACAATGACTTCTATTGAGCACCAAAGGAGACTGAATCCTAATTTGAAAGAAGTTGTTAAAAAAGAAATTCTGAAACTCTTGAATGCAGGGATTATCTTTCCTATTTCAGATAGCACTTGGGTCTCGCCTGTTCATGTAGTTCCAAAGAAGGGAGGTATAACTGTGGTGAAAAATGAAAAGAATGAACTAATCCCTACAAGAACTATAACCGGTCATAGAATGTGCATTGATTATAGGAAGTTGAACTCAGCCACCAGAAAAGACCACTTCCCTCTCCCATTCATTGACCAAATGCTTGAAAGTTTATCAAATCATCCATATTATTGCTTCCTTGATGGGTATAGTGGATTCTTTCAAATACCCATCCACCCAAATGACCAAGAAAAAACGACATTCACATGTCCCTATGGCACCTTTGCATATCGGAGGATGCCATTTGGGTTATGTAATGCTCCAGCAACATTTCAAAGATGCATGATGTCAATTTTTTCCGATCTGATTGAAGAAATGGTTGAAGTATTTATGGACGATTTTTCTGTGTATGGTCCTTCGTTTGCTGCTTGTTTGTCTAATTTGTGCAGGGTACTTCAGCGTTGTGAGGAGACAAACTTAGTGCTGAATTGGGAGAAGTGTCACTTCATAGTGAAGGAAGGGATAGTTCTTGGGCACAAAATCTCAGAGAAAGGAATTGAAGTTGACAAAGCCAAGATAGATGTGATGATGGGGTTGCAACCACCAAACTCAGTCAAAGGAATAAGGAGTTTTCTAGGTCATGCAGGTTTCTACCGACGGTTCATCAAGGACTTTTCAAAGATCGCAAGGTCTTTAACAAGGCTTCTGTGCAAGGAGACGGAATTCATTTTCGATGAAGAGTGCCTAGAAGCGTTCAACAAGATCAAGAATGCACTTGTGAGTGCACCGATAGTTCAAGCTCCAGATTGGAACCTCCCATTTGAGATCATGTGTGACGCAAGTGACTATGCGGTTGGAGCAGTGTTGGGCCAGAGGAAGGACAAAAAGCTTCATGTCATCTATTATGCAAGCAGGACCCTAGATGATGCTCAAACCCGATATGCAACCACAGAGAAAGAGCTCTTGGCAGTTGTGTTTGCATTTAACAAATTCAGGTCATACTTGGTGGGATCAAAAGTGGTGGTGTACACAGATCATGCGGCATTGAGACACTTGTTGGCCAAGAAGGATGCTAAGCCAAGGTTGTTAAGATGGATACTTCTACTGCAAGAGTTTGACCTTGAAATCCAAGACAAGAAAGGAGTTGAGAATGGGGTAGCTGATCACCTATCAAGACTGAGGATCAATGAAGAGTTACCAATTGATGACTCTCTACCTGAAGAACAACTTCTCATGATTCAGAGCTTGAGAGAAGGATATGACATGGTCTTGAAGATGGAGGAAGTGAAGAGGATAAAAGAAGAACAGTTGCCATGGTATGCAGATTTTGTCAACTACCTAGCATGTGGAAGAGAGCCACCTAACCTCAACAGCTACCATAGAAAGAAGTTTTACCGGGATGTTACCCGATACTATTGGGATGAACCGTACTTATACAAGAGGTGCTCAGACGGACTCTACAGGAGATGTGTCCCGGAAGAGGAAATGGAAGGGATCTTGTATCACTGCCACGGTTCTGAGTATGAAGGACACTTTGCATCATTCAAGACTGCTACAAAGGTACTACACTCAGGTTTTTGGTGGCCCAGCCTGTTCAAAGATGCTCACAATCATGTTTCGAAGTGTGATGCATGCCAAAGGAAAGGCAACATTGGAAGAAGGAACGAGATGCCACAGAATCCGATACTAGAAGTGGAGGTGTTTGATGTGTGGGGGATTGACTTCATGGGACCTTTCCCATCCTCCTATGGGAACCAATATATTCTGGTAGCAGTGGACTATGTGTCCAAATGGATGGAAGCTATTGCAAGCCCCACCAACGATGCTAAGGTGGTAATTAAGCTGTTCAAATCAATCATATTTCCCAGGTTTGGCATTCCAAGGATTGTGATCAGTGACGGAGGTACACACTTCATCAACAAGGTGTTTGAAGGAATTCTCAAGAAGTATGGAGTGAAACACAAAGTAGCAACACCTTACCATCCTCAGACCAGCGGACAAGTGGAGGTTTCCAACCGACAAATCAAAACTATACTGGAGAAAACTGTTGGGAACTCAAGAAAAGACTGGGCAAAGAAGCTTGATGATGCTCTTTGGGCATACAGGACTGCCTTCAAGACACCTCTCGGCACTACACCATTCAACCTCTTGTATGGGAAATCATGCCACCTACCAGTTGAAATGGAGTACAAGGCAATGTGGGCAGTAAAGTTGTTAAACTTCGACCTTAAGACAGCAGCAGAGAAGCGGCTCATCCAACTCCAAGAACTTGATGAAATCCGATTGGATGCCTATGAAAACTCAAGGATCTATAAAGAAAGAACCAAGGCATTTCATGACAAGAAGATCATCAATAAAGAGTTCAAGGCAGGAGATCAAGTGTTGATGTACAACTCCCGGCTGAGACTGTTCCCTGGGAAGCTCAGATCAAGATGATCAGGCCCATTCTCCATCAAGTAGGTAAGACCCTACGGAGCCATTGTTCTTCTCAACAAGAATGGAAGTGAGTTCACTGTGAACGGGCAAAGGCTCAAGGTCTACTCAGCATCAAACCCCGTGGAAGAGGAGGTATTGATTCTTCTCACGGAACCAACCCCAACCTGAGAAAGTAAGGGAGTCAAGCTCGAGACTTAAAACAAGCCCGCTTGGGAGGCATTCCCACGTTATCCTTTGTATATAGTGTGTGAATTTTCTTTGATTTGATTTGATTGGTGTGTTTTGTGTGATTTTTATGAGTGTTTTAGTTTTGTGTGTAAGTTTTCAGGCATGTGGAAATGAACGGAGGCAAGGATGACCTTAAAGAAAGGCCGGATCAAGGAAAAGAGCTCACAGCGGCCAACCACAGCGGGGTACCTGGGCCGCTGTGAGGTACATGCGGAACATCGATTTCCGTAGCAGCATGCACAGCGAGGACGGCTAGCCGCTACGGTCTAAAAACACTCACAGCGGCCAGGCGCAGCGGGGTACCTGGGCCGCTGTGGGAAATTTATGCGAAAGTCGAATTATCGTAGCGGCATAGGCAGCGGGTTCATCCAGCCGCTACAGGGAAGAAAAATCCATAGCGGCCAGGCGCAGCGGGGTACCCAGGCCGCTATGGAGGTACATGCGAAACATCATTTTACACAGCGGCCCACACAGCGAGGGAGCCAAGCCGCTACAGGTAAAAGAACCTCGCAGCGGCATCCGGCAGCGAGGTACTTGGGCCGCTGCGAAGTTATTTTTTGCGAATATACATCGCGGCCCAGCCTCTCTCTCTCACTCTTCTTCTCAAAACTCCATTTTCGTGAAAAGCTTGAAAATTGCGATTTCTCTCTCGATTTTTCACCAAATTCAGTGATTTCTTGTGCTTTAACTCACGATTTTTCATCATCTTCTTGTCTAGTATCATAATCCATCGTCAAATCGAACCAATGTATGAAATTTTGGATCCCTTGTTCTTCATGGCAAAATTTCGATTTCGATTTTTATGATGTTTGATGCTCTGAACTTGCTCTCTGGATTATTCTAGACAAACCCATGCTGTTAATTCGAAAAACTATCGGTTAAATTGCTTGAAATTCGGATTTTTCAGATTCTAGGGTTCTTGGTGAAAAAGTTGAAATTTGGGGAAAATATGATTTGATTGTTCCTAATGCTTTGTTAGGATGTCTTGATCATACTTTGCAAGAGAAACAATGCCAAATTCATAACACATTGAGATTTGTGTGGAAAAAGAAAGAACCTAATGAAGAACATGATGAAGAACTTGAAATAATGCTGGGAATTGAGTGAAAATGATTTCTAGATAATGTTTGAAGTTGGTAACTGCCTATATGTGGATTGTTTGAGGAATTATTGGTTGAAAACTAAAATGCTCAGACTTTAGGCATTATTTTTGTGTTGATGTTTATGTGGATTGATCACTTTGAATGTGCATCTATGCAGATGGCAAGGACCAAAAAGTGAGCTGGCCAAGCGGAAGAAAGCACGCAAACTCATCGCTCGGGTAAGGAACACGATGTTCAACATGAGGATGAAGACGAGATGCTTGAAGTCTTAACCAGTAGTGACGAAGAGATAAGGAAACAGAGAAGGAAGAAAGTGACAAAGCAACCCGCACAGAAACCGGCCAAGAAAGCAGCAAAGAAGAAGAAGAAGGTCCCGAAAAGTTACACTTTTGGGCAGATACGGACCAAGCTGGAACTGTACAAGTGGACTGAGACAAAGTTCGGAGATCCGGAAGTCTGTAAGAAGCTGGAAATCTATGACGACGTAATGACTATGTTGAGAGCCATGAGCTTGGAGAGCTTGATGCTGGGAGAAGTCTATCCGGTGTATGGAGAAGCGTGCTATCAGTTTATGTGTACCTTTAAGGTAATGGAATACTCGGATGGACTTTCCGAGGAGAATGGATTTGGACACGTAACCTTCACCTGCGGTGGAAAGAGGTACCAGATAGGTTTCAAGCAGATATCCCAACTTCTTGGATTTCGAGACAAGTGGAACAACCAGCTGCCAGAGATTGGACTTCTCCCCAGAGTGATGTGGAGCACAATCTCCCGGACTCCCTACGAGACCGGAAACATGAAGAATTCGGATATTGCACATCCAGCCATCCGATATGTAGAGAAGCTGTTGGCTTACACCTTGTTTGCAAGGAGGGAGAATAACAAGGTGTTAGAAGAAGGGCTGAGGTTTTTGGCAGTGGGTCTACAGCCGGTAATGACAGAATTTGATGTCTCTGAGATCAACTACGGGGATTACCATGAGCTGGGAATGGTAGGGTACTTCATGAAGCAAGTAATGGCTATGAGGAAGAAGGCATTGAGGTCACATGATTGGACACCGGTGTTCAGGTTTGGAGGACTATTGACACCGATCTTCAGGGCATTGGGAATCCCGCTGATCAATGGGAAACCATCATCGAGGTTGGACGAGAGCCATCTGAACAGAACTTACTTCCTTGCTGGAAAGATACATGACAGAATCGCCTACACCTTCAGGGCCGGTCCGCAACAAACAGCAAATGTGCTTCTCCCAAACCTGGCCATTACTTCTCTGCAGGACAAGAACAACATCATGTTCTCACCTGACCCACGCTACTTCCACAGCACGGTTGTAAAACCGCTTGAGTCGCTGAACAAAAAGAAGAAAAGGAAGGCAGCTGAGACTTCTTCGCAGGGTATGGAAGCAGGTACAAGCAACGGAGGAGGTCAAGCTACTGAGCTGGCAGAGGATGCTGAGCAGATTAGGCCACCGAGTCCGGTCTACGGGACTGCCCGTTATCGTCTCCATGCCTCCGACGAAGTAATTCAGGGGGCACAGTTGAGGAAAGCTCATAGCTATATCCGGAAGCTGGAACGCTGGAACAAGCTTCAGGATAGGACCATTGGTAAGCTGGTGGAGTTGGGACGCAAGACAAAGAAGGTGTACAAGGAAAAGACGAAGGCACTGAAGCGTCAGGTTAAGTACATGGCTTATATGCTGACAAGAAAGAAGGGGAAGGTACAAAAGCTTGAGGGCTACTCGACCAGCGAAGAAGAGGCAAGCTCGGAGGATTTCCCGAGGCAGATGTACCAAGGAGAAGGTACCAGCTCATCTAGCAGAGCCCCTGGTCGCGCACCCCTTGATGAGCGACGCCGCAGAGCCAGACGCCACATCCCACCGCCATCACTTGGTTCCAGCAACGAGTCCCTATCCTTAGGAGAGGAAGAGGACGACACCGCACCTCCTTACTACTGAGGTAACCACCACCACTTTGTAAATAGTTTTCATTTTGTTTTTCTTTTACCATCTTTAGCTCTCCTAGTCTTGCTTTCACACCGAGACGGTGTGAAGTAAGTTTGGGGGGGTGATCACCTAACCACATTTTATTTCTCTTGAGTCTTTTATTTTGTGTGATGCATTGTAAATAGTTATGCTTTTGAAAAAACCAAAAAAAAATTGAAAATTTTGAAAAAAAAAAAAAAGAAAAAAAAAGAGAGCATTTAGTTTCATATTTGTCACTTTCTTAGAATCGAGTCTAGGAAGCATTTGCATAGGAGACAATGATATAAATGCCTTGCAAGAAATCTAGATTTTAGAACTCAATATGATGCCCTTGTTAATCATACCATGTTGCTTAAACAGCCCTTAAAACACTTGTAAATTTCGAGCTTTGATCACACCACTCCAATCCGTTAGTCAAGTAGGATATCCTCAACTTTGAAACCAACTCACTTATTGGACTTAAATGAATTTAATCTTCTCACTTATGGGTTTTAAATGCTTGATCACGGTCACTACATACACACTTGGATTATCTTTACCTCATTTTACCACTCTTTGTTAATCCAAGTGGCCATTCTCACTCTTAGAATGGTTTCCACACCTTAATACCCTACCCTTTTCTTTCAAACCTTCATTGGATTGATTGAGTGAGGCCTCTTTTTGATAATGCTAACATGTGCAAAAGGTTAAAAGTATGAGAACGACAATGATTAGCTCTCATAGGCTAGTCTAGGAGTTCACATATTGGTTTGGCATTTGGAGTATAAGCACTTGAAATGGGATTGGGAATGAGAAAAGAAAAAGAGTGAAATGGGGAGTGAAAGAATAAAAGACCAATGGCTTGTAAAAAGAAAAGGGAAACACTTGGGAAAAGAAAATGAAATGGGAAAACTCTAAGTGCAAAATGAAAAAGAAATTGAAAGATAAAGAGTTTAAGGAAATGAAAAGATTAACTTCTCAAGACCCAAAAATGAAAAAAGTAAAAATGGTTGAATTAGAGAATGAAGGGAGATTGGCTAATTGGGAATGGGAAACACTTTGGGTAAGATTATGAGAGTTGAGAATTGTATGCATGAATTGTTCTTGTCTTGCCACATTTTGCAATATGTCTAGCATTCCTTTTTCTTGAGAGTTAGCCACCAAAATAAAAGATAAAAGCCTTCCTCTAAACACCACTTGAAGCCTTTTAATCCCAAGCCAATTGATTGAGATCTAATCCCCATTTGTGAGACTTCACTTAGATAAGAAGAATGAATGTAAAAGTTGGTGGAATGTTGAGTGATTGAATCTTGACAATGTGCTTAAGAGAATAAAATTTGGTGTGTTGATAATCCTAGAGAAATTAGAGTGGATTAGGGAGTTTGTTTTTGCAACATGTTATCATTTCCTAAGGACATCACATTGAAGGCTAAAATAGATTTCTTTGGTTATGAGTCTCCAACTTCAAACCTCTTCCCTTTGTTCTTATTGTTGTTTGCTTGAGGACAAGCAAGAAAACAAGTTTGAGGGAGTTGATGTGTTGTGTTTTTGAGTGTTTTTAGGCATTATTAAGAGTGTTATTTAGCTTTAGGAAAAGCATTTAGACAACATTATTGTGTTTTAGCTTTAGGTTAGTGCATATAGGCATCATTAGGTTAGGTTTTGCTTTGTTTCTTCTTTTTGTATGTGGTGGATGACTAAAAGAAGCACCAAAGGACAATGGAGGAGGTAGGGACCAAAAGAGCACCCAAACAAGGTGGAAAAACAGCTAAGGATCGAGGAAGGAACTCACAGCGAGGTGTCACAACGGCCTACCCAGGCCGCTATGAAGGATCAGCGGAAGCCCCATTTCTCCAGCGGCAGGCGCAGCGGCATCTCCAGGCCGCTGGGACCTCACAGCGGGCTAGCGCAGCGGCCTCCCCAGGCCGCTGTGAAGGAACAGCGGAAGCATGATTTCTCCAGCGACTAGCACAACGGCATCTCCAAGCCGCTGGGACCTCACAGCGGGGTAGTACAGCGGCATACCCAGGCCGCTATGAAGAACCAGCGGAAGACCATTTTCTCCAGCGGCCTGCGCAGCGACTTACCCAGGCCGCTGTGACTGCATAGCGAGGTTCCGCAGCGGCATCCCCAGGCCGTTGTGAACCTACTTTATCCCACATGCCACTTTTTCTTTTTACTTTCGGCTTGTAGACCACCCCATGTGTTTGTGGTCGACCTTTGCACATTTTTTAGATCTATTTAAGAGTTCTTAGTGTGTATGAAGAGCCATATCACTTCTTGCAAACAATCACTTCAAACAATTTAGTTTTCTTGATCTTTTATGAAATTTGAGTTGTGTTCTTAAGTTCTTCTTTGAGTTCTTCATACTTGTTTTATTTCTGTTCATCTAAATTATGTCTTGTTTTATTGCTTCTATGGCTAGTGAGTAGTTTCCTTTAAGTTTCTGGGTTTGAGCTGAGGTAAGGGTGATCTAGAAATGGTTTAGGTTGTTTAATAACTTGGGAATATTGGTTTCTTACTTGCTAGAAGTTCTTAATGCTAGGATTGAAATGGCCACTCAACTCCTTGATCTTAAATGTTGCTAGCACCGAGAGGTGTAGTTTATGTTTGAATCTCTATCAAGTGCTTTACATTCTTAGCCAACGAGAGTTGATGTTTAAGGTGTTTAGTGGTAGTAAGAACTTGACCTTATTGCATAGCTATCTTGAAATTGCCAACAAGAGTTGATGTTAATGCTTGATAGATATAGAGTTATTATCACGAGAGTGGATTAACTAGAAATCGTTGTTCTTAGCCTAAGAAATCACCCATTGTTTACTGAATGCTTCTGAACTGAATAATGATCACCCGAACCGAATCTCAACCCAAGGAACTTAGTTTTTAATCAATTGTTTTCAATCAACTCATTGTTCTGTTTGTACTCTGTTCTTGCTCTGTTTTAATCTCACAATTGTTATTTTATCAAGTTAATCATGTTTGGAATTTGGTTCTATTGTTAGTTTTTAGAAACAAAACCCTCAATCAAATTGGTTGCGCTTAGATTAAGAAAACGCTTGCATTCTTAGTGTGTTTGATTACCCCAATTGGATTGACACCTCAAAACTACAATGACTAAGTTGTATACTTACAACTGAAGTAAGTGAAGAGGAACTGATTTATTGCTTATCAGTATTCAATCTCGTTGACCATAAATATATGTTTATTTAATCTAATACCCATTTCATTCCTAAAGAAATATTTAATCTATGTATTAAGGTGGAACCGTGGAAGCCAATATATAAATAGAAGTCACGGTGGTTTTATTATAGTGGTCCATCACAGATCCAGTAAAATTTATAGGCATCTCAACTAGGTCAAAATATCCGGTTCGAGTTTTATTCCAACTCAGTTTAAAAATATAAGAGTAAAGCTGATCTAATATTTTTGGGTTAATAATCATGTAACGATTCAAATGATCGTAATGTTTTTTTAAGAAAGCTGGTACATAATAACCTTAATTTACATGCAATATCAGCATATCTATACATCATTCACATGATTTTTCTTCAATAATATGCATACTTTTATCTGGATGGTACAAAGTACTAAATTACATGCATGTTTTAGTTATATACATGAAAATTATAAGTAGTAAAACTAATTTTTTTATTTTTCTTTTTGACAACTCTCATCAATTTATCATGTTATTTTTACAATTGCAATATGCATGAGCGTGGAAAAATGTGTTTGATGAAAATAAATTTCACATTGATAGTTAAAAAAAATAATTAACTAATATATAAATGACTAAGACTAATCAACTCATTACTAATTGATTTTGAATTGAAAATCCATATAATAAGCTCAAATTCACAACAACAAATTAATTTGAGTTTCAGCATACATATTAATTGCTTACATACACTTAAGCTGCTGAAAATATAAATGGTGGATCTCAAATCACACACATATATATATATATATATATGACGTTTTTTATAAATGGACGATAGAAAGTAGCAATAGTACCTCGATGAGTGCTAAACCTACACTCACGTCCACGTTGAGAAATTTATATGATATGAACGTTTTTGTAACGTCTTTTACAAAATTTTATACACATTAACATATATAACAATATTTGACAACCTCGAAGTTCAGGCCTAGACCCTAATCTCCGTGGGCCCGGAGGCAGCCTTTAACTATTTCCTTTGGAAATAATCCTCCTCCCAAGGGGAATTGAACCTATAAATTGTAAAGAGAAAGTTAGTTGGATTAGATAAGATTAAAAAAATGAGTAAGGCAAATATAAATATTCGTCCGATGGGTCAAGATGAACAAAATAAGTTATTACTAGATTTTGACCTGCACTTAGAAAGTGCGGATTTAATTTTCTTTACAAATTTTACTTTTTATTCATTTTGTTAATAATAGTTTAGATTTTTAATTATGTAATCTAATTTTGATTATAATTGTTTAACCAACATTATAAACAGTGAGTTAGCAATTTAGTTTTTTTTAAAATGAATTATGTGTTATTTGGAGGAGATATATCGTAAGGATTAAGAGATTAAAATAACGATTTCACATTATATATTTTAATATGTGTTGTATCGTAAGATCATAGTTTGAAAAATATATATCTATATATATATGTGAAAACAATTATTGTAAAAGTTATGTGGTATATGTTTAATTGTTATTATATTTATCTAAAATATTATTTTATAAAATACATGTTGTAGTCGTATATATAATTTGCAAATTTGATGGAACTATCCGTTAAAAACTTCATTCAAACATAAAACATAATTTGACGCTTCAAATATTTGAATAATATAAGTATGAAATCATTTTATTATTTTTAATAAATTTAAAATATATCAACTTAAATTATTTACTATATGCGAATTTTTTTATAGAAAATTTATAATCAAGATTGGCTAATTAATTTTTCAACCCGTTTAATTAATTAAATATTTTCAGTTTGATGAAAAAACTTGCTAAAAAGTACAATCATAAAAACATCAATCGTAATATATATATCAATTAATTTGTTTTGATTTTAATTAATTAGGAAAGTAGACCCATTAGAATTTGGTTGTTTGGCTACATGTTTAATAATTGTCTTGTTTGGAAACATGGATTGTAGAGATAATGTTATATTCCCTAATTACCCTTTATGAAGGTTACAAATCCTAATAATATCAAGGGCAAATTCCGGGAACAACATTTATGTACCATGGTAAACCTTCCTGTTTTAATAGTATAGATAAGACCATAAACAATGGAGGTTTTTAACCCCAATTTCTTAACAAAAAATGATATAATATTATGTGGACCCCACAGCATAGTTAAGATACAGGTTTTTAAAATTCTTATATAAGGATCGATCCTTACACTGTTCACGTCACGTGACGTATAACGATTAGTTTTTTAAAAAAAAAAAAAAAAAATTTTACTATCCGAAAAAAAATAATAAAAAGTATTAAATTTTTTTTTTTTAAGAACCCCAATGGATTACACCGTTGGGGATGCTCTAATATATCAATCCCAACTTTAGATGCTTCCCGCTTGGTCTGGTTCGTAAAACTAGTTGAATGTATTAATGAGATTCCAATAAATAAAAGCATTGTGTACTTAGTATGAACCATCCAACTACGTCATCAGATTTAGGTTATCCTTTTTTACGTACAACTTCAAGAGTATTTACTGCACTATATATACTTTCTGTAAATTTGGGCTTAATTATGGGCTTCCAACTTAAAACCAATTGGCTATGAGTGGATTGGCTATAACCCTTTATATACTAGTGTTGGTCCCTTCATACTTTCGATGTGGGATCCTAACACGCCTTCTCGAGATGATGACTCTTATCGGCCCATCTCGAACCGAATCCCACTTTAGGACCGGTAATAAATCATTTTTGGGTCACCCTACTTGGGTTAAACGAGGCTATGATACCATATAAATTTGGACTTAATTATGAGCTTCCAACTTAAAACCAATTAGCTATGAGTGGATTGGCCCTAACCCTTTATATACTAGTGTTGGTCTCTTCATATTTCCGATGTGGGATCCTAATATTTTCTAGATAAAATTTCAACTAGGACGAATATAATACAAAATCTGCATTGGCATTGTAAACTTCGAGTAAAGTTTAGTATAATGGAGTAATATAATGGCCGTCACACCTGAGGATATGAAGTCAACAAAAACAATACATGGAGATCGGAGGAAAATGAAGGACTTTCAAACATATACCAAACGTTGGGCCAAAAACAAACACTGGAACCAACACACAGATAAATACCAAACAAAGTAATAATGAATAAACTCATTTGGAGAGCCCAAACCTTACCTAAACTTCGAGAATCAACAGTGATGTCGAAAGATTCACATGCAAGAGTTTGATTCCACAACTAAGCGAATCAAGAAACAGCAAAAAAACATATACTCGTTGTTAACATTCTTTTTTCTTTCTTTTTTTAATTAGATTGAATTGATCTCGATCTTTTTTAAAAGAATGTTTTAAAGAATTTTTTTTTTAAAGACATTGATCTCGATCTTTAAAAAAACTTATATGTTATATGTTCACTAATTTAGAAATCTTGTAGTGTTATTGATGATTCCTTCTAAATCCTAAGTAAAATACGTTTTCTAGAATAAATTTATAATAAATTTAGACGATTTTCGACGATTCTTTTAACTATTCTATTATACGGTTAGTTTTAGTTGGACAATTTAAATCTAACTTATTTTGTGGACATAAAAACATTTATTTTAAATCTGATTGATTTTTGTTTGGGTTAAAGTAGTATACGTTAAAATTCTGATCAGATGTTAAGTTTCTTTAAGATTTATTTCTTTTATATGTCATTTTATTGTTTTTTTTTTGGAATGATTATGAGGTTTTGGGTCTGTAGATTCGTAGGTCCGTACATTTTTCTAGAGTGAAGTCCAAAATTTGTCACATCCTTTCCAACAAAAATCGAATCCATGTTGGCAAAAAACTACTAGTTGATATTTACCAACTGAACCAATTTCTGTTGGTTAAACCATATCATTATATTGTTTAATTTCGATATGTCGACTGAAATTATGATTTGGAATAAAAATCAATCATTTTTTTTTTGGTCAAAAAAATCAATCCATGGATTCAAACAAACTAAAAAAAAAAATATTTTCTGAAGTTAAATATATTTTTCTCTGAAATTTAAGGTTTCCGTTTCCATACCGAGTTTAACACTTCCAAGAAGTAGGGGAGTAGAACTGTAGAAGAAAACAACTGTCGCACTTTCAACGATGTATGAGTGACACTCATCCCCACACTTGTTCTTCCGTCTTCCTGAAGCATTAGGAAGCCCACGACAGATTTGTAGTAAATTAACAATGAGATTTTATATTAACTCACAATTAACAAAGTGTGATCGATTTGCTCGAATGAATACATTTTTCTCTAGAACTTAATTTGTTACGTAGGGAAGTTGGTAACTCAACAAATTCAATCCTTAGTTAGTTTATATAGAAAGTCAGATCAAGTATTTTACTCGATCTTAACACAAACTACGTCTTTCAAGAAAACTGTTAAATTTTTAAGAAAAATATGTTTTTAACATAAACTTGAAAACATATTTTTCTTAAAAAAAAAAACTAGAAAAAGATAAACGAATAGAATATTTAATTAATAATAAGTCGTGGTAAAAAAACAGGTACTTCAAGCCGAAGCACCTAACGGATGGTTGAGCCATGTGTACCAAGTCCTTTGCCATGCCGTCCTACAGTTTGACACGTGGCATATAAGTGTGACATATTCCATTTTCGCATGTACGTAGACTTATATATATACTCTGCCCTCGATTTTTTTATTTTTATAAAGGATATACTGAATTATAAATGTTAAAAGTTCAGAAACCAGAAAAAAGTATAGGTTAGTCGAAATTAGTTATATTATTTTTAAACTTTCGGTCATAATCTTGAATAAAATATATGATCCGATTGGTGAACAAAAGCAGAACAGTTAGATTAACGGTTAGCAGAAGTGGTAAACGGTTGAATAGTGCAAAACTATAGTTAAAAGCTGTTAGTGAAATCTGTTAACAAAAGCGATAACAAAAAGCTAAGAATAACCGTTTTTACTGCAGCATTTATAACGTTTTCGTGATTGTTAACAAACAAAATGGTATGTCTCTAATGATTTGATTATAGTGTCACCAATCAAACCTATAGTACTATAATACTATAAGAACAATCCTTATTAATACTATATATATAAATATTGAATGTAATCAAATTGAAATGTAATCATATGTTTCTACTACAAATTGCTAAATCAATGAAGGTTAAATTATAGTATTATACATACTTGTCGTATACATTATACTAATTGTATATGATCGAATTTGTAGAGAGAAACTCGTGTGAGTCATCATCAAAACAGTGGTCGGGCTGGGGTCGCTTTCGTGTAACACAGAGACATTACATAAATAAAACGAGGTTCCTTAGTATACATATAAACACACGTATACACTCATACAAATGCCACGTAAGAATACGTCTACTCATGACGTGTCCATGTATATATATAAACGTAAACTTCAATTTCCGTTTCAATCTTTATACACAAAATTAGTTATAAGACTAGTTCGAAACTAATAAAAATATCCAGCTCTCAAAGAACACACCATGGAAGAAGAGCAACCTCCGGCCAAGAAACGAAACATGGGAAGATCTAGAAAAGGTTGTATGAAAGGTAAAGGCGGTCCAGAGAACGCCAAGTGCACTTTCCGTGGAGTCAGGCAACGGACTTGGGGTAAATGGGTCGCTGAGATCCGTGAGCCTAACCGTGGCACCCGCCTCTGGCTTGGCACTTTCAATACCTCAGTCGAAGCCGCCATGGCTTACGATGAAGCCGCTAAGAAACTGTATGGACACGAGGCTAAACTCAACTTGTTGCACCCACAACAACAACGACAACAAGGAGTAAATAGGAACTGGTCCTTTTCTGGCCACGGGGTGGATTCTTGGGCTTATAAGCTCGATACGGTTCGTGGGTTGGACCTTGGTCTCGGCCCGTCAAATGGGTCACACGGTTCGTGGTCCGGGAGTTTTAGTTTTCTACAAGAAGATGATCATCATAACTTTTATCGTTACTTACCTTCAAGTGAGTCGAATCTTTCTTGGTTATTACCAAAACAAGGTAGTTCACAAGATCAAGAAAGTGTTAATGCTGCGACTGGTTGCGGCGGCTTAACGTTCTCGACGAAGTTGAAACCGAAGAACTTGATGACTCCTCCGGATTACGGATCATCAAATGGAGTTTGGTCTAGGTTTCTTGTGGGGCAAGAGAAGAAGACGGAATATGACGTGTCATCATCTTGTGGTTCGTCGGACAATAAGGAGAGTTTATTAGTTCCTAGTGGCGGCGGTGGAGAAGGGATGCATAGGCCGGAGGTGGAGGAGGGAACAGGGTATTTGGAGATGGACGATCTTTTGGAGATTGATGATTTGGGTTTGTTGATTGGCAAAAATGGAGATTTCAAGAATTGGTGTTGTGATGAGTTTCAACATCCATGGAATTGGTTCTGAGAGAGTTTTATTTATTTTATTATTGTTATTATTTATCAAAAATATATGTGCGTGGCATGTAGTGGTCTGTGTGTGTATATAGGTTTGAGCATGTTTTAAATTTCTTAAACGATATTGTAAAAAAAGGAAGAAATTAATAGATTCAAATATAATGTTCTCTGTGGAACCTTTTTTTTTTTGGTCAAACTCATTCTTAATCATTCAAAGTAAAACATCTTAGGGTATTACAACAGGGGAAGTTTCAGATTGCCTTAGAGCCAATTTGGATAACTCATCAGGTTCTCCAACCTTAGTACATAAACAAAGATGCACCTAATAAAGTCTGTTGACATCTTATAGATGTCCTTAATTATACCGAAGCATTCCGGAAGTGTTTCTCTCTCTTGTAATGCATTGGTAAGATTCTTGCAGTCTGAGGCTATTCTGATTTTGTTTATCTTCATCCTTAGCGCATCCTGCATCGCCTCCCTTACCGCCGCTGCCTCTGCCATTAGCGGAGATCCCGTGTTCTCTCTGTGGAACCTAGTACACTAAATGTTACAGTGTTTTGACTGACAAATAACACTATAATCTCCATCTTAATATTGGATATCTGTAACTAAAATCTCCATCTTTATATTGTTCGAGTTATTTGCGATCAAATATATTAAGTTTATCGCAATCGTCTTCTATTATTAGATCCCTTGCTCCATGCCATTTGAAGAGCATACCAACATGCCATTGCTGTTAGGCTCAAATTATCAGTTCTGCTTCATCTAGTTTTACATCTGTTGCATCCAATCAGAATAACCAATTACCCATCTAGCAATAACCATAAGTATCATCACATGTACAATTTGTTTAAGCTTTGATAGCAAATATTCTGGTTAGAGACTTTGTGCTGTGTGGATCCCAAGGAACACATAATTTATAGTTTATTATTATGGTAACTCTCAGTCTCATTATTTTCTCTAAACAACAAATCCTCAAAAAAGAAACACATATAGATTGACAACGCAGATCCTTAAGACTCGTCATGTTTTTGAGCTCACAAAAACAAAACTTACAATTTAAGCTTCATCACATGAGTTATCATCACTATCCACATCATCATCATCATCATCATCGGATAAATCTTCCACAACATCTTCACAACCAATTTCTTCTACAATAACCAATGGCAACTTCAGAGGTTGCTCTGGCAACTCCTTGAAGAACGAATTCATTACCATGAAGCGGAAGATCTGTAACAACTGGATCTTGTCTCTCTTTATGTCTGCGCTCAGGAGCATCTCAAGCAGTGAAGGTTTTCTCGTTGTTATGGAAGATTCTTGAGATGAATTTTCGCCTTGGAACTTCTGTCTTTTAATAAACTTGTCTTTTCCACCATGTCTTCTCTTATTGTGTCTAAATCTACCCTTTTTGCCATCCTTGTTTAGGAAATGTCCATTGTTGTCTCCTTTATTTCCATTAACTTGTTCATCTGGATTGGATAAATAATGTGAAGGAACTTCTGCTACTTCAACACCTAACTCAGCCTGCTTTGCTAAAACTTCCTGGAGTTGCTGCAATGCAATAAAGTAAGGTACAAAGAATATGTTAACTGAAAGAAGAATTATGAGTAGACTGGAAGATTTTAGCAAGCCTAGTGATATGAACAATCATTAGTGGCGACTCGAGCTTCAAGATTAATGAATTATGCTGATCTTAATGGTGATTTGAGCTTCATGAAGATTACTTGTTAACAAGTATTCATATTTTTTCCACAATACAGAAGACCACGTATAGCTCATTCTATAAGATGTGAGAAAGTAAGGGGAAGACTAAAATATAAGGTACCTGACGACGCATTTTTGCTTCATCGTCAAGCCTGCAGTTTGAATCCTTTCTCTTTACTTTCTGTAAATAGCCAACTTAGTATTCAATATTTTCCCCGAGAGAGTGAATTTCAACGAATTAAAGTCGGTAAGAGAGGAATGGCTACTCTAACCTTTTCAACGTTGAGTTTCGTTGGAAAATTCTTACGCCGAGCATCACGCCATAGCTGAATTTCTTTTGGAGTATAGTTTATAACATATGATCTTCCTCATGGAGAAAAAACAAACAAAAGAATAGTATTAGAGACAGGACGCAAGAGCTGACATCAACTTGAATAGAAATGATAAAAACGGATGTAGTCCAGATGGTAATCCTAATCATTAGTAAGAGATACGGATCACAAAGCTTTATGAGCGTGAGGAAATCAAATGGCTTATGAACCAAAGGAGATTCAATGAACCAAAAAAAGTAAGGTGCTACGATATCGAGACCTGGCACTACCTTTTCTTTTCCTTACCAGCATCAGATCCATTGAGCCCAGTTGCCATCTTATTATAGTTCCCTGCAATTACAGTCAGCAATGGAGAGATCAAAACAAAAACCAAAGGAAACACCTTCAACATTCTCAATGTTTCAGGAAATTTGTGATATAAATTTGTACACAACACTTGTACACAACACTACTAACTTGAAATAAGTAAAAAGTCTGGAATTAGATACGCTAAAGAGATGCAAAAAAATTCTATCTTAATGCTAACTTTATCAACTAACAATAAAGCGGTAGGGATAACACCATTCTTAGCCCTAGTAACAGTTGACATCTCCATGGAATACTGAAAGAGCACAAAGTATATATCATTTTGACCAAAATTCTTTCAAAACAGAGATGTTATTTGGATGGAAAAGGACTAACCTTTTCCCCTATGATCCTTCTTGAACCCAAACTTTTTATTTGCATTGCCTGCTTGATGCGACTGAGATCTGTAGAATCAACAATAACTCAGACTACATATAAAACAAGATCATAGGAACCACATAATTAAAATGCGACCAAGTAGTAGGAACTCACCCTTGACCAGGGCCTTTGAATTTCTGTTGTTTTGTAAATTTATTTCGAAAATCATTCCCTTTCGAATTTGAACCATTGCTGTTGTTGACGTTTCCTACAGACTGCACCTGTGGAAGCTGAAGTTAAACTAAAAAGAACACGAAGTACTACGACAATTCTCAAGAGTGATAGCAAGGATGAAACAACGAGTAATGAAATAAAAAGTATCACCTGTGGTCTTGGCCCTGAGAAACCTGGAGGCTGCAATTGTTGATTTTGATGTGGAGGTGGTACAGGAGGATACGGAAGAGAGTTAAAGGAATTAAGCTGTGGCTGAGAAGTGAAAGCAGAAGGTCCAAGAGAAGGCTGTAAAAAATTGGGCTGAACTTGTGGCAGTGAGTGACCACCCATAAGGTTACTATTAGCAACTGCAAACTGAAGATTTCCCAAGAGGTTTGGAATCAACTGGTTGATATGGTTTGGCATACCAAACTGGTGAAGTTGTTGTTGTTGATGTTGAGGCATATTGGAGAGATTGTTAAAGAACTGGGGATGCATAGGCATATTTTGCATTGGGATCGGATTGTTCATGTGACCCATCATTGGATTACTCATCATCTGTGGATTCATCATCCCTGACTGATTAGAATTCATTGGGTTCTGATACCCATTATGTTGGTGCTGATTATGATACCCATTGTTCTGCAGAGACAAAACGAATACAGAGATATCGATACAAAAACCCTTGGTTTGTGGTAAAAATTATATTTTGATGGTATGAGAGAGAGACCTGTTGTTGTTGTTGTTGCTGTCGCTGCGGGCGAGGTCGAGGCGGGAAGGAGTTGAACGAAGGTCGCATCCTCCGTCGTGAAAGATTTCGCTCCGCTAGGGTTTAGGGTTTTAGGCCTACGATTGAACTCCGATAGCTCCTAGCTTAGCTTATATCTCTACTCAGTAAAAAAATCGAGACGAAGGGCAAGTAAGAAGAAGAAAATCAGGTCGAAGTCGAATCCAGACGAAGAAAGGTGGAATAAAGTGGTTACCTTGAATCGTAGATTTCGTCGGCGGTTGAGCTATGGCGAGTCACGCGACTGTGTTGGATTAAAAGAAGAAGAAGAAGTAGACGAAACCTAATTATGCTCCGACTTAATACGAAAAGAATTAAAATAATACTCTCATTCTTTTAGTTGGACCGTGAACCAACCCGGTACGAACCACTAATGCGCTTGAAGACGTGGCATGCTGACCCGTAATCCGTGGCGGGTTTAATAAATTTTTGACTCATTTAAACTTGATTTCTCAATCCACAAAATAAATTTAGTAGATACCTAGCAGCCGCTCTTTCTTTTTATTCTCCACAGCCACCGCCAATGGGCAAGAAGAACAAGAAATCCTCCACCGCCACCGGTGATCTTTCTAAAACCAAGAAGCACAAGAAATCCTCCACTGGCACAGATGTTGAGACAGCTCATGTTCTTGTTCCTAAATCTTTGAAGAATGTAGGTAAGACTGTATTGGAACCTTGTTCAAGGAGCAAAGGAAATTTGAAGAAGCAGAAATCTAAGGAAATCAAAGAGTTGACGAATTCTATCAAAGAACTGACTGAAGTTATAAGAAAACAACAGGAAATTATGTTAACCAAAGCCGATCCACCTGAGGAGGAAGATAGTTGCGGTTATGTTTGTGAAGATTCGGAGGGAGACGATGAACAAACCCTTTTTGTGGGTGGAGTTGGATTTTTGGGTAGTAGGTATGAAATCAAGAAAGCACTACGTAACATTTTCTCTCAATGTGGAGAGATCAGAAGGATTTTTGTTCCCTACGAGTGTGCAACCGGTGTTCCCTTAGGATATGCCTTGATGAATTTGAAATATCCCCTTAACAATGTTAAGGCGTTGGAATTCAATAATTGTGACTATGAAGGAAATCAGCTTGAGGTGGTGGTGGCTACAAAAAAATCAGAATTCTATGGCTATAAACTTTCGTGGGTGTAAACGTTGTTCTGATAAGATAGACGATCGTTTGGATGAAATTTATTATCCTAGCAGTGATTGATTTCTACTGCCTCTTTCTATGCCAAATCCATCCGTCGCTGTCAAACAAGTTATCGTTTAATTATTACTATGCTTATATCAAATTATGTTGTTTTTGCGTGTATTCCAATTATTCTTAAAGGGATGATGGATTTCAAGGTGTTCAAAAAAAAAATTAGTAGATTTACACCGTCCCGTTTAATTAACGGATTACCGGCAGTAATCTACAAAATATTAAAATAATAATTTTTTTTAATTATATATATTTAAATAAAATAATACTTTTAACAAAAAAATTAATATTTAAAGAGTAAAATCATAATTTTTATAATATAACTTTTAGAAGAACTTATTTTATTTTTATATTTTATACTTTTAATAATTAAATTTAGAATTTTGTATAAATTATAATTACAGATTTTATATATAAGTCTTATATTTTTAAAATAAACAATTATAATCCTTTCCTTGTAGAAGCATGTTCTTTTTTTTAGAAATAATCAACAATCCTTTTTAAAAAAAAATTAATTTATTGTACAATTTCTTTTTATATATGGTAATCCAATATTTTTTATTTTATGATTAGTAATTTATTATATAAATTATTTATTTTATATATTTTACTTTTATACATATTAGGTTTTAATTGATAAATTTGACACATATCAGAGTCACATTTATTAGTAACTTTGATAAACCAAATTTGAAATTATAATATATACTAATGTATAATATTTACTTCATTAAAATTATATAACAAAAGAGTATTAAAATAATGAATTTATAATAATGTAGTCAAAACCATATATAAAATTCTAGAAATATTTTAAAACCTAATTACTAAACTGCATTTTAAAATTAATTTTAAACTTTCAATCTTCCTAAATCCTAAAATCATTTAACAAAAAAAAAAAATCCAAAAATCAGAAATCCTAGTATTCTAAACCATAGAATAACCAGTTTTTTCGATTCACTTAGAGGAGTTCCACGCAAGAAAGGAGTATTTTTTGACATTTGAACTCATCCATGTACCGCGCACAAAAAATATGATGACATATAGATTAGCACGGAGTGCCCGTCTAAGACCGTCATATTCAATCTACGTCACTGGCGGAGGCAGCATGGTGAGAGGGGGGCAATTGACCCCCATGATTTTCTATTAAAAAATATTACATGTATTTTTGAAAGAAAAATTAGTGAAAATATGTAAATTAGCTTATTGACCCCTATGAATATTTGAATTTACTCTTAAATTGACATTTATAATAAATATTACTAGCTCCGCCACTGATTTACGTTGAACCGGAGCTACCAAACTGGATTAATGAAAATAGGTCTCTGTTATCTTGTCGACAAAAAAAAAAAATCCTAAACCTAAGAGAGATTTTCTTAGATTTTTTTTCTTTCTAATCCTTTAATATATGACAAGAGGATTAGTTTGGTAAAATCTTTTAACTTATTGTCCAAAATAGGTATCTAATTTACAAAACTGAAATTCTTACCACTTTTTATGGTAATGAAACTATGTGGAAGCAAAATTCCCAAAATATCCTCAAAAGGCGTCCTCGAAGGACCCAAACCTTCCGAGCGGAGAAGAGGCATAAGGTCAATCTCAGGAAAATAGAAAGACGAAGGAACTTTGAAATAAATCATCCAGACTGAATTGGAGGAATCCAGGTCTAAGCGCACCGAGATCGATCAACGATGATGAGTATGAATATGGAAGAGACGGCGAGTGTGTGGTCACTGCTCAATTTGGATCTCCGGCCGATCGAAGACGTTCTCGCGGAATTCAACTCCAAGTTCCCTCGCTCTCGTCACTTCACTGTCTGCTCATCTCTTTCCCTGCTCTTGCAGGCATGTGCTCTCGCCCCTATTCTTAATTCTTCTTCCTTTGAACTTCTTCCCATTGCTCGGCTCCGTGTTCTCGATTGAGTGATGGTAGCGAGTTTGTGGGGGTTTTGATTTGAATCTAGGGTTTTCCTTTTCACTTGGGAGGAATTAACAATCGAGGCTTGGTCCTTCGTGATTCCCCTTTAGTTTGAAGCTGGTGTCGTGTTAATTATGTGTGTAAAGAAACTAATTTTCTGTGGATATTGAATTCGTGAGTGAAATGGAGTGTTCGAATTATCTTATATTAATGTCCAATTCGCTATGCCACTCGTTGGATACACTGTAATTTCAATCTACAGATTGGGTCTAATAGAAAATCGGATTTGGTTCAATTTTTCAGGATCCGATGATACTCCGGAGTACTGATCGTCTGATCGCATTTGCTATCTTGTACCGGTGTTATTCTTCCCAGAAACCATCTGCAAACCCGTTTGTATCGGAAATGATAAATGTAAGCAGCCCTTCATTGCGAGTCTAATATTTTGACTCTCCTGGTTATAAGCCCAACATGTAGAAGAAATGCAACTTTGTTTGCATGTTCAGTTGATGTGTGTGGCCTTTTATATAATTGATTTAGGCAAACCTGTTTTTGCGTCTTAGGCGTCATGTGGTCTTCTCTCGTGAAATAATAACAATATCTATGCCTTTTGTAGGCTGCTTGTAATGAGCAAGCGGAAAAGTATGAGATAGCATTTCTTCTCCACCTGTTACAATGGAATAGCTACAACAACGCTAAAGAGGTAGGATTTTGCTGGTTCCTTGAGTTGTTTGCCTTCATCTGTTTTTGCTTTTTCCAAACTTAAAATTTGTGCTTTTGTTTTTCTAAAGCATGTGATGGTACTCAATGAAGTGGTGTTTCATAATGGTCCTATGGACAAACAATGTCTATATTTGTTATGTTTTGTTGAAATATCTCTCAACATTGATTAAATATGGTTTAGGACTATGATTTATAGAGCTGTTATGAAATCTCTAGGACTATTGTTTTCCTTGTTGAAAACTTGTATGCCGCGTTCAGTTATCTTTGTTATAAATCAATCCACTACTCCAATCAGGCATATTTGAAGCCTTGTTTTGCTTTGAATAGTAAAGTCCTGATTTGTATAATGTAATGATCTCGATGACCTGTGGATACTAATTAAGTATTCATGATCAATTAAAGTAACAATTGTTTGCTCTCTTGCAGATTCTCAAACTGTCAGCCGCTGATTATATAAAATCGTTTGATCCTTCAACTCATGTAAGAGCGTTTGACGCATAGACATCTTATGTTCTAATTATATCTCTATTCCATCTCATCTTCATCGTAACCGTCTTTTTATTATGCCCCACACTACTTGGAGAACGTTTAGAGAAACTTTTCTGGTTAGTGATTTAATATGGTGATCTGCTGTCAGGATTTTCCGGAGCTAGGAGAGCTGCAACAAGAGTATGGCGACAAAGCTGATCCTGGACCATCTAGTCATATATTTGCAGACTATGCCGTCAAAAAGCTATTGCATGATCCTGATGTTCCTCGTGGGTGCGATCCTAACTCTCCAGAGTACGTAACATATGCGTTAGGGGATTCCGTTTCTTTCGAACTGCTATATAGATTTGACTGTCATCTATTTCTCAAAAGCTTCCACTTTTCCGCTCAACCTAATTTTCCGTGTTATATCATCTTGTGCCATTTTTGAGTTGATTTTATGGGTGATCTTTGAGTCAAATAATCTTTTAGGTTTGATGTGCAACCTGGTGGGAATCCCAAAATTGGATATGGGGATAGAGATGAGGCCGTATCTGGAATATTGGGAAGTTTAACAAAGGGGGGATTAGCTCCTAGGTGGATCCGTCCATGTCCTCCGAGGTACCCAGTTCATCAGAGCGAGGTAAGGCTAAGATTAACCCATTGTTTATCCGGTTCAGAAAATTATCCACGTGTCCTTTACTGGTTCAACTTCTTACAGTTGCTTTGGATTGATCCTGATAACAAGCATGAGCTTGTTTGGGACGATAAAATGTGTGCCGACACTAGCAGGGGCGCAACAGTTAGGGACTTACTTGTTAAGGGTTTAAAGGTGACACTTTCACCTGCGGAGCAAGAGGTGTGTATTACTCTCTAATTCGTCATATGTGCGTAGTCATACAAGTAGTGTCATACTCTAAAGAATAACATGATTGCTTATATTGCGTTAATGCTGATAAGACTTCAATATAGCAATGGGACAGTTACTACACATGCACCAATTTTAAAGATTGTAAAGACAGCCGTTTTATGGCAGACATACTCTAGTTTTGAGAGAGAATTCGTGGTATCACTTTATCCCTTTCTCATTGGATTAAAAGATCTACTATCTCCCAGTAGGATATTAAGAGGGAACTAACTGCAGTAGAGTTTATGCAAAATAACCATGCAATAGATAAGATAGCGACTGTGATGATTTAATTGATCAGCCTTGCCCTTATAGCTGTATAAATTTTGAAATTCTGGATCTTTGGAGTGAAGAGAACAACAAGTTTTTATTCATTTGTTGGGCAGGACATCACTACGGCATTGTCAAATGACCCAAAGCTTGTCTATCACTGTGGAATAACTCCACGGAAGCTCCCGGTATGTGATTTAATTATCTGGCGGTTGTTTTTTTATCTCTCGTATCGTCTCTTCTATCATGTGATCTAGTTTCTTATTCACAGCAATTAGTAGAGCACAATCCTCAAATAGCAGTTGAGATTCTCACCAAGTTGATCAACTCCCCAGAGATTGTTAAGTAAGTCATCACCTTATCAATTCCGTTATTTACATTCTTAGAAAGTAGGAATCTGAGAATGCTTGTGCAGCTATTTCACAGCTCTTGCAAGTATGGACATGAGCCTGCACTCAATGGAAGTCGTGAACAGGCTCACAACTGCAGTTGAGCTTCCCAAGGAATTTTTACGCATGTACATCACTAATTGCATATCGTCTTGTGAGAACGCCAAGGTATTAAAACAAAGCTTCCATTTGTTTTTGTTTTCCTTAGATATTTAAAGCAATGCTTTATATGCAGATATAACATCATCATCATGTAGTTATGTGTTAAATACTTCTGCTCGTGCTCTGTTGTATTTGGTTGTTTCTTATATGGTATAGTGATATATATTGTTTGTAGCAGCAAGACAAATACATGCAGAATAGGCTTGTTCGGCTTGTTTGCGTCTTCTTGCAAAGTTTAATTCGTAACAACATCATCGACGGTATGTATTCTCATCCTCTTATCATTTAAACCTATGGGATTGAGGGTAATATATATGTTTGTTTGTAAATGGAAACAGTGAAGGATCTATTCATAGAAGTTCAAGCTTTCTGCATTGACTTTTCACGGATTCGTGAAGCAGCTAGTCTCTTCAGGCTCTTGAAATCATTGGAATGATTGATTAATGGACTCTTTCTTCTTCTTCTTTCCATTTTTATTTTCTTTTGTAGCTAAAGAAATTACCTTTTTGAATCCAAAGACAACTCTCGTTTGTTCTTAATTTTTATGTTCTTAATTTTTTATGTTTTTGCCTAAAGATTTTCGGTTAAGATTAAGGAGACTGGCATACCCTTTCCTTAGACTACCAACACATAGGTATCCTCGGTTTATGCTACTAGCACTTTCTTAAACCGACGTTACCAAGTGCTGGTTCTGACCCCTATTGGAGATCCAAAGATCTGGTTACATTTGTATCAGGCTACAACTTATCTTGTGTCCAATATGTAAAATTATATCTGTTTCTTTTTTCCATGTGTGTTTGATAAAGGTACATTTATGTTTTGAGATATTTACGCCTAAGAGATGCTTGAGGTTAACGGAATCACTAAAGAATTATTTAGTTGTCATCATCAAGTTTGCTTCATAGAAAAGACACAATTTTAATGCTTCGTCTCAAAGTTTTGACATGTAAACAATTTTGCCAAAAAAAACTAGAATTAAGTAAAATATAAATAAATATGCTTCAGAATCAAATGCGTTTTAATCTTCGTAATGTAACACATGACAAGTTATATACGAAAAAATGGATAATAATTTGGTCTAACGTAGAATTCGAAGATTATAAAAAAAAAAGAATTCGAAGATCACTACTCAAATACGATTGCTATATACAAAAAGGTATTTATTAAAGGTGAAAATATGACGAACAATAGTCGCGATTTCAACGTGACGAGGACTGAAAATGTTTATATTTTCTTCACTTGTTTAGAAAAAAAAAAAAAAAAATGAAAGCTTTCAACTTGGTGAAATATTTGGTTCGGACAGAGTAGAAGGAAATTCTCGATCTGGGTTCACAAATCATCATAAAAAAGCCAAATCAATCGGCTTGAAGTAGTAGTACCTCTCCTCTCCATTTTTGTTGAGTAAAGTTGAAAGCTTTCTCCTTCAGTCTCCGTTGTTCCTTCCAGCTGCTGATTGCTTCTAATTTTTCTAGGTGATCAATAGACGACAATGGCGGTTCCTGTCGAGGAAGCAATCGCAGCTCTTTCTACATTCTCGCTAGAGGTAACTGCGATGTTGAAAATTTTGATTAAATATAGAAATTGTGCTTCTTCAGATCATTTTCTGTGATCCTTGACTAGAATGTTTCTTTCTGGAGTTCAATTTCAGAAATTTGACTAGAAAGGAGAAGAATTGTTGTTTCTTAGCCTATTTATTTGCCGATCTTTGATAAGTCTCAAAATTCTAGTACCTAGTTAGCAGTGACATAGGTTTTAACGAAAATGCTGAAGATTTAAGTATCCTCTTGAAATTTTGGAGTCACTGTTTCTTGAAGCATTTTGAATTTTGTTTGGGACATGATAGGATGAGCAACCAGAAGTCCAAGGACCGGCTGTTATGGTTTCAGCTGAAAGAGCAGCAACCGACAGTCCCATCGGTTTGTTTCTTTACTTCTCTTTTACTTACTCTTTTAACCCTCTTTAAAGGAAAACTGATTTTAAGATGGTTGATTTTGCAGAGTACAGTGATGTTGCAGCATACCGTTTGTCTCTGTCCGAAGACACAAAAGCTCTGAACCAGCTGGTATGTGTCTCTCCTTCTTTTGTTTCGTTTTATGAACGCTGGTTAAGTTGAGTTTGAGAGCTATATCCATGTGTTTCCTTACTTGGTTTTGTATGGGTACGTTGTATAATCATTTCTTAGCGGTTGCAATCTTATTATATTTGGATAATTCATTTCATTATTTGATCAATGGTATGCAGAACACGCTTATACAAGAAGGAAAAGAGATGGCGTCAATTCTATATACTTATAGAAGTTGTGTCAAAGCACTGCCTCAGGTCCTTATGAATTCTATTATCTACCCCTCTGCTTATCGATTTTTAGACATTTTGTTTGATAGAAAGTAACTTTGAGAATCATGCTATGAGTTAGTTCTTCATTCATGATGCTAAATGTGGCAGCAACTATATGAAGCTCTTTTTCAAGTACAAAGTATAACGTAAAAAGAAAATCAAGGACACCAAATTTCAAAATTAGAGAAGATTCAATATGGTACTACGTGCTGTTGGTGTTCTTGTTTATATCTCTACCATAATACACATTTTGTATTAATGATATTCTTGCAGCTTCCCGAATCCATGAAGCATAGCCAAGCTGATTTGTATCTGGAAACATATCAAGTTTTGGACTTAGAAATGAGTCGTTTACGAGAAATTCAGAGATGGCAATCGTCGGCTTCAGCTAAAGTGCGGTGTATTTCCTTCCTGTTCTGAATCTTTTCATTGAAATTCCTGTATCAGAAATAATGTGGCTATATGCTCTATGTCTTTGCAGCTAGCTGCTGATATGCAGAGGTTTTCCAGACCTGAACGGCGAATCAATGGCCCCACTGTCACACATCTTTGGTGGGTTATAACTTCTCTTTAATCTTTTCTATACATTCTCAAACATTTAAACACTGCTTCTGTTTGTAATTTAACTGTGTTTTTTGCTTAATATAGGTCAATGTTGAAGTTGCTTGATGTCTTGGTTCAGCTTGATCATCTTAAAAATGCTAAAGCTAGCATTCCTAATGATTTCTCTTGGTATAAAAGGTAAAAGATATTAAAGTTTTATCTTTCTTTACATTCTCTGTGCAGATAGGCATTGAATATAGATAGATGTCTAGTAATAATACTAAGAATATTGGCTACTAACACATTCTTTAGAGCTGAAGTAGTTTCCTAGATGCTTTTATGTTGCTTCTTTTCTTATTTTTGTTTGCCCTTTTCAGAACATTCACTCAAGTCAGTGCCCAGTGGCAAGATACTGATACAATGAGAGAAGAGTTAGATGACTTACAGGTTGGCATGGCTTGTTTATGCAATTATTTCTTATTGCCTTTCCCTGTGAATTGTCATAAATGAAAACGTGAGTTCCTATGTTTGCAGATTTTCCTGAGCACAAGATGGGCTATTTTACTCAACCTGCATGTTGAGATGTTTCGTGTGAACAAGTATCCTTTCTTCTAAATATTTATCATCACAGTCATCAGCATATGGTCAGTACAATTATGCCGTGTTTCTATATTGCAACCTTTTGGATTCCTTAAAGTAAAATTTAGTGTGGAAGACATTCTCCAAGTTCTCATAGTCTTCATCGTTGAGTCTCTGGAGTTGGATTTCGCGCTTCTTTTCCCTGAGCGGTATATTCTTCTCCGGGTATTGCCCGTTCTTGTTGTCTTAGCAACACCATCTGAGAAAGATACCGAGGCTTTATACAAGAGGGTAAAGCTTAATAGATTGATCAACATTTTCAAGGTACTGAAGTACATGTTATACCTGTTTATATTTCACAACCAAAATACCTTAAAAGCCTCGTTTCCGACTTGCTAACTGACATCTTTGTTATGTTTTGGTTAACAGAATGATCCTGTCATTCCTGCGTTTCCAGATCTCCATCTTTCTCCTGCTGCAATTTTGAAAGAACTGTCAGTATACTTTCAAAAGTTTTCATCACAGACTCGCCTTCTGACTCTTCCAGCACCTCATGAGCTCCCTCCACGTGAAGCGCTAGAATATCCTTTCATATCTTTCACTGTTACTTCGTATTTAACTGTTATCTGGATTATTGTATATACATGCTTTGAAAATTGCAAGCCTTTACATGTTTTACATATCAGAGGCATTATTTGATAGTCAATCACATTGGAGCTCTCCGTGCTGAGCACGACGATTTCACAATCCGATTTGCTTCATCCATGAATCAGGTGCTTAAACTATTCCCCGGATTTCCGATTTTCTTCTTCTTATCTTAACTCTTTAGGATATTGTTCTCACTTGCTTTCATTCAGTTATTGCTGTTGAAGTCGAATGATGGTGCATATACTGAGTGGTGCAGAGAGGTCAAAGGAAACATGTATGATATGGTTGTTGAAGGTTTCCAACTGTTAAGCAGATGGACTGCACGCATTTGGGAGCAAAGTGCTTGGAAATTCTCTCGCCCGTGTAGGGATGCAGCAGAGACGCAAGACGCCTCCGGATCATATTCTGATTACGAAAAGGTAACACTTGTGAAATATTTGAATATTTTCTCAGAATAGATAGTTTTGTCATTTTAATTTCTTTCCAATAGGTGGTGAGGTACAATTATACTGCAGAAGAAAGGAAAGCCTTGGTAGAACTTGTTGGCTATATAAAGAGTGTAGGATCGATGCTGCAGCGCTGTGACACATTAGTTGCAGATGCTTTATGGGAGACAATACATGCTGAGGTTCAAGATTTTGTACAAAACACGTTAGCCACTATGTTGCGTACCACATTCCGAAAGAAGAAAGATCTCTCAAGGTGGATAAGTTCCCTTTCGTTTCTGTCTATTTCAACTCACACTCCCTTAAGTTGAAGCTTTTCATATTGTTAACTGTGTCATTTGTATGATTGCAATTCAGGATTCTTTCTGATATGCGGACACTTTCAGCTGACTGGATGGCAAATACTAGGCCCGAACATGAGATGCCGTCTTCACAACATGGAGGTGATGAAAGCAAAGGGAACTTCTTTTATCCAAGGCCAGTTGCCCCAACAGCAGCACAGGTTCTGGGTCACATTTCATGATTATTTTAGATACAGAAACGGATGGTAAGACCCAGTGCTTGAACTTCTTGCTGTTTTGTTATTTCAGGTGCATTGCTTGCAGTTTTTGATATATGAGGTAGTATCTGGTGGAAATCTGCGGAGGCCCGGGGGATTCTTTGGAAACAATGGCTCTGAGATTCCTGTTAATGACTTAAAGCAATTGGAGACTTTCTTTTACAAGCTCAGCTTTTTCCTGCACATATTGGATTACTCAGGTAAACTACATGCTCAAATATCTTTTTGGCTAGTTTTATTGAGCCATATTGATATTAATTAGCTTCGTAATCTGACACCTCAACTTCAATCTATGATGGCTGCAGCAAGTATTGGAATATTGACTGATCTCGGGTTCCTGTGGTTTAGAGAATTTTACCTGGAGTCTTCACGCGTAATTCAGGTAGTGGCTTTATGAAAAGGTTATTTTGCCACTTTATATTCACTTCATCCCTGACTTGTTCTTACAAATGGTTGTATGTTCACTGTTGCAGTTCCCGATTGAATGTTCACTACCATGGATGCTGATAGACTACATTCTTGAAGCCCAGAATTCAGGCCTTCTTGAGAGTGTTCTGCTGCCTTTTGATATTTATAATGACTCAGCTCAACAAGCTCTGGTTGTGCTGAGACAGAGGTTTCTCTATGATGAGATTGAGGCTGAGGTAATGAGAGTTTAATACTGATCTTCTTCTTGATTTAAAAGGTTCTGTGAACAATTTTTTTTTGTTTCATGTATCATGTCTTCTTTCTGTAGGTGGACCACGGTTTTGATATATTTGTTTCAAGACTCTCAGAGTCTATATTCACATATTACAAGAGTTGGTCAGCAAGGTACCTAATTACTTGGTTTTTGATATACTCATCCCCTTGACTGTTAACTAATGAGGAGCTAAAGTCTTATCATCGATGGTTGAATTCAACAGTGAGCTTCTGGATCCATCATTTCTCTTTGCTTTGGACAATGGTGAAAAGTTCTCCATCCAGCCTGTGAGGTTTACTGCGTTATTTAAGATGACAAAAGTAAAGGTGAACAATAACACTACTCTCATTATCTTGGTGGACATTTATAGAGAGACCCAATTAGTTGAATCTTTTTCTCTACCGTTATGACATTATAGAATTAAATTATGTTTCAAGCGTTGAATCTACTATGTTATAAAATCTTCTTAATCTTGTTTTGATATGCAGATACTTGGTAGAACAATTAATTTAAGAAGTTTAATCGCTCAAAGGATGAATAAAACTTTTAGAGAGAATCTGGAGTTTCTCTTTGATCGTTTTGAGTCCCAGGACCTATGTGCTGTAGTTGTAAGTTTCCTCTTCCTTTTACATTTTCTTGTTTTTTTTACCATTGCTTTTAATATATACAAATTGAATCCTTTCCATAAGTGCAGGAACTGGAGAAGCTCATAGATATCCTAAAGCACTCTCATGAATTGCTTTCCCAAGATCTTACCATAGATCCTTTCAGCCTCATGCTGAATGAAATGCAAGAAAACATTTCTCTCGTCTCATTTTCTAGTCGACTTGCTACACAGGTCAACAATACGATAATTGATGGAATTATAGATTCTGTGTCTCTCCCCAGCTTTTCTTATTTTATTTTTGTTTTTGTTGTGCATTAGATTTGGTCTGAGATGCAGAGTGATTTCCTGCCAAACTTCATTCTTTGCAATACAACACAGCGATTTGTCCGGTCATCGAAAGTTCCTCCTACTCAGAAACCATCAGTGCCTTCTGCTAAGCCTAGTTTCTACTGTGGCACTCAAGTAAGGAGCAATCACTTAAGCTATTTTTACCTTTAACTGGTTCTGAAACAATCTTTTAGTCCGATATTATGGTTACTAAACATTTGATTTTCATATTAATGCATCTGTTGTGTTTTTATTGGTCTCATCTTATATTTTGGTTTCATGCTTATTGTGGTAGGACTTAAATGCAGCGCATCAAAGTTTTGCACGGTTGCATAGTGGATTTTTTGGGATACCTCATCTATTTTCTATAGTTAAACTTCTTGGATCCAGATCATTGCCTTGGCTTATAAGAGCTTTGCTGGATCATATATCAAATAAGGTATTACTGCGCATTTTGTACCAAACATTCCTGCTGTCTCGGTACTAAATATACAAGTAGCCAGCTAAAATAGTTCTTATGTTTTAAAACTTTCAGATAACTACACTTGAGCCAATGATCTCTGGATTGCAAGAAGCATTGCCCAAGTCTATCGGATTGCTTTCTTTCGATGGTGGTGTCACAGGTTTTTATGAAACTTAATTCTTGATGCGTTTCATTTTTGTGTGATATCTATATTTTCTGTTTATCCGATGCCTTTTTGTTGTTTTGTTAACAGGTTGTATGAGGCTTATTAGAGAACAACTAAACTGGGGTACAAAGTCAGAACTCAAATCAGAAGTTCTACGTGGAATAAAGGAAATTGGAAGTGTGATATATACAATGGGACTTCTAGATATCGTATTGGTCAGTCCTATCAGACAGATTGTGAAAAGTTTTAAGGCTAAAAAGTCTTAGTGGTTTTAGTCTAACAAATGCTTTATGTTATCTTGTTGTTAAACAGAGAGAAGTAGACACAACGCGTTTCATGCAAACAGCTCCATGGTTGGGATTAATCCCGGGCGCAGAAGGACAGATAGTTAACGCTCAAGATGGCGAAAGCCCACTTGTCAATCTCTTAAAGTCAGCGACTTCTGCAGTTGTGTCAAGTCCCGGTTGTCTTAATCCAGCAGCGTTCTACACCATGTCCAAACAGGCAGAAGCTGCAGGTTAATTTGGACCTGTAGCTATTCCATCATCAGATTCTTGTTTACTCTTGTCTATTATGTGAAACTTTTATAATCTTTTTGTATAATATTATTATGTGTGCAGATCTTTTGTACAAGGCAAACATGAATGGTGGAAGCGTCCTTGAATACACACTTGCATTCACTAGTGCGTCGCTTGACAAATACTGTAGTAAATGGAGTGCTCCTCCAAAGACGGGTTTCATCGATATTACAACTTCAAAGGATTTTTATCGTATTTACGGTGGTCTTCAGATCGTAAGCAAACCAAAACCGCAAAACCTTTTATCTCTCTTACCATTTCTATCATCTCAATTTTTCCTAAAAGAATTTGTAATGAACCCAGGGATATCTGGAGGAGATAACAGTTCCACAATCAGCTCAACACGAGGTCCTCGGTGATTCGATTGCTTGGGGAGGTTGCACCATCATCTATTTGCTCGGACAGCAACTTCACTTTGAGTTGTTTGATTTCTCTTACCAAGTACTCAATGTCTCCGAGGTTGAAACTGTGTCTGCTTCACATACTCATAGGAATCCTCAAACTCTCCAGGTAGATTTTGCTTGCTCCATCCTCTCATCAACAATATATGTTTCTCTGCTTAAATGTCTTTTTTTTTGTTGGTTGATGTTTAAACAAAGGGATGGGAAGGTTTGTTGGAAGGGATGAAGAAAGCACGGAGGCTGAACAACCATGTCTTCTCGATGCTTAAAGCTCGTTGTCCTCTGGAAGACAAAACGGCTTGTGCCATAAAACAGAGCGGGGCACCGTTACCACGAGTCAGGTTTGAGAATACTGTGTCTGCTTTTGAGAGTCTGCCTCAGAAAGGTACCGTTGGCTGATGTGGTGTGTACGATTACTCTTCTAATACCACCATATGAATCCAAACATTCTGTGTAAGACATCTTTCAGGCAAAAACATTCATGACGATTGTTGATTTGTTTCTTTATATTTTGATGTAAGATGTATCCTTTTATTATACCTGAATATCATATAACAAAGAAAAAACGATTTGTGGATAACAAAAAATTCATAGAACCAGTAACAGTAACTTGATAAAAATCACTACATACTTTACCATGGACCGGGGAGTTAGAAAAATCATAAACCCAACCGGTTTGACAAAACCGCCTTATAGTGTAGAAGAACCAAGGAAAAGCGAGAGAGTCGGCGAAAATAAAATTATAAATATACGACGAGAAGAGAAGATGTCACGAAACTTGATTTCTCTGAAAATTTACTCTGATTTAACAGGGAGAGCGATAGAGAGATCTTAGGGGTTTTGGGTATTGTGCGAGGCTTTACAAGAGATTTCTTAATATGGTGAGCTTATGTTTCGCTTTTTTTTTTCTTTTCAATTTATTTTCTGAATTGTTCCCCAGATAGATTTTGTTTCTCTGTAATCGACTCGCATGCATTTCGTGCTTAAACTCCGAAATTTTCTCTCTTTGTGCGGATTATTTCTCGTTTAGGTTGTTGAAAACATCCAGTTTCTGTAACCCAGTACTAATCAAGTTGTTAGCTTCCGTGTTTCTTCTAGCTACATGAGCTGTGGAATTTTTCTCGATTTTATTGCTTTCTCTGAACCGAATAAGTTTCAAAATGTTTGGGCTTTTGTTTTGTAGGATTCGATGGTGACTCAAACCACTGTTTTGGCTGTCACGGATGATGTGGTGTTGCCGGTTAGCTCTGTTCTAACTGTAATGAAAGAGCTCGGAAAGGAAGGGATTGAATTTTGTGATCCTATGATTATTACTCAAGCATCCACAATAAGTAACAATCTCAGATCCTCGTGATTTTTCTCCTTTTATTTAAGCTCAGGCTCTAAAAATAGTTGTTTGATTGCTTAGTTAAAGATGTAATTAGCTTATGATTAATCTGAATTGTACGTAGAGAGGATGATTCTTGTCTTCTCATTATGTTTTGCACTATTTTGCAGATCAGATTCCTTTGGATTCTTCCTCAGTGGACGCAGTTCTCGCCATTTCCAGAACATCTGATTTTCCCAGTGATAAAATATATGGCGAATTCTCAAGAATGATGAAGCCTGGTGGTTCGGTTTTTGTGTGCACGAATTCAGAGGGTGAAACTGTAGAACTGCAACAGGTTGTTCTGTGTATTTGGTCACTTTGACTTGTTCTTGCTTAATCTCATGGCATCTTTCTTGCAGACCCTTCAAAGGAGAGTGACGTTGGCTGGTTTTCTGGAGCCACAATCTCTTGATTTGAAATCAATTAAGTTGCCTAACTTTAGCTTATCCGTTGGGGTGAGCACTTTTACATGCTCTTGTCCAAATATCAAACTGCTTTTTTTGGGGGTTCAAGCTCATTCTTGGCCTTTAATATTAAGGATTGACTATCTTCATACTACTTATCTGTGAAAGTTGAATATATGCTCTCACTTTGGCTCATCCATAACAGAGAAACATGTTGTCAATTACAGATTAAGGCAAAGAAACCGTCTTGGAAGATTGGTTCATCATTTGCTCTCAAAAAGCCTGCAAAAACTCTCTTGAAGGTTAATTTAGACGATGATTTGGATCTTATAGATGAAGATTCTCTTTTAACAGAGGAGGACTTGAAGAAGCCACAGCTTCCTGCTGGTAAGTAATGACCACCACATGGCCTTTGGTATTATTCATCCTTGTGTGTAAGATATCATGCATTTTTTTTTTTTTTTGCAGCCAGTGGTTGTGAGACTACTAAAAAAGCTTGCAAGAACTGCGTTTGTGGTCGAGCTGAGATAGAGGAGAAAGCTGTGAAGCTGGGCCTCACAGAGGATCAAATTGAGAACCCACAATCATCATGTGGCAGCGTAAGCTTCTTTACGCATTGATTTTCTCTGTATGCATTGATTTTTTGGATCCACAAGACTGAGAATTTCTTAAATAATCATTTCAGTGTGGGCTCGGTGATGCCTTTCGCTGTGGTACATGCCCTTACAAGGGTCTCCCACCCTTCAAACTAGGCGAGAAGGTACCAACTTCCTTAACATCTATCACCATCGTAAATTATGTAAGTATCTTTTGAAGAATACAATCTTTTCTTCCTCTATAGGTTACTCTATCTCAAAACTTCCTTGAAGCTGACATATAAGCCTGTGAAAGGTGCATCTTCATGCGTGCTTGTTTCTCACCGAAGCTGAAACCGTTTGATAATCACAGAGTAGTTTCATCATTTACGTTGTGTCCTTTCGTATATTTGTTTGTTGGTACTTCTCTTTTTTTTTTTCTTGACGTTCTAAAGGCTTAATAGTGAATTATTAGTGTTGCTCGCAAAACACACTGGAACCTTACCATCGATGAAGAACAGCTCATGCGCTTTGTTATATATTTGTTTGTGTCTGTGTTCGATTAGCTTGGGCCCTGTTTTCACAACTTCTATCTGTTTGTTAAGTAGGTTAGATGCAAACGTTCTCATATCATCAAATGATATTTGACTTGAATCACAAGTAAGATTGATGTAATAAAAAACCGGTACCGTCTATAATATAATCTAAAACATCACTCAGCTTCAAGTACGTGCTACCATTGGTACCAAGCCCATGTCCGTCATCTCAATCAAGTAATTAGATGCATCCACGAACATCTTAACCTCGAAAAACGCATAGATGATGTTACGAAAATTTGATCTGGATCTAGTCTAAATAATTTGGATTATGATTAAAGAAGTCTCAACTACAAATTGAGAAATAAACTTTAAGTGGGGTCGTAAACTATTCAATTAATATTAAAGTTGAAGCCAAAAAATGAACATAATGGACGAGGGGTGAGTCCCTAAATATTGTTCGGACTCATAGCTTTATATATATAACTCGGAACCTTCCCAAAATTACAAAATATCTTAAAATGAAGGGTGAAGGATATTTATAGTGTAAAAGGTTTGACTTACAACTAGGCCGTTTGACTTTTTAGCGGCCTTGTTCATTGGGCCGAAATGTTTTTGTTGAGGATTGAACTATGTTGGACATGTATTGTGGTCTTACTCCTTTGTTGATATCCGGTTCTAACCACTACAAAAAAAGTCTACATTGATAGCAGATTGTTATAGCACGTTTTACTAAACTGCTATCGTAGATGTTTTTGAAATTTCCGTTTTCTACTAATAGCATTAGATAAACGCTATAATAAAATTTCACTAAGCGGGAAGCTAAAATTATGTGAACTGCCAAACACTTAATGAAAATTTTAGATCCTAAAACATCACTTTCATTTTCCCTCTATATCCAATTCTCATTTTCCCCTCTATCTCTCTCATTTTTCTCTATTTTTCGTCAAACCCTAACTAAAACCAGTTCGCATTCCAAAAATTCAGCCTCTCTGGGTTTATCACGTTCTCCTCTCTTCCTACCCAATTCGCTTTCTATCTCTCAAATCCCTAAGACCGAATAATCCTAACACCATGTCGAATCTGAACATTCGGGTTTCTCTGTGTCGGCATCTACGCTGTGATTGAAAAATGGTTTGTGATAGAGCTTTGTTTGATGTTACGATTTTTTTATTAGGGTTCGTTTTCTCCAATTGATTTCTGTTGGTATTATGCAGGGACTTATTCGCTTGTATCTGTGCTTTACAATATGGCATACGCGACTCTTAGGAGACGGATTCATGTAGATGGGAGAAAGGAGACGTCTTCATATAGATGGGAGAAGTATGAACGATATTAGCGACAGGCTCTGAAACAATGAGGTTAGTGTTTAATTTTCTTTCTCTGTGAACGGTATGATGCAACAGACTTTGAAACAATGAGGTTAGTGTTTAATCTCAGAAACATAATGTATTTAATTTTTAGAGGCTAGGGGATGAAGCTCCAAGTGATTCTAAGCAGAAAAAATCCATAAACAAGAAGGTATTATATAATACCACATGCATCTTTAGATGTGTTCTGCGAGGAACAACAAGGAATGGAGCTCAAGGTGAAACTAAATTTAGCAATATCGTTCATGTAATTGAGCTCAAGAAGGCTTCTGATTATGAGGAAGAAATTGACTTGTTTGTGCAGGTATTGTTAGAGAAGGCCTTTCGCGGTACAACTTCCTAAAACTGTAGATGGAACAGAGGAATATGCAGAGTTTCTTCATCTTCCCAAGAGGCAATTCACAGATTTTGGTATGTATACCTTAAACATTCGTGTATTGTATGTGTGTTCTTGGTTACCAAGGGTTTGTCTTAGCGTGTCTATGTTGTTTGAATTGATCATATACTGGTTTTATGGGTATGGATAGTGGCTGTAGTTAAGAAATTTTGCTGAAAAGTTGCAGCTTTTGTTTGCAAGGAGATTCAAGATGATTGCAATTTTCTTTGCACAGCTGGTATATCAAAATGCTGATTGATATGCCTTAATTTTTTGTTCTTTACTTCTCTCAATGCAGCCGAAAAACTTGCTTCTTGATGCTCAGGGAAATCTGAGAGTATCTGGTTTTGGATTCAGTGCCTTGTCCCAACAAGTCAGGGTAGGTAACCACTGAATTTGATTATCTTACTATCATTTTATGTACATGAGTTCCTACTGAGTTGTCCTCGTCTAATCCTAATGAATGTGCCTGAAGTTCAGCAATGATGTTTACATTGCTTATATCTAGTAAGATCCATAACTCTGATCTTTCTAGGTTCTCAGCTTATCAGAATTACTTGATTTTGGCAGAGCAATTTCCTTCAACACACTCCACGCAGAAGTCCAAACTATGCTGCTCCTGCGGTATGTTATGCGGTTGTAGCACCATGTTTTTAATAGCTGCCTTGTTTCACTTATCCCAAGGTTCTTAATGGTCATGGCTACGACGAGGCAACTGCAAACTTGTGGTCCTGTGGAGTGATACTCTTTGTACTACTTGCTGGGTTCTTGCCGTTCGAGGATTCTAGTTTCATGACGCTTAACAAAAAGGTAATGAGGCCATTTGGTCATGGTCAAAGGCTCGATCGATTTTAGCTGTTACAGATGCTTTCAATTTCTGGACATTTTCTATGTGATTTTCGAATTTGTGTTTCTATTGCTGTGTTAAGTATCTTGGATCTTTGGAAAATAGGGATATCACTAACAGAGTTACTTGGGTTGTTCTGCTTCTCATGGGTATAAGATTTAGTGATTTACTTACTGCCATGTTTATCCTATTTGTTCCAAAGGGATAAGACTTTTAGGTCTTACGCTTGACAACAAATTAGTACTGCTTTGTCTTACGTAAAACTGAAGGTTAAATAATATTTCCATTGATGTTTCCTCACCAACTTTTAGTAATATTTTAAAGTTTAAACGTTGGAGATTAACATTGTGTAAGCACATATAGGTAGGAAGCATTGATGTGTTACATTGTTACTATGCACATGGTGAAGACAATGAGAATTTCCAGAGGTGTTGCTACTGGATGCTTGATCAGTGAGTCTATGTTTGTCCATATTTCATTTTTTTTGTTCGAAAATAATGTTGTAATATGTAAAATTTATCTCCGTGCACTGTCTCTTGTGTAATCTCAGTGCCATGTTGATTGTTCTTTGTAGCTCTTAAAAAGTGAGTTTCAACAAAGTGCACAACGTCCCTGGATCTCCTGCTCTCTCTGTCCCTTTTAAGGTCAGCGTTATTGGTGGTCTCGGTGTCTTTAATGGCGGACATTGTTGGCTCAAAGGTAATAACAGAGGAAGCTCTAGATTCACACCTTAGAGCTAGATAGAATCTTTGGGAACTCATTAGTGTTTTGGTTCTGTTTGTATAATGTTAATTTTACATTGTTTAAGACTTAACGGCATTTTAACTATGTAACTATGTAAGACTTGTTTTTGATTAATGTAATATATTGTTTTGTATTTTGATGATTTATGAGATAAAAAATATGTAAATCAAATTATAAATAGTTTGCAGAATAAAATTCAAATAAAAAATAATATTTATGTGCATAATATAAATATATATATATATTTATATAGCGATAAAAATCTGCTACAATATTAAATAAAATAGCATTAAACATGTGCTATAAAAAATATATATTGAGCAGTGCTATAATAGAACAAAGGTATGATAGCATGTCAAAAACGCTATCGTATGGGTGACACCTACCATAGCTGCGGATGACATAGCATTTATGAAAACGCTATGTATGACATACGATAGCATAATTTTCGCGCTAACAGTGTACATATTTGTTGTAGTGAACTCCTCTTCTTTGGTTGTTCCTTGTGACACTTTTGTGACCTTTGGAGCTATGTGAGAATTTAACAACCTTCATGGGTTAATAAACTTGTAGCCTCCTCTTTAGTATGAACACCTTTACCGCCTTTTGTTAGCTTCAGATTAACCACACCAAGCTTAGAGCCAATCCTCCATAATTACTCCATCTTAGAGCAACTTCAAGAATGATTTTCTGAACCATGATGCACACTGAATCTTAAACCCAAGCTTCCATCACTGCCTCTTCTTGAAACAACTTCAAGACTTGATCTTTCAAGAACTCCATGCTTGTTGACACTTGACTAAATGGTTGCAGCTTCTGTACATCATTTTTTCTTTGGGTAAGCTAAAAAACCAGTGGGTACAACCACTTAGAAACTGAAATCCAACCCTTTTTGTGACATGTTCTCAGTCTCACTGTGGGATTCGCCATTCCTCCTAAAAACACTAAGAAAACCACATAATAATCCTCAAAAGTCATAGTTTTGATCAGGAACAATGAGTTTCGATTTTTAAGTTATTGTGAGTAAGAAAGCTTTTAGGAGAGAACTTTGAGAGTGTGAATGAAAGATCAAGTAGCAAGAGAATGAAGAATGGGAGAATGAGAGAATTGACACACAAACTTAGATTAAGAAAGTGTGTGATAATGAAGAATGAGAGAATGAAAGAGAAGAACATGGACTGAGTTTTGCTCAGTTTGAACTTTTGATTTGCGGAAGCTTTAAGAGAGAAAGGGACAAAGTTCGACTCTATTTTTTTTTTGAATTTTCGAAAATAGCAATCAAGAATCTTACTGCTCTAATACCATGTTGGAATTTTAGAGACTTAGATCTCATTCCATGATAGAAATGGAGAGACTAAGCTCTTAAACAGGAAATAAGAAATGAACAAAAACAAGTTAAAGATGAGGAAATCGATTATGTTTAATGAAAAACCAACTAGTTTGAAACTAATTCAACTTTCTAAGAGATTTGTACTCTAGAGAATATCATAATCAGTATGTAGGAACACTTAACTATGTGGAAACATATCTAGGAGATTAACTACTCATCAAGAGAGTTTACTCATGAATCTGGACAGAATCAGTAATTAGCAAGTGTCATCCTTAAGAAGAAGAGTGCAAGAGCCCATTTGTATCAACACATGAATTAGTTATGGAAGAGCTAACCAAGTGTGTTATTAGGCTGCCTTGAGCAGCCTAATTCGTGGATATTACAGACCTACATTATGTTTGAAGTATGGACACACTGAAAAAGAGAAAGAATTGATGAATGAAGAGAAAGAATGAGAGAAAATTGATTCATATTGAATGAATTGTTTACAAGAGGATTTCTTCTTTTTATATAGAGAGCATCACATAAGAAGTCTTAGTTCTAGGTAGATTTCGAAATATGTTTTTTGAGGGAAGGGGAGTTCATTTGAATTTGAATTCACAAAAAGACAAAAACATAAAGTGTGATGTTCTATTCTATTTGAATCATCAACGGTAAAATAGAACGGAATCGTTCATAACATCATCGATGAAATCTTCGATGATTTATAGTCCAAACCTTGTCATCATGACTTCGGCCTAACATTTTCCTTTTTTACTACCTCTCTAATAACTTTAGGGGTGTCATGTGAACCCTTACTCTCTTTCCGAGTCTGCCAATGACCGAGTCAATATATTGGACTAGTGCGGCGGCGACAGAGCCTCCTCAGAAATAGAAATGATAATGCATGATGGTTGCTTTAAGATATGCTTTCTTTGGAGATTGTCCTAGCGATCATCTTCTCCGAGTTAAGGATCACCTGTTGGGACACGAGCATGCAAAGATCAGAGTAGTGGCGCCGGCGACGTCTGCCTCCATGCTCGACAGTTCAATGCATGGTCACTACAATAGATCGACACGTCGATTTCATTAAACTAGGTCGTGGCTTGTTTGCCAGGATTCTTTTTTTTAATGGACCTTTTGGTTATGGCCCAAAAGGAATCTCCCTATTTTGTTTCCTGTGTGAGCTGTTGGCCTTATGAGCCCAATGAAATACATCCCAAAAAAATAAGACCCGAAGCCCTAGGATTTATATTTATATTCCACTATATAAACAAAGTTTATCGTTCCTTCTTCCTTTCTCTTCGAATTAGGTTTCATTTATCGGCCGAAGACAAGAGCAGAAGCCGTAATCATGGCGACCCAACCGGCTGTTGAATCTGTGCAATGCTTTGGAAGGAAGAAGACAGCTGTGGCCGTGACTCACTGCAAGCGTGGGTCTGGTCTGATAAAGCTCAACGGTTGCCCAATCGAGCTCTTCCAGCCAGAGATCCTCCGTTTCAAGATCTTCGAGCCCCTCCTCCTCCTCGGAAAACACCGTTTCGCAGGTGTCGACATGAGGATCCGTGTCAAGGGTGGTGGTCACACTTCACAGGTCTACGCCATCCGTCAGAGTATCGCCAAGGCGCTAGTTGCTTTCTACCAGAAGTACGTGGATGAGCAATCGAAGAAGGAGATAAAGGATATCCTTATCCGATATGACAGGACCCTTCTTGTGGCGGATCCGAGGAGGTGCGAGCCGAAGAAGTTTGGTGGTCGTGGTGCTCGTTCACGTTTCCAGAAGAGTTACCGTTAAGCTGGTTTGTTCTATTTCGATTTTGTATCGTCGCAAGTTTTTTTGGGGAGTAATGAGTATGATGGATTTGTGAGACTTTTAGGTTTTCATTTTCAGTTTTTATGCTTTATCTGGATAATGGATAATTCTACAAGAACTTATACTTTGCTATGTTTACAAGTTTGCTATCTTAGAAAGTTCTTATTTTTGTTACTTGTTATTTCTTGTTCTGAGATGTATGGCATAGTTGGATCAATGGTTTGGTTATTTACTCGTTATTACCTGCATTTGCGTCAAAAAGTTTTGAACTTGTTGATGAGTTTATGATAAGGTTGTGGCTTGATGAAACTTCTGAAACCTGTGATATAAATATTGGTTACTAGTTGACTCTACCTCTATTTATAAGTCTTTAAACATTTCAAGAGTCTACTACATTTGTAGTTTGTAGCTTTGTTCTCGGCTTATGTTGATGTTGGTTTGTTTGTAACCACAGAGATGCAACAAAGTAATGAGCTCTCTGTTCTTAGCTAAGGTTAATTAGGTTATTCATTTAAAGCGAAGTGCATCTGATTGGGTATGATGATATTACCTATGCTGTTCATCATATCTTTACTCTTTTCCCTGTGGTTTGCTTTACTTTCCAAAACTCTTATTTTCGTAGAAGCAATATTGGCAACAAGTCAAAATTTCTCGATGTCAAAGCGTGTCTCAAGTCTTGACCCAAATATGAAGATAATAAAATTTGGAAGCAAGATTTACCCATTGGAGAAACAATGTGTTCCCAAGCTTCATCGGCAAAGACGTTCACAAAACCTTTCTCAGTCACCTTCTTAAGGAATTTCTGGGGAAGGGAATACGCACGTACATAGATAATGATATCAAGAGAAGCCAAATGATCGGTCCTGAGCTCGTGCAAGCTGACAGAGAATCAAAGATTGCGGTTGTAGTGTTGTCGCAGACCCATGCATCTTCAAGTTGGTGTTAAGATGAGTTAGTGGAGATAAAGCTTCAAGTACCATTGGGGATAGTGATGCTAAGAGTTAAGTTTGTGGTGGAGTTCAGTGTGTTTAGAGATTATAAGATGATATAGGTCAGACTCTGAACTGTCTAACACGTAAAATTTCTGTTAGTCCTTTCTTTGATCAAATATGGTGTGTATTTGACCACACTGTTCGGTATTGAAACAGAGCATTTCGTTTCTTTCTAGAGAGTGCGAAGCTCATGAAACACATGGACTCGGTACTCCCACCAAGCTTGTCTTCCGGTCTCAGAATTTAAACGATCTCACTACGAGAATAAGTAAATAATGAATACATATAATTTTAAAAACAAGGTTAACATTGTTGGGTTTCTTGACTCTTCCTCTGCACTTGAAAAGTCAGCCTTGGCTGGCTGTATCCTTATCTACTTACGCGTCCTTACTCTTTTATGTGGTTATGAGCCACACACATTTTTCAAAGCCTCTTCTTGTTATCTCTTCTTCCGATCTGAAAGCTTTGGTATCCTCTTCTCCATTTTCTTCCTGCTGTTATTCATGGCTTCCTCTTCATCTCTGTCTTGCACTTTGAAATATGATCTCTTTCCGAGCTTCTGTGGAAGAGACGTGCGCAAAAAGTTTTATTATGTATAATTATAATTTATTATAACTAATATACAAATATGTTAACAAAGTAGATTTAGAAATATATATATATATATATATATATATATAATCTCAAAAATAATTATATATATATTAAAAATAAAAAATCAACATGATAAATACAAAACTAATTTTGAAATAAGAAATTTAAATATGATATGTATGATTGTTGTAGATAATAAAATTCTATATAATAAATTTTAATTATTTATAGAATTTGAAATTCAATAAATATAAATAATATTTAATATGTATACTGATGTTTATATATAATTATATAATAATTATAATTAATATAAAATATGTTAACAAAGTAGATTTAGATATATATATATATATATTATGTTAAATAATAATTTTTTTTATTAGTTACGTATAAATTTTTAGTAATACGTTAAATATAATTATAACTAATATGACATAAATATTTTTAATAATATTATTATTTCTAAATTAAATTAATAATTAAAAAAATTGTTAATGGTTGTGTTCGCAAATGTTGCGAACAAATCATACTAGTATTATATAACCATATCGATTTCAGGTCGGTTCATTTTTATTCGGTTCCGGTTCGAATAATCGGTTTCGGTTAAAATGTCCATGCCTAAATAAAATCATCGGGCCTGCTCTCGAGGAGTCTGCACAAGTCCAAGTCATGTGGTTCTCTCATGTATTCTTCCAAATGCTATACCGGCACTGTTCCAATCATGAAACTACAAACATGTTGAACAAAAACAGAAAGAATGCATTTGGGATCATCTGCGTTATATTCATCATTCACTCAATTAGTGGAGTAGAAAAAAATTATTAATAAAAAATTAAATATTTTGCATGCAGATAATTAATGCCTTTAATTTTTTTTTGATCTGCAGTTACAAATAATCAATACAAAGTATCAGATCACCTGCAGTTTTTTTAAAAAGTTTTTTATAACTAAACAATAATAAATATTGGTTTCTAAATTCATTACTCTCTTTTATACTTGACAAGAATGGATGCCCAACTCGTGACCGTCTAATTTCATGGGGGATTCAATCGGACACAACTTGTCTTCTCTGTAACTCTGGTGCTGAATCTAGGGACCATCTTTTCTTCAATTGCAGCTTCTCGAGTGCTATCTGGACCCATCTTGCTGCAAAACTTCATCTAGTTCTACCCTCCTTTAGTTGGTCTCACTCGACAGAAGCTCTCACCAGGCTCAATTGTTCCACTAACCTCAGATTTCTATCTTTACTGGCTTGGCAAGCGACTATTTATGAAATTTGGCGAGAGCGAAACAACAGACTGCATCGTCAAATCTTCAAGTCACCGGACTATGTGATCAAGTCAATTGAAGCTCTAATCAAATGTAAAATAAATGCTCAAAGAGAGAATAATCCGATGGAGGCGAGCATGACCATGATGCTCTGGTTCTCCTTAAACTAGTATGGTTGATAATCTTCAGCTGTATGAGGTCTGGTTTTCTGGTTTTCTGAAGTCTGGTTTTCTGGCTTTCTGAAGTCTGGTTTTCTGGTTTCTTAAGAGCCTGCAATCTTGGGTCTTCTTCGTCTTCTCAAACGGTCGTCAATCATCTCTCTGGTTTCCACTGGTTTGGGCCCTGGTTTTCTTAACAACCTTTGGGCTCTGGTTTGCTTAAGGGCTGACTTCATTGGTTCTTTTTGGTTATCTTTTCAGAAGCCCTTCATCATTGGCTCTGTTATTCTTGAATAGTTTTTGCTGGTTTTATCTTTTCTTGTTTTGGTTAAGGCACCTATTGATTTTATCCTTCAACTTGCTTGCGATTGGGCTTCGGCATCTCTCGGGGCTAAGTTGAAGTGATAAAAATCTCTAGAATTTGCAATTGTATCATTTGTAACTTTTGCCTCTTTTAAATATTATGCACCAAATTTTAGCAAAAAAAAAAAAATATTACCAATATGTAGTGTAAAAACGATTTTGTTTGGGAATACAGTAATATAAAAAGAAAAACTAAACATTGACCACAACATGCTTACAAATTGAAAATTTTGATTTGTATAGAATGCCTAAATCTAAATTTGTTTCCTAACCAATCAGTATGTAATTTGATTCAAACAATAAAAATAATAATGTATTGAATATAAATTAGATGTTATTAAAAAAATCGAGTATGACGTGGCAGATTATACGTAACTAAAACAAAATTAAAAAAAAGAAAAGAAAAAGAAAATAAGTTTCTTCGCTTCTCTCTCTATCGCTGACAGAAATTCTCACTTTCTTCGGGTATTCGTCGAGAAATCACCGGCTGAAATGGCAGAATCAACGGCAGCAAACGCTGAAACTCTGAATTGGGAGTTAAAGAAGTTGCTGACGGAGATTTTGTAATACTTAGCAGGAGAAACCAAAGATCTGGTCGAGAACAATTGACGAGGTGATTAGAATCCTAAATATTCTGAGAGAAGTTGAATCGAAGATGCCGGAATCTGATTTCCGTTCTTCATCTTCTCCATCTCCGGAAGTGGAAGATAAAGAAGGGAAATATCGAACCCGTAATTATAGCTTCTGGGACAGTATGATTCTCTTCCCTTTCTTTAGTAACTTTGTAGTTTTCCATATTTATGACGACTTCTTTTGGGATTCTTGCTCGATTTTGCTAGTCTTTTCAAGCTCAACGGTTGCCCAATCGAGCTCTTCCAGCCTGAGATCCTCCGATTCAAGGTGTTTGAGCCAGTCTTTCTCCTGGGAAAACACCGTTTCGCAGGTGTCGACATGAGGATCCGTGTCAAGGGTGGTGGTCACACTTCTCAGGTCTACGCCATCCGTCAGAGTATCGCCAAGGCGCTCGTTTCTTTCTATCAGAAGTACGTTGACGAGCAATCGAAGAAGCAGATAAAGGATATCCTTATCCGATATGACAGGACCCTTCTTGTGGCTGATCCGAGGAGGTGCGAGCCGAAGAAGTTTGGTGGTCGTGGTGCTCGTTCTCGTTTCCAGAAGAGTTACCGTTAAGCTGGTTTGTTCTGTTTCGATTTCGTTTCGTCGCAAGGTTTTTTGGGAGTAATGAGTATGTTGGAATTGTGAGACTTAGTTTTTCATTTCAGTTTTTATGCTTTATTTGGATTATGAAATATTTTTTGCAAATTTGCTAGCTTTAATAGTTCTTATTTTTTATGCATAGTTGGATGATTGGATCAATGGTTTGTTCATTTACTCGTTATAACCTGCATTTGCGTCAAATAAAGTTTGAGCTTGTTGTTGAGTTTATGTTAAGGTTGTTGAAACATCTGAAACCTGCGAGTTGACATCTCTACCTCGATTTAAAGTCTTTTAAACATTTCAAGTGTCTACTACTCTACTACATTTGTAGCTGTGTTCTCGGATTATGTTGATGTTAGTTTGTGTAAGCACAGAGATACAACAAAGTAATGAGCTCTCTGTTGTTAACTAAGTAAATTAGCTTATTTATTTGAAGCGAAGTGCATCTGATCTTATCTATTGTTGTACCTATATTGGGTATGAATATGATGATACTAGCTATGCTGATCAACAGATCATTACTCTTTTCCACGAGGTTTGCTTTTGTTGGAATTCGTAAAACTCGGGTCTTGTTTGGTTCAGAAAAGCATTGCATATTTGGTTCGTGTCTATGAAACGAAATATGGATTCATCGAATAACATTATTAATCGATCAAACTCGTTTTGGTCGACAATAGAGTCCAAAACTCTTATTTTCGTAGAAGCAAACATTGGCAAAAAGTCAAACTTTCTCGATGTGAAAGCGTGTCTCAAGTCTTTATCCAAATACGAAACCTTTTCGTGAAAGCTTTGTGAACCTCTTCTTCATTTTCTTCGTGCTGTTATTCATGGCTTCCTCTTCTTCTCTCTCTCGCAATTGGCTGTATGATGTCTATCCGAGCTTCTCTGGAAAAGATGTGCGCCAAAAATTTCTTAGCCACCTTCTGGATAAGATCAAAAGCAAGGGAATCCTACCTTTCCCTGATAATATGATTAGCCGAGACCTATCTTTCCATGACATGCTCGAACGAGGGATTAGAAAATCAAGGGTTGCCCTTGTCTTGCTCTCCAGTAACTACGCTTCTTCAAGCTGGTGTTTGGATGAGTTAGTGGAAATCATGAAGTGCAAGCAAGAGGATCAACAAATAGTGATGACCATTTTCTACCAAGTGGATCCATCTGATGTTGGGAAGCAGACCGGAGTTTTCGGAGATGCCTTTAAAGAAACCTGTGTGGGAAAAACAGAAGAGGTAAAGAAGGCATGGAGGCAAGCTTTGGAGGACGTCGCGGGTATATCTGGTTATCAATCTCGCGACTGGTTCGTTCACTTTTACTTCTACTTGCGTATTATCTGTAGATTTTTTTTTTCATCATGAATTTTTTAATGGATAGCCTCTGTTTTTGTTAGGAACAATGATGCTGACTTGATCAACAAAATTGCCTCAGAGATTACGGGTGTGTTGAATTCTACACCATCAAAGATTGCCAGAGATATTTCAAGCAAACTATTAAAGAGCCCGTATTCCAGTGGAATGGCCTGTCTCGTCGTCATCAATTTACTCCTGGAGATTGCATCAGCGGTTACAGACCAGCTCTCTTCCATTCGCAAGCCTTATTTCGCAAGAATCTCCTTAGTGTTGTCAATTATCTCTGCTATCCTCTCCATCGTTGACCTTGCTTACAAAATCCGAGTCCATAAAGCTCGTTTCCGATGGAAGTGGCGGCCTATGCCTTGGTTCAACCATACATCACGTAGCTACAACAGAATCTTTGGAAGTTCCACAGATACGGTCTTATTGTTCTGTGTTGTTGGTCAGTTAATAGTGTCGACGATCAATTGTAGCTTTATCGAAAGAAGACGAGATGGTCCCATCAAAGTATCACTGTGGCCTCTCTTCTTTGCTATTGGTATGGTATGCTCCAAGTTCATGGAGAAGACGCCCATTTCGAAGCAAAAAAAATAGCTCTAACAAAAATGTATTACTTTGTTTTGAAATTTACAGAATAACTATAAGTGTTTTGAAGGTTGGATTAGATTTTAATTTACTTTGAATCATATTAGGTTTCATTTGGCGGCAGGTAAATAAGTGAAAACTCTTTCCAAGGGATGAATAATATCCAGTTTCTAGAAGTCAGATCTGATACCTTCGGAAGGACCTCAGTTTGCATACTCAATGGCCTCAACTGTCTTCCCGACAAACTCAGATTAATACATTGGGAGAAATGTCCATTGAGATTTTGGCCTTCCAAGTTCTCTGCCAAGTTTCTTATCGAACTAATCGTGCAAAAAAGCAATTTTCAGAAGCTTTGGGAGGGAATCAAAGTAAAAAGAGTCAGACATTTTTTTGTATTGTATTGCTTGTAAAGTGCTATTAGTCATTTTTCTGAAACTTATCTCTCTTCCTTTCTTTTTTTGTATAGCCTCTCCAATGCCTCAAGCTGATGGATTTGAGTATGTCTCTGTATCTGAAAGAGATTCCAAAGCAACGAGTCTGAGGAACTAAATCTCCGTGGGTGCAAAGGTTTGTTAAAACTCTGTCTGAACTGCGATAGAGGAAGTATTAAGTTCTATAGGCTTTCAACCTAAAACTAATTGGTGATAAGTGGATTGACCCATATCCCTTATATATTAAGTGATATCCCTTCCAACTACCGATGTGGGACTTATGTCCATAATACGCCCCCTCGAGATAATGGTTCTTTGACCATTAATCTCGAAATGTTCGGGCTTGGATTGACGGCACCAATTTAGGCATGGCTTGTCGATGATTGGACCAACTTTGGGTCGGATCGGGTTGGACTGTATGGATCGGACTCTGATAGCATCGGATTTATCAACTCATTAGCCGATGCGTCTCTGTTCATCCTATGCCATGGTACATCTCTTCTCTACATTCTCGTATACGTTGATGACATCATTGTCACATGAACTGTTTCCTCAGAAGTGGTGCATGTCATTAATCTTCTTGCCAAGAGATTCCTCCTCAAAGATATGGGTGCAACATGCTGAAAAAGATATCTCCTATTGAAATTAAACTTGATTTTGGGTTATGCTTAATTTTGGGTTCATGGTCCAATTATTCATTTAGGACTAAACCCAATGTTAAGCCCAAGTTCTAGAATTTTTCTAGAAACATCATTAAAGATCACCACCTCCCCTAAATGTTCTAGAGAATTCTAAGAGATAATTATCTAAGATATTTAGGTAGAAAAGTCTAGATATTGTAATATTAAAATCTAGATATTATGGTAGAGAGTTCTAGAGATTTATGAAATATCTAAGTTAAGGAGGTTAGTGTAGAAATATCTAGATTGTTATGTAAGACTCTTTGGAGGCTATAAATACTTCCTCACCCTCTCATTTGTAAGACGCACAAGAAGTTGAACAAGTGAATAAAAACAAGTTTAAAGAAAGAGTGTCCTTCTTCTTAAGTTCTCTAAAGTTTTCTAAGTGTCTCCAAAATTCTCTAAGTGTTCTTCCATAAAATTCTTCATACTTAAAAGGGTTCTTTCGGGTCTCTCGGGTATTACGGTCTTGGGGTAGTGCTAAGCACTATCGGGGTTCCTTTACATGGTATCAGAGCCATTCTAATTTGTTTTTTTTTCAAGATCGGGGTTTAAGAGAGCTTGAGTTTATTCTAAGTATGGAGTCGACGGGTCGTGTTGTTGGATTGGGAATAGAGATTTTAAACCAATCTAACTATCGGTTATGGAAGTCATGTATGGAGTCATACTTGGTGAGTGAGGACTTATGGGAAGTCGTCGGTGGTAGCAACACAACACCACCACGGGGAAATGCTGCAACCACGGAAGCGACAAAGGAGTGGATACGGAAGAATGTCAAGGCGGAGTTTGCTTTGAAGAGGTCTATATCCTCAGGAGTATTTGAGCATGTCTCAAGGTGTACATCCGCTAATTCTATTTGGCAGGCGTTGGATCAATTGTTCAACAAGAAGAACGAGGCTAGACTACAATTGCTAGAGAATGAGCTAGCAAATGCGAAGCAGGGGGAGTCTTCAATCTCGGAGTTCTTCATCAAGGTAAAGAACCTTTGCTCTGAGATTAATACTCTTAATCCGGAGGAATCAATTTCAGAAGAACGATTGAAGCGGTCTATTATTCGAGGTTTACGACCCGAGTATACACCATTTGTGACACCGGTTCAAGGATGGGCTACGCAACCTTCCTTGGAGGAGTTTGAAAATCTGCTAGCCTCGCAAGAATCGTTAGCCATGCAAATGGCCGGAGTTAAAGTCCATGATGACTCGGAGAACGCTTTTGTAGCACGAAGACACCAAAGCTTCAGAGCCAAACCCAAGGATGGCGGTGCGCAGAAAAATGATGGACGAGAAGGATCTTCCATGGGAGACAAGAAACGATTCAAGTGTTACCGGTGTGGAAAACTTGGGCATTTCAAAAAGGATTGTCGGGTCAAGCTGAAGGAAACAAATATGGCGGAATCAAAAGGTCATGCTGAAGATGAAGAATGGGGAAAATGTTTCACGGTGGAGGCTGCATCTTCAGGTACATCTACAACTAAAAATCTTGGAAGTGATTGGATTGTAGATTCTGGTTGTAGCCATCATATTACCGGAGACGAGAAGTTATTTTCTAGTCTTCAGCGCCATGACGGGAAAGAAGCCATCATTACCGCGGAAAATTCAATCCACCATGTTGAGAAGGAAGGGACGGTTGTCATTGAAGGAGATGATGGAAGCCCAATTACTCTCAAGAATGTGTACCATGTTCCTGGAGTAAAGAAGAATCTTCTCTCTGTGATAAATGCGGTGGACTCAGGTAACTACGTTTTATTTGGCCCAAGAGATGTCAAATTCTTGAAGAATATTAAAGAATTAAAGGCTGACATGGTTCACACCGGAGCACGAGTTAAAGATCTATATGTTTTATCTGCTTCCAACTCATACGTTGAAAAGATGAGCACCAATGATAATGCCTTTATATGGCATGCTAGGCTTGGTCATATAAATATGACTAAGCTCAAGGTCATGGTGAATAAGGATTTGGTTAATGGGCTCCCGAAGTTGAAGATTCAAGATGACGGAAAGCTTTGTGAAGGTTGTCAATATCGAAAATCACATAGACTTCCATTTGACAATTCTACCTCACGATGTGGTGCTCCTTTAGAGAGGATCCACAGCGATTTGATGGGTCCGACAAGAACATCCTCCTATTACGGGTTTCACTACATGTTGTTGTTCGTTGATGATTTCTCACGGTACACCTGGGTATACTTTGTGAAGGAAAAGTCCGAGGTATTCTCACGGTTTCAGGAATTCAAAGTTACCGTGGAAGGAGAGTTAGGTCGGAAGATCAAAACTCTAAGGACGGATAATGGAGGGGAGTTTATGTCAAAGGAGTTTCTCTCGTTTTGCCAAAAGCATGGTATAAAGAGAGAATTTACATGTCCATATACACCTCAGCAAAATGGAGTAGCGGAAAGGAAGATCAGGCATCTAAGTGAGACATGCAGAAGCTGGCTACATGACAAGAACTTGCCTAAAGCTTTATGGGCGGAAGGCATGAGATGTGCAACTTATGTCATTAATTGAATGCCACTAAGTCCAAACAATATGAAGTCCCCTTATGAGATGATCCATGGGAAGAAGCCAACGGTGAAACATCTCAGAATATTTGGATCAATCTGCTACGTCCACGTTTTTGACTCTCAAAGGACCAAGCTAGAGGCGAAGGCGAAGAAATGCATCTTTGTTGGTTATGATTAGCAAAGGAAGGGCTGGAGGTGTATGGATCCTGAGACACATAAGTACATTGTGTCTCGTGATGTTGTCTTTGATGAAGTTTCCTCATTTTATGGACCACCTCAAGTCTTGGTTGAGCAAGATGGTGCAAGTTCCTCCAAGGTAGATGAACCAGTTCTCCAGGTTCCAAGTGGAAGTGGAAGTCTTGAAAAGGAAACACAAGGTGAAAGGGGGAGCAATGACCAAGAAGAAGAGGATGAGGAAGATCATGGTTCGATGGCTGATCAACGGCCTAAAAGGATCATTGTTAGGCCTACTCAGTTCAGGGATGACAGGTTTGTCACTACTTACTCATGCTACTTTGCAGCTCCATTAGATGAAGAAGAGCCATCATCTTATGATGAAGCAAAAGGTGTGACCGAGTGGGAGACCACAATGAACGAAGAGATGAATGCTCTCATGAAGAATGAAACTTGGGATTTGGTTCCAAAACCCAAGGATGTCCAACCCGTTTCTTGCAAATGGGTGTATCGAATTAAGCGGAAGACAGATGGGAGCATTAACAGATTTAAAGCAAAGTTGGTTTCACAAGAATTCTCTCAGAAGTACCAAAAGGTCAGTTCGATTTACTATGATCGAAGCTCGGAATGGTTGACAAAATCAAGTTTAAGGGGGAGTATTGAAATTAAACTTGATTTTGGGTTATGCTTAATTTTGGGTTCATGGTCCAATTATCCATTTAGGACTAAACCCAATGTAAGCCCAAGTTCTAGAATTTCTCTAGAAACATCATTAGAGATCACCACCTCCTCTAAATGTTTTAGAGAATTCTAAGAGATAATTATCTAAGATATTTAGGTAAAAAAGTCTAGATATTGTAATATTAAAATCTAGATATTATGGTAGAGAGTTCTAGAGATTTATGAAATATCTAAGTTAAGGAGGTTAGTGTAGAAATATCTAGATTGCTATGTAAGACTCTTTAGAGGCTATAAATACTTCTTCACCCTCTCATTTGTAAGACGCACAAGAAGTTGAACAAGTGAATAAAAACAAGTTTAAAGAAAGAGTGTCCTTCTTCTTAAGTTCTCTAAAGTTTTCTAAGTGTCTCCAAAATTCTCTAAGTGTTCTTCCATAAATTTCTTCATACTTAAAAGGGTTCTTTCGGTTCTCTCGGGTATTACGGTCTTGGGCTAGTGCTAAGCACTATCGGGGTTCCTTTTAAGTGTCTCCAAAATTCTCTAAGTGTTCTTCCATAAATTTCTTTATACTTAAAAGGGTTCTTTCGGTTCTCTCGGGTATTACGGTCTTGGGCTAGTGCTAAGCACTATCGGGGTTCCTTTTAAGTATTACGGTCATGATAATACTTTCTGTCGGCATTGATACACAGACCAAGAAACTCAAGATTCTCCAACTTAGAAAAGTTTGGAGATGTATTTTTAAAGCAGTAACCACGTGGTGGGCAAACTGGAGCGCAGTTTGACATTACTATCAGACTTGGAAATTCACTACATTTTACCGATATGTCTACCAGCCAAGGGGCTGTCATTATGTTTACAGTTTCAAGACTATTCCAGATTGCATCAGACGTCTCTCGGGACTGATAAAGCTTGAGGTCAAAGAGTTCAGATATCTCGTAGCACTGCCACCGCTTCCAGAAGAGTGTGAATTTTTGACAAGAATATATTTTCTACTATATAAACAAAAGTTGATGGCTTCTTCGTCTTTTCTCTGCGAGTTAGGTTTCATTTAGCGGCAGAATACAAGAGCAGAAGCCGTAATCATGGCGACCCAACCGGCTGTTGAATCTGTGCAAAGCTTTGGAAGGAAAAAGACAGCAGTGGCCATGACTCACTGCAAGCGTGGGTCTGGTCTGATCAAGCTCGACGGTTGCCCAATCGAGCTCTTCCAGCCTGAGATCCTCCGATTCAAGGTGTTCGAGCCAGTCCTCCTGGGAAAACACCGTTTCCCAGGTGTCTACATGAGGATCCGCATCAAGGGTGGTGGTCACACTTCCCAGGTCTACGCCATCCGTCAGAGTATCGCCAAGGCGCTGGTTGCTTTCTATCAGAAGGACGTGGACGAGCAATCGAAGAAGGAGATAAAGGATATCCTTATCCGATATGACAGGACCCTTCTTGTGGCGGATCCGAGAAGGTGCGAGCCGAAGAAGTTTGGTGGTCGTGGTGCTCGTTCTTGTTTCCAGAAGAGTTACCGTTAAGCTGGTTTGTTCTGTTTCGATTTCATATCGTCGCAAGTTTTTTTTTTGGGAGTAATGAGTATGATGGATTTGTGAGACTTTTAGGTTTTCATTTTCAGTTTTTATGCTTTATCTGGATAATGGATAATACTCCAAGAACTTATGTTTTGCTATGTTTACAAGTTCATATTTTTGTTACTTGTTATTTCTTGTTCTGAGATGTATGACATTTGCATAGTTGGATCGATGGTTTGGTCATTTTTTTTTTTTTTTTTTTTTTTGACAACCGATGGTTTGGTCATTTACTTGTTATAAACTGCATTGCATATATGGTTTGTGCGTTTGTGTGAGCATATAGAGACTCAGTCTATGAAAACCGACCGGTAATATAAGAATATCGATTCAGCAAATAACATTGTTTCATAGACTTGGTCTCCTCGCACGTCTTCATCAATTACTTGTCGGTAGAAGCAAACATTGGCAAAAAGTCAACTTTCTCGATGTCAACGCTTAGACAAAGCCTCTTTTTGTTATTTCTTCTTCCGATCTAAAAGCTTTGTGAACCTATTCTTGAATTTCTTCGTGCTGTTATTCATGGCTTCTTCTTCATCTCTTTCTCGCACTTTGAAATACGATGTCTTCCCAAGCTTCTGTGGAGGAGACGTGCGCAAAGCCTTTCTTAGCCACGTTCTGAAAGAGTTCAAAAGCAAGGGAATCACGCCTTTCATTGATGATGAGATTAAGCGAGGCCAATATATCGGTCCCGAGCTCAAACTAGCGATCAGACAATCAAAGGTTGCAGTTGTCATGCTCTCCACTAACTACGCTTCTTCAAGCTGGTGTTTGGATGAGTTGGTGGAAATCATGAAGTGCAGGGAAAGGGATCAACAAACAGTGATGACCATTTTCTACGAAGTGGATCCATCTGATGTTAGGAAGCAGACCGGAGTTTTCGGAAAGGCCTTTGACAGAACCTGTGTGGGAAAAACAGAAGAAGTAAAGGAGGCATGGCAGCAAGCTTTGAAGAATGTGGCGAATATAGCTGGTTATGACTCTGGCAGATGGTTCGTTAGTTTTATTTCCACTTGAATATTATATGTAACTACTAGCTACTTTTCATGATGACTATTTTAATGGATAGCCTCTATTTTTTTGTTAGGGAGAATGAAGCTGATTTGGTCAACAAAATTGCCTCAGATGTTACCGGTATGTTGGATTTTACACCATCAAAGGATTTTGATGACTTTGTTGGCATTGGAGCTCGTATCGCGGAGATAAAGTCGTTGTTGAGTGATAAGCAAAAATCTAGTTCCTCTTTACTACTTCAGTTGCAAGTTTACAACCTAGTCGATGTAATTTTCGAGGTGTCAATCCACTCGGGTGATCAAACGCACTAAGAATACAGATGTTTTATTAGTCTAAGCGCAATCAAAATGAGTTTGTTAAGCGTTCATTCCTAAAACTAACAATAGTAACAAATTTCAAACATATTAAGTTGACAAAATAACAATTATGAGATTAAAACAGAGCAAGAACAGAGTATAAAACAGAGCAACAAGTGATTGAAAACAATTGATTAAAAGATAAGCTCCTTGGGTTGAGTTTCGGTTCGGGTGATCAATTAATTGTTTAGAAACATTAAGCAACTATGGGTGATTTCTTAGGCCAAGAACAACAAACAAAGTTACTCCACTCTCATGATAGCAACCCTATATCTATCAAGCATTAACATCAACTCTTGTTGGCAATTTCGAGATAAATATGCATTAATACCAAGTTCTTATTACCACTAAACACCTTAAACATCAACTCTCGTTGGCTAAGAATGTAAAGCACTTGACAGAGATTCAAACATAAACTACACCTCTCGGTGCTAGCAACATTTAGAATCAAGGAATTGATTAGCTACTTCAATCCTAGCATTAAGAACTTCTAGCAAGTAAGAAATCAAAATCCCAAGTTCTAAGCAACCTAAACCATGTTTTGAATCACCCTTACCTTTCCTCAACCCAGAAACTTAAAGAAAACTACTCTCTAGCCATAGCAAACATTAAACAAAACATGATTCAGCAAGAAAATAAGATGAACAAGAAGAAGAACTCAAGAACTAAAATTGCATAAAAGAGATTGAAATCTTTGGAGAGAATTGTTTACAAAATGTGATATGATCTCTCAACACACTTAAGAGGCATTAAATACACGAAATCAAGGAGTAGTGGTCGACATCCATCATGTGGAAGGTCCAAAAGCTAAAAGAAAAAGAGAGAAAGTGGAGAAAAAGTAGATCTGGGCCGGGATGGCACCTTCACAGCGACATAGAGCCGTCGCTGGTTGATGTCGCTGTGAGCTTCTTTGGATCCACAGCGGCATGGTGCAAGCCGCTGTGGATGTCGCTGCTGAAATGTTCGTCTCGGGGGTCTTCCTACAGCGGCATAGGGATGCCGCTGCACTATGTCGCTGTCAGCTCCTCAGGACCACAGCGGCATGGTGCAAGCCGCTGTGCATGTCGCTGTCAAAAATCATGTCTCGGGGCTCCTCCACAGCGACATAAGCATGCCGCTGTGCATGTCGCTGCGGATGTCCTTCGGGCTCCTTAGCTGTATTTCCACTTCCCTTTGCTCCCTACCACCTTCCTTTCCATCTTGTTGTCTCCTAAAGTAGTCCACCACCTACAAAAAAGATAAAACCACACATATGCAACCTAATGATGCCTAAATGCACTATCCTAAAGCTAAACCAACAATTATGGTGTCTAAATGCCTTTCTAAAACTAATTAGCACAATAAAACATGTCTAGAAACACATAAAAATATAACATATCAACTCCCCCAAACTTGTTTCTTTGCTTGTCCCCAAGCAAACAACAATGACAAAGGGGAGAGGTTTGAAGTTGGAGACTCATAACCAAAGAAATCTACTTTAGCCTTCAATATGATGTCCTTAGAAAATAATAACATGTTGCACAAACAAATTCCCTAACCCACTCTAATTTCTCTAGGCTTATCAACACACCAAATTTTATTCTCTTAAGCACATTGCCAAGATTCAACCACTCAACATTCCACCAACTTTTACATTCATTCATATTATTAAAGTGAAGTCTCACAAATGGGAATTAGATCTTAATCAATCGGCTTGGTATTAAAAGTTTTCAAATGGTGTTTAGAGGAAGGCTTTTATCTTTTATTTGGTGGCTAACTCTCAAGAAAAGGAATGCTAGACATATTGCAAAATGTGGCAAGACAAGAACAATTTATGCATACAATTCTTAACTCTCATGATCTTACCCAAAGTGTTTCCCATTCCCAATTAGCCAATCTCCCTTCATTCTCTAACTCAACCATTTTGACCTTTTTTTTTTTCATTTTTGGGTCTTGAGAAGTAACTCTTTTTAATTTCCAAGACTCTTTTTCTTTTATTTTCTTTTTCATGTGCACTAAGAGTTCTCCCATTTCATTTTCTTTTCCCAAGTGTTTCCCTCTTCTTTTTACAAGCCTTTGGTCTTTTATTCTTTTACTCCCCATTTTACTCTTTTTTCTTTTCTCATTCCCCTCCCCATTTCAAGTGTTTATATCCCCAAATGCTAAACCAATATGTGAACTCCTAGACTAGCCTATGAGAGCTAATCATTGTCGTTCTCATACTTTTAACTTTTTGCATATGTTAGCATTATCAAAAAGAGGCCTCACTCAATCAATTCAATGAAGGTTTTGAAAGAAAAGGGGTAGGGTATTAAGGTGTGGAAACCATTCTAAGAGTGAGAATGGCCACTCGGATTAACAAAGAGTGGTAAAATGAGGTAAAGGTAATCCAAGTGTGTATGTGGTGATCATGATCAAGCATTTAAAACCCATGAGTGAGACAGTTATAATCGTTTAAGTCCAATAAGTAAGTTGGTTTCAAAGTTGAGGGTATCCTACTTGACAAACGTAATGGAGTGGTGTGATCAAAGCTTGAAATTTACAAGTGTTTTAAGGGTTGTTTAAGCAACATGGTATGATTAACAAGGGCATCATTTTGAGTTCTAAAATCTAGATTTCTTGCAAGGCATTTATATCATTGTCTCCTATGCAAATGTTTTCCTAGAATGCTGCTAGACTCGATCCTAACAAATATGAAACTAAATGTTCTCTTTTTTTTATGTTTTTCAATTTTTTTGGTTTTTTCAAATTTTTCAATTTTTTTGGTTTTTTTCAAAAACATAATTATTTACAATGCATCACAAAAATAAAAGACTCAAGAAGAATAAGATGTGGTTAAGTGATCACCCCCCCAAACTTACTTCACACCGTCTCGGTGTGAAAACAAGTCTAGGAGAGCTAAAAATGGTAAAAGAAAAAATGAAAATAAAGAAAATAAACTATGTACAAAAGTGGTGGTGGTACCTCAATAAGATGGTGGTGCGGAGTCGTCCTCGCTCTCTCCTAAGGACAGGGACTCGTTGCTGGAGTTGGGTGATGGTGGAGGTATGTGGCGTCGGGCTCTGCGGCGTCGCTCATCAAGTGGTACGCGACGAGGGGCTCTGCTGGAGGAGCTGGTGCCTTCCCCGTGGTAAGACTGTCTTCTCGGGAAGTCCTCTGAGCTTGCTTCTTCTTCACTGGTTGAGTAGCCATCAGGTTTCTCTACTGTGCCCTTCTTCCCTGTCACCATAAACCTCAGGTACTTAACTTGCTGGACAAACGCCTTCGTCTTTTCCTTATACTTCTTCTTCAAGATTGCTTTCGTCCTCCTTCCAGCTTCCACCAATTTTCCTATGGTGCGATCTTGAAGCTTGTTCCAGCGCTCCAACTTCCTGATATAGCTGTGGGCTCTCCTCAACTGAGCCCCCTGAATGGCTTATCTCGGTGCGTGAAGGAGGTAGCGTGAGGTCCCATAAACCGGGCTGGGTGGTCTAGTATCCGTGCCTGCTGCTTCTTCCATGCGTCCCTCTTCTTGGTTACTGATTTCCTCTCTCTGTGATCTCCTCTCAGCAGCTCTCCTCTTCCTTGCATTTACTGGAGCTTCTAGCGGATCATCCTCAATGCCATGATAGTAACGCGGATCTGGCTGGAATGTCAAGTTGTCCTTGTTACTCAAAGTGGTGATGGCATAGTTCGGCAGGAGGATGTTTGCATTCTGAGATGGGCTGACTCTGAAGGTGTAGACATACCGGTTGTCAATGTTTCCAGCCAAGAACTCTGTTTTGCGCAGAAGTACCTCATTGATCATCAAAGGCGGAACCGCATGTGCAGTTCCCAAAGGGACACCTACAGCCTGAAATATCGGGGTTAGCAAACTCCCAAACCTGAATATCGGCGTCCTGTCTGTAGACCTCATCGCTACTCTCCTCATAGCCACTAGCCTCCTGAAGAAGAAAGCTACTGTTCCCAGATCCTGGCTGAAGTAGTTGTTTATCTCTGGCAATTCCCAACCTCCCATCACTGTCTCCAGTCCAATGGCCAAAAATCTTAGTCCTTCCTCCAACACTTTGTTGTTCCCTCGCCTTGTGAACATGGTGTTGGCCAGCAGCTTCTCCACATATCTGATGGCCGGGTGGGCGATGTCTGAATTCTTCATCTCCCCGGTCTTGTAGGCTGTCCTGGAAATAATGCTCCACAGAAACGGAGGCAGTTCGGGTAGACTTGGCAGCCTACTGTCCCGTGCATCCCTGAAACCAAGTACATCTTGCAGCTGCTTGAAACCCATCTTGTACTTCCGACTGCCGCAGACAAATGTAATGTACCCGTATCCTTCGGCCTCGGTCGGTCCATCCTCAAACTCTTCTACCTCCAAAGTGCAATAGAACTGATGGCATGGCGTGTGGTAGACGGGATAGGACTTCATCATTAGCTTCTCCAGGCCTAGGTTTCTCAGAATGCCCATGACATCGTCATATATGCCCAGCTTCTTGCAAATCTCAGGTTCCCCGAACCTCGTGGGCATCCAAGTGTACTTACCAATCTTTGCTCTAATCTGTCCCATCGTGTAGTACACTCCTTTCTTCTTCTTCTTCCTAGGCTTCCTAGCTGCCGGTTTCTTAGCTTTTCCTTTCTTAGCAGGTGGTGGCTCTGGTTCATCCTCATCATCGCTAGTGCCTGGGAAATATACCCTCTCATCTTCATCATCTTCAGGTAGGGCTGGTGCTTTTCCTGGCCGGTGTGTTTGTGCCGGTTGTTCTTCTTCATCCTGGCCACTTGTTCTTACCATCTGCACTAGCACATGTAATATTATCAATTCTTTCCCAAACCAAACTCAAATCATGTCTAAAGTTTAACATTGCATCATTCAAGCTATTCAATATCAGTTCTTTCAAACTCTAGACAATGATCAAGTTTCAAAATCATCCACTCCTCTCAATCAACAATTTCCATCTTTTTTTTTTTTTTTTTTTTAATGATCATACTCCTTTCTCTTCATAAATTCCAATGCACAATGAATTTGATACTATTCCTTTTGCAAAATACGCATTAAACAACCTAACAAAGGCTTAGGAATCATCAAAATTCATTTTCCCCAATTTCAAAAAAAAAAGAATTTTCTCAAGAACCCTAGAATTTGATTTTTCAATTTAGCACAATCTAACCATGGGTTTTTCAAATTAATGGTATGGGCGTGCCTAGAATCATCATATAAACAAGTTTAAAACAACAAATCCCACAGAAATCGAGTTTCATTTTTTTTTCATCAAGAACAAGGATTTCGAAAATCCATACCTTTGCTTGATTTCGGGGTTGTTAATGATCCTAGATGATAATAGGCTTAGGAATCGTGAAAGAAGGAGCCAAAAATCGATGAAAACGGTTAAGTTTTGATGAAATCCGAAAAAGAGGCGAAAATGGCGAAAATGAGTGAAGTGTGGAAGTGAGGAAGAAGATGGTTCACGATTCTTTTCAGGTCAGAAGAAATTGACCCACAGCGACATAGAGACCTCGCTGCGTGATGTCGCTGTGGAGTCTACTTACCTGCAGCGACATATCATGTCGCTGCACATGTCGCTGCCAAAATATCCGTCTCGCTGATTCCTCCGCAGCGACATAGGGATGGCGCTGCATGATGTCGCTGCGGGCCTTTTCTCCTCCTTTGCTCTACCGCGATGCTTCTCTTCTCGTTTCTTTTCTGGCTTCTTCTCCTATGCTTCAAACACACAAAAACAACTGAAAGCACACATCAAATCATTCAAACTCACACAATCAAATCAAAACAATTTCACACAATATATACAAAGGATAACATGGGAATGCCTCCCAAGCGCGCTTGTTTTAAGTCTCGAGCTTGACTATCTTACTCTCTCAGGTTGGGATTGGTTCCGTGAGAAGAATCGTTACCTCCTCTTCCACGGGGTTTGATGCTGAGTAGATTTTGAGTCTTTGTCCGTTCACGGTGAACTCGCTTCCATTCTTGTTGAGAAGAACAATGGCTCCATAGGGTCTTACCTCCTTGATAGAGAATGGACCTGACCACCTTGATCTGAGCTTCCCAGGGAATAGTCTTAGCCGGGAGTTGTACAGCAGAACTTGATCTCCTACTTTGAACTCTTTCTTGATTAGCTTCTTGTCATGAAATGCCTTAGTCCTTTCTTTATAAATCTTCGAGCTCTCGTAAGCATCAAGTCTTATTTCGTCAAGCTCATGGAGTTGAATAAGGCGCTTTTCTGCTGCAGTCTTGATGTCAAAATTCAGAAGCTTGATAGCCCACATTGCCTTGTATTCCAACTCGACTGGTAGGTGACATGACTTCCCATACAACAGATTGAAAGGTGTTGTGCCAATAGGTGTCTTGAAGGCAGTCCTGTATGCCCAAAGAGCATCATCAAGTTTCTTCGCCCAGTCTTTTCTTGAGTTCCCAACGGTCTTCTCCAGTATAGCTTTGATTTGCCGGTTCGAAACTTCCACTTGTCCGCTGGTCTGAGGATGGTAAGGTGTTGCTACCTTGTGTTTCACTCCATACTTCCTAAGAAGACTTTCAAACACCTTGTTGATGAAGTGAGTTCCTCCGTCACTGATCACAACTCTTGGGATGCCAAACCTGGGAAATATGATTGATTTAAATAGCTTAATAACTACCTTTGCATCATTTGTAGGACTTGCAATGGCCTCTACCCATTTCGACACATAGTCCACTGCTACCAGGATGTATTGGTTCCCATAAGAGGATGGGAAAGGTCCCATGAAGTCAATCCCCCATACATCAAATACTTCAACTTCTAGTATCGGGTTCTGTGGCATCTCGTTCCTTCTTCCAATGTTCCCCTTTCTTTGGCAGACATCACATCTTGTCACATATCCGTGAGCATCCTTGAACAAGCTGGGCCACCAAAAACCTGAGTGTAGCACTTTTGTAGCGGTTTTGAATGAAGCGTTGTGTCCCCCATACTCTGAGCCGTGGCAGTGATACAAGATCCCTTCTATCTCTTCTTCTGGAACGCATTTCCTGTAAAGTCCGTCTGAACACCTCTTAAATAAGTATGGCTCATCCCAATAGTATCGAGTAACATCCCTGTAGAACTTCTTCTTGTGGTAGCTGTTGAGGTTGGGTGGCTCTCTTCCACATGCTAGGTAGTTGACAAAATCTGCATACCATGGTAACTGCTCATCTTTTAAACTTTTCGCTTCCTCCATCTTCAAGATTGTGTTGTACCCGTCTCTCAAACTCTGAATCATGAGAAGTTGTTCTTCCGGTAGAGAATCATCTATTGGTACCTGCTCATCAATCCTCAGCCTTGACAAGTGATCAGCCACTCCGTTCTCAATGCCTTTCTTGTCTTGTATCTCAAGGTCAAATTCCTGGAGTAAAAGTATCCATCTCAACAACCTTGGTTTAGCATCCTTCTTAGCCAACAAGTGCCTCAAAGCTGCATGGTCTGTGTATACAACTACTTTTGATCCCACCAGGTATGATCTGAACTTGTCGAATGCAAACACTACCGCCAAGAGTTCCTTCTCTGTGGTTGCATATCGGGTTTGAGCATCATCAAGGGTCCTGCTCGCATAATAGATCACGTGGAGCTTCCTGTCTTTCCTCTGGCCTAAGACTGCTCCAACTGCATAGTCGCTTGCGTCGCACATGATCTCAAAGGAAAGGTCCCAATCTGGAGCTTGCACTATCGGTGCACTCACAAGTGCACTCTTGATCTTGTTGAACGCTTCTAGGCACTCTTCATCGAAAATGAACTCTGTTTCCTTGCACAGCAGCCTTGTTAAAGGCCTTGCGATCTTTGAAAAGTCTTTGATAAACCGTCGGTAGAATCCAGCGTGTCCCAAGAAACTTCTGATCCCTTTGACTGAGTTTGGTGGCTGTAAACCCATCATCACATCTATCTTAGCCTTGTCCACTTCAATCCCCTGTTCCGAAATTTTGTGCCCAAGAACTATTCCTTCTTTCACCATGAAGTGGCACTTCTCCCAGTTCAGCACCAAGTTTGTCTCCTCACAACGCTGAAGTACCCTGCACAAGTTAGACAAACAAGCAGCAAACGAAGAACCATACACAGAAAAATCGTCCATAAATACTTCAACCATTTCTTCAATTAGATCGGAAAAAATTGACATCATGCATCTTTGAAATGTTGCTGGAGCATTACACAACCCAAATGGCATCCTTCGATATGCAAAGGTGCCATAGGGACATGTAAATGTCGTTTTTTCTTGGTCATTTGGGTGTATGGGTATTTGAAAGAATCCACTATACCCATCAAGGAAGCAATATTATGGATGGTTTGCTAAGCGTTCAAGCATTTGGTCAATGAATGGGAGAGGGAAGTGGTCTTTTCTGGTGGCTGAGTTCAACTTCCTATAATCGATGCACATTCTATGACCGGTTATAGTTCTTGTAGGGATTAATTCATTCTTTTCATTTTTAACCACAGTTATACCTCCCTTCTTTGGAACTACATGAACAGGTGAGACCCAAGTGCTATCTGAAATAGGAAAGATAATCCCTGCATTCAAGAGTTTCAGAATTTCTTTTTTAACAACTTCTTTCAAATTAGGATTCAGTCTCCTTTAGTGCTCAATAGAAGTCATTGTTTCATCTTCCAAGTGAATTCTATGGGTACAAAGTGTAGGTGATAATCCTTTAATGTCATCAAGTGAATACCCTATGGCTCTCCTATATTTTCTCAGTTCAATTAGGAGTAAGTTCAATTCATTTTCATCAAGGTTTTCACTTACAATGACAGGATATGATGAGTTTGGTCCCAAGAAAGCGTACCTTAGCCCATCCGGAAGTTGTTTGAGTTCTACCTTAGGTGCCTTCAGCTCACACCAGTCACTGTCCAAGCTAGACTCACCATTGCTAGCTGGTTTGGCTGCTTCTTTCCCCTCCATGGATTTGATGCTGTGGACTTCTTTAGGTAGCTCCAGAAACTGGTTGTCTTCTTCCATCACCCTGCGAGAGTCAAGAAGTTTAGTGTATTCTTGTACTTCCCTGTCTACCTGCTTAGTCATGCTGTCCTTGGTGGTTAATACTGTCTCTAGGGCGTCCTCCATAGCAAGCTCTTCCAAGTACTCGCCAGCTAGAGCATCCAATGTCTCAATCCAAAAAGCTTGCCCTTGAATTGTTGGTTTCTTCATGACTTCATTGATGTCAAATTTCAGGATGTGGTTCTTTCCCAAGTGCAAGTCAATCTTCCCTTTCTTTACATCAATGATGGCTCCAGCAGTAGCCAAGAAAGGTCTTCCAAAAATCAGGGGGTCCTTTGGTTCTTCATCCATCTCTAGAACCACAAAATCTGTCGGTATTTCGAAATTTCCAACCATGACAGGAATATCTTCAAGCATGCCAACCGGAAGTCTCACTGACCTATCAGCCAACACAAGTGAGATTCTACATTCCTTGTAGCGAGTGAAACCAAGGCTCTTTGCTACTGAGAGTGGCATCAAGCTCACACTTGCTCCAAGATCACATAAACATCTCTCAAAGGAGAGTGGTCCCAAAGCACATGGTAGAGTGAAGCTTCCTGGATCTTCTAGCTTCCTTGGACTGGTTTTTCTCTGGATGATAGCACTACACTCGTGGGTTAGGACAACCATGCCTTCCATCTCTTTCGTTCTTTCCTTGACTGCATCTTTAAGGAATTTGCTGTATTGGGGCACAAGCATGAATGCATCCATCAATGGCATGGTGAGCTGAATCTTCTCCATTTGCTTGTCAAAGAGTGCTCTATACTTCTCCAAGAGCTGCTTCTTGAACCTCCCAGGAAAGGGGAGTTTGGGTTCATAGGCTGGTGGCACAAAAACTTTCTCCTTGGATGTAGATGCTGAACCGGTTTTTGCTTTCTCCTTTGTCTCTTCATACATTTTGCCTTTCCCTTTGATGTCTTTGACTTCTTCTGTATCATGCCTCTCATTCCCAATGGTTTCCTTATCTCCTTCAACTTCAAAATCCATCCCCCCAGCTCGGTTCTCATTGTCCTCAATGACTTCTCTTGATGGTAACTCTCTTCCACTTCTTAGTGTTATGGCATTGATATACTCCTTTGGGTTTGGCTCAGGTTTTCCAGGGAGGAAACCTGGTGGTCTGTTTGATGAAGGTCCTGGTTTGTTGGATTGCTTGATGGTTCCAACTTCTGATGCTAGGCTCTCAACTTGTGTTTTGATTTCTATGATTGCTTTGTTGGTGCTCTCCATAAACTGCTTTAGAAGTTGTGTTTGGTCATCTGCCCTTTGGTAGTTGTTTGAACTTCCTTGTCCTTGAAAATGCTGGTTACCTTGATAGTTACCTTGGTTGTTGTTGTACTGTTGGCGTTGTTGGAAGTTGCCTTGGTTGTTGTAGGGTTGCCTCTGCTGGAAGTTTCCATTGTTGAAAGCTGGTTTTGTTTGGAAGTTTCCTTGAAGTGTGTTTTGTTGCTTTAATGGGGGGTAAGACTGATCTTGTGGGTTCTCCACATTGTTACTTCGGTATGAGAAGTTGGGGTGATTCCTGTAGTTCTGGTTGAATCCTTTGTTGTAGCCTTGTCCTCCAATATAATTCATCTCAACCTGTCCATCAAAACACATATCAGTATCATCTTCTATGTATCCTTGGTGTTTTTCAAATTCTCCCACAAAGTTTACTTCCCTTTTGTTTGCTTTAAGCAACTTATCCAGTTTCTCATTTAGGGCTTTGATCTCTCTCCTTGAATCATCTCTGTCTCCTCCTTCTCTGTAGGTCCTGTCATAGTCCTCCCCATAGTTGGTGTCACTGGTGGCCAAGTTCTCAACCAGTTGCATGGCTTCTCTTTCATCTTTTTGCAGGAAGTTGCAGTTGCTAGCAGTGTCTAGCATCATCCTGTACTTTGGGAGTATGCCTCTGTATAATGTGCTGAGAAGACTTTCCTTGGTGAAACCGTGGTGAGGGCATTGGTTGGTGTAGCTCTTGAATCTCTCCCAAGTTTCTCCAAAGTTTTCTGTTGTTTTTTGTTTGAAGCTGGAAATCTCGTTCCTCAATTTTGCTGTTCTTGATTTGGAGAAGAACTTGGACAGGAAGAGTCTCTTGCATTCATCCCAAGAAGTGATTGAGTCTTGTGGAAGGTTTTTCTCCCATTCGTGGGCTTTGTCTCCAAGTGAGAATGGAAACAGTATGAGCTTCATTGCATCTTCAGAAATTCCATTGATGCGAACTGTTCTACAAGCTCTGTCGAAGTTGTGAAGGTGGTCTAGTGGATCCTCCATAGGTAGGCCATGGAATTTGTTTCTTTCAACCATGTTGATGATGCTGGCTTTAATTTCGTAGTTGTTGTTGTCGAACCCTGGTGGAGTGATTCCAGAATTGTAGTCGTTGATGTTTGGTTCGTCATAATATCCAATGGCTCTAGTTACTCTTGGTGGATGTTGGGGTCTTCTTCCTTCGTTGTTCATTCCACCTCCTTGTTGTTGTTGTTCTGGGTCAGCCATATCTATTTGTTCTCCTGTCAACCTTTTTTCTGCTCTCTTTTTTCTTGAAATCTCTCTTTCCAATGCTTTGATGTTTTCAACTCTTGGCACAAGGTTTGTTGGTCCCCTGCTCTTCAAGTTCATTCACCTGTAAAACCCAATAGAAAGAAGATTAGTAAGACAGGAATTAAATGACTTAGTCCCAATTAAACACCAAATCTCAATGGTTCAATTTAACACCCAAGATGGCAACGGCGCCAAACTTGATAAGCAAAAATCTAGTTCCTCTTTACTACTTCAGTTGCAAGTTTACAACCTAGTCGATGTAATTTTCGAGGTGTCAATCCACTCGGGTGATCAAACGCACTAAGAATACAGATGTTTTATTAGTCTAAGCGCAATCAAAATGAGTTTGTTAAGCGTTCATTCCTAAAACTAACAATAGTAACAAATTTCAAACATATTAAGTTGACAAAATAACAATTATGAGATTAAAACAGAGCAAGAACAGAGTATAAAACAGAGCAACAAGTGATTGAAAACAATTGATTAAAAGATAAGCTCCTTGGGTTGAGTTTCGGTTCGGGTGATCAATTAATTGTTTAGAAACATTAAGCAACTATGGGTGATTTCTTAGGCCAAGAACAACAAACAAAGTTACTCCACTCTCATGATAGCAACCCTATATCTATCAAGCATTAACATCAACTCTTGTTGGCAATTTCGAGATAAATATGCATTAATACCAAGTTCTTATTACCACTAAACACCTTAAACATCAACTCTCGTTGGCTAAGAATGTAAAGCACTTGACAGAGATTCAAACATAAACTACACCTCTCGGTGCTAGCAACATTTAGAATCAAGGAATTGATTAGCTACTTCAATCCTAGCATTAAGAACTTCTAGCAAGTAAGAAATCAAAATCCCAAGTTCTAAGCAACCTAAACCATGTTTTGAATCACCCTTACCTTTCCTCAACCCAGAAACTTAAAGAAAACTACTCTCTAGCCATAGCAAACATTAAACAAAACATGATTCAGCAAGAAAATAAGATGAACAAGAAGAAGAACTCAAGAACTAAAATTGCATAAAAGAGATTGAAATCTTTGGAGAGAATTGTTTACAAAATGTGATATGATCTCTCAACACACTTAAGAGGCATTAAATACACGAAATCAAGGAGTAGTGGTCGACATCCATCATGTGGAAGGTCCAAAAGCTAAAAGAAAAAGAGAGAAAGTGGAGAAAAAGTAGATCTGGGCCGGGATGGCACCTTCACAGCGACATAGAGCCGTCGCTGGTTGATGTCGTTGTGAGCTTCTTTGGATCCACAGCGGCATGGTGCAAGCCGCTGTGGATGTCGCTGCTGAAATGTTCGTCTCGGGGGTCTTCCTACAGCGGCATAGGGATGCCGCTGCACTATGTCGCTGTCAGCTCCTCAGGACCACAGCGGCATGGTGCAAGCCGCTGTGCATGTCGCTGTCAAAAATCATGTCTCGGGGCTCCTCCACAGCGACATAAGCATGCCGCTGTGCATGTCGCTGCGGATGTCCTTCGGGCTCCTTAGCTGTATTTCCACTTCCCTTTGCTCCCTACCACCTTCCTTTCCATCTTGTTGTCTCCTAAAATAGTCCACCACCTACAAAAAAGATAAAACCACACATATGCAACCTAATGATGCCTAAATGCACTATCCTAAAGCTAAACCAACAATTATGGTGTCTAAATGCCTTTCTAAAACTAATTAGCACAATAAAACATGTCTAGAAACACATAAAAATATAACATATCATTGAGCCTACAATCAGATAACGTTAAGATGTTTGGGATTGTGGGTCCTGCTGGGATTGGTAAGACGAGCACTGCCAGAGCTTTGTACAACCAACTCTCTCCTGGTTTTGAACTCAGTACGTTTATTGAGAATATCATAGGAAGTAATGCGAGCCCTTTTGACTCCTATCAATCGCGGTTGGATTATCAAAAAATGTTACTGTCTCAGATTTTCAAGCAAACAGATATTGAGGTTGGTCACTTGGAAGTGGCTCGACAAAAGCTGGGAGACAAAAAAGTGTTGGTTGTTCTTGATGAAGTGGATTGCTTGTGGCAACTACAGGCAATGGCCAAAAACCAGCCTGGATGCTTTGGTCCAGGAAGTATGATTATCATTACAACCGAAGATAGAAAACTTCTCAAGGCACACATGATCAATCTTATTTACGAGATGGAATTTCCAACTAGAAATGAGTCTCTTCAGATCTTCTGCCTATATGCTTTTGGTCAAAAATCTCCATATGATGGTTTTGATGAGCTTGCTTGGGAAGTTACTAAACTTGCTGGTGGTCTTCCTCTAGGCCTGAGAGTCATGGGATCGTATCTACGAGGAATGTCCAGGGAAGAGTGGATAGACGCACTACCAAGGCTCAGGTCTAGCCTTGACAGAGAAATTGAATCAATTCTAAGATTTAGCTACGACGTCTTAAGTGATAAAGCTCTTTTTCTGCATATTGCTTGTTTCTTCGATGATTTCGAGGTTGATCGGGTTAAAAGCTGTCTAGCAAACAGTGGTTTGGACGTCAACCATGGGCTTCAAATCTTAGCTCAGAAATCTCTCATCTATACATACAATTATCCAACAGAGTTCTTGGGGATGCATCCTTTACTGCAACAAATGGGTCAAGAAATTGTCTACAAACAGTCTTTGGAGGAGCCTGGAGAGCGTCAGTTCTTGATGGATAACAAGGAGATTTCTGATTTATTTGAAGAAAATACTGTTAAGTCTTTTTTTCTTCTACATCTGCAATCTTGTGTTTACTTGGTTGTTTAATGCTGAGATTTTGTTCTTTTTGAATAACTCTATAATAGGGTACAGGAAAAGTTCTAGGCATAAAGTTCAAAAATTCTTCAAAGGTGGAAGAAATCCAAATAAATGAAAGTGCTTTCCAAGGGATGAATAATCTCCGGTTTCTACTAGTTGAGAATTTTGTACGCGTACTCATACCCGAAGAAGGCCTCACATGTCTTCCCGACAAACTCAGATTTATACATTGGGACGGTTGTCGACTGAAAATTTGGCCTTCCAAGTTCTCTGGCAAGTTTCTTGTCGAACTGATCATGAAATACAACAGATTTGAGAAGCTTTGGGACGGAATCAAAGTAAAATAGTCGGCTTTTCTTTTAAATTCCATGTAAAGCGCAATTAGTCATTTCTCTGAAACTTATCTCTCACTCTTTATTTTTTTGTATAGCCTCTCCACTGCCTCAAGCGGATGGATTTCACATGGTCTATGGATCTAAAAGAGATTCCAGATCTCACAAAAGCAACCAGTCTCGAGGAACTAGATCTCACTGCGTGCAGCGCTTTGTTAAAGCTCACAAGCTCTATTGGCAATGCCACTAAGCTTACAAAGTGCATACTTAGCCATTGCTTTCATTTGAAGGAACTCCCCTCTTCTATCGGTATGTTATTCAATCTCAAGGAATTGAGCCTCTCTGGGTGCACGGGTTTGCAAGAACTCCCCTCTTCTATCGGTATGTTATTCAATCTCAAGGAATTGAGCCTCGCTGGGTGCACGGGTTTGAATTGCTCAAATTTTGAAAAGCTTTGTGGTTGCTCGAATTTGAAAATTCTCGATCTGAGCAATACTTGGATAGAGGAATTGCCGTCATCAATCAGCTCTAATTGGTCTTGTCTTTATATATTGGATATGTCATGGTGTAGAAATCTCAAGGAGTTCCCAAATGTTCCTGATAGCATCGAAGAGTTGCATTTGAGCTGGACAAGGATTGAAGAAATTCCTGCATGGATTGTGAATCTGTCTCGTCTGCGTAAACTAATTATGCATGGATGCAAGAAGCTGAAAAAGATATCTCCAAACATTTCTAAGTTGGAGAATCTTGAGTTTCTTGGTCTGTGCCCTATTTGAAGCTGAAAAAGATAAACGTCATCCTGGCGTATTTGAAGCAGTAATCGAGTGTGGGCCTGAATAGAAACGCAGTTGGAGATTACTGTCAGACTTCAAAATTCACTACATTTTACCGATATGTCTACCCGCAAAGGCACTATCATTATGTTTACGCAGTTATGGTTTCAAGACTATTTCAGATTGCATCAGAAGTCTCTCGGGACTAATTAAGCTTGACGTCGCAAGCTGCACAGCGCTCGTAGCACTTCCACCGCTTCCAGGTTCCCTTATATCTATAGATGCAGAAGATTGTAAATCCTTGGAGAGAATAGACTCTTCTTTTCAAAATCCAAAGATTTGCCTAAACTTTGCTGGCTGCGTCAGCCTGAATCAAAAGGCGAGAAAGCTCATCCAGACATCAGATTGCAAATATGCGCTCTTACCGGGTGAAGAAGTGCCTACACACTTCACTCACCGAGCTACTTCAGGTTCCCTAATGATCAATCTGACTCCAGGACCACTTCCTTTATCCTTCATATTCAAAGCTTGCATATGGTTGTCAAAAGGCGAAAGTTTGGAGAGGGAGAAACTAATGATGGGTGGTGTGTCTTGTAGCGTCAGGGGTAAACAGAATGGCCTCACTGTCCAATATGGATCAAATCAGCACCATATGCCATATAAATATTATGGATACGACGGATACGACGATCATCTGTATATATTTGAAGATTCTTTCTGTTTAAACCAAGATTGTCCTGAAGGAGAAGAAACCACTTTCAGCGAGCTTGTGTTCGAGTTCATAGGCCATGGTAAAATCTGGAAGGTGAAAGGTTGTGGTGTACGACTTTTGGACCCTCATTGTATTATTGATGGAAATGCAGATCATGGTGATAATGATAATAATGATGGTGACAAAGATGAAAGTGATGATGGTGATGACAGGGATGAGAGCAAGGAAATCCAAATAAGTAAAAGCGGGATGAATATCATCCAGTTTCTCAAAGTCACCTCTGATACCTTATGCATACTTTGGGACGACTGTCCAATGAGATTTTGGCCTTCCAAGTTCTATGGAAAGTTTCTTGTCGAACTAATCGTGAGGCAAAGCAAATTTGAGAAGCTTTGGGAGGGAATCAAAGTAAAAATATTCAGCATTTTTTTGTATTGTATTGCTTACAAAACACGATTAGTCATTTCTCTGAAACTTATATCTTTTTCTTTCTTTTTGTATAGCCTCTCGAAGGCCTCAAGCGGATGGATTTGACAGGGTCTCTGTATCTGAAAGAGATTCTAGATCTCTTTGGGTGTGAAAGTTTGTTAGAGCTCACAAGCTCTATTGGCAATGCCACTAAGCTTACAAAATGCACACTTGCCGGTTGCATTCTCTTGAAGGAACTCCCCTCTTCTATCGATATGTTAAGAAATCTCGAGAAATTGGACCTCTCTCATTGCAGACGTTTGAAAGAACTCCCCTCTTCTATCGGCAAGTTAATCAATCTCGAGAAATTGAGCCTCTATGGGTGTGAACTTTTGAAAGAACTCCCGTCTTCTATCGGTATGTTAATCAATCTCGAGGAACTGAACTTCTCTGGGTGCACGGGTTTGAATTGCTCAAACTTTGAAAATCTTTGTGGTTGCCCGAGTTTGAAAAAACTCGACTTGAGCTATACGGCTATAGAGGAATTGCCATCATCAATCAGATCTAATTGGTCTTGTCTTTATAGATTGGATATGTCAGATTGTAGAAACCTCAAGGAGTTCCCAAATGTTCCTCACAGCATCGTAAAATTGAGTTTGTGCAATACAAGGATAGAGGAAGTTCTTGCATGGATTGTGAATCTGTCTCGTCTGCGTAAACTAATTATGCATGGATGCAAGAAGCTGAAAAAGATATCTCCAAACATTTCTAAGTTGGAGAATCTTGAGTTTCTTGGTCTGTGTATCTGTGCCGACAGTGAGTATGATGATGTGGGTGTACATGAATATCGTCCTGACGTATTTGAAGCAGTAATCGAGTGGGGGCCTGAATTGAAGCGCAGTTGGAGAGTACTATCAGATCTCGAACCTCACAACATTTTACCGATATGTCTACCTGCGAAGGCGCGATCATTATGTTTACGCAGTCAACGTTTGAAGACTATTCCAGGTTGCATCAGAAGTCTCCCTGGACTAATTAAGCTTGACGTCACAGAATGCAGAGAGCTCGTAGCACTTCCACTGCTTCCAAGTTCCCTTCTATATATAAATGCGGAAGATTGTAAATCCTTGACGAGAATAGACTCTTCTTTTCGCAATCCAAAGATTTGCCTAAACTTTGCTGGCTGCTACAACCTAAATAAAAAAGCGAGAAAGCTCATCGAGACATCAGATTGCAAATATGCGCTTTTACCATGGGACGAAGAAGTGCCTGTACACTTCCCTCACCTAGCTACTTCAGGTTCCCTAACGATCAATCTGACTCCAAGACCTCTTCCTTCATCCTTCAGATTCAAAGCTTGCATCTTGCTATCAAAAGGCGATAGTTTCGAGGATGAGAATCTAATGATGGGTGGTGTGTCTTATTCCGTTAGTGGTAAACAGAATGGTCTCACTATCCAATATGGATCAAATCAGCACCATATGACATGTGAATATGAAGGATCCGACGACCATCTGTATATATTTGAAGATTCTTTCTGTCTAAACCAGGATTGCTCTAAAGCCGAAGAAGCCACTTTTAGCGAGCTTGTGTTTGAGTTCATAGGCCATGGTAAAATCTGGAAAGTGAAAGGCTGCGGAATACGACTTTTGGACCCTCATTGTATTATTGATGGAAATGCAGATGATGGTGATAATGATGATGGTAACAAAGATGAAAGTGATGATTGTGATGACGAAGATGAGAGTGGTGATGATGGTGAAGATGTTGAGGATGAAGATGCTGAAGTTGGTGATGGTGATAATGATGACGCTGAGGAGGATATAAAAGAAGATGTAGATGAAACTCAAGAAGGAAAAGAATCTGGACGTGATGAGGATGCAGAGACGAGGAGCAGGAAACGAATGAGGTTAAGCTTGTGTACGTATTGGAAAGTGTCATGTTGTTATATTTTATGATTGTGTGCAATGTAATTTTTCAAGAAGAGAAGCTCAATCTCAACACCCAGGCACAATCAATCTGTAGTTTATTCAGGTTCTAGGAAAATAATGTAGTCCAACATAAGAGAAACTGCGAAACAGTCCACAGAAAGAAATGACTTACATATACAAAATCTTCTGCAGTGGCTGAAAGTGCCCATTCACATCCAGGGCTCAGGCTGGCATTACTCTTTCTAGCACTCGCCGCAGATGACACGCATGTTTTTAAGTGTCTTGGTATTGTTTATGCATGTTTTTAAGTGTCTTGGTATTGTTTTCTGGAAACGGGCGTGGGAAATAGAAGAGGATACAGGTTATCAAATATCTGTTCAGTATCTTGAGGAAACGGAGTTGCTCAAGAATGCAGAAACAATTTTACAGTGACTCAAGAGATTCGGTACGGTTAAAGATCCACGGATGGATTGAAGGAATCACCAAAATATGGTCTTGTTAATACCTGAAAAAATAGTTTTGCAAACTTAGGCTTGATATATATATACCGATTCAAAATTTGATCTTAATTAGCAGTAGAGAAGTTTATAAAGATAGAATAAAAAGTTGTGTAGGTTTTCTGAGAAAGAAAATGGTCTAAAGTGGGCCTGAGTATAGCTGCTACTCTCCATTGTTTTGTTGTTTCTGATTCATATCCAGGCTAGTGGAACGATCAAAGATATATAAAACTAAAGGTTTTAAAGGATCACAAAAACAGAGTAACGTTCTGTTTTCTATATTAAGTGAATGTCATAATGGTTTATTCACAATGTTAACCAATGGAAACAAAAAGGCAATGGCGTCACCGTCAATATGAGTTAACTGAATGGGTAATTTAGGGATGTAATAGTAAGCAGCCGCTAGTATGGCCGGTCATTGAGTTTCCTATATTTGGCTAACTGCACTGCACCAATCGAGAGTGCTTGGACTCCATATTTTCGATAGGATTAAGATAATTTACAATCATCGGGCTACTCTCGAGGAGACTGCGCCAAGTTCAAGTCATGTGGTTTCTCTCTTGTCTTCATCCAAAATGTTATGCTCTGCACTGCCCCGACATTTCCCCAATTCTCTTGCTTTTGGGTTCTGTGTGTTCGTCGAGAATTCTCCGGCTGAAATGGCGGATTCAACGACGGACCCGACGGCTGCAAACGCCGATACTCTGAAGCACGAGTTTAAGAAGGTACTGACGGAGATTTTGTCCTACGGAGGATGCAAAGATCGCAGCCAGACTGACAGAGTCTTGAAAGCAATTGATGAGGCTAATAAAATCATGAATTCTCTGAGAGAAGTTGAACCGAAAATACCGGAGACTGATATACTTTCTTCATCGCCGTATGTGCCGAAGAATTTAAATGTACACTCACGAATAAGATCATGATCGAACCCGTTATCATTGCTTCTGGGCAGGTTGGTTTTCCCTCTGCTTTTTAGTAAGTTTCTTATTTTTCCAAAAATTTCTGACAATTTCTTGGGATTGTTGCTCGATTTTGCTTTGTTTTCGATTTTGCTAATCTTTATATTTGTAAGTATAACTTTCGATATATTCATTTACATACAAGAAACTCCATGATTGTCAAGAATGTGTGCTCATATACAGAGAGATTTCGTAACACAGATGCATCATACATATGCAGAATTATGTATACAAATGTGTTCCATTTTTTGTTATACAAATACAGAGAGTGTTCGAAGTTCTTGAAAGTTAGTGTTTGTGCTGATTTTGCTCTTTTGTTTTGTCTCTCTGTATCAGACTTATGAGAGAAGATATATCACAGAGTGGCTGAAGCAAGAACGTACATGTCCCAAAAGCAACCAAGTCCTCTCTCACTTATCGTTGACACCGAACCATTTGGTCGATGATTTGATTAAACAATGGTGTCTAGTTAACAAATTTGAGCGGCCAAAATCATCCGAAGAAATAGTCACTGAGATGTTCTCTGATGGAATAGACTCATTGCTTCACCGGATTTCCTCTCCCTCCTCCGTTGAAGCTCAGACAAAAGCTGCAGAAGAGCTGCGCAGCCAGACCAAAAAATTTCCCAATGTCCGGGCCTTCTTTGTCGCTGAAATCACTGGTTCCATCACCCGGTTGCTCAGTCCGCTCTCTGCTTTGGACCAGGCAGTTGACTTGAATCCAGAGCTCAGGAAAATTTCGTCACGACATTGTTCAACCTCTCGATTGTTGAGAAGAATAAAACAGTAATTGCTGAAAATCCTCTTGTGATCCCACTGCTTACAAAGTCTCTGAAGCAGGGGACAACTGCGACACGAAGAAACTCTGCAGCGACTTTAGTGTCACTTTCGGTTATTGATTCTAATAGGCTCATCATCGGTAACTCGGAAGCACTCAAGGCTCTGATAGGTCTAATCGAAGAAGGGGGTTTGTTCACCACTGATGCCGCCTCTGCGGTTTTCAACCTCTGCAATGTATCGGAGAACAGGGAAAAGGCTGTTTCAGCAGGTTTGATTCATGTGCTAACCAATAAGATCAAAGCAGGAAGCAATGTGGGTGAGTTGTTAGCTGTTTTGGCATTGGTTTCTACACACAACCGAGGGGTTAAAGAAATGAATGATCTAGGGTTTATGAATGATATGTTCAGTATCTTGAGGAAACCGAGTTGCCCAGTGACTCACGAGAACGCTATAGTGATCGTCTTTAACATGTTTGAGAGAAACAGAGGCAGGAGTGCAGGACTCAAAGTGCTTAGTGAAGAGGAAAATCAATACGGGACATTTACGAAGCTTGCGAAGCAAGGATCAGATCGTGCAGTGAGAAAAGCAGAAGCGATTTTAGAGTGGCTTAAGAGACACGGTACCGGTAAAGAGCCACAGAGGGGATAAAAGGAGTCACCAAACAAACAGGTCTTATTGATACATAAAATATAGTTTTGCAGTGACTTACGATTGGTAAATATACACTGATCCAAAATTGATCGAAACTAGAAAAAAGGAGTAGTTGTATATATTTTTTTCTCTGAGAATGAAGAAGTGCCTAAATATGGCCTGAGTTTCGCTCGTCTTATAACTGACTTTCCTGTTTCTAAATCATATTTTGGTTTAGAAAAATTACAAAAGCAGTGGTTATATGTAACGTTCTGTTTTTTTTTTGTGCACTTAGAGCATCTCCAATGTATTACCACTGCTTTTACTATAAAATAGTGTAACTCCAAAATGATGTTAGATTTCTCTCCAATGTATTATACTATTTTCTACACCAAAAATTATTTCTAACATAATTTTTATTTTATTTTTAATTACTAATAATACACTTTAGTTAAAAAAATTTACAAATTGATCCATTAATTATTTTTAAAAACTATCATAAATTATGATATTAATTAAATTTAACTACTAAATTATAAAAAGTGCATATTACATCACATTAAAAATAAAAAAATAAAGTAAATATTATAATATTTTCAAATTTGTTTGTCAAATAAATTATTATAATTTTTAAAATCAAATTATTTAAAATTTTAAGGACCTCTTTATAAATAAAAAAGTTCAACACCATTTTGGTAAAAAAAAAATGAGATTATATTAAATTTGGTGTAAAATGAGTTTACACCACTTTGGTGTTCGACATGGAATAGAGTTGAAGGAGATTTTACACCAAAATAAAGTTTGATGTAGGATTTGGTGTTGGGTTGGATATGCTCTAATATCAAAATGGTATATTAGTAATGAACCAAACAGACAATGGCATTACGGTAAATATAGCTCAGCTGAACAGGTAATTTAGGGATGTTTTAATAAGCGGCGCTTAGAAGTGGCCGGTCCTCGTTTCCTAAATTTTTTTTTTTTTTTGCTCAACCGTTTCCTAAATTTAGCTGACTGCACCTATCAAGTTGACTCCATTTAACCGAAAGCAACAAAAGGATATGATGTAAATTATTTAAGCGTTAAAGATAATTGATTACTTGTTAAAAGTGATTATGGTGGGGTTAGCCAGCAGTAATTAAGGAATTTGTTGAGGATGTCAGTGGTAATTAATTGAGCCAATGTGGGGTTTTATCACCATTCACCAGTCAGTCACAATTCTATCAGGATTGCAATTTTTATGACTTAAAGTTTGGATTACAGAACTTGTTCGTTAAAGTTACAAAGACCAGATGCCTAAAAAGTTGAGTAACTAAGGACATGCCATTAACTTATTTAAATAGTAAAATGTTGCAGATAAGAGGGTGGAACCCACAAGGAGTTGAAGTCATCCATCCAAAGACGTAATACTTGTGTTCAGTTAACCTTTCAACATGGCCAGGAGCTTAAATCCATGTCTAAGAGAGAAAATGGATCAAGAAGAGTAATGATATGATGATGATGATGTTAAACAAAAGAAAAAGTATACATATCATTCTTGTGTTGGCCTTGGCTTGAATTCAATAACATGGATCTCATCTTGAAACCTGTGCACCTTTGTTCGGTAAAGTTTCGGCTCTGGATCTGATGAGGAAAGATCTTTGGCCCACAGTGTTATAAAAAAACAAAAACCTGCGACGGCTGTTACATTTGCACTCACATACTCGACAAACTCAAGCTGTGTTCCCTGCGAGAGAGGATATTATTTAGCATTAGATAGATAGATGAGGAGGGGAAGCAAAGTTGTGACTGACTGACATATTCTTCGTTTTCTTCGTCGATGGCAGTCTTTATGAGCAGTTCCATTAACTCCTTATTAGTATAGTCAGGATCAAACTGAAATCCCCATTCGAATTTGAAGAGACCACACCTGTAATCAAATTTTTCCCATTCCAAATCGTAACCCTGATTAAACACCAAAAACAAGATTGAATCAAAATTGATGGTTTCATATAAATCCAAAGAGGGATTACAACCCTAAATCAAACAAGGGTTATTACCTCGCTCTTTTCATATTGTTGCTTAAACATCTCTCTCTGGCTCCAATATTCCGGATTCTCGTGATCTATTTCGCGGAATTTTGGTGGGACCTCTGCCTCTGCCTCCACATGCCCCACTGCCTCCGCCTTCGGATCTGTCTTCGGCTTCTTCAGCGGCGGAGAAAGCTCCGTCGAATCTCCAAACTTTGTTATATAAGCATCAGCGGCCGAGAAGGAATCCCCAGACATCTAATTTTTCTTTTCCTTGCTTTTTTCGACAAGTAAAAAATCCCAATGACTCTTCTTCAATGTAATCTTTTTCCTATGATTTATCTCTTTTTCCCCTTTGTACCGTCGGAAACGGGTTTTTGCGTGCCCCGGAGTGAATGGCTTCTGGCCGGTTGTGTGGGCTTTTGGACCGGTTGTGTGGACCTTCGGGCTGAAGTGTCCATGCGTGTATAAGTTTTGGTTTATTAAGCTAGTTTGTTATGATAGTTTAATGTAAAATATAATTCGTTTTTTGATGTTATGATAGTTTAATGTCGAGATAACGGTATTTCTAGAATCCGTCCTTACTGGATATTGGTGTCGAACCAATTACTCATGCCTCCTCCGTTGTTTGTTTTGCACGTAATCCTGCAGCGTTGCAGGGGTAGACAGAAACACGCTCACATATAGTTTATCTATTTTCGTTTTAAGTTAAATTATATCATATATATATATTACACTGTATATGGATCGATTTTTATTTGATGTAGATTGAAAATATGATTATACTTAAGATTATCTCAACTTTCTTTCCTTAAGATTATATTTTATATCGCTTCAATGTTTGATCATTGATACAACATTCCTCCAATTTTTTGTCCGTTGCCAAATTTAGTTTCAAAAATAGAAGAGACTCAATCAAAAATATAGAAGTAAACTCAAAGAGGAAGCTATTCAACATGCAAAGATGCACACTTCATGAAAGTTCTCTTAAAAGGAACACACACACACACACACTCAATGTTGAGAACCGACGTAACGAAAACGAGAGAAAACTTTATAAAGTAGAGTTGTAACAAGAGCACTACGAAGCCGATCGATAATCATTTACCGTGAGGAAAAAGGCAACTACGCTATTACTTTGTTTCTCTTTTTCTATAAACCATGAGTATGCTCTCTCATTTTTTTCTGCCAAGCCACGTATATATCATACTATATATGTATATTAAATGAAATCAAATTAAAAAAAAATACAAATTACATTATTCAATTCATGATCCTACTTTTTTTTTCTTCTCCTTCTCTTCATTCTTCCTTTTTCAATTCAAGATGAGCATGGAACCAGGCATGCTAAAAAGCTCGGCATTCTCTTCTGCAATACCAAATTTATAATTTATAAAAATGATAATAATAAGAATAATAACAATAGTAGAGAAAAGTAAAGAAGATTTTAAAAGTATGAAGCAGTATCAATATATAAATATGAACATGAACTGGAACACCATTTTAGACCATGATATAAATAGTTGACAAAAAAAAAACCATGATATAAATAAAATAAACAACTTAATTAACAAAGATAGTAATAAATTTTTTTAAATGATGTGGAATACATCATTAAATACCATTACAAATTATGTGTGGGAGTTGGGGATCTACCTTTCCTGAAGAATAGATAAGCTCGGGAGGAATCTTATAAAGATCCTCATCAACGGGCTTAGGTGGCCTCGAAGCCGGAGCCGCGTCGTTTTTGTACTGCTTCACTCCGGTGACGTCTACATAATATTTATCTGTCTGTGCACTGACGTCACGCACGCGCCTTTGTGGACCTCTCTTTTCGTTCGTCCCCGCCGTCTACGGCAAGTCATTACACGACATAACGCGTTCTACTTTAGATGGTAATACATTTATCGAGTTAATTAAGAATATAATTAACAATAGTTAAAGCAATGATTAATTTACTGAACCTGTCTTGAAGGATTGAGGTGACGTGGACGGGGATGGTGGGAAGCAAGCTTTAGAGCTTCTGCAGAAGAATAAGAAGATGAAGTGGCTGTAGAAGAAGAAGATGAAGTGAAGTGATGGTCGTGACGAAGCAGACCAGCTTGTCTTGGATTCTCGAAGTATTGTGTTATTGGCATCTCATTTGCTTCCTCCCAATCTCCAAACCTTGGAATCTGTCCGCTCTTCTTCTTGTAATTATTATCATATCTCCCCTGTGTCCCCATTTGTTTCACCCAATTCATTAATTATTAGTACATAACTATATACATGCTAATTAGTACATAAAGAATAATCCAGGGTTCTCATGAATTTCTTGATAATCACATTTTCAGAAATCTAGAATCAAGAAGCCATTAGAACCAGAGGAAAACTAAGAACCAGTAGCCCACAATAATCAGGGGTCGTATTAAGATTCAGGAATGAAAAACCCACAAGAAACAAGGATTCAAGATTCAAGAACCATGAAAGGCCAAACACGTGACCAAGTTTGGCACGTAGCGTATATTTATGAATGTGGACACTATAGTTAGAGAGGGAAAGAGAGACTGTGTTATTATGTGAGGAGGATACTCTGTTAGGCAGGTTTTGATGATCTTGACGAAGATATTAACCATTAGCCAAACAAGAAAAGAGAACAAAACTTTTAGGATGTTAAAAAGAGGACGACAGAAAGAACACAAGGATAGAGGATTAAAAGAAGATGACTTACATGAGCCATGACGATCTTCTGTTTCTATATCTCTCTCCACGCACTAACACACAAAATAAGAAAGACTGATCTTCAGAAAGGTTACTGTCTTTTATAACAAGAGTGGGGCGCTATCTAAGGCAAAATACAAAAGAAATTGTATTTTTCTTATTAAACAGTCAACTATGAGAGGGACATAGTTTACTAGTACATCTCAAAAATCTACCACCTTTGTTGACAAATATGTCCATTTATTTTCTAATAAAAAAAGATGTCCATTTGATAAATATAAAAATCAATTAGCATTTTTATTACTCTCATGTCTATATGAATACGTATCTAACTAGTAGTCTATTATTATGCTTTGTTTCTTTGGTTTAATATATTGATCGTTAGACCAAAAAAGAAAAGTAGTCTATTATTATGTTTCTTACTATTGTGATGATGATTGACTATTATAATGTCGGCCCTCTATTCACATGGAATTTCTGGAAGAAAAAAAATATGATGGATATAATGTTTAATTATTTTCTAGCTGATATGAATGCGTAGCTGATGATATCCTATTTATTATCATCAATTTATAGCACTAGGTGCTGAAACCCCGCGCATGCGCGGGGGTGTGATTACCATATATTTAATTTTTAGTTTGTGTTGTATATTATTTTTTCTATTTTCACTTATATTCTACTTGATTATTGTTCTTGGTTTATAGTTTATACTACATATCATCTTAGTAATAATTCATTTTAAGTTGTATTTCAAACATTACTGTATATTGAGAAGTTATATCTTTCAACTTTTAATGTTGGTAGTGTTTTATCAATAGCTATTGTTAATCACTTTCTTTTTATGGCCTTGTTTAATTGTATAATAATTTGTATCCGATTCTGAGTTATAAAATGGTGGGAAGTATTGATTTGTAAAGAGCTATAAGAATCGTTTAAAGTCTTACGTATATATTGTGGATATTGTTTTTCTTCTGATCTCATTTACTTAAAGACGTGTGTTGTTTGCTATGATAGATACATTGTATAATTCTTGAAATTAGTAGCAAAAATCTTTATATGATTCTTTGTGTTCTATCTCTTGTGCGAAAGAATACAAACACTTGGCGATTTACTTTCTTTTGCATTAGGCGTAAGAGTGCAAATGATCTCCTCTCAGCTCCATTATTTCTTTAGTAGTATTTGGTCATGAAAAGTTACAATATATACTTACGTCAAACTGTACTCCTTTTCGTTTTTTTTTGTTGGCGTTGCCACTATTTACTTTTCTCTGCCTAAGGTGTTTCTATAATCTCAGCTAGAGTTGGAGTAAATGCTGATCTTCTCCTTCAAGCATCATTGTACCAAATCCGTTGGCAACACAATGACCGATTGAGGGATCATCACAAAATCATGTAAACTGCATTAGTATAACCATGTGAGGAACAATAGGGTACATGTCCATCAAAGCGATGGCAACATTGAGTTCAGTCTCGTTAGATATTGTCAGAAAACCAAATCCACATGAACGACTTGTTTCACGGCCATTAAACACGCGAGCTTCCATAACTTTACCATGGTCACTGAAAACTTGTTCATGACGACCGTTGTCCCATGGTAGATTTCCCACATAGACTCTTGACTTTAGGTTCATATAACTGAGGCTGACGTTCTGGATGTGATCCTCTTAGAGCTGCCTAGTTTACTTTCAGAAGCCGTCCATTCAGATACTGACAAAACGTGTAAACAAATGCTCAGTAAGGTTCCTGCAAATTGAATTAGAAGTTACAGACCCCCCACACCCAACTCAGTTTCCATAGTGTCTCTTGCAGAAATATTTCCATGAAAATAGACGCAACACACGAGGATAAGTAGTGAACAACTGAGATAATGCATCAATCAATAAAATGCCAAAGTTTCCATACTCGATTGACAAAAGAACTGAGAAAAGAAATAGTAGTCCATTATAAAGAAAAAAGGAACTTGTTTTCTTGGAGCATAAAGGCAAAATTTTGGTGGATTAAGATCAAATAATGCCAATAATGAGCCAAAATCAGAGGAATCATCTCACTACAATACATTCTACTACTGGATATGCTAGGAAGATATAGACTTACATAACAGTTGAACTTCTCAACAGCTGTGGAAGCTTCTTCCACTGTACTCATGCTCACAAATCCAAAACCGCGACTTTGGTCAGTTTCCCTATTGTATATAACATTCAACCAGAAGAATCCAAAGAATAAGTTAGGTTTATTTCTCTTGAACTGAATAAAAGAGAGAGAATCGATACAATCAATTTCCCTACGCATATACTCAAAACCCAAAGCATGAAAGCACAACGTATTCTCTGTGAACAATGTCAACATATACAAATTCACTCCACACAAATGATCAGTTGAATAATTCTCTAAGAAGACACGCTCCAAACACTTTAAAAGCCAAGAACTTAACCCAATTTCATCCATTTGACACACAATTTGATGTCAATTGCAATGCATAGAACATATATGAACTTAAAGCAATGCCTAATGAACAGAGGAAACGTCCTTTGAGGCTTATCCAATAATGAAGCAGCAAAATCACAACTAATATCCACCTCTGCGATTTCAACTGTACCAGCTTGCTCAAAGAGCATAGCCAAGGCCTGGCTGTGAACGGCGCAAGCCAAATTTCCGACGAACAACTTTGCTTCTTCTCGTGGCTCCGACAAATCGCCTCCTTCGCTCACATCTCCTTCCCCTTCCGAAAGGGGTGGCTTCCGACAGGTTCTCCTCAACGGAGACCAATGCGCTCCCATTCTGACCTTCTTCCCTACGAGAACTCACATTGGCAGTTCTCTGATCCTATCGCACCCAGGCATCCCGAGACGAAACCCTAAGAACATGAACAAACAACAACACAAATAAATAAAAAGAGGTCTTGATCGAAGCTTAGGCGATGAATTTCTCTGACTCAGACTACATAGCGAATAAAACTCTAGTGATGAATCTGAGTTTCTAGGGAATTCACCGTGTATTTGACTCGCCGGCGGATCATATCGGCCAGAGTGACCGATAATGACAGGGAATGGTGATTTTTTGTGAAATGAAATCGATCCTGTAGAATTTATAAATATGAACCGTTTCGATTCCATCTTCAGAGAGCGTTTCAGTAATGAAGGCTGCCGTTTGGCTATTATTAATGGGCAATAGACGGGCAAGTGTGATGTTTTTATGGTTTCATGGACTTTGGTTGTAAATGAAGAAAGAGTGTGGACTTAAATATAATTTTGAAAATAGTATTGCTGAGGTGGCAGCCTGAAAATGGAGAGAAATAGTCTCCCATTATATATAGCATTCTCATTATGTTCAATCGAGTGGCGGATCCATAAATTTTTTAAATCGGGAGCACATATATTAAATATATGAGTGAATTAGGAGAAAAATATCAAATGATAATTTAATTAGGTAACAAGGAAAATGTTTTGTAAAACTATTTTGGAGGCTGTAAAAAGACGGAGATACCCCTAAAGTAGATGACACGTACATTTGGAGGCAACTTGCAAAAGGACTGTACACTTGGAGGCAACTTGCAAGGAAACTGTAGATGATGACGTCGCAGATATGAAAAGATCTTGATCCAAAATATCGTGACATATGTATCCATTTGAGGCCGTGTTACTAACATTTTAGTTGGTGATGTTAACATTTTAGGTACATATGATATTTCGGATTTGTATCGTTAACATTTTATTTAGGTCGTTAACATTTTATTTGGTGATATACTACTATATTAGAAACACATTAATTTGGACTGCATTAATGATTTATTGTGTTATAAAAATCAGTCCTTATGCAAAATAATGGTATATTCATTATATTAGTATTGATAATATTTGATATGGGTTCGTTAACAATTTAATTGGTGCTGCTAACATTTTAGATACATATCTTATTTTAGATTTGTATGCTAACAATTAATTTTGTATGACTAAAATATTTCTTTGCCTGCAAATTATAATGTTAGTTTCGGTAACCAAATATTTAGTAATTATTAACTAAATACAGATTATATTCTCACCAAATATTCAGTTGCTCAATCGACACCATCCCACCAACACTCTCCTGCAACGGACCAACAAGCTCGTTAAAGCTAACATCAAACACTGTTACGTTTTTCAATTGTTGATTGTTGCTCTGATCAAATTCGTTAAAGAGTCTGATTGAGGAATCAGGTCAGAAAAGAGCCGAAATCTGCAGCAGCAGCACAACGAGAATCTCACTGTTAATAGTTTGAACTTTAGCAGCGAAGGAAACTTAGACGACGACTTCTCGCTCGAAAGCCATAATCTTCAGTGGGCCCAGGGAAGAGCCGGTGAGGATCGAGTACAAGTCGTTGTTTCGGAGGAGCACATATGGCTTTTCATCAGAATATACGACAAATTCAACGGTCCAGATGCGTCGGGATATACACAGATGCTCCATCGTCATATTCCGAGCTCGATGTTGCCATAAACGAATGCCTCCAGCCAACCTTCAGCTCCGTTTTCGTAAAGACTAGCGATTACACCACCATCCAAACCAAAGAAACAACCCAGATCTGCCATAACAACTGAACGAAAATGAAATTAAAAGAAAGAGATGAGGATAGTAGAACAAGAAAAAAAAATAAGAGATTTTTTTTATCCGTCTGCAACTTTTAGGAATCCATGGAAAAGAGAGAAAAAACAGATGAAAGTTAAGAGATTTTTCTTTTGGAATATTTTTTTCGTTTCTGTACAGACATAGAGATAGGGGTACATTCGTCATATTGAAAATGTAAAATAGGACATGGTCATGCATTTTATTTCGAGTCGGTTTTGGGTCACCAGCCCCAATTCTTTCTAAATATATTATATATTTTAATTTATAAAAATATATATTATATGAAAACAAACCACTAAAATTTAGTTCAAATATTATACTATTTTAATTATAGTGTTATGAAACATATTTTTTTGTCAACTAGTATTATGAAATACATATACATTATAAATAAAATTTTAAGATGTTTTGGATCCATTCGCCTTAGAATTTTTTTATTGGACAATTAATACCTTAGAATTTTGTGTTACTTTTATTTAATTTTCTACTATTTTCTTTTTAATAATATAATAATTTATCAAAAAAAGTGTAAGCTAAATTTTGTGGCATGAGTTAGAGATATTATTAAATTCAAGAAGTGAAAATAAAAATAAATAGTTGACAAAATAAAAAAGGAAAACAATCAATTTACATTATAATTGCTAGCAAATTAGCTGTAGAAAATGTCTTTGATTTAATTTCTGGAATAAAATACTAAATCATTGGGACCCATACGAAAAAAGTAAAAAAAAAAACAAAGCTTATTTCATCGTGGGTCCACATGCTAGAGCAAAAATAAAAATGAAAACTAGTGATGACAGGGGGCATCGAACGACGGATCCAGAATACAGCGGGGGCACTAATGCATTTTGCTAAATCCACTGAACCATTACCGCATTATTGTACATGCTGAAACAACAAATATTTATATTTAACCGGGGGCACGTGACCCCGTACAGCGCATCCGCCCCTGGTTCAATCAATGAGCCTTTATAATCTAATCTATTAAAACAGGAAGGTTTGTCATGGTACATAAATGTTGTTCTCGGAATTTGCCCTTAATATTATTAGGATTTGTAACCTTCATTAAGGGTAATTAGGGAATATAACATTATCTCTACAATCCATGTTTCCAAACAAGACAATTATTAAACATGTAGCCAAACAACCAAAATCTAATGGGTCCCACTTTTCTAATTAATTAAAATCAAAACAACTTAATTGACAAATATAATGAATAATTTATACATCAACTATTATATATAAATTAAGATTCTCTAATTTATGATTTAATTCAAAATATATTTATAATATATTTTAATATCTTTTTATTTTGTTTCAAATATATATATATATACACATATTACGATTGATGTTTTTACGATTGTACTTTTTAGCAGATTTTTCCATCAAACTGAAAAATATTTAATTAATTAAACGGGTTGAAAAATTAATTAGCCAATCTCGATTATAAATTTTCTATAAAAAAATTCGCATATAGTAAATAATTTCAGCTGATATATTTTAAAATTAATAAAATATTAAAATGATTTCATACTTATATTATTCAAACATTTGAAACGTCAAATTATGCTTTATGTTTGAATGAAGTTTTTAACGGATAGTTCCATCAAATTTACAAATTATATATACGACTACAACATGTATTTTATAAAATAATATTTTAGATAAATAAAATAACAATTAAACATATACCACATAACTTTTACAATAGTTGTTTTCACATATATATATATTTTTCAAATTATGATCTTACGATACAACACAGATTAAAATATATAATGCGAAATCTTTATTTTAATCTCTTAATCCTTACGATATATCTCCTCCAAATAACACATAATTCATTTAAAAAAAAAACTAAATTGCTAACTCACTGTTTATAATGTTGGTTAAACAATTATAATCAAAATTAGATTACATAATTAAAAATCTAAATTACTATTAACAAAATGAATAAAAAGTAAAATTTGTAAAAAAAATTAAACCCGCACTTTCTAAGTGCGGGTCAAAATCTAGTAATGAATGAAAACGGTATAGTGTTTCCATTTGAGTGTGACTGATATAAATAAAACATTGAAAATGGTATGAGTTGTAATATAGGTGGATTTTTTAAGTTCAATCATTTTATATATTCCATGTATTCCCCTATTTAAATTTTACAAAAATGTAATTTGAAAAATGAATGCATTATTATTGGTCCAGAATTCAAACTGAAACCAGAGCTTGAGTTGCAGCATGGCCTCGTGGAGTGATATGCGGTCATAAATAAACAAGTCTTGACTTTTCTTTGTCGTTGACCAAATTGCTATTTTCCCTATGTGAAAATTGGAAAAAAATGCTCAGCTGTTTAATTCATTTGTCTCTTTTCTTTGTAATCTCGGTACAAAAAAATAACCTACAAGCCATAATCATTGACCAAATTCATATATATATATGTATCAAATTCTTATGTAAATAAGAGATATTGTGGAGATCCAAAACTAAACCCGTATTATTTATCAGGATTTATAAAAAAGGTTACCTATAATAATCAACCATTATGAAAACTGCCAACTAATGGAAATTTAAGTTACATTCTTAAAATAGTTTTTTTGTCAACAAAGTAGTTTTTGTTGTTGTTTTCTTTTACTTTTATAAAAATGGTAATTTATGTGTCAAATCAAAAATAATAAATATGTGGTTGGCGTAAGTTTGACGATGAGGGTGAATAAGTTATTTTTGGGATTCACAGTCAAAGTTTACATTTTAAAAATCAAACCTTTTTGTGCTGCCATACTCCAACCAAACAAATTTGTCAGTTGTATGCATTTATCTGTCGGCTCAATATGGGTACATTCATAACAAAAAGTTAAAGCTACTACTCCCTCTGTTTCATAAAGATGTATGTTTTAAGAAAAAAATTGTTTCACGAAGATACAAGTTTTTTTGTATTTTCAATGTAAAATTTTGAGTTGTTTACCTATTTTACCCATGCTAAATAAATGAGAATACACTTTTTAAGATAAAGTTGAAAACAATAATAATATTGTTGAGAGGTTAAATTTGTATTACAAATAATTTTTTAAAATGTGTGAAAATGATAAAACATGTATCTTTGTAAAACATAGGGAGTACTTGATTAATTTATAAAATTAATTCCATAAATTACTAAAATGTAGGAGTAGTATAAAATAAACTAAGGAAATTCGCAAGCGTTTTTTTCTTCCTAACCGCAAGTTCTGAGTTTCTTACGATACGATTTCAGCTGTTTGCAAGCAATAAATTTTGGTTTATTTGGTTTTTAGGTTTTTATGTAGTTTTATTTATATTTTTCTAACTATAAGTTCAGTCACCCTTTTATGATCTAGATTTTAAACATTTATAGAAGTGTATATTAATATTTCCTTTATAAGGCCTAAAAAAGAGAGAGATTTATACGTCCTCATTAGAGAGATTTATCATGACTCATCATCATAGGAATTTACCAAAAGAGAATCATGGTGCGTTGAGGTGGCAAGAACTTGATTTTAGGAGTCACCGGCGTGGAGATAGTACTCGATCATGGTATAATAATATTTCCTTTCTAATGGCTTTCCAATATCTTTATCACGTCTCTCCTCCGACTTGGCGGTTCGTCTGTTTCTCAGTGGCTTTACCGGAGACTTGAGATTGGTTCTGCTTTCGTTGGGTTCAACAAAATCAGTCTCTATGCGAGTCAGCAGCCAGCCAAGACTCTTTCTTATAGATGTCGTCCTTGTCATTTAATTATAACTCAGGATTTGGTTTGTTGTCAACCTCACGGTTCATATAATGAACGATGGCTTCTTTCAATCTTCATCTGAAGGGTGAAATGGAAACCCTATCTCTTCATCTTTATCACAGGAAAGGAAGTATAGACCGACAGTTATATGGCACAAGATAGTATGGAATGGAACTATGAATCAAAAGATATATCTTAACCAGCTGGCTTGTCACACACTCACACTCAATCATTGTCCGACTCGACATAGGCTTTTTCTGTTGTAAGCGGAGTACTATTTATGACTTGTGGCGATCGGCAAATGAATCGATTGCTCGACGCACCAACACTTGGTTCACCCTTTGGTGGAGTATTATTGAATTGGGCTTGTTTTTGGGGTTATTCAACTTCCACGGAAAGTGGGCTATTACTGGGTTACTTATGGGCTGGCACTGTGTGGGTTATATGCTAAATTGCTAACTATGATTTTCTGACTTAGGATGCCAAAAAAAAAAAAAAGATTTTCTGACTTAGGTAAAATACTAATTCCAATAACTAATACAAGGAAATAAATTCACTATACAAACTCTTTTAGGAATAATAAAATCCTCTCTGGTAAATAAAAGCACAATACTTGTGGAAGGAACCGTAGTTTAGTAGTAAAGCTTTTATATAAGCAAATTTTGGGTTTGAATATTAGAACGTGCAGTTTCTACCAGATTAATGAAAACAAATTTATAAGAAAATTTAAAAGCCATTGATTTCAGCTTTTTTTTAAAGCACAATACTCTTTACCTTACAAACAATATAATTTCTTTCTACAAATTAAAGTCACAAATAGTTGTCCTCCTACCATTATCCCAACACTAGTTTGCCCAGCTCTTATCAGTTACGTACGTTAGGTGAGTCACTCATACATATCTTCTTTTTACATATAAAAGAATAGTATAAATTTTAACTGGACTAATAAAATAATATATGTATCCTTTTTGAACTTCTCCATGTCTTTTTCATAGAAGTAAAAGAAGATTAAGACCATGTACAACCATGAAATCCTCTTGGGGTTCTTAAAAAAAAAAATTTAATTATTTTTTTATTTTTTTTTGGAAAGTAAAAAAAAAAAATTTTTAAAAAAAAAGAAGAAACGAATAGAATCATGACACGTGACATTAACAGTGCAAGAACCCAACCTTAAGAACCCTTTTCTTAAGAACCCAACCTTAAGAACCCTTGTTGTACATGCTCAATCTTCTCAAAACCCAACGTTTTTATTTTTATATAAGAAAACCCAAATACGTTTCAAGAAACGAAAAACGTTACGCAAACCGAATAATCAATCATGGGTTCGCCGGAAAGTAGAAAGATGAATGCGGTGAGGTCGGCGTTAGGCGATATGGTGATAACCTTTTTCTGGGTTATTCTCTCGGCAACATTTGGGATACAGACGGCGGCGATTGTTTCCGCAGCCGGGTTTCATGGCATCACTTGGGCGCCTCCGGTGATTTCAACGTTGGTTGTTTTCGTCTCTATATCGTTTTTTACGGTTATTGGAAACTTTCTCGGTGGCGCTAGCTTCAATCCTTGTGGTAACGCGGCGTTTTATACCGCCGGCGTTTCCGGAGATTCTCTGTTCACCTTGGCAATTAGATCACCGGCTCAGGTATGCATTTATTCTCGAACTAGCTTTTGTTGACACCGAATCAACTTTGTTGACATATTTTTCATAAGAGCATTCGCTTTTGTGTATTGTCTCTTCGAATTAGAATCTAATTAAAGTATGATCCTTACACATTATTATTTAATTTCCTTAATTACATTTGTTTATTGTTCGACCTATGTGTTAACTAAACTATTGAGAGAAGTAACGTAAAACATGTTGGTTGGTTTATGTGAAGTTTAAAACGTGTGTGTTTCCACGTGTAATGTATTTTGAAATATTTGGTAAAATTGTCGTTTTGTAAAATTGGTCTGAATGTACATGCAATGGATAAAGCTTTCTCTCTCTCGTTTTTCACTCTCATTTTTAGAGAGAGAAGGCGAATTCCGGTGTGTCGGTCGAACCTCCGGACACTTCTCTTTTCTTCCCTTTCCGTCCGTCGAGTTTTTTCTGATCTCCCCTCTTCTCGCCTTTCAATCTTTCAGAGGGGAAGATCTTTTTCTCGGGTTTTGTTGGGTTCGTCTCGTCGTCTCCGGTTGTTTATATCGGTGTAGTTTCGACCAATAAACTCCGGTGTCAATTAATGGCTGGCTGATCTTTTCCGCATGCGGATCTTCCCGGTGTCTCCGGTTGCTTGCGGCTCTACGCCGCTCTCGATCTCGCTCCTCCTTTTCCTTTCGCCGTGTCATCTCGTTCTCGGTTGGATCTGTCTTGCTTCCGGCCCTCCGTTTCACCAGGAATAATATCGTCTCTGTTCCGTCGCTTTAGAAGACAAGCATATGGCGGGCAATGATGGATTTCTTAACTCCATCTGCGAAGACGCCTCCTCGGGCTCGGTCGTCTCCGGTGGTGTTGCAGGTTCTGTGCTTCATGGTGGATGATCCACGGTGGCTTCTGGGAGTGATTGATCGGCAAATGGGTCTTTTGCCTGTAAAAAATCGGTCTGGAACGGCTTCCCGGCGATCTCCTCCTCGTTCGGTGAGTTGTCTTCCGGCGATGATGATCTGCTGACACGCGTCCATGCATGCCTCTTCTCTCGGTGCTGCCACGTCGCTTCTTATCCCTTCTCAAGTGGGCTTAGTTGGGCCTGTTAGTTTTGTTCTTTATTGGGCATTCGCCCGTTTGTATCTGTTTACGGCCTTGGCCTTAATCGAACTGGTTGATAAAAAAAAAAGTACATGCAATGGATATAGACATAGAAACGTTTGTATATTTTTGCTCAACTGGTACCCCGCTGGCATGTTTTGTTATTTTCTACATATATATTTCAATGTATTTTATATTATAATATATGTTTAGTTTGGTAATGGTAGAACCTATAAAAATTTGAGTTTTTTCCCACTAAAAATGTTTTGATTAATCTAGTGAAACAGTTAGATAATTTTACGTTTCTGAAAATCGATATTTGGCCTAGAACAACATAACGATTTTTCTGTTAGATGAGACCTATAAACTAGAACCACTTGGTTATATTTTTTTTTACAACGCTAGCTGCCAATCTTTTCTTATGACTTCCATTGATGCTATCTGCAACCCCTTGTAATACTGACTCGATAACAGGAGAACCAGTATTTGGTCTAATTACAACTCAAAAACCACATGTACAAAATATCATCTTTTTTTGTTGTTGTCCCTTTTTTGACATCAAAAATTCTATTTTATTAAAGATTTGGTGTTCGATTATTTTCAAAGGAGAGTCAGTCGGAAACCGATAAACTTACATAGGAAAATAAGAGACCATGTGCTCTAGCTTTCTTAGCAAGATTATCAGCACGGTATTAAACTTTCTACTAATATACTTAATACAAAAACTAGGAAATATAATCTTAAAAGCGTGGAAGTCTTCCAATTCTGACGAGAAGGAGAGCCACTCCATTGGATCCTCGAGCATACTAATGAGTTTCACACAATCTGAGAAAAAGAAAGTGCTAGTCAGCTGAAGTTTCTGAAGACACTGCATAGTCCAGAGGAGAGCGTCAAGCTCGTCATGAAGGGGAGAGAGACTTCTTCTGAATCTCTTAAAACCCAAGTGCATAATCTCAAGTTCTTGCTGGACGATCCACCCTTGTCTGCTTAAATATGATTCAACCCAAGAACCATCAATGAAGCATGAGAGACATACTCATGATAGGGTAATAGATGTAGAAGTCCTTGGCGGGGAAAATGTGAGGATATTCTCATCTTCCTCCGTATTAGTCTTCCTCTATGCTTCTTCTTCAAGTCTAGTTTTCTCTAGAGTCAATCTAGAATCTTCATTAAAATTCTCAAATACTTTCCTCTTCCAAATAAACCACATAAGCCATGGAAAGAAGCTTATGGGATCCTTAGAATCCATCATTTCTTTCGCTCTCCAAAAAAGGAAGTTCAAATTATAAAGTGCAGATGGAATGGGCGAAAGTGCCCATGTTTGACGAGGTGGGGGGGGGGCATTCAAAGATAGCATGGTTAATAGCAATGTTGCACCAGAACGGATACGAGGACGGAAAGCAGGGACATGAACGGGTACAGAAAACGGCAAAGCTCAAAATTTATAAAAGCGGGAACGACATGAATACGGAAGTATATTATAAGGGATTCAGCATTAGAGATGAGAAAGAAGACATCGAAGAGCTGGAGAATGGTAATTATGAAGAATGGACCTTGAATAAGTAGAGAAACTTGGCTTGAGATTGAACGTTAAACATATCTATATGATAATCAAGCTTCGTCAGAGGAGAATACATGATAAAAATATCTATATACTTCGGAGGAGAATACGTGAAACAAATCTCCAGGCTGCAGGTGACCAAACAGATCAGATGAGAGGAGAATTACAGTTGAAGAGACGTACATATATAACTTAGATTTTAGTTTTGTTTCCTTTTATTATTTTTTATTGATAGAAATTATAATAGAAATGCTGAGAGTCTTAGGTCTAAACGTATCGGAAAGGTTTCCTATATCGAACCAAACAGTCCCCGTCCCCGAAACGGTTCCAAAGCGGGAGACGGCGGTGGATTGCCGTACCCAAGTGTAATCTCTGCCAATATGACGATATGCGAAAGAGTCACAAGTCGGTAATTTTGTTGTTGTCTTTTTGTTCTTGATTTTAGTTCTTCACATGCACCATTTTTCTCAACATACTTAACTAAGTCATCAAAATCATTTTAAAAGGAAGAAATTAAAATTATGTGATCTCAGGCAGTTGGTGCAGCAGGAGGTGCAATAGCCATCATGGAGATGATACCAGAAAAATATAAAACTATGATTGGAGGACGCCCTTCAGTGTTCAAAATTGATGCACACATTGGAGCTATTTCAGAAGTGATTCTAAGTTTTAGTGTTACATTTTTGGTTTTGCTAATTATTCTAAGAGGTCCTCGGAGACTGCTCGCTAAAACATTTTTGCTCGCTATAGCTACCGTCTCAGTGTTTATCGTAGGATCTAAATTCACTAGACCATTCATGAATCCTGCCATTGTAAGTCCATTAATTATCGATCCTAAATAATTTTTCATATTTTCTTAACATTTACAAATTATGAATCTTGATAATCTTGACTTATGGTATATATGTATTGCGATGCAGGCATTCGGGTGGGCTTATTTATACAAGTCTCACAACACATGGGATCATTTTTATGTGTATTGGATCAGCTCTTTCACCGGAGCTATATTATCTGCAATGCTCTTCCGGATTCTATTTCCGCCGCCACTTCCGGTCCAGGAAAAACATAAGAAAGCTTGAGTAAATATGAAAAATATATGTCAAGTTTCATGAGTTATCCTCTTTATTGTATGTTTTATAGTTGTAGTCGCATAGATCTCTTTGTCGTCATTTGTAACTTGTATTCTAAGGTCCTTTTTCTTCTAAATGGATTCGTACAGACGTGAGAATTCTCTGGTTTGTGTGTCAATCTATTCACTCTCGTCCGGTTTACTATATTTAATATATTTTTTAACTCACCCGGTAAAAATTTCAATTTTAACGATCTCGCAGAGCTGATTGTGGGGAGTTACTGACTATCTCTCCCGCAACTGTAAAAGCCAATAATAACGTCTTTTGTTTGTTTCTGTCGCTTAAATACAAATACAGATCTGGAAAGCAGCAACAAGTTGAAATCGAAGCGAAGCTATTAGATCAAATCGGCGATACTAGCCCCGCTCTCTTGAACACCCCATCGTTCGATCTGGAGCCGTCACAGGATCCGCCGCAGACCACGGCGTCCTCTGGCACCGGCAACGGCAACGGTAAGATACGCTACCGTTCGCCTTCCTCCACTGAGCTCCTGGAGTCCGGAACTGTCACCGTTTCCTCCTCCGGTCACCATTCTCTTCCTACCTCCGAATCTCATCAGGGACTCCTCTCTGTTGACGGAGGGAAGATGACAGCTAAGCGTGGGATTGGACGGCACGAGTCTCTTGCCGACAAGATCCAACGCCACCGTGGTCTTGTGCTCGTGATTTCGGTTCCTATTGTGCTGATCGCTCTTGTTCTTCTGCTAATGCCTGGGAGATCGACATCCGACGCGGTCGTTGAAGAGTATACGGTGCTTAACCGCAAGGGAGGCCCGAATTCAAGGGCTCCGAAGAACTATGCCGTGATTTTTGATGCTGGAAGCTCTGGAAGTCGTGTACATGTTTACTGTTTTGATCGGAATTTGGATCTTATTCCTCTTGGGAATGAACTGGAGCTCTTCCTACAGGTTCCGTTTTTCTTTTCCTCCATCTATAATCGATGCTTAACAATTGGAGATTGTCCACGAATGTGTGACTTCAGAACTTCCATTTACCTGCAGTGCTTGATAGATCTCGTGTCACTAGCTTGATTCAATTTCTTATGCTGGTTCGTGGTATAAGTTGATATGATTGTTAGTGTGTGGTCAATTTCACTCGAATGCGATCTCCCTGATCCAGAAATCTTCAAAACTGAAATTATGTGAATTTTACTTTGCTAGTTTCTAGATTTGTTAATCGCAATATCTCACCCTGACGCAAAGCTCAACATGATAAACGCCAAGCGTATAACTTTGCACTCAATGTATATATCTGGCATGAACTGTGTGTTCCTTGAATCCTAACAGGAAGCTTGAACACGCCTAACTAGCATCACATTCCTTGTTACATTGTATTTTCAGTAGCTTGAACTTTTTGTTTATGCTTCACTTTAGTGGTGCTTGTTGGAACGTTGCCTCTAAACTATTGACTGATTTGTTCAGCTAAAACCAGGCTTGAGCGCATATCCTACTGATCCCCGACAAGCAGCAAACTCTTTGGTGTCTCTTCTTGACAAAGCAGAATCTTCTGTTCCCCGCGAGTTGCGACCTAAGACACCTGTCAGAGTTGGGGTATGGAAACGAGTAGCTATCATATTGTCGTTCTTTTTTTGTGAATCATCTGAAATGTTTTTTTTTTCTTCATTATATCCTGGTAGGCAACTGCAGGTTTGAGGACGCTAGGTCATGAAGCATCTGAGAACATCTTGAAAGCGGTAATTTTATTTCCATATATTCTTCATGCACATTCGCCTGCTTACTTAGCTCTTATACGGTACCTTAATTTTGTTTATTAAGGTTAAGGAGCTCTTGAGAGATAGAAGCATGCTGAAAACCGAGGCAAATGCTGTTACTGTGCTGGATGGTACCCAGGAAGGTTCTTATCAGTGGGTAAGTTCCCCACATTTGTTCGTGTTCTACAGGAAGTCATGTTTCTGTATTTCTTATGTGTCTGCTTCTAGACCTTTAATCTTATCGTCCCCATTCTGAAGACTGGTATCCTTTCTAGTTTCTTAATTATTCAATAAGTTTTCTATTTTAACTATGGCAACTGTAGTAGTTTGAAGTCTATTATGTAAGTATTAAAGTTTTGTCTTAATTGGCTTCGACTCTGCAGGTGACAATTAACTACTTGTTGAGGAACTTGGGAAAACCATTCTCAGATACTGTTGGAGTGGTTGATCTTGGAGGAGGTTCTGTTCAAATGGCATATGCTATATCCGAGGAAGATGCTGCAAGTGCACCAAAACCATTAGAAGGAGAAGATGCATATGTCAGAGAAATGTATCTGAAGGGACGGAAGTATTTCCTCTATGTTCACAGGTTGGTCAGCTGTTATGGTTTCCTTGATTTCATGTTTCTTCAAATTTCTTCTTCCTTTCATGCCAGTCAGTTTATATTGTGAGATGCTATTTGCCTCTTCTTGCTTGTAGTTACCTACATTACGGATTACTGGCTGCCCGAGCAGAGATTTTGAAAGTTTCTGAAGATTCCAACAACCCCTGCATCGTGACAGGCTATGATGGTGAGAGAATATTGTTTCATCATGAAAGCTTTTTCTTTCCAACTAGACTTCTTAGCCTTTATCCTCACCGTATGGCACATGTTTTCATTATTGCCATTTAGAAACTCTCTCGTCTGTCTGGATATGCAATTGCTTTTAGCAGATTGGATCCATAATTTTTTTTATTTCGTCGTTTGACATATTTTATTGGCTGTAGGTACTTACAAGTATGGAGGAGAAGAGTTTAAAGCCGCTGCTTTGCAATCTGGCGCGAGTCTTGATGAGTGCCGGAGGTTAACGATCAACGCACTAAAAGTGAATGATACACTGTGTACACACATGAAATGCACATTTGGTGGAGTATGGAATGGTGGTCGAGGTGGTGGCCAAAAGAATATGTTCGTTGCTTCTTTTTTCTTCGATCGTGCTGCTGAGGTAAACCAACAGAAAACACCTTTAGTTTTCTTTAAAACATGTTAACACACAAGCTGTTTGTTTCTTTGTTAAACTCGGGACAATGGGTTTGTTTATGTGGCGCAGGCTGGATTCGTTGACCCGAAGCAACCAGTTGCTACAGTTCGTCCAATGGACTTTGAGAAAGCAGCAAAGAAAGCTTGTAGTATGAAAATGGAAGAGGGAAAATCCAAGTTCCCACGTGTGGAGGATGATAATTTGCCTTACTTGTGCATGGATCTCGTTTACCAATTCACTCTCCTCATCGATGGATTCGGTAAGTATCTCACCTTTTTTCCTTTCCATCCGTCACGGTAGTGCACAACTTAACTCGAGGATGATTGTCTTTTTAATCATTTGTCTACTTTATTTTGTTGGGCATAAAATAAATTAAGGATTGGAGCCATCACAGACAATAACATTAGTGAAAAAGGTGAAATACGGAGAGCACGCCGTGGAAGCTGCGTGGCCATTAGGCAGCGCCATAGAGGCCGTATCCTCACCGTGACGACGGCCATTTTCGGAATTACACAGAACATCATTCTTTTGATTTCCTCCCAAACATTTTTTTCTTTCTCTACCTCAATTTATATCATCCTTAAAGCAGAAGTACTCATCACTTTTATTTTATATTAAGAATCGTATTTAGAGAAATGGTTTTTGTCACTTATATATATATATATATATATATATATATACCTTCTCCAGATCTTTGATATTATTATTTGTTTTCTTTTTTGTAAAGTGGAGTAACCAAATTGTCACGGTTTGTTATATTTTTATTCAAAGGTTTGCAACATCTTTCTCACATTTTTTCTTTTCCGTATTTTATAATTGCAACCTTTTTTAGTCTAGCAGGCTCGTCAGACTATTTGTTATACATATATATGACTCTTGAAACTCAAATGAATATTTTTTTTTTTTGAGTGAGAGACCATTAACCATTTTATTGTTTCGATACAATGATGATTATTGTTTGATTAAGGATATGAAAACAAATTTCTTACAATGGCGTATGTAATAGATTTGTATCAGATATTTTTTTCAGACTGGCCAAATTAAGTATTTTAAGGAAAAACTAGATTTTGACCCGCGCTAAATAAGCGCGGGTTTATGTTTTTATTTTAATATATATATTTTTTAATCTTAAATCTATATTTTTATAAATTAAGTTCGTTAACTATTTCGTCTAATCCATATTAAGTGAAAATAATGTGATATTGTGCTCAATGTGAGAAAAAATTAATAAATTTTGTTTTTGTTTTGATATTGGTAACTTATATTTTAATAGTTGTAGTTTATATGTAAAACTGAAAAGATATTTTACTTGACATTTTTATTTAGGTTAATTATAACTTAGACATGTTTGAAATTGGCTAATCTGTTTTTTCAACATGTGTTGTAATGATATATAATTTGAAAATTTGATGGAACAACCCGTTAAAAACTCATTTAAACATGAGCCATAATTTGACGCATCTTATATTTGAATAATATAAATACTGAATAATTTTAATATTTTTATTAAATTAAAATATATCAACTGGAACTATTTTACTCGTGCGGAGTTTATAAATCAAAATTAGTTAATTTATTTTTCAACTCATTCTTATAATAGTTTAAATATTTTGCAATTTGATGTAACAACCCGCTAAAAATGAAACCGAAAAAATATTGTTCTTACGAAATAAATAAATTTAAACTATTTATGAAATTTTGTTATAATATATAAATAAATAGTTATACTTGAAACAAAATATAAAAAGACATTAAAATATAATATAAATATATTTTGAATATAATCATAATTAAATAATATTTTCTTACATATACAAAGTAGTTGATGTTTAAATTATTTAGTTATATTTATCAATTGATTTAATATTTTTATGATAACTTGTTTGGATACGTGTTTAGTAATTGTTTTGTTTGGAAACATGAATAGTAGAGAAAATGTTATATTCCCTAATTACCCTTAATGAATATTAAAAATACTTTAAAATTTTCAATGGCATCTTTTATAAATAACACATCAACTAAAGGTTAGAATAAAAAACACTATATTTTTTAATAGAATAGATACCAAAACTTAGACCATCTCCAATGTATCACTCTATTTTTCACTGTAAAATGGAGTAACTCCAAAATCGAGTAATGTTTTACTCCAATGTATCACTCCATTTTTTACTCCATAAATAGAATATTCTTTATAGATTCTTTTCTATTTTGTTTTTAGTACATTGTAGTTATAAAAATTTACAATTTGACCATATTTATTTTATTTTTTCATAGTTTTTTATAAATTAATTTTACTTTACAATTATTTTATAAACAAGACAATAGTATTAAAATAATAAATTTTTATTTCATAATGTTTAAAAAATAGTTATAATTGTTACTAAAATATATAAACATATATATTTACATAATATAATTATTATATTCATAATAGTTAAAAATCAAAAAATTTAATATTCAAAAGGACTAGTTTGTAAATAAAAAATTTGCACTCCAAAATTGAGTGAAAAATGGAGTTACTCCAAATATGGAGTAATCTCACTCATTACTCCATTTTACAGTGGGAAATGGAGTAGGGTTGGAGAGGATTTTACTCCAAATCCCATTTTGGAGTGGGAAATGGAGTAGGGTCGGAGATGCCCTTACATAGAAAATATAAATAAACTGAAGTGTTTAATTTTGTCATTGTAGTGTTTAGTTAATACACGTGGAGACTGAAGTCCAATTATTGTCTGTCGCTGGTGTCCCTCGAAAGATAGGCAATTACTTGCACACAACAAATGGTGAATCATCATTTTATTTAGCCCCTGTTTATTTTAAAAAGTATTATTGAATAAATATTACCAAAATTTAGTAGAAACTTTTTCTTTTTGGTTTTTTGTTCCGAAGTATATCTATATAGAAAAAGTTTCCTCGACATTTTTAATACTTTTGACATTTTTGACAATTTTTATAAATAAAACGACAAAAAGCATATAAACATCTTTATTAAGAGAAATTGAAATCTACTTAGGGAGAGATATTCCCTATCTAATCTATTAAAACAGGAAGGTTTGCCATGGTACATATATGTTGTTCCCGGAATTTATCTTTGATATTATTAGGATTTGTAACCTTCATTAAGGGTAATTAGAGAATATAACATTATCTCTACAATCCATGTTTCCAAACAAGACAATTATTAAACATGTAGCCAAACAACCAAAATCTAATGGGTCTCACTTTTCTAATTAATTAAAATCAAAACAAATTAATTGATAAATATAATGAATAATTTATACATCAACTATTATATATAAATTAAGATTCTCTAATTTATGATTTAATTCAAAATATATTTATAATATATTTTAATATCTTTTTATTTTGTTTCAAATATATATATATATATATATATATATATATATATATACACATATTACGATTGATGTTTTTACGATTGTACTTTTTAGCAGGTTTTTCCATCAAACTGAAAAATATTTAATTAATTAAACGGGTTGAAAAATTAATTAGCCAATCTCGATTATAAATTTTCTATAAAAAAATTCGCATATAGTAAATAATTTCAGCTGATATATTTTAAAATTAATAAAATATTAAAATGATTTCATACTTATATTATTCAAACATTTGAAGCGTCAAATTATGCTTTATGTTTGAATGAAGTTTTTAACGGATAGTTCTATCAAATTTGCAAATTATATATACGACTACAACATGTATTTTATAAAATAATATTTTAGATAAATAAAATAACAATTAAACATATACCACATAACTTTTACAATAGTTGTTTTCACATATATATATTTTTTCCAAATTATGATCTTACGATACAACACAGATTAAAATATATAATGCGAAATCCTTATTTTAATCTCTTAATCCTTACGATATATCTCCTCCAAATAACACATAATTCATTTAAAAAAAAACTAAATTGCTAACTCACTGTTTATAATGTTGGTTAAATAATTATAATCAAAATTAGATTACATAATTAAAAATCTAAATTACTATTAACAAAATGAATAAAAAGTAAAATTTGTAAAGAAAATAAAACCCGCACTTTCTAAGTACGGGTCAAAATCTAGTTATCACTTAAATCACTATCACTAGTTAAGTGCCAAATCTCATGTGGCTAGAGAGGGCGGGGAATAAAATAGTTAAATGGAACATTTATCTTGTATCTATGAATTTGCCCACTTATAAAGTGAACCAAGATTTTTTTGAATGAATTTAACAGTTATTCAAAAAAAAAATGGAACATTTATCGTTTCCTGACAAAACTCTTAAGCAATTTTTTTCCCTGAATATAGTCGAAATTCCAAACTTTACACAAGTTCAAAATCAGCTTTAAATATATTGATTTGAAGAATACATTTCTGTATCAACGGAAGTTACACAAACTCTAACCTTTGTAATATTACTAAGTACCACTTTTTTTTTTGAACCGAGTACCACACATATAATAATTCTTAAAGCAAATTTATATGTCCTTATATATAGCCCATTAAAACAAATGAATTGTTGCTTCACAGAGACGTATTAAAGTTTTAAAACAAACAGAGGCATATTTTTATTGTTTAATCTAAGGTATTCCGAATGAAGAGTCCAGACTAATTTCTAAAGGAAAGTGCAGCTCACAGATACACTTTCACTCCATGTTTGTAAATGGACCCTAAAACATGAATACATATCTGAGATGAATCGAATCTAAAATATGTTGTATCATAAACTTGTACCTTACCACTCGACCATCTTATCCGATAATAGAGGCATATTTGATTCATCATCGAGTTCAACGTTTAAAAAAAAATGGTATAAAATTACAATAGCCGAAGTTCAACGTTTTATACATAAGAAAATCGTGTTATGACTGACTTAGAGAACCATAAATAGAAAATTTACAAATTGTTTTGCTATTTTCCCCTCTTTTTCTTTTGGCATTATTTTTTCCCCTTCATTTGAATCATATATAGAATGAACTAATTATTATGGTATGATGTTCAAATATTAGTAATTGGTTAAATTATTTGAAACTGTTTTTTTTGTTTTTATTTTGGATTTAAAAAGACATGTGTGATCAATTTCTAGGAAAAAGGGGGCATAACTTCAAGCTTCATGATGAAGGTAAGCTTCATTTTTCAGTGAATTATTGGAGAATCATTTGAATTTTAACAAATAGAGAATAAAGCAAACCCAATAATAGTAATTTGTCCATAAAAATGCGGACACATGACACATTTATTTCAAAGGAGAATCGTATGGGTTACTTTCGATGAATCGAAAACTTTCTTTCTCCCAGTAATTAGATTATGGAGACCAATAACATTTCCAGTTAAACTATATTAATGAAGAATTTGTTTTGTTATTATAAAGTAATTAACTGGAACAATTGATCTTCTTCTTTTTTTGGGTACAATTGATCTTAGGTGTAAAATAAGCGATGCAATATATATAATTATTTTCTTGAAATCGATATATAAGTTGATTATTGGAGTTTTATTCGAAATAGAACAAAATGAGTTTGAACCTAAGAAAAATAGAAAGAGTTATCTAATAAAAGAGAAGTTCGGAGAACACGCATGAATAAGTGACATGCTTTGATTGGTGAGCTAAATTATTTTCCGGATGTGACACTTACTTATGACCCATGCATTATGCTAAATATAATTGAACTGTGGAAATATGATCCACTAATGTTTACTTATTTTGTTTAACATACATATATCATTCTATATGAACACAACACACATGGATTTATATCATTTGTTGTGACAAGATTTGATTTCCAATGCAGCGATGCTTACTGCTTTTAGATTTTATACGTTTATCCACATATTTGTGTGTGTGTGTGTGTGACGTTCAGAAAATACATATCTTTAGTTGTCTTGTAATGGGGGAGCAATTACATCGAAGATTGAATAAGTCGTTTTCTAATTTACGTTGATTTTGAAACTAATTTTAGTCGTAAAACTTGGATTAACTAATAAATAAAACGACAAAATCGAAAATTACAGGTATATGAATATTAAATATTAATACAATTAAGTTTTCTGTGTAAACTATTTTATTTAGGTCACAGCTTTTTTAACGCGTTTACTTGATTTTATATCTTACATATATACATAATAATATACTTAAAACATATATACAGCTTTTTCGATAAATATTTTTTGATATATTGTTTTGAAAACTTGTTTTTTCTTTAAAATTAATGAAAAGATATATATTTTAACTTAAAATTCCAAATACAGATAATAGTTTTACTGATGGTTATGACATTTTTCTTTCTTTTTGAGGTGCTAATTTAATGGCCAATAAACAAGAAAAGAAAAAAAAATTAGGAGAGAGGCTTTTATCCCTTTTTTAGGTATAAGGATCTTCAAGGCATAATCTTATGGTATTGTTTGCACGTATAAACGCATAGTTTAATCAACTATATATGTATCAACGTGTTTATGATATAATGTATACACGTAAATGTATACTTCTCCAAAGAATATTACTAGTCATTTTTTATCCACCACTAATAGATACGATGCGTATGCAATCATTTTGGATAATATTTTCGACTTGTGTTTGAGTTGTAGCTTAATCAACACATGCAAGGTGATATATACATCTCGAACCAGTTCAATAGTTTCAAATTTACGAAAATAAAGAGTTTTGTGATGTACTTGTATTTCATGGCATATTAGGATATTTATTAGCTTTTGTTTTGGTTTTTCTAGGCTTCATTTAGCTTCTTTTTACTTGTTTATCGGTTTGTTTAGAGTTTAGGATCATTCTAGGTTAGGTTGTTTCATTTGGAGTGTTTCCTTGGTGTTTTGCAGGAGATCTGGAGTGCATGGAGCTAAGGTGAACGTTGGAAGAAGAGTCTAGAGCTCAAAGAACCAAGGAGAAGCAGCATGGAGCAATATCGGTCTCAATATCGGCCAGGAGGGCCGATACGAACCTTCGCCAAATCCCTCAGAGTCCATATCGGCTAGCATATCGGCCATACAGGCCGATACAGAAATTCACAATTTAATCCGAGAGTTCGTACCGGCTTCCATATCGGCCAGGCGGGCCGATACGAGCCCTCGACAAGAAACATATCGGCCAGCGTATCGGCCTAACAGGCCGATACAGTATTCGTATCGGGCAGCGTATCAGGCCGATACAGTTTCATGTGAAGACCATTTCCAGACAGCTTTATTTACGAAAATGCCACTGCGTGGCTCCCAACTATAAATACTCATTTTGTGGGATTAAAAACCCTAAGCTACCTAAGCCTTAGTTTTGTTTTAGGATTTGAATCTTGTAATCTTTGATTTGGAGTTTAATTTAAGTACTTCTTTATATCTTCTTAATTTTTTCTCTTAATCTCTCTTTAATCTTGTTATCTCATACTATCTTTATGGGTTTTGTGGGAACAATGAAGATTAGAGAGTAGAGTTTTTTGGGTTTTATGGATGAGGTTGATTTAGGAGGTTTAAGTCATGATTAGTGATGCTTATGACTTATTTATGAATGATCCTTCTCTAATTAGTTGTGCTCTATGCTAGGTTGCAAGGAATTGTTGAATCTAGATGCTAGGCTTTTTCATGCCCGAAAGGTGTTCGATGAAATGCTTGAATGAACTTTTTAGAGGATTTTCATATCTTAGCCTAAGAGATTAGTTGTCTAAGGTGATTATTGGTAATGAGAACTTGAAATTAATGCTTGCTTGATTCTTAATCACAAATGATAATTTGATCTTGATTAGGGATTAGTCAAAGGGATTAGTGCCAAGAGATTGGATTAGTCTAATGATTAATGTTCTTAGCCTAAGGATTAGCTTTGGTAAAAGGTGTTTGATGGATATTGATATGTTAGATTTTTGTGTGTTTCTAGACATGTTTTATTGTGCTAATTAGTTTTAGAAAAGCATTTAGACACCATAATTGTTGGTTTAGCTTTAGGATAGTGCATTTAGGCATCATTAGGTTGCATATGTGTGGTTTTATCTTTTTTGTAGGTGGTGGACTACTTTAGGAGACATCAAGATGGAAAGGAAGGTGGTAGGGAGCAAAGGGAAGTGGAAATACAGCTAAGGAGCCCGAAGGACAGCCGCAGCGACATGCACAGCGGCATGCTTATGTCGCTGTGGAGGAGCCCCGAGACGTGATTTTTGACAGCGACATGCACAGCGGCTTGCACCATGCCGCTGTGGTCCTGAGGAGCTGGCAGCGACATAGTGCAGCGGCATCCCTATGCCGCTGCAGGAGGACCCCCGAGGCGAACATTTCAGCAGCGACATCCACAGCGGCTTGCACCATGCCGCTGTGGATCCAAAGAAGCTCACAGCGACATCAACCAGCGACGGCTCTATGTCGCTGTGAGGGTGCCATCCCGACCCAGACCTACTTTTTCTCCACTTTCTCTCTTTTTCTTTTAGCTTTTGGACCTTCCACATGATGGATGTCGACCACTACTCCTTGATTTCGTGTATTTAATGCCTCTTAAGTGTGTGGAGAGAGCATATCACATTTTGTAAACAATTCTCTCAAAAGATTTCAATCTCTTTTATGCAATTCTAGTTCTTGAGTTCTTCTTCTTGTTCATCTTATTTTCTTGTTGAATCATGTTTTGTTTAATGTTTGCTATGGCTAGAGAGTAGTTTTCTTTAAGTTTCTGGGTTGAGGAAAGGTAAGGGTGATTCAAAACATGGTTTAGGTTGCTTAGAACTTGGGAGTTTGATTTCTTACTTGCTAGAAGTTCTTAATGCTAGGATTGAAGTAGCTAATCAATTCCTTGATTCTAAATGTTGCTAGCACCGAGAGGTGTAGTTTATGTTTGAATCTCTGTCAAGTGCTTTACATTCTTAGCCAACGAGAGTTGATGTTTAAGGTGTTAGGTGGTAAATAGAACTTGGTATTAATGCATATCTATCTTGAAATTGCCAACGAGAGTTGATGTTAATGCTTGATAGGTGTAGGGCTATTATCATGAGAGTGGAGTAGCTAGATATGTTGTTCTTGGCCTAAGAAATCACCCATAGTTGCTTAATGTTTCTAAACAATTAATTGATCACCCGAACCGAAACTCAACCCAAGGAGCTTATCCTTTAATCAATCGTTTTCAAACACTTGTTGCTCTGTTTTATATTCTGTTCTAGCTCTGTTTTTAATCTAATAATTGTTATTTTATCAAGTTAAATATGTTTGGAATTTGTCACTATTGTTAGAAATAAACTCACAAACTCATTTTGATTGCACTTAGACTAATAAAACATCTGTATTCTTAGTGCGTTTGATCACCCGAGTGGATTGACACCTCGAAAATTACATCGACTAGGTTGTAAACTTGCAACTGAAGTAGTAAAGAGGAACTAGAAACTTGCTTATCAAGTTTGGCGCCGTTGCCATCTTGGGTGTTTAATTGAACCATTGAGATTTGGTGTTTAATTGGGACTAAGTCATTTTATTTCTGTTTTACTAATCTTCTTCTCTTGGGTTTTACAGGTGAATGAACTTGAGGAGCAGGGGACCAACAAACCTTGTGCCAAGAGTCGAAAACATCAAAGCATTGGAAAGAGAGATTTCAAGAAAAAAGAAAGCAGAAAAAGGTTGACAGAAGAACAAGTAGATATGGCTGACCAGGAACAACAACAACAAGGAGATGGAATGAACAACGAAGGAAGAAGACCCCAACATCCACCAAGAGTAACTAGAGCCATTGGATATTATGACGAACCAAACATCAACGACTACAATTCTGGAATCACTCCACCAGGGTTCGACAACAATAACTACGAAATTAAAGCCAGCATCATCAACATGGTTGAAAGAAACAAATTCCATGGCCTACCTATGGAGGATCCACTAGACCACCTTCACAACTTCGACAGAGCTTGTAGAACAGTCCGCATCAATGGAATTTCTGAAGATGCAATGAAGCTCATACTGTTTCCATTCTCACTTGGAGACAAAGCCCACGAATGGGAGAAGAACCTTCCACAAGACTCAATCACTTCTTGGGATGAATGCAAAAGACTCTTCCTGTCCAAGTTCTTCTCAAAATCAAGAACAGCAAAGTTGAGGAACGAGATTTCCAGCTTCAAACAAAAAACAACAGAAAACTTTGGAGAAACTTGGGAGAGATTCAAGAGCTACACCAACCAATGCCCTCACCACGGTTTCACCAAAGAAAGTCTTCTCAGCACATTATACAGAGGCATACTCCCAAAGTACAGGGTGATGCTAAACACTGCTAGCAACTGCAATTTCCTGCAAAAAGATGAAAGAGAAGCCATGCAACTGGTTGAGAACTTGGCCACCAGTGACACCAACTATGGGGAGGATTATGACAGGACCTACAGAGAAGGAGGAGACAGAGATGATTCAAGGAGAGAGATCAAAGCACTCAATGAAAAATTGGATAAGTTGCTTAAAGCAAACAAAAGGGAAGTAAACTCTGTGGGAGAATTTGATCAACACCAAGGATACATAGAAGATGATACTGATATGTGTTTTGATGGACAGGTTGAGATGAATTATATTGGAGGACAAGGCTACAACAAAGGATTCAACCAGAACTACAGGAATCACCCAAACTTCTCATACCGAAGTAACAATGTGGAGAACCCACAGGATCAGACTTACCCTCCATTCAAGCAACAAAGCCAAACCACACTTCAAGGAAACTTTCAAACAAAACCGGCATTCAACAACAATGGGAATTTCCAGCAAAGGCAACCTTACAACAACCAAGGCAACTTCCAACCAAGACAACAGTACAACAACCAAGGAAACTATCAAGGCAACCAGCATTTTCAAGGACAAGGAAGTTCAAACAACTACCAAAGGGCAGATGAACAAACACAAATGCTCAAGCAGTTTATGGAGAGCACCAACAAAGCAATCATAGAAATGAAAACTCAAGTTGAGAGCCTAGCATCAGAAGTTGGAACCATCAAGCAATCCATCAAACCAGGACCTTCAACAAACAGACCACCAGGTTTCCTCCCTGGAAAACCTGAGCCAAACCCAAAGGAGTATATCAATGCCATAACACTAAGAAGTGGAAGAGAGTTACCATCAAGAGAAGTCATTGAGGACAATGAGAATCAAGCTGGGGGGATGGATTTTGAAGTTGAAGGAGATAAGGAAACCATTGGGAATGAGAGGCATGATACAGAAGAAATCAAAGACATCAAAGGGAAAGGCAAAATGTATGAAGAGACAAAGGAGAAAGCAAAAACCGGTTCAGCCTCTACATCCAAGGAGAAAGTTTTTGTGCCACCAGCCTATGAACCCAAACTTCCATTCCCTGGGAGGTTTAAGAAGCAGCTCTTGGAGAAGTATAGAGCACTCTTTGACGAGCAAATGGAGAAGATTCAGCTCACCATGCCATTGATAGACGCATTCATGCTTGTGCCCCAATACAGCAAATTCCTCAAAGATGCAGTCAAGGAAAGAACAAAAGAGATGGAAGGCATGGTTGTCCTAACCCACGAGTGTAGTGCTATCATCCAGAGAAAAACCAGTCCAAGGAAGCTAGAAGATCCAGGAAGCTTCACTCTACCATGTGCTTTGGGACCACTCTCCTTTGAGAGATGTTTATGTGATCTTGGAGCAAGTGTGAGCTTGATGCCACTCTCAGTAGCAAAGAGCCTTGGTTTCACTCGCTACAAGGAATGTAGAATCTCACTTGTGTTGGCTGATAGGTCAGTGAGACTTCCGGTTGGCATGCTTGAAGATATTCCGGTCATGGTTGGAAATTTCGAAATACCGACAGATTTTGTGGTTCTAGAGATGGATGAAGAACCAAAGGACCCCTTGATTTTTGGAAGACCTTTCTTGGCTACTGCTGGAGCCATCATTGATGTGAAGAAAGGGAAGATTGACTTGCACTTGGAAAAGAACCACATCCTGAAATTTGACATCAATGAAGTCATGAAGAAACCAACAATTCAAGGGCAAGCTTTTTGGATTGAGACATTGGATGCTCTAGCTGACGAGTACTTGGAAGAGCTTGCTATGGAGGACGCCCTAGAGACAGTATTAACCACCAAGGACAACATGACTAAGCAGGTAGACAGGGAAGTACAAGAATACACTAAATTTCTTGACTCTCGCAGGGTGATGGAAGAAGACAACCAGTTTCTGGAGCTACCTAAAGAAGTCCACAGCATCAAATCCATGGAAAGGAAAGAAGCAGCCAAACCAGCTAGCAATGGTGAGTCTAGCTTGGACAGTGACTGGTGTGAGCTGAAGGCACCTAAGGTAGAACTCAAACAACTTCCGGATGGGCTAAGGTACGCTTTCTTGGGACCAAACTCATCATACCCTGTCATTGTAAGTGAAAACCTTGATGAAAATGAATTGAACTTACTCCTAATTGAACTGAGAAAATATAGGAGAGCAATAGGTTATTCACTTGATGATATAAAAGGATTGTCACCCACTCTTTGCACCCATAGAATTCACTTGGAAGATGAAACAATAACTTCTATTGAGCACCAAAGGAGATTGAATCCTAATTTGAAAGAAGTTGTTAAAAAAGAAATTCTGAAACTATTGAATGCAGGGATTATCTTTCCTATTTCAGATAGCACTTGGGTCTCACCTGTTCATGTAGTTCCAAAGAAGGGAGGTATAACTGTGGTTAAAAATGAAAAGAATGAACTAATCCCTACAAGAACTATAACCGGTCATAGAATGTGCATTGATTATAGGAAGTTGAACTCAGCCACCAGAAAAGACCACTTCCCTCTCCCATTCATTGACCAAATGCTTGAACGCTTAGCAAACCATCCATACTATTGCTTCCTGGATGGGTATAGTGGATTCTTTCAAATACCCATCCACCCAAATGACCAAGAAAAAACGACATTTACATGTCCCTATGGCACCTTTGCATATCGAAGGATGCCATTTGGGTTGTGTAATGCTCCAGCAACATTTCAAAGATGCATGATGTCAATTTTTTCCGATCTAATTGAAGAAATGGTTGAAGTATTTATGGACGATTTTTCTGTCTATGGTTCTTCGTTTGCTGCTTGTTTGTCTAACTTGTGCAGGGTACTTCAGCGTTGTGAGGAGACAAACTTGGTGCTGAAGTGGGAGAAGTGCCACTTCATGGTGAAAGAAGGAATAGTTCTTGGGCACAAAATTTCAGAACAGGGGATTGAAGTGGACAAGGCTAAGATAGATGTGATGATGGGTTTACAGCCACCAAACTCAGTCAAAGGGATCAGAAGTTTCTTGGGACACGCAGGATTCTACCGACGGTTTATCAAAGACTTTTCAAAGATCGCAAGGCCTTTAACAAGGCTGCTGTGCAAGGAAACAGAGTTCATTTTCGATGAAGATTGCCTAGAAGCGTTCAACAAGATCAAGAGTGCACTTGTGAGTGCACCGATAGTGCAAGCTCCAGACTGGGACCTTCCCTTTGAGATCATGTGCGACGCAAGCGACTATGCAGTTGGAGCAGTCTTAGGCCAGAGGAAAGAAAGGAAGCTCCACGTGATCTATTATGCGAGCAGGACCCTTGATGATGCTCAAACCCGATATGCGACCACAGAGAAGGAACTATTGGCGGTAGTGTTTGCATTCGACAAGTTCAGATCATATCTGGTGGGATCAAAAGTAGTTGTATACACAGACCATGCAGCTTTGAGGCACTTGTTGGCTAAGAAGGATGCGAAACCAAGGTTGTTGAGATGGATACTTCTACTCCAGGAATTTGACCTTGAGATACAAGACAAGAAAGGCATTGAGAACGGAGTGGCTGATCACTTGTCAAGGCTGAGGATTGATGAGCAGGTACCAATAGATGATTCTCTACCAGAAGAACAACTTCTCATGATTCAGAGTTTGAGAGACGGGTACAACACAGTCTTGAAGATGGAGGAAGCGAAAAGTTTAAAAGACGAGCATTTACCATGGTATGCAGATTTTGTCAACTACCTAGCATGTGGAAGAGAGCCACCCAACCTCAATAGCTACCACAAGAAGAAGTTCTACCGGGATGTTACTCGATACTATTGGGATGAGCCATACTTATACAAGAGGTGTTCAGACGGACTCTACAGGAGATGTGTCCCGGAAGAGGAGATGGAAGGAATCTTGTATCACTGCCACGGTTCTGAGTATGGAGGACATTTTGCATCGTTCAAGACTGCTACAAAGGTACTACACTCAGGTTTTTGGTGGCCCAGCCTATTCAAAGATGCTCACAACTATGTCTCGAAGTGTGATGCATGCCAAAGGAAAGGCAACATTGGAAGGAGGAACGAGATGCCACAAAACCCGATACTAGAAGTTGAAGTGTTTGATGTGTGGGGGATTGACTTCATGGGACCTTTCCCATCCTCTTATGGGAACCAATACATCCTGGTAGCAGTGGACTATGTGTCGAAATGGGTAGAGGCCATTGCAAGTCCTACAAATGATGCAAAGGTAGTTATTAAGCTATTTAAATCAATCATATTTCCCAGGTTTGGTATCCCAAGAGTTGTGATCAGTGACGGAGGAACTCACTTCATCAATAAGGTGTTTGAAAGTCTTCTTAGGAAGTATGGAGTGAAACACAAGGTAGCAACACCTTACCATCCTCAGACCAGCGGACAAGTGGAAGTTTCAAACCGGCAAATCAAAGCTATACTGGAGAAGACTGTTGGGAACTCAAGAAAAGACTGGGCGAAGAAACTTGATGATGCTCTTTGGGCATACAGAACTGCCTTCAAGACACCTATTGGCACAACACCTTTCAATCTTTTATATGGGAAGTCATGTCACCTACCAGTCGAGTTGGAATACAAGGCAATGTGGGCTATCAAGCTTCTGAATTTTGACATCAAGACTGCAGCAGAGAAGCGCCTTATTCAACTCCATGAGCTTGACGAAATAAGACTTGATGCTTACGAGAGCTCGAAGATTTATAAAGAAAGGACAAAGGCATTTCATGACAAGAAGCTAATCAAGAAAGAGTTCAAAGCAGGAGATCAAGTTCTGCTGTACAACTCCCGGCTAAGACTATTCCCTGGGAAGCTCAGATCAAGGTGGTCAGGTCCATTCTCTATCAAGGAGGTAAGACCCTATGGAGCCATTGTTCTTCTCAACAAGAATGGAAGTGAATTCACTGTGAACGGACAAAGGCTCAAGATCTACTCAGCATCAAACCCCGTGGAAGAGGAGGTAACGATTCTTCTCACGGAACCAACCCCAACCTGAGAAAGTAAGACAGTCAAGCTCGAGACTTAAAACAAGCGCGCTTGGGAGGCATTCCCATGTTAACCTTTGTATATATTGTGTGAAATTGTTTTGATTTGATTGAGTGAGTTTGAATGATTTGATGTGTGCTTTCAGTTGTTTTTGTGTGTGTTTGAAGCATAGGAGAAGAAGCCAGAAAAGAAACGAGAAGAGAAGCACCAAGGTAGAGCAAATGAGGAGAAAAGGTCCGCAGCGACATCATGCAGCGCCATTCCTATGTCGCTGCGGAAGAACCAGCGAGACGACATTTTTGGCAGCGCCATGCCCAGCGACATGCCAAGCCGCTGCGTGAAAAGGAGGGAGCCGCAGCGACATCATGCAGCGCCATCCCTATGTCGCTGCGTAGGAACCAGCGAGACGACATTTTTGGCAGCGCCATACGCAGCGGCATGGTATAAGCCGCTGCAGGTAAGTAGACTCCGCAGCGGCATAGCACAGCGAGGGCTTTATGCCGCTGCGGATCAAATTTTTCTAACCTAAAAAGGTCGCGACCCATCTTCTTCCTCACTTCCAAACTTCACTCATTTTCGCCATTTTCGCCTCATTTTCGGATTTGATCAAAACTTGACCATTTTCATCGATTTTTGGCTCCTTCTTTCGCGATTCATAAGTCTATTATCATCTAAGATCACTAACAACCCCGAAATCAAGCAAAGGTATGGATTTTCGAAATCCTTGTTCTTGATGAAAAAAAAAAAAAAAAAAAAATTTGAAACTCGATTTTCTTTGGGATTTGTTGCTCTAAACTTGTTTATATGATGATTCTAGGCATGCCCATACCATTAATTTGAAGAACCCATGGTTAGATTGTGCTAAATTGAAAAATCAAATTCTAGGGTTCTTGAGAAAAAAAAAAAAATATTTTGGGAAAAACGAATTTTGATGATTCCTAAGCCTTTGTTAGGTTGTTTAAAGCATATTTTACAAAAAGGAATAGTATCAAATTCATTGTGCATTGGAATTTATGAAGAGAAAGGAGTATGGTCATCATGGAAAAAGATGAAAATTGTTGATTGAGAGGAATGGATGATTTTGAAACTCGATCATTGTATAGAGTTTGAAAGAACTGATATCGAATAGCTTGAATGATGCAATGTTAAAACTTTAGACATGATTTGAGTTTGGTTTGGGAAAGAATTGATAATGTTACATGTGTTTGTGCAGATGGTTAGAACAGGTGGTCAAGATGAAGATGAACAACCAACACGAACACACAGGCCTGGGAAAGCACCAGCCCTACCTGAAGATGATGAAGATGAGATGGTATATTTCCCAGGCACTAGCGATGATGAGGATGAACCAGGGCCACCGCCTGCTAAGAAAGGAAAAGCTAAGAAACCGGCAGCCAGGAAGCCTAGGAAGAAGAAGAAGAAGGGAGTGTACTACACGATGGGACAGATTAGAGCAAAGATTAGTAAGTACACTTGGATGCCCACGAGGTTCGGGGAACCTGAGATTTGCAAAAAGCTAGGCATATATGACGATGTCATGGGCATTCTGAGAAACCTAGGCCTGGAGAGGCTAATGATGGAGTCCTATCCCGTCTACCACACGCCATGCCATCAGTTCTATTGCACTTTGCAGGTAGAAGAGTTTGAGGATGGACCGACCGAGGCCGAAGGATACGGGTACATTACATTTGTCTGCGGCAGTCGGAAGTACAGGACGGGTTTCAAGCAGCTGCAAGATGTACTTGGTTTCAGGGATGCACGGGACAGTAGGCTGCCAAGTCTACCCGAACTGCCTCCGTTTCTGTGGAGCATTATTTCCAGGACAGCCTACAAGACCGGGGAGATGAAGAATTCAGACATCGCCCATCCGGCCATCAGATATGCGGAGAAGCTGCTGGCCAACACCATTTTCACAAGGCGAGAGAACAACAAAGTGTTGGAGGAAGGACTAAGATTTATGGCCATTAGACTGGAGACAGTGATGGGAGGTTGGGAATTGCCAGAGATAAACAACTACTTCAGCCAGGATCTGGGAACAGTAGCTTTCTTCTTCAGGAGGCTAGTGGCTATGAGGAGAGTAGCGATGAGGTCTACGGACAGGACGCCGATATTCAGGTTTGGGAGTTTGCTAACTCCGATATTTCAGGCTGTAGGTGTCCCTTTGGGAACTGCACATGCGGTTCCACCTTTGATGATCGATGAGGCACTTCTGCGCAAGACAGAGTTCCTGGCTGGGAACATTGACAACCGATATGTCTACACCTTCAGGGTCGGCCCGTTTCAGAATGCGAACATCCTCCTGCCGAATCATGCCATTACAACTTTGAGTAACAAGGACAACTTGACATTCCAGCCAGATCCGCGTTACTATCATGGCATTGAGGATGATCCGCTAGAAGCTCCAGTAAGAGCAAGGAAGAGGAGAGCTGCTGAAAGGAGATCACAGAGAGAGGAAGTCAATGACCAAGAAGAGGGACGCATGGAAGAAGCAGCAGGCACATCCACTAGACCACCCAGCCCGGTTTATGGGACCTCACGCTACCACCTTCACGCACCGAGAGAAGCCATTCAGGGGGCTCAGTTGAGGAGAGCCCACAGCTACATCAGGAAGCTGGAACGCTGGAACAAGCTTCAGGACCGAACCATTGGGAAGCTAGTGGAGCTTGGACGAAAGACAAAGAAAATGTACAAGGAGAAGACGAAGGCACTGAAGCGTCAGGTTAAGTACATGGCTTTCATGGTGACAGGGAAGAAGGGAAAGGTGGAGAAGCCCGAAGGCTACTCGTCAAGCGAGGAAGGGGCAAGCTCGGAGGATTTCCCGAGGCAGCAGTACCAAGGAGTAGGTACCAGCTCATCTAGCAGAGCACCTGGCCGCGCCCCCCTTGACGAGCGACGCCGCAGAGCCAGACGACACATCCCAACACCATCACCCGGCTCCAGCAACGAGTCCCTGTCTTTAGAAGAGGGCGAGGACGACTCCGCACCACCAGCTTATTGAGGTACCACCACCACTTTTGTACATAGTTTATTTTCCTTATTTTCATTTTTTCTTTTACCATTTTTAGCCCTCCTAGACCTGTTTTCACACCGAGACGGTGTGAAGTAAGTTTGGGGGGGTGATCACTTAACCACATTTTATTCTTCATGAGTCTTTTATTTTTGTGATGCATTGTAAATAATTATGTTTTTGAAAAAAACAAAAAAAATAAAAAAATTGAAAAACCCAAAAAAAAAAAAAAGAACATTTAGTTTCATATTTGTTAGGATCGAGTCTAGCAGCATTCTAGGAAAACATTTGCATAGGAGACAATGATATAAATGTCTTGCAAGAAATCTAGATTTTAGAACTCAAAATGATGCCCTTGTTAATCATACCATGTTGCTTAAACAACCCTTAAAAACACTTGTAAATTTCGAGCTTTGATCACACCACTCCATTACGTTTGTCAAGTAGGATATCCTCAACTTTGAAACCAACTTACTTATTGGACTTAAAAGATTTTAATTGTCTCACTTATGGGTTTTAAATGCTTGATCATGGTCACCACATACACACTTGGATTACCTTTACCTCATTTTACCACTCTTTGTTAATCCAAGTGGCCATTCTCACTCTTAGAATGGTTTCCACACCTTAATACCCTACCCCTTTTCTTTCAAAACCTTCATTGAATTGATTGAGTGAGGCCTCTTTTTGATAATGCTAACATATGCAAAAGGTTAAAAGTATGAGAACGACAATGATTAGCTCTCATAGGCTAGTCTAGGAGTTCACATATTGGTTTAGCATTTGGGGAAATAAGCACTTGAAATAGGGAGGGGAATGAGAAAAAGAAAAAGAGTGAAATGGGGAGTAAAAGAATAAAAGACCAAAGGCTTGTAAAAAGAAGAGGGAAACACTTGGGAAAAGAAAATGAAATGGGAAAACTCTAAGTGCAAAATGAGAAAGAAATTGAAAGATAAAGAGTTTAAGGAAATGAAAAGATTAACTTCTCAAGACCCAAAAAAAAAAAAAAAAAAAAAAAAAAAGGGTCAAAATGGTTGAGTTAGAGAATGAAGGGAGATTGGCTAATTGGGAATGGGAAACACTTTGGGTAAGATTATGGGAGTTAAGAATTGTATGCATAAATTGTTCTTGTCTTGCCACATTTTGCAATATGTCTAGCATTCCTTTTTTTTTTTGAGAGTTAGCCACCAAATAAAAGATAAAAGCCTTCCTCTAAACACCATTTGAAACCTTTTAATACCAAGCCGATTGATTGAGATCTAATTCCCATTTGTGAGACTTCACTTTCATAATATGAATGAATGTAAAAGTTGGTGGAATGATGAGTGGTTGAATCTTGACAATGTACTTAAGAGAATAAAATTTGGTGTGTTGATAAGCCTAGAGAAATTAGAGTGGATTAGGGAGTTTTGTTTTTGCAACATGTTATTATTTTCTAAGGACATCATGTTGAGGGCTTGCTAAATTTCTTTGGTTATGAGTCTCCAACTTCAAACCTCTTCCCTTTGTCTCATTGTTGTTTGCTTGGGGACAAGCAAAGAAACAAGTTTGGGGGAGTTGATATGTTAGATTTTTGTGTGTTTCTAGACATGTTTTATTGTGCTAATTAGTTTTAGAAAAGCATTTAGACACCATAATTGTTGGTTTAGCTTTAGGATAGTGCATTTAGGCATCATTAGGTTGCATATGTGTGGTTTTATCTTTTTTGTAGGTGGTGGACTACTTTAGGAGACATCAAGATGAAAAGGAAGGTGGTAGGGAGCAAAGGGAAGTGGAAATACAGCTAAGGAGCCCGAAGGACAGCCGCAGCGACATGCACAGCGGCATGCTTATGTCGCTGTGGAGGAGCCCCGAGACGTGATTTTTGACAGCGACATGCACAGCGGCTTGCACCATGCCGCTGTGGTCCTGAGGAGCTGGCAGCGACATAGTGCAGCGGCATCCCTATGCCGCTGCAGGAGGACCCCCGAGGCGAACATTTCAGCAGCGACATCCACAGCGGCTTGCACCATGCCGCTGTGGATCCAAAGAAGCTCACAGCGACATCAACCAGCGACGGCTCTATGTCGCTGTGAGGGTGCCATCCCGACCCAGACCTACTTTTTCTCCACTTTCTCTCTTTTTCTTTTAGCTTTTGGACCTTCCACATGATGGATGTCGACCACTACTCCTTGATTTCGTGTATTTAATGCCTCTTAAGTGTGTGGAGAGAGCATATCACATTTTGTAAACAATTCTCTCAAAAGATTTCAATCTCTTTTATGCAATTCTAGTTCTTGAGTTCTTCTTCTTGTTCATCTTATTTTCTTGTTGAATCATGTTTTGTTTAATGTTTGCTATGGCTAGAGAGTAGTTTTCTTTAAGTTTCTGGGTTGAGGAAAGGTAAGGGTGATTCAAAACATGGTTTAGGTTGCTTAGAACTTGGGAGTTTGATTTCTTACTTGCTAGAAGTTCTTAATGCTAGGATTGAAGTAGCTAATCAATTCCTTGATTCTAAATGTTGCTAGCACCGAGAGGTGTAGTTTATGTTTGAATCTCTGTCAAGTGCTTTACATTCTTAGCCAACGAGAGTTGATGTTTAAGGTGTTAGGTGGTAAATAGAACTTGGTATTAATGCATATCTATCTTGAAATTGCCAACGAGAGTTGATGTTAATGCTTGATAGGTGTAGGGCTATTATCATGAGAGTGGAGTAGCTAGATATGTTGTTCTTGGCCTAAGAAATCACCCATAGTTGCTTAATGTTTCTAAACAATTAATTGATCACCCGAACCGAAACTCAACCCAAGGAGCTTATCCTTTAATCAATCGTTTTCAAACACTTGTTGCTCTGTTTTATATTCTGTTCTAGCTCTGTTTTTAATCTAATAATTGTTATTTTATCAAGTTAAATATGTTTGGAATTTGTCACTATTGTTAGAAATAAACTCACAAACTCATTTTGATTGCACTTAGACTAATAAAACATCTGTATTCTTAGTGCGTTTGATCACCCGAGTGGATTGACACCTCGAAAATTACATCGACTAGGTTGTAAACTTGCAACCGAAGTAGTAAAGATGAACTAGATTTTTGCTTATCAGATATTATCGCATGCCTGTCTTGTAATTTGCAAATGAGAATTGAATGATTGCTTGATTAGCATAGGAGTTATGAACATGAGAATGTGATTAGCTTAATTATGATCATTAGCCTTGTTTAGCAATGTTTGATTGATTGAAGCATCCTTGATTGTCTCTAAACCATCTAGTATCTGTAGCCTCATCCTAGAACCCTCCTTTTTATCTTATTTCTCTCCTTGTTTAGTGTTTTCCCTTGTTTGCTTCTTGATTTGATTTGTCTTTAGGTTGTTAGTTTAAACTCTTTCTAGACTTAGCTTAGTTTTAGTAGTATCTTGTATTCTTGATTGGCTACTCTTCTTGCCTACTTGGATTGATATCTCAAATGTTACAATGGTATATGTATTTGGGTAATTGATTAGGAATCTAAAATTATCCCGCATCATTTTGTGACTGATGTGTGCTTGAAAGATAATTTAAGCGTATGTGATCTTGTATTCTATTGGATGTTACATCATTTCGAAATTCGATTTACCTCTTGTGAAAAACTAAATATAGTGCCCTACACACCAATACAGATATAAATCTATATTTTCGGTCCATTTGCATACCCAAACAAAGATTTATTTGTATGTTGTGCTTCCTGAAAATTAATCTAGATTTCTTGATAAGTCAGCGATTTTCCAAATTAGAAAATAAAAGAACAAGAAAAAGGCTAATTTAAGCATATATCAACTTAATTTTTGTTTAGCCTATACTTTCTTTCTTTTTTCCAAATCTAAAAATATATGATATGGTGATTAAAGTAATAATTGATTTAACATATTTATATTATTTGTGGGTGAATAAATAAATTTAAAACGTATAAACTTATGCATTAGACATGATAGTTTTAGAATGAAATGGTTTATTAAACAATTATTATTAGTACACCAGACAACAAATATTACAAATTTTAAGAAAAGATAATTGTTAAATCAATGTGATCCACTGGCAGAAGATGTACAAATGTGTGGTCATATGAACGTAAACGACTATCTTACAAAGTATGCAACTACCATCTGGAATTCTGGATCATATCATATAGACGATTATCTTCTAATCTATAATGATTTATTTAGCAACCATATATTCTTACAAGTACTTAATTTAAAAATAGAAGCCTAAGAGATAGAAATGACAAATCTGTTATTGTTTAATGATCTGTCTTCAAAATTCGCAACGGTATATGGTGGCTAATAATTACAACAGATTTATCATGTTATATTATTAGTAACATTAAGAAATCTATATATATATATATATATATGTATATGAATATGTATGTATACATAGATACGTAGGAATGTGGAGAGGTAGAAGAATGGAACATGTATGACAGAATGGTCTAATCTATTTAATCCGCTAACAAGCCCTCTACGGAAAAAGTTGGCATATTGACTTTCAAAATTACAAATCAAAATCCAAACTAATTGACAAGATAATCTTAATTGTATATTTGTATGTTAGTTAATCATACAAATCAAGAATATTTGTATGACGTAAGACTGTACATCATATTTAATGTTTTAGTGAATATACAGATGGGATTAGTAAAACATACTCTAATGCTCAAAATACAACTGTCAACATATTTAGATTTGATCCATTTGATTATGTATATCATCCACATTTAGTTATATATGTAAGATAGCATGTATTGTAGACTACTTGACCAAATACATACATATGTTTTCATTATGTGAAGAAGTCCATTTGAATGATTTTGTCCAAAAGATACATACAGCCTCGACGTATATACCAAAGACAAGTAAGGAAAGGAAGATGGTTATAACAATCATAGCCGATATGAAAAGTGTGGTAACATAGTAATAACATAAAAAGTTGTTTTATATACTTTTTTTTAAAAGGATCTTCTTGTTTTATATACTTTATATTCAAACGCTTTTTGATATAAAATATATTTTTAAATCAAAATATTTTAGCTTGATTCCAAATTCGTAAAAGATTATGAACTTAAGGCCAAAATTTTTTGATATTAAAGAAACAATCATAAAGGAAGAAAATTCATTCTGCCATATATACTTACAATGATCTGCTAAATTTACCAAAGTGTTGATGATGGTGATAGTATAAATAGTTGATTTTCTTGTTATTTGTGTTCAAACCATTTTTAGTATGAAAAAAAATTGTTTTTTAAGTAATTTTTTTAAGAAATCATTCAAAATTTTAAAAGATTATAGATCTAAGGTTCGAGTTTCACATAATTAAAATAAATGATCTGCTAAATTCAAAATCATATACTATATATATCTTATACATATATTTTTCTCTTTATTAAATGGACTTTCTATATTATACACATATGTAAATTAGATACCTACCAACAATAACAATTGTTAAGTACGTTGGATGGCTCTGTAGGTGTAATTTGGTATTTTCACAGAGTTGTGTTATTTAAGCAGGGGGAGATTGAAAGGTTGATGATGATTGATTCAGGAGGAGTTTCAGAATGATATGTTGATGGTGAATGTGATTTATGTGGTTAATAATAGCTAGTTGGATTGAGTTGAAAAACTCAGTGAAAAAGGAATAGATTGTTAGAACTGAAGGTTCTGCAGTTACACAACTCAAGTTTATGTGTAACACAAGTTGACGTGAGTTGTTATGTCACAAGGAATTGACTGACGTGGCATTGGTGCATGGATCTAATTAAAAAGAGGAAAATAAACATAAAGATTTGGAGATATCAAAGATATGGGAAAAGGAATATTTGTAAATATCAAATATATGAGAAAAGGAAAATTTAAAAATATCCAAGATATGGAAATTGAAGATCTTTGGAGAAAAACGAAAGGGTGTTAAAAGAGGAAAAATCATAGAGGCTAGGTACGTCTCCAAGGGTGCAGTAGCAGAAGACAAAGTTAAGTTCTTTGTTGGAGGGAAAAAGACTGCTCGGTGGTATACGAAATCCGGTGTGTAACACAGTTTGGTTTGAAACTGTAATTATAGATCAATGAGGAATTTAGGAAGTAGAACCTATTGATAGATATATAGAGATAGATTGGTATTGAATTAAGGGGTGTTTAGTGTCGAGTAATTCCATTAAACAAGGTCTTGTTGTAATATTGTTTAAAAATATCTATTGAATAAAGTGAGGATATAGTCACGTTGTCATATCTCATAGAATTGTGTTTGCTCATATTCTCATTCTTACAACAATAATATCAATCCTAACTTCCTGTAGTTGCAACATACATTTGTGGTCTGTCTCAAACTACGAAACAAACATTTTAGGTTTATATTTTATTTGAACTATCGGACTATAATACTTATAATAAGGTCGTCAATTTGATCCGCAAGTCCATATAAAAAACAATTTATATATTTTAATGAGATAATTAGCTTCTAAGATTTCTAATTTACACTTAAATTATATATCTATACACACACAAATGCCTGATAATGAGTGGTGGTGGCCATGACTTTGAGCAATGTTGAATGACATCATGATATCCATCATCATCATTTCATTATTATGTTACATACTTACATGTGCTACATATTCACATTAATACCGAGTCCATGATCTAGATTATTTACGTTCTCCAGGTTATACCGATACAGGTGAGACTTTCTAAACCAAGCAGCAATGTATACAAAAAAAAAAATCCAGATTTTAGCATATATATTTTTAAAATAAATAAATCATAAACATGACAAAAGAAAAATCAAGAAAAAAAATCGTAAACTACAAAAGAAAATTGACTATTTCTACAGAAGAAGGCGAGAGCGTTGGTATGACCTAAACCCTGGGCCGCACATCTCAACGGCTTATGGTGGGTCCACGTGGCCTATTAGATCCGTCGAAAGCGAGTGTGATGACGTCAACTTTGACGTCAAAGAGCCCTCATCCAATGATGCGGCTCCTTCGCTTTGCAGTCTCGTCTTCGGGAGCAAAAGTCAACCTTCTTAAGGTACACCCACATACATTTTATAATCATCCCACCATTGGGTCCACACGTAGAAAAATAAAATAAAAGATTATCAGAAATAAATGGATTTACCAGGAAACAGTATACATCTTTATATTAAACTATTATGATTTTGCGAACACAACCATTAATAAATAATTTTTAAAATTATTATTCAATATTAATTAAAATTATACATAATATAAACATCATCATATTTAATTTTTTATTAAAATATTTTATAGTTTATACATAAAATTATATATATCTAAATTTGCTCTTTAAACATATTTTTATATTAATTATAATAAATTAAAATTATATATATGTATAAACATTAATATATATATATATTAATTATTGTTTATATTTATCCAATCTCAAATTTTATATAAATAATACGAATTTATTATATAAAATATTATTATTTACGACAATCATATTTATCAATAACTAAATCTATAACTCAAAAAAAATTTCGTATTTATCATCTTATTTTTTTATTAGATTGTACTTATCTCTAAAATAAAATAAAATTGTCAATATTATTAAGGCTAACATAGTAAATAACTTAATTTCATTAATGGCAAATTAGTAATCAACCATTTTGAGAGTGAATATAAGGCCAAAAACACTTCTCAATTAATATAAAGATGAGAAGTGCTTTTGACCTTATATTCATTCTCAAATTGGTTGATTACTAATTTACCATTAATGAAATCAAGTTTTTTACAATACTAACCTTAGTTTATATCTATAATTTTGTTATTTATTACATTAGTTTTTATTTTAAAGATATACATCATTTATCATCTAGATAAAATAAATAAAAAGATAAAACAATAAATATAAAAAATATTTTTTTGAATTATGAGTTTTTAATATTGATGACTATGGCTATTGTGTATAAAAAATTATTTAGTAAATTATTATTAGTTATATGAATTTTAAATTTGGATAAATGTAAACAATAAAATAATTTAAAAATTAAAATATTTATACATATATAATTATATTTTATTTTAGATTTCTGAGATATATGTTATTTTGAATAAAAAAATAAAAAGTAAGATTATAAATATGGTTGTTATAGATAATAAAATTTATATCATAAATTTGTATTATTTATATAATTTTTGAATTTACATATAATGATAAAATTTTATATATATTATAAATATATAAATATAATTTTTTTTTGCTATTAATTTTATTTTAGAATAAATTATAAAATATTTTAATAGGAGATTAAGTATAATAATGTTTGTATTTATATTTAATTATAAATAGTTTGATATAGATTTTTTATAATATTATTGTTATTAAATTAAATTGATAATTTTTTATTTTATTTTTTCTAAAAATTTATATGTTAATAATGTTTGTGTTCGCACCATGTGCGAACGAATCATACTAGTATTGCTTTATTTATTTGTTTTAATCCCTGGTTTCATTCCATATCTTTCGGTCCACATTATATTATTTTAAACCATTTTAATTTGAATTGTTATTATTATCTTATATCCTTAATATAAGCTCCACATATGATAACAAACGCGTTTAAGTGAGGTAATTACGGAGAAAGGAAATTAAGACAAAAAAACAATTTAAGGTAAAGACAAATTTAGATTTCTTTCAAAGAAAAAAGACAAATACAGACGACTCTATTACAAAAATATAGTAAAATCAATATAAATTAATATCGTCAAAATATTATATTATTAATTTAATAAATGTTAATAATAATTATTTTCCGAAAGATTAATTGGATTAAAAATCTACTAATTATTGAGATATAACTTATCAAATTTTAATTTATAAATGTTATTATGTATATATACCTTAAAATTATATTCTACAAATAACGTTTTAATCCCATTTACAAGGCATGCAATCTAGTGATTAGAAAGATATGCTTTAGAAAGAAAGAAAAAAGAATCTCAAACAATTTTAATATATATGACCACTGTTTTAAAAAGCAGAATTTACAACAGTGGGGGCAAACACCAATAATTTTTGTTGTTGTTGTTTATATGTGATATGCCACATATACATTCGATCAATAAATGTTAATGTTAATAAATATATTGGTCCATGTTTAAGTCCGTTGGTCCATAGATCAACGAAATTAAATTGAGACTTAACTATATATTTTTAAATTAATAATAATCTAAGAGGCTAAGATGCAATAATATAAATAAATTGGTAATTATTTTTTATACATATGCTGGAATCAAGTCGGTGATTTGTTACAGCGTACTGACTAAAACGACTTTCCAATTTAATCTGAGTCGGCAATGTGTAGATTATTACAAAATTCATATTTAAAAATATTGGTCTTGTGACTCATGTCTTAAAATATTCTCCAAGATGACAAGCTGGGAAAAAGTTATACAGAAGTGTTCAATTATTAATATTAAATTTTACATTTCAGTTTATATGAAGCTTAAGTAAAAAGACCGATCATAGTAAAGTTAATAACTATTGTCTAGACTAGACTGTGCAATAATTTATAATAGCGAGTAAAGACAATTTTACAGTTAATCTAGTTGGAAATTAGGTGTGACTGAATGATTTTGTTTTCCTTTTATCAAAAAAAAAGGAAATTATGACGAATCCATATTTACTGAGTCAGCCTTCGATGGGCCAAATTCACCCAAAGGATGCAAGAACGTATTTATAGCATTAATAACAACTAGATTTTGACCCGCACTTCTAAGTACGGGTATAATTTTCTTTACAAATTTTACTTTTTATTCATTTTGTTAATAGTAGTTTAGATTTTTAATTATGTAATCTAATTTTGATTATAATTGTTTAACCAACATTATAACAGTGAGTTATCAATTTAGTTTTTTTTTAAATGAATTATGCGTTATTTGGAGGAGATATATCGTAAGGATTAAGAGATTAAAATAACGATTTCGCATTATATATTTTAATCTGTGTTATATCGTAAGATCATAGTTTGGAAAATATATATATATATATATATATATATATATATATATATATGTGTGAAAACAACTATTGTAAAAGTTATGTGGTATATGTTTAATTGTTATTTTATTTATCTAAAATATTATTTTATAAAATACATGTTGTAGTCGTATATATAATTTGCAAATTTGATGGAACTATCCGTTAAAAACTTCATTCAAACATAAAGCATAATTTGACGCTTCAAATATTTGAATAATATAAGTATGAAATCATTTTAATATTTTATTAATTTTAAAATATATCAACTGAAATTATTTACTATATGCAAATTGTTTTTAGAAAATTTATAATCGAGATTGGCTAATTAATTTTTCAACCCGTTTAATTAATTAAATATTTTTCAGTTTGATGGAAAAACCTGCTAAAAAGTACAATCGTAAAAACATCAATCGTAATATGTGTATATATATATATTTGAAACAAAATAAAGAGATATTAAAATATATTATAAATATATTTTGAATTAAATCATAAATTAGAGAATCTTAATTTATATATAATAGTTGATGTATAAATTATTAATTATATTTATCAATTAATTTGTTTTGATTTTAATTAATTAGAAAAGTGGGACCCATTAGATTTTGGTTGTTTGGCTACATGTTTAATAATTGTCTTGTTTGGAAACATGGATTGTAGAGATAATAAATCAAATATAAATTGTTTTACCGTTTTACCCTTAATGAAGGTTACAAATCCTAATAATATCAATGGCAAATTTCGGGAACAACATTTATGTACCATGGCAAACCTTCCTGTTTTAATAGATTAGACTAGATTTTGACCCGCACTTAGAAAGTGCGGGTTTAATTTTCTTTACAAATTTTACTTTTTATTCATTTTATTAATAGTAATTTAGATTTTTAATTATGTAATCTAATTTTGATTATAATTATTTAACCAACATTATAAACAGTGAGTTAGCAATTTAGTTTTTTTTTTTAAATGAATTATGTGTTATTTGGAAGAGATATATCGTAAGGATTAAGAGATTAAAATAACGATTTCGCATTATATATTTTAATATGTGTTGTATCGTAAGATCATAGTTTGGAAAAAAATATATATATGTGAAAACAACTATTGTAAAAGTTATGTGGTATATGTTTATTGTTATTATATTTATCTAAAATATTATTTTATAAAATACATGTTGTAGTCGTATATATAATTTGCAAATTTGATGGAACTATCCGTTAAAAACTTCATTCAAACATAAAGCATAATTTGACGCTTCAAATATTTGAATAATATAAGTATGAAATCATTTTATTATTTTTATTAAGTTTAAAATATATCAACTGAAATTATTTACTATATGCGAATTTTTTTATAGAAAATTTATAATCGTGATTGGCTAATTAATTTTTCAACCCGTTTAATTAATTAAATATTTTTCAGTTTGATGGAAAAACTTGCTAAAAAGTACAATCGTAAAAACATCAATCGTAATATGTATATATATATATATATATATTTAAAAAAGATATTAAAATATATTATAAATATATTTCGAATTAAATCATAAATTAAGATTATATATATTAGTTGATGTATAAATTATTAATTATATTTATCAATTAATTTGTTTTGATTTTAATTAATTAGGAAAGTGGGACCCATTCAAATTTGTTGTTTGGCTACATGTTTAATAATTGTCTTGTTTGGAAACATGGATTGTAGAGATAATGTTATATTCCCTAATTACTTTTAATGAAATTTAATTAAATTATTAATATACATTGTTTTACAGTTTTATCCTTAATGAAGATTACAAATCCTAATAATATCAAGGGCAAATTTCGGAAACAATATTTATGTACCATGGCAAACCTTTCTGTTTTAATAGATTAGATTTTTCAGTTTGATGGAAAAACCTGCTAAAAAGTACAATCGTAAAAACATCAATCGTAATATGTGTATATATATATATATTTGAAACAAAATAAAGAGATATTAAAATATATTATAAATATATTTTGAATTAAATCATAAATTAGAGAATCTTAATTTATATATAATAGTTGATGTATAAATTATTAATTATATTTATCAATTAATTTGTTTTGATTTTAATTAATTAGGAAAGTGGGACCTATTAGATTTTGGTTGTTTGGCTACATGTTTAATAATTGTCTTGTTTGGAAACATAGATTGTAGAGATAATAAATCAAATATAAATTGTTTTACCGTTTTACCCTTAATGAAGGTTACAAATCCTAATAATATCAAGGGCAAATTTCGGGAACAACATTTATGTACCATGGCAAACCTTCATGTTTTAATAGATTAGATAAAAATATGCGCATTTAGTTTATAATATTCATTAGCTCGTAAACTAATCAACTATATTGATTGTATAGTTGGATTGGTGGGGAGTAGTTCTCGGTACATTACAAAAGTCAGACGAAATATTAAATACATAAAATTACACAACCTCACCTTTTTTATTTTGATGATAAATATATGACATAATTTATGATTTGTTCTTGATGACGTCGATATATATGACCTAATTATAATTCAGCAAGCGTAGAGTACTAGTCCATTATATTGATATTGATCAGTTTGGAATTAAAATGCTATATATATATAAACTGAATTAAAATGCTATATGTATATATATATATATATATATATATTCTTCCGAATTTTCAAAATATATGCAAATCTCAACTTCGTGCTTGGATATTTCTCTTATGATTTTTAGTCAACAACTTGGGGACTTGACTAGTTGATATTTTCACAGACTTGAGAAAGAAAAAAACCAGGTTAATTAGTTTTTTTTTTGGTAAAAATGTTAAGATTTATTACCGTTTTCAGATTTTTACAGAATACAGAGACAACAAAGAAGACAGAAAAAAACAAAATAAAACTAAAAAACAGTCACAACAAGAATACGAAACAACGAAAAAGTACAGATTGGCCCGAACGAAAGATTTAGAAACCGAGCAAATTCCGGACGAGAGAGCAGCAATCAACGAATCGTCAACCATCCCGCTTTTGCCATAGCTCCGAAAAGCTAGAGTTCACATCATAGTTGCCACGAGCATCCTCCCAAGGCCAGCCCTCAAAACCTCAACCAGAAAACACCTACAGCTTCTCCGAAAACTAACGGAATCTCCGGAATCTATGACGGACTAAATTGCCGCTGTCGACAAGGGAGCCCAAGCGGGCTGTCGAAGTGTCAACTCCAATTACCATCCCCGAGTGAACGAATCACTCAGAAACCAGCCCCCACAGAAACAATGTTAGTCGTCCTGAAAACTCCGGCGCCTCTACATCTCTGGTCTAGAATCGACCCACCATCATCACCGGTTTAAACCGGAGTCAGCCCGAACACGAACCCAATACCAAAACGCAGATCTCGCATTTTGTTGGACCCAAAAACACCGGAGCATGACTCTCAGGCCACGACGACGATTTGACAGCGACGTAGCCACAGACCCGTCGTCTCACCTGTTGGAATCGTCGCAAAGAGTCACCACCGGAGGATCCAGCCTACCTGACTAAACCCGCGAGCCACCTCCAAGAGGCAAACCCAGACCGAACCACCTTCGACCCTCCGGCCAAGCGTTAGATCCGTCCTCAAGATCTGAACCGCCGGAGGAGGATCTAAGTGGGGTAAGCCGGAGCCAACACCATCTCCGCCGCAAACACGGGAGAGACCAGCCCAATGAGGAAGAATAACCTTACCACCACCACGCTGCCACCGAGCACGAGTCGTCAGGAAGCGGACTCGCCGAGGACCGCCGGAGGAAGGAAAATCGCCGGAAAAGACGAAGAGGCTTGGAGGCGATCTTGGACGAGGCGACAGAGGCGGAGATCGTCCGCAAGGACGCGGAGAGCTACGCCACCACCGCAGCAGCCGCGACACCGCAGGAGCTGCGTCGCCGAAGCCAGAGGACCACGCCGCCGGAGCCTATTCGAACCCAACACCACCGGAGCCACACAACAGGAGAGAAAAGAAGAGATCGAAGCTAATACAGTAGACAAGGGCCGGCGCCGGAGCTAAGGTAGCCTCCGGTGCCGGAAGAGGGGAGATATGACGGGAAAAAAAGTTGGCGGCGGGATGAGTTAAGAGGGATTAGGTTAAGGGTAGAGAGAGAGTTCTCTGGTTGTTCGCACAAAAAGTTGAAAAGGATATATGCTAACTTGTCACAGTCCAGGTTAATTAGTTCGAACTTATAAATGGCATAAAACCTAGCGCTTGTTTATTTGGTTTATATTTGATGATAATCAGAACACTATTCTTCGAAGGGTGTTTTTTGTTTGTTTGTAAACACAATATTACGAGTAAGATGTATCTTGTACATAAGTAGTATAATAATTAAATAGGTCACGAATTCGAGCAATCATGTTATGATTATGCAAATGACATGTTTCCATTTTTGTTAATGATATTACGTTTTGATAATAATAATAATAATAATAATAATAATAATAATAATAATAATAATAATAATAATAAAAAGTTAAAATAAAAGTCCTGATTAAATCACACTACCACTAGTTGATTAATTAATTAATTATACCAAAAACATATTTCTATCTATCTTCGGCTTCACTAGAAAGGCTAAAACAAACACCACAGAAAAGGTCACATCCTTTTGAAGTAGATGAAGCAGTATTAAACAAGTAGATAGTATTCATTGAATTATAAATTCTCTAATATACACGAAACATTCACTTTAACCATACATATAAGCAGTGTTCTAAAAAGCGGTCTAGGTGGCTGCTTACACGGAGCCTAGGTATTGGGTGGTTTTTGACCGTGACGATTTTTTCCTAGACGTTAGAATTAAGCGTTTATATTATTAAGCTGATTTAGGCGGGGCTAGACAGTCTTAGGCGGATTTAGGCGGATCTAGGTGGTCCTAGACGACTCTAAACAATCTTTAACTAATTATCATTTAATTTTTAATTTTTGTGTTTATTTCAGTCTAATTATAAAAATTTATTACATATAACTAAATTTATAAGTTTAATTCATAAATTAATAGTTATCAATATAATTTTTTGTAATTTTAACAGATTTTGATAGCAAATGTCGTATAGTGATAAATTTAATTGTTTTTTTTTGTTATTTCGATGTAATTTGAATTCTAAATCTATTTTTAAGATTATAATATTTGAATTCTATGATGTATATAGTAAAATATATCTAAAATATATGGTTTTCTTTTATAAAAGTCTAAACTGTCTAAAATCGCATAGACCCCGACTAGGCATTCTAGGTGCTAGGCGTTAGATCGCTGTCCAATTAGTGCGTGACGTTTTTTTGAGCAATGCATATAAGCGCATTTATCGACTTTAAAACGATAAATCAATGCAGATGCTTATATAGAACTTACGATTAATATGAAACTCAGTAATTAACTAAATACAAAAGGAGGAGATTGCTTAGGGCTTTTTTTTTTTTTTTCTGCAGGACATTAATCAAACTATATAAAGGCAATCTTCAATCATGGGTCCACACCTAAAAAAAGTTACAACTCATTAAGTCATTATAACCAGTTTTAGTGAATTTATTTTCCACACGTTTGATTTGTTTCATATCAATTTATTTTCCAAGTGTCTTTCCCACAGTTTTTTTCTTTCTAATCCACAAATAAATAAACGTATAATGAATAAAATTAACTGTATATGGAATATATACATTAATCGGTTTAAAGTATGGAGAACATTTTGTACCCAAAAAAAAGTATGGAGTACATTTGTTGTTAAAAAAAAAATCTCAAAAAGTTTTTGAAGGTATTAACAATGTAGGATTTCAAGCTAATGACCAAAATAATAATTTTATAAATTATATGAAAAGAAATATAAATACAGTATAACTTATAAATTAGCTATCAATAAATTAATATCTCAGTAAATTAATATGATTTTATGTTTCTAAGTTTTCAATTTAGTTAACTAATCTCTTAATAAATTAATATTTCGTTTCATAAAATATTATGGTTAAGACATTGTTAATTTATAAAAAAATATTGCAATAATCGAATTATTGTTTATGTGAAGCTTGTTCAACAATTCAGGAAGTTGCTTGGAGCCTACGTATCTTTCTAAATCACCAAAAAGAAAGAAAGAAAAATGAAGAAAAAACAATATATTTTTATCTTTATTTATATACAAAGCTCCTCCATTTCCTCTATATAAGCCAGTTTTTCCACTCTTTCAATACTTTTATTTCTCTGCCTTTAACTGCCCAAAAGATTCTCCAGCTAGCTTTCTCAAATCACTTTCTTTCTTCATCTTCTTCTTGTGTCTCCCTCTAGCATCCAATCTCTTTTTCTCTCAAGAAAAAATTCTGGTTATTTTTTCCTTATTCTCTAGCTTGTTCTTGAATCTTTAACCTAAAAAAGGAGACAAATACATATATAGTCATGGCGGTTGTGGTCGAAGAAGGTGTGGTGTTGAATCATGGAGGTGAAGAGCTTGTGGATTTGCCACCTGGATTCAGGTTTCATCCAACAGACGAAGAGATCATAACATTCTACCTCAAAGAGAAGGTTTTAGACATCCGTTTCAAGGCTGTGGCCATGGGAGAAGCCGATCTCAACAAGTGCGAGCCATGGGACTTGCCAAGTAAGTCATAGTATTCAAGAAAATTTTCAATAACGGAAACACAAATTTCAATTCTTCTTTGACCATTTTGCAAGAGTGTTCACACATAAACACAAAAGGCTATCTTCTTCATTAAGATTACCAACCCTTGAATAATATTTTTCTCAAATTATAACCAAACAAATGAAAGACTTCCTGGCCAAGGTTCTGATTCTTAGTTCTTGTTTTTTTGTGTGGGTATAGAGAGGGCAAAGATGGGGGAGAAAGAGTTTTACTTCTTCTGTCAAAGGGACAGGAAGTACCCGACCGGGATGAGGACCAACCGTGCAACCGAGTCCGGGTATTGGAAAGCGACCGGGAAGGATAAGGAGATCTTCAAAGGCAAAGGTTGTCTCGTTGGCATGAAGAAAACACTTGTGTTTTATCGAGGAAGAGCTCCAAAAGGTGAAAAGACTAATTGGGTTATGCATGAATATCGTCTTGAAGGCAAATATTCTTATCATAATCTCCCCAAATCCGCAAGGGTAAGTTCATATAAAACTAATCCACATATTCTCAAAATGTTTTTGATTTCGATTCCAAAAGGAGAAAGTTCTAGTTTAATTATTAGTATTAGTTTTCTTAAACCAAAAGTGTTTGTCCTTTTCAATAAGTTTGAGTAAGTCTCATATATCCAATCCAAGATTGAGTCACGAGATGAATAAAAGATTGATTAATATATATCAAACTCAAAATCAAATCTAATCTTTTTGTTTGTTTGTGATCTTGATTACAGGATGAGTGGGTCGTGTGTAGGGTTTTTCACAAGAACAATCCTTCTACTACAACCCAACAAATGACTAGAATACCCCTTGAAGATCTCACAAGAATGGATTCTCTAGAGAACATTGATCATCTCCTAGACTTCTCATCTCTTCCTCCTCTCATAGATCCGAGTTTCACGGGTCAACCCGAACAACTCAACTTCAAACCCATCAACCCTCCAACGTACGACATCTCATCACCAATCCAAACCCATCATTTCAACTCTAATTACCAATCAATCTTCAACCACCAGGGTTTTGGTTCTGGTTCCGGTTCTTCATACAACAACAACAGGGAGATGATCAAGATGGAGCAATCGCTTGTTAGTGTATCTCAAGAAACCTGTCTGAGCTCAGATGTGAATGCGACCACGACCACAGAGGTATCTTCAGGTCCGGCAATGAAGCAAGAGATGAGTATGATGGGAATGATGAATGGTAGCAAGTCTTATGACGATCTATGTGACTTGAGGGGGATCTTATGGGACTACTGATTAAGTTTAGCCTGGGAGAATTATGGTTATTTAATTATTTAATTGTGATGAAAGAGTATATTTGTTGGGATTTAAATCATGTAGTTAATACATATACATATAGGATTTGCTAGGGGGTTAATCCTATTATTTTCGATTCATTGATCTTATTTAGTTGATTGTTTAATTAGTTTATTGTGTGGGGAAAAAGGGGTTGTGATAATTTGGGATTTTAGTGCATATATAGGTAATACATTCTCAATGTACACTGTATTATACATATATAAGTTCTATTCTATATACTCAGACAAGTTTGAAATTAAGTAGAAATGTTCCATTGACACAAATGAAAATGATAATAACTATGTGAATGTTAAGTATTTTGGTTTACAGAATATAAAATGCAAGATAATATATTACATCATTATAATGTAGAAATGGTTTTCGGTTTACTATTTGCATCACTTATAATCACTTGACAATCGACATAATATTTTTTTAGAAACTAATATACTAGTTATTTACTTTCTGTTCTTCTTATTGATAAAAAATGGAAAAAAAAAATTGCATTTTCGATGGAATCTGAATAAAACTCACAGAGAGGAAAAAAAACACAGCTCATGAAGCATGTGACTGTTCCCCGAATATGGGCAGAATATTAGCCTTTTCATATGCTCAATAATTTAGATTATTAGTATGACACACTGTTTATTACTAATATACAAGTATCATTTAGGCATTTACTATATATAATGAAAAAAAAACATTTCAACTAAAAACAGTGATTAATGATGGGGTTTCTTGTGAAAATACAATTCCAGATCCCTAAGTCTTGTGTCTTAAGGAACTTGGTTATTACATCAATCACATTACGTTTTCCTACTAATTTTTTTAATAATTGAAAGTTTTCGTACGTTTCATATCATTCATTTTGTTTCAGCACTTGTGATTACATGTGTTAATACCGTAAATACATATCTTTCGTTTTTTCCAATATATATATTTTATATCTTAAGGAATTTTTCGTTGGGTCCCGAAGCACAAACTTGTCTTTAAATAGAATAAAATATGGTTGCAGATCTGTGTTTAAGATTTGGCAGAAGATCTGTTTTCTGTTGAATGTACTATGAAACATTCTAAGAAATTGAATTAGTGGTGTTTTTATATATAAAAACGACAAAGACAAACATTTTTTAAAGAATGCACCGATTTGAAAAGCATAAAAACAACATATTTGTAAATTTTATTATTAAAAAGCATGAACATGTATCTACTGTATAAAAATAATGCCATGCAGCTAATACATTTTCTTCTTCTTTCAAATTCCCTTGATTTATGGATACATTTTATCTTTAATATTTCCTTACCCATAAGTTTCTAAAAATATAATGTGTGGATAACTATCTAAGAGGCTAAAAGATAAATAAAAAGTGGATTAACGGTACATAAATAAATCATGTGTCTGGTTCAATGTACTATGATTGTTTGGAAATAAGCGTGTGAGTCTCTTCCACCTCAAATTGAGGACGTAAATCTCATTAATTATTTGTTTAATTCTGGATATAAAAGAATAGTTAAAAATTTGGCTTTACTATCTGGTTAATATTATACCCGGAGAGAGGGTCTATCTATGGGCTGCACCTCCCCTTGAAAATTAGTCTGAGCTATTCGATAGGCTCGGGATATCCCCAGATTAATCAAAAAAATATATATATATTATATAGATTCTTCATTTTATCCACTATATATTATCAAGTTTTCTTCATTTAGTTTCCAAAGGGGCTTTACTAGTTACTGTACCTTAATTGAGACATCTAGTCTATTTGGTTATTGATAGGTTGTTCATATATTCTTGCTTTTATTTATGAATGGATTTATCATATGACTAGTATGATTCGCTCGCATCATGTGCGAGCACAAACATTAGTAACACATAAATTTTCTAAAACAAAAAAATTATTAGTTTTTAACACAATAATATTATAAAAATATATATATCAGACTATTTGTAATTAAATATAAATATAAATATTATTATAATTAACCATCTTATTAAAATATTTTTAGTTTATTATAAAATAAAAATTAATACCAAGTAAATTATAATTATATATGTATATGGATTAACATCAATATATAGTATTTTATTAAAAATATTTTATCGTTAATATATAAATTCAAAATTTATATAAATAATATAAATTTACAAAATTGCATTATCTATAAAAACTAAATTTATTAATATTTAAAGATTTTCACAAATATTTTCATATTTATAATTTTACTTTATATTTTTATTTAAATTTATGTATATCTCATAAATAAAATTAAAAATAAATATATTATATATGTATTAATATTATAACTTTTTATTAAAGTATTTTATCGTTTATATTTATCCAAATTTAAAATTCATATAATTAATGCGAATTTAGTCTATGAATTTGTATTATCCACAACATTCATAGTTATCAAAATTAAAACTCATAATTCAAAAATATTTTTCATATTTATCGTCTTATCTTTTTATTTATTTTTTATTCGAATGATGTATATCTCTTAAATAAAATAAAAACTAATATATTAAATAACAAAATTATAAATATAAACTAAGGTTAGTATTGTAAAAAGTCTAATTTCATTAATGTTAAATTAGTAATCAACCATTTTGAGAGTGAATATAAAGCCAAAAGCACTTTCCAATTAATATAAAGATTATAATTGTTTATTAAAGTATTTTATCGTTTATATTTATCCAAATTTAAAATTCATATAATTAATGCGAATTTACTCTATGAATTTGTATTATCCACAACAGTCAAGATTAAAAACTTATAATTCAAAAATATTTTTCATATTTATCGTCTTATCTTTTTATTTGTTTTTTATTCGGATGATATATATCTCTTAAATAAAATAAAAATTAAGATATTAAGTAACAAAATTATAAATATAAACTAAGGTTAGTATTGTAAAAAGCCTAATTTTATTAATGGTAAATTAGTAATCAATGAATATAAAGCTAAAAGCACTTCCTAATTAATATAAAGATGAATTGGATTATTAATAAATATTTTGGGGAAAAATAAAAGAAAATGCATGTATGTGAGAGCATTATTTTAAGGGGCAGAATAACGGGACTTTCCATTTAAAGCGAAGCTTTTAGATCGATACTTGCAGCAAAGCTAACCGTTCTCTTTGCCTTTTTTCGGTTTCTAGATGATAATGATGATTATCTCTATCGCCTCTTTTATTTTTACTGTCTCTTTCTTCTATCCTTTTCTTTCACAATTTTATTATGTTTGTATACACCAAACCATATACTATAAATATAATCATTTGTTGTCCGGAAGGCATACGCACTAACTAACTAGTACATTGAATGATATATCATGAAATTTGAATTTAAAGGATGAATATTGTATTGTTTTGTTATATTAAGTTTTTTGCCATCACCTAAATTCAAGGAGATATAAAATAAGTGTAAATTTCTAGCAAATGTAAATATTATTTGTTATATAGTTTTCAATATTTTCACATAAGAAACTAGTTTTATGCACATACCAATTTAATTAAAACACTTTTCTTAATTCAAATTAATAGTGAATAAAGTAGTTCACATACGTACAATGTAAAGTTAACGTTTCAACTAACATTGTTACGACAATTTATAAATCAGTCAGATTCTATCAAAATATGTATAAATTAAACAAAATATTTGATAGATTTTGACTATCTAAACTTCTGTAAACAATCGCCTAAGAACTGAAATCTGAGAAAAGAGCTGATTCTTATTTGAAATTGGGAGAAACAAAGCTTGAAGTGCAGATCGGATTACAATCTCATAGCGATGTAATCCTCACTGCCGATCTCATCACGATCGTGGGATCCAGACTCATCTCGTCTAGTATCACAACATTCAAGCATGAAAAATATCCAAATGAACAAACGACAGTATTTAAGTCAGCTCACTCTCAAAATACAAATAACAGCAAACCCTCTAAATGGACTAGAGTCTTTGCCTTCTTCATTCCAATTCAAGTGTCTCAGGGATAGAGCTTCCCGCCTTCAAGCCTCCCACACATGCATTCTTCTTCCTCTTCCTAAAGAATGTTTGATGGAACCTATCAATACTTCCCCCTTTAAAATCAAGCTTGCCCTCAAGCTTGAAATAAGGAAATAACTTCACAAACTCCTTAGTCGTCATCCACGAATTCTCCAAGTCTGATTTACCCAACCACTTAACCAATACTTCAACTGCACCAGTAGGAGAAGAACGTTTCTCCAGAACATCTTCGGGCTCACGCTCAACCGTTACGGGATCCAAGCAAACTTCAGGTAGTTGTTGGCTGACGACGTGATCACCCAAAGCCTTTTTCAACTGTGAGATATGAAAGACTGGGTGTATGCGTGATTCCTGTGGAAGAGCCAAGCGATAAGCAGTCTGCCCCAAACGTTCCAGTACACGATAAGGACCAAAGAACTTCGCAGCTAACTTGGCACAAAAGCGACGGGCCACTGATTGTTGGCGGTATGGTCGCAGCTTAAGATACACCATATCACCAAGAGCAAACTCAACATCACGTTTGTGCTTATCAGCTTGAGCTTTCATCATATCCTGAGCCTTCAATAAATTTTGTTTCAGATGTACCAGCATCTCATCACGTTCAACTAACGCCTTCTCTAGTTCAAAATTGGCAGTGGAGCCTTGCTCAAATCGAATAATCTGTGGAGGATCCCTGCCATAGACCACCCTAAACGGCGTAGTCTTCAACGAAGTGTGGAATGAAGAGTTATACCACAATTCCGCCCATGATAAGTATTGATACCATGTACGCGGATGAGAAGAAGCGAAACAACGAAGGTATGTCTCTAAGCAACGATTGAGGACCTCCGTCTGACCATCTGTCTGGGGATGATAAGCTGTGCTATACTTCAGTTGTGTCCCAGCTTGCTTAAATGCTTCACTCCAAAAGGAACTCAAGAAAGTACTATCTCTGTCCGTAACAATGCTCCGAGGAAAACCATGTAGACGGACCACTTCTGCCACAAATTGTTTTGCAACATCCAATGATGTAAATGGATGTTTTAAGCCCATAAAATGAGCATATTTGCTCAGCCTGTCCACCACAACTAACACCACATTTACTCCATTAGAAGTAGGAAGTCCAACAATGAAATCCATGCTAATGTCTTCCCAAACTTGATTGGGAATAGGGAGTGGTTGCAAAAGACCCGCAGGAGAAAGCGTAGAGTGTTTATGGGTTTGGCAAATCACACACTCAGCCACATACTTTTGAATCCGCTGATGCATACCCTCCCAATGAAATGAAAGTTGAACTCGTTTTAAAGTCTTCAGGACACCGGAATGACCACCTCCTCTGCTATCATGACATTCCGTAAGAATTAAGGGAATGAAAGCTGATGTTTTGGGAATCACCAGCCTGCTTTTATACCACAAACGTCCCTGAACCATGTGATACTTCAACACTGAAGACTGCTTTGTTTCCACCAAACGAATCAATTGTTGTATATCTGCATCCTCATCAATCTCTTTATATAATTCATCCCATTGAAGCACCGAAGGTACTGTCAAAGCCAACAACAATGCAGATATCGACATACTCCTGGACAATCCGTCAGCAGCCTTGTTCTCACACCCTGGCTTATATGCTATATCAAAGTCAAAACCCAACAGCTTTGTCAACCATTTTTGGTACTCCATATTCACTTCCTTCTGTTCCAATAAGTACTTGAGACTCCTCTGATCCGTATGTACCAAAAACTTTCTGCCAATGAGATAGTGCTTCCATTTACGCACAGCCAAGACTATGGCCATCAATTCTCGTTCGTATGCCGGTTTTAATTGCTCCCTCGCCGTAAGAGCATGACTAAAGAATGCAATAGGATTCTTTTCCTGCATAAGCACCGCCCCAACACCAAAACCAGAGGCATCCGATTCAATAGTGAAGATTTTATCAAAATCAGGGAGTGCTAATACTGGAGCCTCACTCATTGCTAACTTCAACTTGTCAAAAGACTGTTGCGCCTCTCTACTCCAACAAAATTGATCTTTCTTCAATAGGCTGGTTAAAGGACGTGCCAATAAACCATAATTCCTCACGAACCTGCGGTAATAGCCCGTAAGTCCAAGAAAACCACGCAACTGTTTCACATTCGAGGGAGTTGGCCATGCAGTCATAGCTTCAGTTTTCCTCACATCAGTAGCAACACCCTTAGCTGAGATAATATGGCCCAAATAATCGACTTGCAATACACCAAACGAACACTTCTTCTGATTAGCAAATAGCTGCTGCTCGCGTAACACGGTAAACACAGCCTGCAAGTGCTCTAAATGCAACGCCATGGTCTGACTGTAAATCAATATGTCATCGAAAAAAACCAAGACAAATTGGCGCATGAAAGGTTTGAAGATCTTATTCATTAAAGCTTGAAACGTCGCCGGAGCATTTGTCAAGCCGAATGGCATGACCAAGAACTCATAATGTCCTTCAATGGTCCGGAATGCTGTCTTTGGAATATCCTCTTCCACCATACGAATCTGATGGTATCCGGAGCGTAAGTCAATCTTCGAGAAAACCGTCGCACCATGTAATTCATCTAGTAACTGGTCTATGACAGGAATTGGATACTTATCTAGTATTGTAGAACGGTTTAATGCTCTATAGTCAACACAAAAACGATAAGAACTGTCCTTCTTCTTTACCAACAAAACAGGGCTGGAAAATGGACTTGTACTAGCCCTGATTATCCCTGCCGTTAACATCTCACTAACCATTTGTTCCATGACCAATTTGGTAGCATGAGGATAGCGATAAGGACGTACCGACACTGCTGAAACTCCAGCAATCAGCTTAATGGCATGTTCCTGTCCTCGAAATGGTGGCAGAGCTGTCGGTAAAGCAAATATGTCTTGGAACTCCGATAATAATGCCGTAAGTTCCAAACAATTCTCTGGTTTCGTTGATGTTACGCCAGCACTCATACACACCACTTCTCTTCGTGTGACATGAGGACCGTATATTGGTGTCAAAGACTTGAACGACAACTTTTGAGAATGTAACGATGGGTCTCCACACAAAGTCACTCGGTTGCCTTTATAGGTAAATGCAAGTTCCTGCTTCCTCCAATCAACTTCGCATTTACCTAAGGTTTCAAGCCATTGAACACCAAGGATAACATCAACGCTTCCCAGTTCTAGAGAAATGAAGTCCGATGTGAAATCAGTATGATTTAGTTGGAAAATGACATCACGGCACACACCAAAGGCAGTAACCTTGACGCCATTCCCCAACAACACATCTAGGTTGCTTTCATCCGAAATCTTTAATTGCAACCTCTTCACAACTTTAGGAGAGATAAAGTTGTGAGATGCTCCACTATCGAGCATGACTATCACTTCTCTTCGATTAATCTTTCCCTTGAGCTTAGTAGTCTTTGGTGAAGTAATGCCCAAGAAAGAGTTAAACGATAAGGTACACAACTCTTGACTGAATTCTTGTAAATTTTCTTCACAATCATCCACTGTTGAGTTGAGTACTTCCATGTCCAAGCCGTTTATAACCGTTAACACCCTCAGTGCCTTGTTTGGACAATCATGTGACTTAGACCATGGAGCTTTGCATTTGAAACAAAGTTTATCCCGACGCATCGCATCAAGCTCATCATCTGTATATTTTTGCCTCGGACGCAACATCTGTTGTTGTGTATTCACAGTGTCTTTAGTTGTCACAGTTTCAGCTTTAGATCGATCCCAACGAACACGGTTTTGATTGTAAGTGTTTCTACTCTGTCCTCCCAACTTAGTTCCACCATCACGCGTCTGAGTAGAGACAGAGTCTCCCACCACCTTGCAAAATGAACTTGATTCCATCCTCAACACCGCTGAAATGAAACCTGATAAACCCACTGGATCTTTCATTCGTATCACCTCTTTCATTTCATTACTTAAACCGTTGTAAAAGATACGCTCAAGATGTTTGTCTTCCAAACCAGTCACCTGAGCTGACAAGTCTTCGAACTCAGAGATATAATCTGCCACAGAACCTGTTTGTTTGATCGAGAACAAGCGCGTATCTGGTTCCTCATCAATAGATTCAGAAAACCTTAAGAACAATTTCTGTTTGAAATCCATCCAACTGCGAAAGCCACCACGCTTCATAACCCAAGCAAACCAACGTTTCACTTTGCCATCGACTGTCAATGCTACTAACTCAAGCTTATCTTCTTCACGAAACCTGCCTACAGCAAAGAAATGTTCTATATCCGCAATCCATTCAGTCAAATGAGTTCCATCACAGCTAGGCATTTCAATCTTCTTTAGCATACTGTTGCGAGTTGCTAAATTCAAAGAATTAGCTCGATAACCTAATTGATCATCTTCCCAGTGATGTTCCGAGTTCCACGGAGGTACCTGATAATGGCGTTCTCGTGTTCGTGGCGGAGACGATGAATTTTCATCCCGATTCTCATCTATCGGTCGTTTTCCTAAGATCTTCAGTACCGATTTCAATTGTTCCGCCATATCCAAACAACTTTGCTTCGTCTCCTCGCAATCTCGCTTCGTCTCAGCCATCTGTTTCATCACAAATTGATAACCCCGATCTATCTTCGCGACTTCCGATTGAAATGAGAACTCGGCTTTTTCTTCCTCCTCCAATCGTCGCCGGACCGTCGGTGACATGATCATAGCCATCGCGTAAGAGATCGACCAGTTACACCGCACCAATGATAGATTTTGACTATCTAAACTTCTGTAAACAATCGCCTAAGAACTGAAATCTGAGAAAAGAGCTGATTCTTATTTGAAATTGGGAGAAACAAAGCTTGAAGTGCAGATCGGATTACAATCTCATAGCGATGTAATCCTCACTGCCGATCTCATCACGATCGTGGGATCCAGACTCATCTTGTCTAGTATCACAACATTCAAGCATGAAAAATATCCAAATGAACAAACGACAGTATTTAAGTCAGCTCACTCTCAAAATACAAATAACAGCAAACCCTCTAAATGGACTAGAGTCTTTGCCTTCTTCATTCCAATTCAAGTGTCTCAGGGATAGAGCTTCCCGCCTTCAAGCCTCCCACACCTGCATTCTTCTTCCTCTTCCTAAAGAATGTTTGATGGAACCTATCAATATTTTACTCGTAAAAGTATGTATAATAGTTAAATTTATGTTTAAATCTTAAATATTTAAAATACCGAACTGAAACCCTATGAAACTACAAGCAACAGCCAAGCATAATGAACTGAATAAAATACACTTGTAAGAAAACGTATTTTTATTGGAGAAAGAAATTCGTCGCTCACATGCACTAGCCACTAGCCAATGACTCTCTGTCAACAGACATCTTCGCCTGTCTTGTGTGATCCAAGCAAACCTCGTACGTACGTACCATTTCAGAATATTTTTGCTTAACCGGTCCACAGCAGTTGATGGACCCGATCTTCTAAATACTTTTAGCAATTTCCGAAAAAGTAGTTTCTTTTTATAGCTGGTTTGTTAGAGCATCCCCAATGGTGTAATCCCATTGGGGTTCTTAAAAAAAAAATTAATATTTTTTTTTCCGGATCCTAAAAAAACAAAAAAATTAAAAAAAAAAACGGACCAATAACACGGCAACACGTGTCGGAACAGTATAAGGAGGGATCCTTAGATAAGGATTTTAAGGAACCGACTGTTAACTATTGTGTGGGGTCCACGTGGAATCCATACAATATTTTATATTTTTTTCTTAAGAAACCTGGGTAAAAACCCCCGTTGTTCGAGCTTTTTTTTTTTTTCACTGGAATATTACCATTTCATTACCAAGATCGGATACGTTTTTGGGATACAGACTTAGAAATCTAAAGCCGGCTATCACAGGTCGATACCGGAGCCAAAAGCCGGCGGATGAAAAAGACAATCCCCGGAGACACAATAATCACAAGACAACAAAACAAATTTACAATCTTAAAACATAAATTGCTAGTCAGCCTACACTAACTGATAAGCATCACAAGTCAGGTTATGAGTAAATAGAGAAGACAACGAAGAGGTAGCGAGCACCAAACACCGAGAGCGGAAAGGAGCGTGACATCTAATGCCGAGATTATTAAGGTTCGCCCACCGCCACTCATTATATTGCTCCACCACTAGAAGCCACGAGCAAGACGACTGGAGATCAAACCATGGAAGACGAGGGACCAAACTGTTTACCACACGCCAGCGAACGACTAGATGCTAAGAAGACCGAAGCCTCAATTCCTTAAAGTTGTGCCGGAGAACCCTTGCCCAAAGTAAAAGACCCAAAGCAGAAAATAAGGAAGATAACCACAGGAACTATACCGATGCACCAACAACAAGGAAAAGCACACTCCCAATGCAGATAACAACACAACCCGAAGCCTAAAGATCCTGAAAAACCGCAGCCAAACTCGAGACAACGAACTCGCCAAGCTATCCAAAACCAATAGCAAAGGAACTCCCATACCCGAGGCTGATCCTCAACCAGAAGACCTGACCAGAGCAACATCAATGTCGAAGCTAACCCAGACACGTCCTAGCAACACAACCACACCTAAACGGCAGATCCAACCCTCAACCCATACCTCAAACAAAAAGCAATAGTTGAAACCTACAAACCTCATCTGAGAGACCGCACACTAACAAAGCCGAACAACACGAGCCAGCAGAGATCTATACCCACAAGAGGATGAGAAATCACAGGACACGAGCACCAGCAATTAGCGGAGGAATACAACCGGTCCGGCCACAAACACCACCATCGGAGCCAAGGAATCGGCGGCCGACTCACCTTCGCCCAGACATGACAACCACGAACAACCACCGGAGGAGAGGTGACAAACCAGAGCCGCCAGAGAGAAAAGAGAAAAAGAGGGCTGGATCTCCGGTTATAGCCACTTAAACACACACGACGCAAAGCACAAACAAAAACGACTAAGGACAAGCAAGGGAGGTCGACGTCGGAGCTGTGTGAGCCTCCACGCGCCGACCTCAAGACCAAATCTAGAACGAAGCTTTGACGGCGATTAGGGTTTTGCGAGAGAGAAAAAAAAAAGATGGGTTGCACCTTTTTTTAGATGTTTTTGTTCGAGCTCTTAGATCACTAATTAAAAACTCAGGTTTATTTTCTTTAAAGATTTTGATGTAAAAACAATCCTTACAAATGATTAAACATTTCACGTTGTTACAAACAGTGGATCAGATTAGACAGTAGACAACTATACCATGTGCAACAAATCGAGACATTACACTAAATATTGGGCCTAGGTGAAATCCATGGGCTTGCTTCATTAAAAAAAACTGGACATAAACTGTTAGTTATGGGTCCTTCTGGACATAAATATTGATTTTGATAGATCAATATTTGGGTAGCCAGATAGGTAACCATACCAATAATTGGTTCTGGTATAAGGAGTAGCTGAGACCATGGCCAAGGTTAGCCGACCATAGACAACAATGGTGACAGAAAATAAGAAATATTGCATTTGTAAGAAAATAAATAGCTGTTCTGAGCGTTTACTATACCTGCTAAGTTTTCCACTCAGTTATTGAACGAGCTCAGAACAGTCACTACGACAAGTGTTCTAGTCTTAAATTCGGTTATTATCCTCGTCAACGGCGGTAGTTACATCTATTTGCATTCCCAACATTGTTGATTCCATTCCCAACAACGGCGGCTTCTTGTTCATTCAGCTTGTTTATGTTTGGTTAATCAATTGCTCGGGGATTTAGCTCTGTGAATAAACATAATATAAAAGTTACATTGTTTACACGTTACAAAAGGCATTTGGTTTTAAATAATTTCCTTCTTCATGCAGAAGTCTCCCTGCATTGAGATTCTGAGAATGTAAACTCAGAATCTGTGAGAAGATTACTTCCTTTTGGCTGTCACCTGTCACCATCGTTTGGTTTGCAAGGCAGTGAGAATAAAACAGAGCTCAAAAACGGTTGCACACTGTTGTGTTGAGGCCGGCCGCTGGTAACAACCAAACCACCACCCGAAGCAGAAGGAACATTCCTTCATCGATTCAAGATGATGTACTGCAATGGCGGACGAATCGCAGCTTCTCACCTGCGGGATATACCAGAGATGGTTTGGAAGAGGATAGTGAGATGTGGAGACATGCCAGCCGCTGGCATTTTCCACTCCCACCACGTCTACCATGTTGAGTGTTTCGACAAAGTGAAACCAACGAATCAAACCAAAGACCAGTCTTGTCCTGTTTGCTCTAACACCACTGGAGCAATGGAGCAATCAATCACTGATAGTGCCTGAGACGTTGCAACAGGATCTAAGATCTCTCAGAAGAAGCCACAAATCTCTGGGTTCAGAGCCGCTTAGTAGCTATAGCAACAACAATCAAAGAAGAGAGATTAGGAGAAGAGACATAAATGGAAAAACTCAGCTGCTGCTTTACTATGCCATTATAACATCAAAAGGCTAAATATTTACTGTACACTAAAACAAATTATATTGGTCCATTGTATGCTACAAAGAACAAGAAGCATTACAAACGAATTATGTTCTCTTCTGGTTTTTTAAGAACAAAACTTTGAAAACAAAACAACACTTTTCAGTCTAGATATGTCTGAGACTGAGAAAGTTCTAAGAGGCAATGGATTAAAAAAATATTAGTGAGACAGATCTCAAGACTGAAACAAAAAAAAAACACATATTGGGGAATGGAGAATCCACAAATTCGTATCAGCGATGACAGGAATCAAAAACAAAAAACCTAAGAGAAGAATCAAAATCTAAAATTAAAAACAAAACACATAATTTTTGGGGATGGTTAAAGCTCGCAAAAGCCATCCCTGCGCCGACTAATCGTACGCTCAGGCAGCAAGCAGTCTTCATCGCTGAAAACAAAGGGAAAACAAGGGTTAAGGCATCGAAACCTTTCCGTCACCGGAGCCGCCGGCCATACCCTCCAAAGAAGGACATGGGGTTGCTCGTTGGCCGCGCTGGCGGCGGCAAAGACCGGAAAAGGTCAAAACCCTACCCCTAGCCCCCTTTTTCTCAGCTCAGATAAGATCAAGTAGTTTGAAGCTCACCATAGTTTACTTGCTCGATATTTATAGTGCCTTTGGTCAAAACCCTAACGGTAGCCCCCTAAAATTTTCTGCATCTCACGCTGAAATTCCAAGACTACCCTCGTATAAAGAGATATATAAAAAACAGAGCCAAAAACCATTCTAGTATTGTTAAGAAACCCCATAACTCCTGAAATAACACAAATGATCCCTGTGTGTGAGTGACCACAAGGATCCATGGTCATAAAAATAAAATAGACTTTGAAACATCAAAACAGTAAAGCCCTTGGCATGGTTTAAGCTTTCTTTAGCACTAGAGAGTTTTATAAAATAGAAGTATTTACACCAAGATCCTCCCTCTTAAAGAAAAGATTGACATACAAAATTGAGAAAGAAAATGAAGAGCTGTGAAATAATTTCAGAGGTTTTCCCTGACTTTGTCCGTGTCAACAAACAATTCGCTGTATGTTTTACAGAGGAGATGTTGTGGACTTGTGGATTTTGTTATCCCCTTGTGCCTGTGGTGGCTGAGACGAATGGATTGCTGCTCGGTATGAAGATGAAGCGAGCTGTGCCAGTGCCGGTACAGTGCCACCTACAAACATACCATTCAAGATTTAGGAGCTTAGTAACACAATACCAAAGATATAATCAAATGAATAGAGATCAAAAAGATTATTGTGTCCCACGATAGTAAAAAATAGTGAAGGAGGAGGAGAAGAAGATCTCAAACCTGCTAGACCAGCACAGGCTGAAGAAAGAACTATGACAGGCGGTGCCTGCATTGATACGGAAATGAAAAAGCAATAGCTTCATCAATACAGAAAAGGATATAGCAATTAACTGGTCTTTTCCGTCGACAGTTTATGCATGTAACAACCTAACAACCTAAAACAAAGCATGATGGAAAGAACTAATTCTGCATCTTTGTTGTTGATAACTTACCCCAACAAGAAAATGTAACCACATGGGTCCTTTTATCCACTTCCGTACAATTGGCATTACTGCATCAATCAAAAACAACATTTTAAGCCGAACGAATTGAACTCATACGCTTTTGAGCAAGCTTTAAATCTAACTGCAATCACTATAGTCTATAACCAACAGACAACTAGATTACAAATACTGATTGTTAAAGAACTGGGACAGAAGCTACACACTCGGGCATCAAATACACTCAGGTCTTTCCTTGGAACAAACTAGATAACTATGATTAATCTTAAATGACTAAGTCCTTCTTCTCATTTCTTTCCACAAGTCAGAGAAGTCTCTTAAAGTGCGCATAAATTACAGGCAGAAACAATCAACGAGAAGAGAAGAAAATTCAAGTGTTGAAAGATATACTCACAAGAAGATATTAATACAGACAACATTAGATGCGAGATATAAAGTCACGTGAAGCTCTACATACCATGGTTAAATCCAATGAATGCACTTGCAGTACCACCAACAGCTGACCCAATCTAAGATCATAAAAAACAAAACTTTCAGAGCTTAAATAACTAATCCATATGAAATAGAAACAAAAGGGAAAGATTGCATTCTCAAAGTCAAAGACAAAAATTATGCAATTTTAGCAAGCTATAGTTAGACTGAAAGAGTCACATCTAGCCAACACAAACCATAATTTGATATTGAACGAAACTTACCATAGAAAAGCTATCCCTGATGAACGGAGCCACAGTCCATTCACTGGTTTCCTGAAATCAATCAACTTGTAATTAAGAAAATATATACACAAACAACGAATCTTCCTTCTATAAAAAAAACCCAATTATCATCTGCAATAGAGATCTATATATACAAATTAATGCAGTAAAATACCAAATTTTTCGTAAGAGGGCCTGCGCAATGATGGCATCTGATTTCGGTCTCACGGACTGAATCCGCCATTTTCTTAGGAAGAAGAAGAGTACTCGACGATAATGTTTTCGGGTCGTAGGGTTTATACTCTGTTAACTGTTTTGCTTCTTCCTCTGTTGTTCGAGAAGAAAGAGTCCACCGATGATCGCCTGCGGATGAGACTAATCTCTCGACACGCCAGCTTAATCAAACCGAGCCGATCCAACCGTGAATCGTGGCCACATTAAATATAATTATTATACCGGCCATAACCGGTTAAGTCAGCTCCATCAATTTTATTAGAGGGATGTTGGTAAAGGTAGATGTTTTTGCTTATCCAATTTTAATCTTTGGAATCTTACTTCTCCATGTTCCAAAGGGTTGCAAACAACTTTTTGAAATAAATGTATAAACGAATCTAAAAGAAAGTAAAAGGAACAAAAGAATTATATATGTAAAGGAAGGATGTCTCTCCATGGGCTTGACACATCAGCTGCAGGAGAAAAATTTGAAAACCAATCATATTAAAACCTTTGTCCACGTCATATCGACATATGTGTAAAGTTTTGTATCGTGAGTATATCGAAAGTCGAGTATATCGAAAGTCAAAAAGTTATTCTCTCTTCATTTATGTCAAAAAAACTTACCTTTCCACATAGGAATCCAGTTCTTTTTTATTGGATATATTGAACCTCTCGTCTTCTTCACAGGGATATCTTCCTCTCTTAATCCTAAATCTGCGAGTGGTCAGCAAAAGGGTTGTCGGAATCTCTTTGGGAATGACTGGCTCCGCCGTAGCTGCCATGGAATGAGGCAAGCCCACGATTGTTACGAAGGCCAAATATCAGAGGACGACGACTTCTGTGGTGTAGCGAGTGGGACGTTCACGATCATTACAGCACTACTAGCTCCTCATATGTCATGGAGGATGAGGAAGATGATGATGTGGAGTCAATTTCCGAGATCGGAACACGCTCCGACATCAGATCTACGGTGAGCTCTCTCTGTTTATGTGCTTTTCAGGGATGATCATACCGTTAAATTACTTCATTGTATAGCCATTTTGGGTCTTATTTATGCAATCTTAGCTATTGGAATTCCTCATTTATCAGCTCCTCGGATTTGGCTTGCAGTTCCAGCTTCTTTCGGGTCTTCTACAACAGGTTACCTAATTCGTTATGATCTTCGGAAATTCATTGGACTGTTTTGATTTCTGTAATTTGTCGAGTTTATGTTCGTCGAATTTCAGTCGCTGCTCCCAATTTCTGACTAGGATCTCTAAATCAGAGTCTTCTTAGATTGAAAAGAGCTTTTGATTCCTCCGTTTGATTATTTTGATTGTGTTGGTTATAGAATTGTCACTGCACTTGATTTGGTGTTCTTCGTCCTGATCCGTATAGATATGCAATTCTTCTCAGGTTGAATCGTTGACCAATACTGAAGAAGTTGAATTACGTTCTAAGATCGAAGCTCTTGGCTTAGAAGTCACCAAAGTGCCATCAAAGTCTGCTCAACACCTCAACGAGGTGTGTATGTAAACTCTCTTCTTTTTTTGATACGTATCATAAATCTGAGGGTTTGTGTGTGTGTGTGATTTAAGGTGGAGATAGCTAATGAATTGGATAAGTTATCAGCCAAGTTAGACGATGTGGATGAGATGATATCGTCAGCTATTGCTTCTGATCCGCAAGCTCAATCGCTTCTTAGCGACACTGCTGATGTTTGGATGCCGGTTATCACTGCCAACACCAATGAGAGACTTAACTTCACAGCCTCACTAATGGATTTCGATAGCTACTGATAAATCTGATTCTTGGCTCTTGTTCTTGTTGTCTGTAGGAGCAAAAGCTTCAAGAGATAACAATATACAAGGAACAACATTCAACAAAATATTTACCATCACAGGAGCAGCTGCAAATCTGGTTCATCGCATTCAACAACACATGGATGCTTCCAGAAATTCAGGTGATGATTTCTTTTTTCTTGAGATGTCAGCTTCACGAGTTCACGTTTTAGTCTTCAAACTCAATTCTTTCCTTGAGTTTGCCTATGTTTAGGGTTGAGTATTGATGCTGATTTTCCTGTAATGATAGGCGACAGTGAGACAACCGATTGTGAATAATCAGGATCGTTTTTGTTTTATGTATCTCTCTTTTTTTTAAAGTTTGGTCTCTTTTTCTCAGTTTTGGTCTGTGATTGTGGTCTTACATTAGGTGATCTCATTGGTGTACTACAGGACTTCTTCTCACGATTAAGTGAATTCTTTTTTTTTTACTTCTCCCACTAGCTGTATATCGATGCATCAGAGTCGCTTACGAGAAAACAAAAGGCTTATGCGATGATGTTTTTACAGGGATGTCCCAGCTGCGTTTCAAGTCTGCATACAACCCATACACTGAACCAAGCATGGAGATCTTCAGGTACATTCGAACAAACCATCATCTCTTAAAGGCAAAAGAAAACAGACATTAAAGATATCGTGTCTGCTGCTTTTATCAACTACCACGAAGGACTAGGGAAATGGGCAGAGATCAGAAACTCTGGCTTGTTCAGACCCGAAATGCTACAACCAACGGGTCTTCCTAAGGATGTTCGAGTCATTGCATGGGGTCTTTCTCTTGAAAGGTACTATAGAAGATGAATAATAGACTTTAGGGACAACTTTTTGATCACATAATAATTGCTGATTCTTTCTGGTTTTGCTTCATAAACAGACTAACAATGATCTTATACGGCATTGACAACATCCACGATCTGTTTGGACACAAGGTACAAGAACATCCATAAAAGTTTTGTAGTCAGGTATTCTTGTTGTGCTTTTCTTACTTGGAACTCATATGCCATATTGAGCACATGTATGTGGATGATGCCACGTATCATTGTCTTTGGTCAAGGCATTATGGCTTAACCCAACAATAATCCTATTCAAACAAAACAAATGGCTGATATATTTGTTTGTCTTATTTGTTATGCAGTTTGTAAATAAATTACGATATGCTCAGAGCCGTGCCAAGCATATTAAAAAAAGGGCAATGGCCCCAGGCCCCACTCTTAAATAGTGTAGATTTTGGAGCCCCATTTTCAAATTTTTACTTAGTTCAATTGGTTAAACAAATGAAAATGTATTTGACTTCATATCTTAGTCAATTTATTACATTAAATTGTAATAATTAGACAAATCTATTTAAGATAATAGATCTTATATTTTTAAATTAGCCTTAGGCCTCCAAAACCCTGAGCACGGCACTGGATATGCTAAAGACTGTGCGAGGGATATCATGGATCGAGCATGTGCCGATTTACCATAGCAAGTTTGGCTTGAAGTTGATGGAAAAGACAATGAGATCCCCAAGGTATCATACTCAAATGAAATCAGTCCTTTCCCCGTATTGTGTGTTGTGTTCTTACATGATTTTTTCCAGGTCACTTTCCTTAATGCTGTGCTTTTTTGTTCTTTGCTAATATAAAAAACCCCGACCAGTACTCATTAAACAAATATCATGTAGAATTTGAGCATGGGAGATAGCGTATAATCGCTTTGTAAAAACCATAGTTGGCAACTACATTTAGTTTCCTAACATCTATACTACATACATTTTTATTTTTCTTCTCTTCTATTTGTTAAATACTACGTACATAAAAACGTAGTAAAAAATAATGTTTTAATCTCTTTTTTGGTGTTTTTACTAGACAACACAAAATATTGTTAACCAAAAAATTGATTTGAAAAAGTTTTTTTTTTAAATATTGTGAATAAACCCGCGGCGTAGCGCGGGCATATTTCTAGTGTATATAAACTGAACAAAGAAAAACAAGAATGGATACTATTAACTACTTGCAACTAGTCAATCTTTATAACAATCCAAGTAGTAAAAATTAGCCAGCATTTGCGTTTGCAACCAGTCGCACCGTGTCCTCAGCTTCTAATAGTTTCATAATATTCAAATAACAAACCACAATTTGATTTCTGTTGGATGAAGAAGACAACACTGTCTTGTGGTGAACACAACTCTCCATGATTCTCCCGATCTTTTGTTATGCTTATTTATAAGAATCACAATCACTACAAAATTCACTTAAAAATCAAACTATGTAGAAGCGGAAAGAAATAGACTCGAATAAATGTACTCACAAAGCTTTCTTTAGTTTTGGATTCTCATATTCTCATTCTGTAGAATCTCAAGAACTCACTTTTCGTCTCCATTTTCTTTCAAAAAGAATATAATTCAGCGGTCATTTCCCGCTTCCTGTTGTTTAATGTAACCAATCCTCTCTCGTTCCATTAAGCAATCACAATCCCTACGATGCTCCATTTATTCTCCCTATGGAAGATCAAACAGTAAAAAAAGTTAGTAAACAAGAACAAGAATCAGTATAAGGCAAATGAACGTACAAGGAAGAACATTTACTCTGTACCACTCTTATCTTTTACTTAAAGAGCTAGTTACATTCCAATGAGCAAAGTAAAAGGAAAGAAACAGGGGAAAGACAATAGAATTAAGCACAAGGTTGAATAAAACAAGTGATCTCAGATGTAGGAGTTAAAAAAAGGCTATCACATGTCGTAAAAATGAGCTAAGCACTACTTCTGCAATAACACACATCATTTTATATTAACTGATATCAGCAGCCAGAACCCTGGAGCAACATGTTTCAGTAAAACCTTTTTTGTTACCGAGTGAAGATTGAAGAACAGATCCTGCTGCAAGAAGAATACGCAAAATTTGATCGAACCAGCAACTACATTTGATATAGAACAGAGAATTATCCAAAATTATATGGTGAAAGTGATACCAATCAAAAGAATTCAACACAGAATTTGCTTGGTTAAATTTAAAATTTAAAAACTTGCAGCACATAATATGAAGCCTCTCTTTGTGGAAGCATATTCCCACTCACATGTCTATCAACTATTTCGGCAATATGCTGAAATACTTTTAACCGAAGCTTATGAAAAGTTTCTTTACCAAACAGAATAAAGTGTTTAATGAGAAATCAGAACCATGAGATTTAGCCAAAAAAGGTTGAGAAATATATATGCAAAGATATCGTTCAAGGAACATAAGATTTGTTGTTTGACAATTTCCTTTGAAACAGTAGACCATAATTCTAAGGCATCTATCAAACTTATTAAGATATGTGAGACTCTATACTGGATAGTGGATATATTCTCAATTGCACATAGAGAAGCCATCATTTCAACATTTGGCAATCACGACTTCTATACATATATCTTTATCTATGAACTTATTCTGTATAGCTGTATATCAATACGAAAATGTATCTATACTTAATCAGGCAGGAGAAATATCTTCAAATTAAAATCTGTTCTAAACCATGATATGGTTGATGATAGAAGTTAGAGCCATAGCCATCGATAAAATAGATTCAAGGAAGTATAATGTAAGAAAGCAGCCCGACTTTAGATGTATAGTTCACGAGCTTATACATATTTATATAATATGTACATATGCACACAAAAACACACAAACAATACATATGAATATGAACCGAAGACATGTTATGTTACCTATAGAATAGACATGAAAGGCTACAACATGCAGGCATGCATAAATACATAGACAACACACGCATGGATAGGCCAAATTTGTTGTGCCAATCAAAGAATATAAGATATGGGCCCTCCACTAATTTTTATGCTGTTTAGAGAGAATAGGTACTAAACTTGTTGAGGGAGACATCATGAAATATTTTTCATTCGCTTTCTCACGTCTTAATTATCTTTCAAGACAAAACAATGCTGAAGCCTAAACTTTCATCTCACTTGCGGCTATCACAAAAATCATAGGGATATTACCACTACACACTCATGAAACATGGCCAAATATGCAGTTTTGATATCGGTAATATCTGACTAGACTTTCAGTAGAAATGCTTAAGACCCAAGATATATCAAGAGACTGAAAAAAATGACTCTCAAGTAGGAGCAAAAACAATACAGACAAGTGGAAAGCATTGAGAATATTCCTCGAGAGATAGAGAGGTTAGAGCTGTGGACTTTGAAAAATTTGAGGAATAAGGAAAGAGAATGAATTCCCCTGCCCAACTAGAAAAGTTATCAACAAAAAAATTTGGAGAATAAGATACGTTCATATGCTAGAATGGTGAAAGAGTGCGCATACGATGCATTAATTGTGGATCAATTCTGGTATCTAATGCAAGGCTTGAATTGCATTGAAAAGTAGTAATCCAGAGGAATCAAAAGATAATCTAAGCAAACAACGTACAATTTAAGCGATAAGAACACAAACAACAAAGCTACGATTGGACCAGTTATTCATATTCCATACCTTAGTTATCATCCTCTATTTTTCTTTTTCTCCATTCAACTTTCTATATAAAGCAAAGTTTCACAGACCTTTTACACTTGAGAGACACCGGCCTGAGAAAAGAGGGCATAAATAAGGAAAGCGGCAAACACATTTTCCCAAGTTGGTGGAGTTGCAGACCATAGTGTATCACTGAACTGAAAGCAGCAGGCTGCATTTAAAAACTAAGATTGTGTCAGGTAAAAGAAAGACATTTGGTCAATACACTTATTATTAATGCAGTATTTCTAGGTGAAGACAAACTTACATTTTTAGTTTAAAGACAGACTTATGTATTACCATAATCAGCACCAAGGAAAGAGCATCCTCTCTTCATCCAGAATGCCCATTCCTTCTGAAAGGCATCCATTCCTTCGAGGAAATGGCACAGGAGATTCTGGACTCATCCTCTCAACCGATGCGAAGCCACGACTAAAATGGACTCCAGATCTTCATGAGAGATTCGTCGAAGCAGTCAACCAACTTGGAGGAGGAGAAAGTAAGTTATATTATAAGACCCTTATATCATTAGCAAAGGAACAATATTTGACAATCAGGATTCCAGACATAATGTACTAATGTGTATATTTCTGTCTATGTAGAGGCTACTCCTAAGACAATCATGAAAGTCATGGGCATTCCAGGCCTTACCTTATATCATCTCAAGAGTCATCTTCAGGTAAGCTATCAACACTTCATAGAGACATGAACCTAACCTCTTTCAGCTTTTTGTTCATGACTCGTTTCATAAATTAGCTTGGTAGAAAACTGTTACGGCCTTTACAGAAGTTATTAATTTCATAATTTGGCTTCCAGAAATATAGGCTAAGCAAGAACCTCAATGGACAAGCTAACAGCAGTTTAAACAGGACAAGTAAGCTAAAATAATCACTCGGATACAAGAATATTTTAATCTAGAGACTCATTTCCTTTTTCAAAAATATTTACTTCAAGGAACTAAAAGTAACATGGTTTAGGTGTGATGACCATGGTAGAAGAAAACACCCCTGAAGCAGATGAAAGTCACAGCGAGAGTTTAAGCATTGAACCACAGCCGAGCATGTAAGAATATGGCTATTTGCTTACATCTTCTAACTTATTAAATTTCCAAAAACTGACATATATATGTGTCACAGAAACTTGCCCATAAGTGATGCACTTCAAATGCAGATAGAGGTTCAAAGAAGGCTACATGAGCAACTTGAGGTATCACATATTAAACTCTGTGGATTCACTCTATTTAAAGCAGTAATCAGTGTTAGTAACAATAGTGTTTGAAGTTTGTTGTCATGAAAGTCACAAACTACCATAAAATGTGTCTATCTTCGAAGATGGACAGTTTACAAAATTCTACTCAAACATGTAGAAATGCATAAGTATAGAACATCAACAGAGGATAGAACTACTATCTAAGAAACAGAAACAAGAAAGCATTTAGTTACGATTTCATTAAAAATATTTTAAACTGAGCCAGGTACAGCGACATTTGCAGCTCAGGATCGAGGCTCAGGGGAAGTACCTGCAAGCGATTCTGGAGAAAGCACAAGAGACTCTTGGAAGACAGAACCTAGGTCCAGCTGGTATTGAAGCAACTAAAGCTCAACTCTCAGAATTAGTATCTAAAGTGTCAGCCGAATATCCAGACTCTAGCTTCCTAGAACCACAAGAACTGCAAAATCTACGCCATCAACAGATGCAAACAGCCTATATACCACCAAACTCCTCCCTGGAAAGTTGCTTAACCTCAAGTGAAGGAACCCAGAAAGCCCCAAAGATGCTTGAGAACAGATTAGGATTAAGAACATATATTGGAGATTCAACTTCAGAGCAGAAAGAGATAATGGAAGAACCATTCTTCCATAGAATGGAGCTCACATGGGCAGAAGAAGAAAGCCTCAGACAGAATGATAACAAGCCATATCTTTCCACAATGGTTAACAGCTCAGAACCGAGAAGCTCGTCATCACGAAGAAGCCCTGGAAGATTGTCAATAGGAGTGGGATTACAAGAACACAGAGGAGGATGCAGCAACAATGGGTATACAGAGGAAAGATTCAACGAGAATGGAGAAGATTGCAAGATCGAAACACGCAGCATAACAGCGCTAGATCTTAACACACATGACGAAAGCTACTGCACAAGGCGTCCCAAACAGTTTGATTTGAATGGTTTCAGCTGGAATTGAGAATATATCTACAGCTAAAAATACTATACCAGTCTTTTGATTTCCTTTGTCAGCCTAAGGAATTCGCTGGAAATTGAATTATTAGTCGAATAAAAGAGACATCTTTTGCAAAATGTGCAACACTATTTGCCTAGGTATGATATCATATATGATACAAGTGCGTACGAGTACGTAAAAGACCGTGCCTTTTAATCAAAATTCGGAAATCCAACATACTAAAAACAGAAATTTGTTAGCTTGAAAATCAAATTTGGATTTCGTTTTCTTACCAACCCTTTGATTTTTACGACGGATGGTTCCAAGCAACTCACAAATGTGTACATAGAGATCATCGATGCTTTCAGAATCACTTCACTCCGCTTCTAAGAAGCTAAGTAGAAAGTCGGAAGAGAAACCGGTAAAGTAATGAACGACTGCTTTTACGAACCGTCCGGGTCGGTGTCGGTCGGGTTAATCTGGTTTTCCCCCACTTCGGGCAAGGGGACTCAAATGTAGCGTAAAGAGAGACATCGTTTCAAAAGGAAAAGAAAAAAAGAGAGGAAAATGTCATGTTTAGTCCCTGAAAAGTTTTGTAGACGCTAAATTTTACCCAAAATAATTTGTTTTTGTTTTAAACCATTAATCATTCCATCAAACTAAATTTGTGTGTTGACAAAAAAAAAAAAAAAAACTAAATTTGTGAGTATTCGAGTACATCTTCAGTTATTAAAATAACTATTTTTTTGTCACTGAATTTCATTGATGTAATACTATTTAATGCTAAAAATTGTTGTTTCAAAATAAAGTTTTTTTTCGAGAATCCAAAATTATTGTTTTATGCATGATTTTGCTTTAGTTTTGAATTTTTCATTTTTGTTGTGAAGTGTTGTTTCTGCGATGTTCGTTAGTAAATTTTTATGTATTTATCTGAAAGTTGTTGATTGTATTTGTTAACATTTTTTATTTGTTTGGAATTCTCGGATATGTGTTTTTCAGTTTTTCTTTGACATTAAAATGATTTTATGAAACTATTTTGGCCGTTTATTGATCAGTATTCAATTTTATTTGTTGGAATTAAAATTCTTCCAACAAACTCCTTTGTTTTAGTTTGTTGCTATTTTCTAATATTTTTTATTTTTGGACTTTAGTAAAAAAAAATATATTTACTTTCTTTGTGTTTTAGTTATCTGTAAATATTTTAAACGTAGTTTTTGATATTCTAGGATTTGTACTAATTTTTGGCATTGAGGAGTAATAAATGAATGAAATTCAATGGAAAAAATAATTATCTTTTCTCTTCTAAATCCTCAATAATATCTAATATTTTTTTTTTGTCGTCTAAAATTTCATTAGAAGACAGAAATAAAATAATTATCTAGTAAATAATTAAAAGACAGAAATTGGGGGTCATTCAGACAGTAACAAAAATATGGGGGCAAGTCGGAGAATAAAAGCCGCTATATACTTTAATTGTGGGCCGTCAATGTCAGACTCAAACTCGTATACTTCAACTCGTTCTGGATTTGATCCAATCAATTCATCGATCGTTACACATGATCATCTTCTTCTTCCTCTTTCTCTGAAAGTGAAAACCCTACTTTTACCAATTAAATCAGGAAAAAAAACCCTAATACCCTCAGCTGAACCTTCCGAACTAAAAATTATCGGAATCTCTTCTCTGGTTCGGGTGTAATGGGTGCGAGCCGGAAATTACAAGGCGAGATAGATCGGGTGCTGAAGAAGGTCCAAGAAGGCGTTGATGTTTTCGACAGCATCTGGAACAAGGTAGCCTTTCCTAGCCTCAGTAATTCCCAATCATTTTATTTGTTTTCGATGATATGGATAATGCAGGAAGATCTATAGTATATATCTTCGAATTCGCGTGTTAAGAAGTGTATACCATTTCATCAACATTAAATATAGAATTGAGTTTATTGAAGCAGTGTGTGTGAGATGATCTGTGTGCGTTAAAGCAAAGTAAGAATTTTGATGCGACTTTATCCATTGGCCTCTTATGCAGCATTAGTTTTGGTTCCTTATAACTTTGTTTGTTTGTGTAAATTTTGCCAGTGGAACTCAATATCGAGCTCCGTTTGTTGTTTATGCAGTGGAATGTGAGCAGAATGTTTGTTTTCGAAGCAGAAAAGTTTTTTACTCGACAGAGGACAAACCCGGACTTTTTTGGTGTTTTCAGGTATATGATACAGATAATGTTAACCAAAAGGAAAAGTTTGAGGCGGACTTGAAGAAGGAAATCAAGAAGTTGCAGCGGTATAGGGACCAGATCAAGACATGGATTCAGTCTAGTGAGATCAAAGATAAAAAAGTCAGTCGTCTTCATCTTCTACGCCTTTTATAAAATATGAAGTGCCAGCTTCCTTGCATTCTCTTAGATTTGCGAACCTTAACCTATCGCTGTGTTTAGTTTTCTGTCTGGTCTAAAGTTACATGGTGATGATTCCAGTCAGGTTATCATCTTATATTCGTATAACTACAACTTTCATAGTATATCAAAGAAAAAAAATCGGGTTTTTATTTATTTGATTAAGGTGCTTTGGGGCAGTGGTTTTGATGAAGCTACTCCTTTCAGCTATATGAAACCAAATAATACTATCTGGAGGGTAACTAAGAGTATGAAAAGATTCTTAGTTACCCTCCAGCTAGTATTATTTGGTTTCATATAGCTGAAAGGAGTATACCTGATATGTTTGTTAGAGACTCAACTGAGCAGATTGCCTGTAATTTAATTTAGGTCAGTGCATCATATGAGCAATCCCTGGTCGACGCTCGGAAGCTCATAGAGCGAGAAATGGAGAGGTTTAAGATCTGTGAGAAAGAGACCAAGACAAAAGCTTTCTCTAAGGAAGGACTGGGTCAGCAACCTAAAACTGTAAGAATTTCTCCATGCTTCGTTTGATTTAAATCTAAAACGAATGTGATATTTTTTTGTGTTTGGACTGCCAATAATTCCAGGAAGATCTGGTTTGTTGGTACTTCTGTTGTTTCATGTGAAATATCTCACGCAATGTTCAGACTGCCGTTTATTATAGCAAAATACTTATGTTCAATTTTGTAGCATTGCAGCAACTATTTACGGAACAGTATAGTGCAAGCTGTCTTTTTCGCACATTAAAAGGAGATATTGGACAAATAAGTATCAATGAGTGTGTTTCTACTCGTCCATTGTAGATATAAACAACATTTCCTTCTAACAACGTCATTGAGTTACCAAAATATTTCTGGTTTTGTGAAATCTGTTGGAAACACTTTGGGTGGATTTACTTATTACTTAAACCTCTTTCTGGTAGTAAGGCTACTGACTGTGTCAACTTCATGTGTAATAGGACCCAAAAGAAAAAGCAAAGTCAGAGACAAGAGATTGGTTGAACAATGTGGTAAGTTGCTTTGTTGATTCTCAAACTCCTTCCTTTAACAGAAACGTCAAAGTGAATTTATGTTAATGGTGTTTGTGAAACCCCTAGGCTAATTGTAGTTGATGTGCGAGGGAAACTAGGTAGTGTTATGGATGATCTTAAATTATTGCTGTAGCTGATTCACCACTCATTTTCTTTCTTTTGATAGGTGAGTGAACTCGAGTCCCAGATTGATAGCTTTGAAGCTGAGATGGAAGGACTGTCTGTCAAAAAAGGAAAGTCAAGGCCGCCCAGATTGGTAAGCTATGAAAAATCTGCACCTGTATGAAAATGCTTTAATTCCTTGCGTGTGGTGAGTTTTGTCATTTGTTTTGTTTCCCTTTCAGACACATCTTGAGACATCTATTACAAGGCACAGGGATCATATAATAAAGTTGGAATTGATCTTGAGGCTTCTGGACAATGATGAATTAAGTCCAGAACAAGTAAATGATGTCAAAGATTTTCTCGATGATTATGTTGAACGAAATCAGGTCTGCGCCATGGAATATTTTGCTTATATGTTTTCCATATAAGTTAGTTACTCTGGGTTTCCAACATTATAAGTAGGCTGATATTCTCCTGGATATGTGTAACTTTTCCCTATTTAGGATGATTTTGACGAATTCAGTGATGTTGATGAGCTCTATAGCACGTTGCCACTTGATGAGGTAGAGGGTCTAGAAGATCTAGTTACTGCTGGCCCTCTCATAAAGGTGACTTTTTCTTGCAATTTATCTCTTTGCTTAATTTTCTCTCTCTGTGGAAACAGGAAATGCTGTATCCGTCACAAAATACAGGAGTCTTTTTTAAGTGATAGACTCAGGACATTAGCTTTAGATTAGCAGTAACATGACTTAAATTTGTCAGGGCACTCCTCTGAGCATGAAGAGTTCTTTGGCAGCGGCAGCATCTCAAGTTCGTGTAAGTAGTCCTATATCCCTTTGTTTGAAGAATTTGTGGTCTATGTTTCCTTATCTTGGCTTTGTTTCAGAGCATAAGTTTGCCAACACATCATCAGAGTACTTCTCAAGAGAAGTCAGATGATACAACTTTACCTGATAGCAACTCTGAGACACTTCCAAAAACCCCTCCCGCAAAGAATGGCGCAAGCCTTCACTCAGCACCATCAACACCCGTTGGGGGACGTCCAATTTTGAATGTGCCCGTCAGTAATGTTTCAAATGCCCCAGTTGTCTTATCAACTTCTATTCCTGTTCAAACTCCCACGGAAAGCATGGGAAGTTTGTCTCCAGTGGCTGCAAAGGAAGAAGACGCAACAAGCTTGCCTTCTCGTAAACCACCCCCATCTGTTGCTGATGTTCCATTGAGGGGCATTGGTAGGGTTAGTATCCCCAACCAGCCCCAATCAAGTCAGCCTCCGTCTCCAAGCCCTGCTAATGGAGCTCGCATTAGTGCTACGTCAGCAGCTGAAGTTGCAAAGAGAAATATAATGGGCGTTGAGAGCAACGTCCAACCTCTTACTTCTCCTCTGAGCAAAATGGTATTGCCACCAGCTGGGAAGGGTAATGATGGAACTGTCTCTGATAGTAATCCTGGTGATGTTGCAGCAAGTATCGGTAGAGCTTTTTCACCGTCTATGGTACCTAGTTCGCAGTGGAGGCCTGGGAGCCCCTTTCAGAGTCAGAATGAAACGGTGCGTGTTTGAATTCGAGTATAATCCCAAGGATCTCTTGAGCCTTTGCACTATATTTAAGCTGGTAGTCGGAGCAATATCATGGCTTTACTTGTTAGTTTTTCTTCTATTCTAGAACATACTTCAGAAAAAAACCTCAGCTAGGCTTTCTGAGATGTATTCCTAGGGCTATACATCCCATGGTTTATGGTTTGTTAGGTTCTGCGGTCTTGTTTTTGTCTATGAAATGCCTGCTTTTTTGGCTTTTAGGTCCGTGGAAGAACTGAAATAGCACCAGACCAAAGAGAGAAATTTTTACAGCGGTTACAGCAAGTACAACAAGGCCATGGTAACCTCTTAGGCATGCCTTCTCTATCCGGAGGAAATGATAAGCAGTTTTCTTCACAACAGCAAAATCCGCTTTTACAGCAGGTAGCGTATATTATTTTGTTTGTATGTTGTGTACTTACCTGGTTTTGAGCACGATTGTTTTGAATTTTATGAAATAATCACATGACATTATGATTCCCAAAATACTCCATCATAATAACATATTATCTTTTTCAATCTGTTTCTCAGAGTTCTGCCATCTCTCCTCATGGTAGCATGGGAATTCAGGCACCAGGTTTTAGTGTCATGAGTTCTGCCTCCTTACAGCAGCCATCAAATGCCATGACTCAACAATTAGGTCAGCCTTCTGTTGCAGGTAAAATTACTGTTTAGGAGATCTCAGTTGTTTACGATATGATTGTCGATAGACATATTTCTGTGTAGCAACTAAAATCTATGGTAAGATACAATCTAAAACTCAAATTGTTCGATCATAATCGTTCTTTCTGATGTTAAACCACAATACGAAGAAGTTCTACACGTCCTGGCAGTTAATTAAATCATACACACGTTTCGTTGTCAAGTTTTGAAAGTGTAGACGAAAAAGTAAGAGACATGTTCTTGATGTTTGTGCAGATGTAGATCATACCAGGAATGATGATCAGCTGCAACAAAGCTTACCTGATGATTCAACCTCCATAGCAGCTTCAAAAACTGTTCCAAATGAGGATGATTCTAAAGGTCTATTTGATACTCCGGTAAGCATGATCTTTGCTAACATTTATTAGTCCTTAGTATGTCTTTGATATACGCTTTCCGTCAGATAGCTTTTACCGAAAAGTTTAAGATGAATAATTTTTTTATGTCTTTGTTGGTGTTGGTGGTGTTTTGATTTGTCATTCCTTAGCTTAAACTTCACATATGTCATTCACTAGTGTGGCGTATTGTGTAGACACAAAATAACAATAGTTGTATTCTATTTAACCAAGCAACTATCTAAGGCTGGCCTCTTATCCTATCTACTATGTGTTCTTTTTGTTTTATCCACAGTCGGCAATGCCCAGCTACATGTTGGATTCAGTACAGGTGACTAGGGACGGTCCTGATTTCTCTCCTGGACAACCCATACAACCTGGCCAGTCTTCAAGTAGCCTCGGGGTTATTGGACGTAGAAGTAACTCTGAATTAGGAGCCGTTGGTGACCCTTCAGCTTTAGGGCCAATGCATGATCAGATGCACAATCTCCAGATGCTTGAAGCTGCTTACTATAGACTTCCTCAACCCAAAGATTCAGAACGTCCCAGACCCTATACTCCGGTACACCATTCCTTCAGAATTTTCTTTGGCCCTAATCACTTCATAATATTCCTTTAAATATTGGTATCCCTTGTATGATTTTGAACAGAGGAACCCGGCAATCACACCTCAAACATTTCCCCAAACACAAGCTCCAATCATAAACAACCCTTTGCTCTGGGAACGTTTAGGCAGCGATCCTTATGGAACGGATACTTTGTTCTTTGCATTTTATTATCAGCAGGTATCTTTTACTTATCTTTCTTTTATTGCCTTGCGATATTAGTTAAGTGTTGTTCTTTGATTCTTTTTTGTTATGTATATTGTCGTGGGTGGTTTGTATAGAACTCATATCAGCAGTATCTAGCTGCAAAAGAGCTGAAGAAACAGTCATGGAGATACCACAGAAAGTTCAACACTTGGTTTCAGAGACATAAAGAGCCAAAGATTGCGACGGATGAGTATGAACAAGGAGCCTATGTTTACTTTGATTTCCAAACCCCCAAAGACGAGAACCTCGAAGGAGGATGGTATGATTTGATTCTCGTTTTTTGATTATTAGTTTTTCGTCGTCTTCTTTTCATTATCGCTGGAGATGATAATCCTTAAATGTTTTGTTTTCTTTGTAAAAATGTCTGTGTAGGTGTCAAAGGATCAAAAACGAGTTCACATTTGAATACAGTTATCTTGAAGATGAACTCGCCGTATAGATGGATGTTTTATAATAATGTATTTACTCTTCCGCAAGTGTACTCTCTTCTTGTTTTTCAATAAACTAAATTACTTTTCCGGTTCAAAGTTTGAGAATTCTTTCTTGACCACACTTAACCGACTAAAACCAGTGTCTAATCACGGAATCTTAATGTGATAGTGATTTATGGTTTTTGTTTTAACAAATACTATTAAGATGCAATCTAAATATATTACTTTTTGGACTAGGCTAAATAATAACTACAGTATGTTCCTCGAAATCTATACAAGAATGTGCATGTACCGAAGATTATGCAGCGTCGGTGGAATTTCGTTGTAGCACGTGGAGAGTGTCCGCTTTGTTTGGGGTTTGACTTGACGAACGGCGTCGCTCTTCGTGCCAATCACTTAGACCCCAAGCAATTCACTCTGCGTTTCTGTTTCTGTTGATGTACAAATAATAAACTGAAACTCATCTCAAAACCGACCATATACCAAAAACAAAATAAAAATATATGTAAAAGAACCTCAATAGATCTTACATTTATTACGTAGAAGCCATACTTTTTCTCTGGCCAAAGACGTCGAAGCCATACACTCATTTAAATCACAAGTCACTTGGATCCACAGTCATCTTTAGTGTTTAGAAACAATGTACATCTTATTAATGTATCACGGCTTTAAAAACTCCACATTCTTACAATACATGTAAGAAAATCATAAAACGAGTCCAGATATGTCATTATTATTAATTTAAATTAACGTATTCTAACTTAACTTCTTCTTCTTCTCTGTTAGTTTCCACAGAAACGAAAAACAACAACAAAGACACTAAACCAATTCCGTCGCTTCTGTAGATTATTATTCCCTCCAACTGTTATCAAATAATTTATATTCAAAATTACAGATCCTTGTTTTTTCCTTCTTCTTCCAAAGGCTGCCAAAACCAGAGTAAAGCCCAAAATGAGTAATCGTCGGAAACAGAGCTCCACCGCCTTCATCTTCCTCTGCATCACAATCTCCGCTGCATCTTTCTTTTCAGACGACGTCTCTGCCTTGGGAGTAAACTGGGGAACAATGGCGACCCACCCGCTACCTCCAAAGACGGTGGTACAGATGCTGAAAGACAACAACGTACAAAAAATAAAGCTTTTCGATGCAGACACAAACACCATGGGAGCTCTTGCCGGCTCCGGCATCGAAGTTATGGTCGCAATCCCTAACGATCAGCTCGAAGCCATGGGAAACTATAACAAAGCTAAACATTGGGTCAGAAGAAACATCACTCGTTTCAATGACGCCGTCAAAATCAAGTAAGAAAGTTTTCATTTTTCACACAAAAATACAAAAGAGTTTCTGGAAGGAACTTAGTTTCTTTGCAGATACGTTGCCGTAGGGAATGAGCCATTCTTGACATCTTACAATGGATCATTCATAAACCTAACTTATCCAGCACTCTTCAACATCCAAAAAGCATTAAACGAAGCCGGAGTTGGAGATTTCATCAAAGCCACCGTACCTTCAAACGCAGACGTCTACAGTTCTCCTCCGGATAACCCAGTTCCTTCCGCCGGAAGATTCCGTCAAGATATCTACGAAGAGATGAAACTCATAGTCAACTTCTTAGCTCATAACAAAGCTCCATTCACAGTCAACATTTACCCTTTCCTAAGTCTTTACCTAAGCAGCGACTTCCCTTTCGATTACGCCTTCTTCAACGGCCAAAACACCGTTAACGATAACGGCGTCATCTACACAAACGTCTTCGACGCAAACTTCGATACACTCTTGGCTTCACTCAGAGCATTAGGTCACGGAGACTTGACAGTTATAGTCGGAGAAGTTGGTTGGCCAACGGACGGTGACAAGAACGCTAATATCCCAAACGCAGAACGCTTTTACGCAGGTCTGCTTCCGAAGCTAGCAGCAAACAGAGGTACACCAGTGCGTCCTGGTTACATCGAGGTTTATCTTTTCGGATTCATCGATGAAGATGCAAAGAGTATAGCTCCTGGAAACTTTGAACGTCATTGGGGGATATTCAAATACGATGGCCAACCGAAGTTTCCAGCGGATTTGTCAGGGGAAGGTCGAAAGAAGATCTTGACAAGAGCTCAGAATGTTCAGTACTTGCAAAACCAGTGGTGTATGTTAAATCCTAATGGCGTCAGTTTCAGCAACAGCACTAACCAGCTCGGGGATAATGTGAACTACGCGTGTACCTTCTCTGACTGCACCGCGTTGGGGTATGGTTCTTCTTGTGGCAATCTTGATGAGGTCGGGAACGCTTCCTATGCGTTCAACATGTATTTTCAGGTGCAGAATCAGAAAGCAGAGGCTTGTGATTTTGAGGGGCTGGCGATGATCACTACTCGGAATATTTCTCGAGAACAATGTAATTTCCCGATTCAGATTGGTGATCCAACATCAGGGCATTGTGATCATAGCCATATGTATGGTTCTACTGTCGGGTTGGGTCTGGTTAGTATGTTAGTGCTCTTCATGGCACTATGATCCATATGTATGGTTCTGTAGCTTCTTGGCTGTTTTTTTGGCTTTGTAGTATATTGAGATTGAACTGAATTCAACACACATATCAAACTTACTTCACTGATAAGACACTAAACCGTAATCACTTGAGGAATGCACCGTGGGCAACAATGACTTGGCCATTGATCCACTCACCACCATCACTAGCTAAGAAACCAACAACAGAAGCAATGTCTTTGGTCTCACCAAGTCGACCAAAGGGACTCCTTTCGATGATGTTCTGGACTGTCTCCTCGCTCTTCCCGTCAAAGAACATCTCAGTCGCCACAGGGCCTGGAGAAACACAGTTTGCAGTGATTCCTGAGCCTTTGAGTTCCTTGGCAAGAATCTTCACCATTGTTTCAACTGCCGCTTTCGATGCTGTGTAAGCTCCTTGTCCCGGGATTAGCGCCTCGGTTAGTGACGACGTTAAAAGTATGATCCGACCACCACCTCCACGTTTTAGCCTCTTGGCAGCTTCTTTACAGCACAGGAATGATCCTCTTGTGTTCACCCTGAACAAAGATGAAAGAACAGTGTTCAAGAGCTACAACCTATGGTGAGGAAAGATTATAACAAATAATTGATATTTCGCAGCAAGATAATTGATATTCAGACTCTTATTCAACTACCAAAATGAAAAACAAAACAAAACTTGACCTGAAGATGCGATCGAAATCCTCAAGGGGAGTGTTGGCGATGGTAGGGTAGTTAGGATCGTTGATCCCAGCCGAGTTAACCATGATGTGAACCGGCGATTTGAAGGCTTTCTCCGCCGCGTCGAAAAGAGACTCTACCTGGCTCGCATCCGAGATATCGGCCTGGAACACGACTGCTATCGGTTCCGGACCATTACCAGCATCGGCGGATGAGTTGATTTCCGCGGCGACCTGATCAGCGTCTGTGGATCTGGTGGTGTAGTTGACGACTACTTTCGCGCCGAGCTCGGCGAGGTGAATAGCTACGGCTCGGCCAATTCCACGAGATGAACCGGTGACTATCGCGACTCGGCCGGCGAGGGAAAACGGCTGAGAAGAAACTGCAGCCATGAGGACTAAATTGGTCAAACGACAATTGACTTAGCGTTTTGGGGTGACTGTGGACCGTTTTGTTAAGAAATGTCTACAGAGAAAGTGCAACGTGGCGTCTTTAGAGTGCACGCCCAGTCGAAACTCGGAATTCTGTAATTAGAGCCAGGATCTACCCTAGCTCATCTAGGACACTGGAGAATTTGGTTTGGTTGGGTTAGTTCAAGGAACACAACATGAGTATTATTTGTCTTATAAGATGTTCTTGAAAGGGATGAAGAAGTCAATGAGCGCAATCATCAATGTGAACTGGATCACAACTGAAATCATCATAATCTGCCAACCTCAATATACTTGGGGGCATACTTTAAAGGAACTCAGGTTCTTCAACATAGGAAACAAAGACGATGAGCTGCGTTTTCTTAAAGAAGCAGAATTCCATACCAATGACTTCCTCCGAACTTCACAGGAGAAGCAAAACCGCGTTCAAGTTAGGCTAACTTTACGAAAAACCTTAGCTACATCCTCCGGGAAAACAGGGTTTATGCAACACCCTGTGCCAATCTCAAACCCACCAACCCCAGAAAGCTGAGGCACGATCTGCAAGAACCAATGCGTATACGGTAACTGTGACTCTGTCACCTTGAGGGGAGAAGTATGGATCATATAATTATACGGGGGATCATTTAGTTGCTTCGCTATCTTCTGAAGCGTGAGTTTCAAAAGTCCTCCAAAGTCAACAGCCTGTAAAGTACCAAAACTACGCGAGTCAAGGTTAATAATCCAGGAACTTGCATCTTAGTAGCGGTAAGAAAAGCTACCTTGACGTCATCGAGATGATGGAAGTGGGAAGAGTGATCCTTTGGAACAATCCAAACCTCAAAGGGAAACGTAGCAGCAAAAGGAGCAACAGAAACAAAATGGGACGACTCATCGATCACAAAATGTTTTGATTTAGCTTCACAAAGACAACATTTCCCAGTCTCGTAGAAATAATCTTTTGTACCATCAAGTCGTGAAGAAACTGTTGGAGGAACAACTGGGAGAGCCATTATCTGACTGTGGGAGTGACTCATTGATGCTCCTGCCGACGCTCCATGGTTCTTGAAGACCTTTAGAATACGCAAAGGAAACAGATTTTGATCAATGTAGCTAAGCTATGTAAGCAATCCAAAGATCAACACATATCACAAGCACTGATGATTAGAGAACACAGAGAGCTTATAGATTGAGAAACCTGAAGTACTGAGTACAAAACACATATAAAAGCATAAGTTGGCTATAGAGTTACAAGATAAGAATCTATGGAAGCTACTACTCACCTGAATGTAATTGATGGAATCGTGTAGCGCGATTTGCTCGATCCTCTTCTTATACGCGATCAGAACATCGCCTATACCCACCGGGTCGATATCGGAGAGGTGAATTGAGTGAACAGGGGATTCGATCACCACGTCGTGGAACCCGAACCCGACTATAGTCCGACTTGTACCACTCTCGCGTTGCTCTGATTGTGTCTCGAGATTCCTGTCTAGAGCCGGGTACATATTCTCGATGACCCGGATTTTCCAATTCGGGTCATCTGGCACACGAAATATCTCCGGAGCGCACTCGTGTTCACGGCCGATGCAGAATGGACACGACGAAGGTTTAGGTTTCGGATTCTGTGGAGATTTGGATTTAAAATCAGTCGGTCTCTTGGCTCTGGCGGGAGAGAATATGACCCAGCGGTTAGTCACCGGATCTTTCCTGAGCTCAGAAAGCCGACTCTCGACCGAGTTGCCGCCGTGATCAGGAGTGGCATGACTCTGTGACGCCATCCTTCTCTCAGTAGCTACGACACTCCTGCGATATATGGTTTGAAGAATTTATCTAACCGATCGGTTTAGAAGAATTCTCAATCGGAGTTATCGGTTTTACCCAACCGAACCGAACTTTTATAAATTCAGTTACGCGTGCGTTTTATTGGATACAAGTCCCATTAACATGCGTACGAACGTGTTAAATTATTATATTAATAAATTTTAAAATTTTAAATCATACGAAAGTAAAATAATAAGACCATTAACATTCGAGACCAGACTACACACATGACTAGAAATTTCTAATTTTATAATTTTTCAAAATAACAAGGAAAATAAATGAAATAAAAATCTTCACCAAACATTAGCCAGAATTATTTCTAAAGTTGATCAATCCTTCCAAGAAAAAAAAAGTTAGCACCAAAAAAAAAAAAAAATCCTTCCCCAAATCTGCACATCCTCTCATCTCCATCTCCATCTACGTCTTCATTATTTATAATTTTAAATCCATCTATAGTTTTCTCTCTATCTCCGTCTATATGTGTGCTTCACAGCTAGAAAAGTTCTAACATTTGAAGGAGCTATTCGGTTTCTCATTTGAACTTTCTAAAGAGATCTGAAAGTTAGTTTTTTGGATCGGTTCCATCATCACCAAAGTCCGATCAACGTTCCTTTTTGAAGGTTTATCATTCATCGTTGATCGGGTAGAATGTTTTTGACATCTCATTTTGATTCGGTGGTGGTTGTTGTGTTTGGATGTTTTCTTTCCATTTCAAGTCTTTTACTTGTGTTTACCTGGAAGATCTTGTTTTGGATGATGATTGAACATATTTTTGTTTCAAACTGTTGATTCTTTTGAATATCAATATTACTTCTTATGCTACTTTGTATGCTTCTGTGAAGATAAGAATCACCATAAGTTTGTATTGATGGTGTTTGTTCAAATATGTTTATGTAGCAAATCGGCCCTCGTTGATGACGTTACTTAGAGATTAACGATTATCATGATACTCTCGAGCCAAAGCTGATGACTTTATGGTCTGAATATGCTTGTGATTTTAATTGCTTATATATTTGATTCGAAAATGCTACTGTATACGGATGACAATAAAGTGATTTGATGGAAAAAGATTGCTCCAAGTGCAAGCCACTGTTTCTCCTATTCTATTAGATTGTGTAATTACTTGCTTTCACAATAGATTGGTGTCCTCTCTTGTAGATTGTGAAGGAAATGCCAAATGAAAATTGTTTGGTTCACCTTCTGATAACTAAATCGTTACCATCTGCTCCCTTTCTTTATGCTGCAGGTTAGGTAAAGGGATTCACTGAAAGAAAAAGATATTCTTACTCTTTGTATGGAGTAAGAATGCCAGAGTTAAGAAGTGGATCTCGTAGATTGAGACAACCTACTCCTCAGGCGATTGATCAGACAGAAAATATTGAGCTTCCTCCTCAGACGGCAACAAGGAGAAGAGGTGGTGGTGGTAGAGGAAGGGGAACCGCTGCAGCTTTAGCCAAAGGCGCTGCACCTCCAAGACCAACAGGTGCTGCCGGTAGGGGTCGAGGCATCAGGTTAATAGATTTAGAGGCAGAACCTTGTGAGGTTCGTCCAGCAGTAGGTGCACCTGCTTTTAATCAAGTCGGAAGGGTAGCTGGTAAGGATATCGCCATGGAAGGTGGTAGCCCAGAGAAGATAGTTGGTGTGGAAGAAGATTCAAGCACAGCTCCAGTCCCTGAAAGGGTAAAATTTCATGCTAATCTTATGACATTCAATCACCAATATTTTTCGTATCATAGAGATGTTGATTCTGATTTTGTCTTTGTGTATAGGTACAAGTTGGAAATTCTCCTGTTTACAAGACTGAAAGGAAACTAGGTAAAGGAGGCTTTGGTCAAGTTTTTGTTGGTAGAAGGGTGAGTGGTGGCAGCGATAGGATTGGTGCAGATGCAATTGAGGTATGTTGTAAAAAAGCATACTGAATATTTGCAAGGGTTGTAGACAAAAGAAGTCATATGTTAAGAAACATTATTGTTTTCTTTCTCAGGTGGCTCTAAAGTTTGAGCACCGAAATAGCAAAGGATGCAATTTTGGCCCACCTTATGAGTGGCAAGTGTACAAGTAAGACTTGCCTGCATTCAGTCTTAATTTTCATGCCTAGTTGCTCTTATTAACTTATTTTTCATCTCATATGTTTCTTATTTCCTTTTGCTGTACAGTTCCCTCAACGGTTGCTATGGAGTTCCTGCTGTACATTATAAGGGTCGTCAAGGAGATTTTTACATTCTTGTATGTATTTTAGAATGATTTTTATTAAATACTTCTTCGAGATTGGCCATGTTATCTTGTATTGAGAAACGTTTTGATAATATTTCAGGTCATGGATATGCTTGGTCCGAGTCTCTGGGATGTTTGGAATTCTTCGGGGCAATCGTAAGCACTCTTCTTCTTTCACCACACTTTATTCTCTTTGCAAGATTTTTAGTATGATCCATCTTCATGACATGTGCCAGGATGTCTCCAAACATGGTAGCGTGCATTGCAGTTGAGTCGATATCTATTCTTGAGAAACTTCATATGAAAGGGTTAGTGAAAATATTATCTTGCTGACTTCTTGGCTAATAGTTCCATTCTTTTCGAGCAAAATAATTTCGGTAAGTATTACCACAATATGTTTTCGTTGAGCTGATTTTCATGCCATGTCCCTTTATCAAACTAGGTTTGTCCATGGAGATGTGAAGCCCGAAAACTTTTTACTCGGTCAACCTGGAACAGCAGATGAGAAAAAACTCTACCTTATCGATCTTGGTCTAGGTGAATTTTTAATGTGATATTTGAAATGGTTCTCTTATTTGATGTTTACATTAGTCTTCACGTAATCTTCTTGTGTTTCAGCATCAAAATGGAAAGATTCGCACTCAGGCCAGCATGTTGAATATGATCAAAGACCTGATGTCTTCAGGTACTTTCATATGTGTATTACTTTTTTTTGTATACAAATATATCAAATTTCTTTACATGTTTATAATGTTTCACATACAGGGGGACAATAAGGTATGCAAGTGTTAATGCACATCTAGGTCGTACTGGAAGTCGGAGAGATGATCTGGAGTCATTGGCTTATACTTTAATTTTTCTCTTGAAGGGAAGATTACCATGGCAAGGTTACCAGGTCTGTTTTTATATCCTGTCATGACGTTACAGTTTATATTCCGATTCATCTTCTTCATTGTAGCCAATTATGTATATTGTTTGCTGTTTTTGCAGGGTGATAATAAGAGCTTTCTTGTTAGCAAGAAAAAGATGTCAACTTCTCCTGAATTGATGTGCTGTTTTTGTCCACCACCGTTTAAGCTATTCCTTGAGGCAGTTACTAATATGAAATTTGACGAGGAGCCCAACTATGCAAAGCTTATTTCGATTTTCGATACTCTAATTGAGCCATGTGCTTTATCTAGACCAATTAGAATTGATGGGGCTCTTAAGGTTGTTGGCTGTTTTCTCGTTCCTATGCTAATTTTCTAGACTTGGTGTAATTCTTATAAATATTTCTGAAAGTGCTTCTTTTGGCTTATATAGGTTGGACAAAAACGAGGAAGATTGCTTCTCAATCTGGAAGAGGATGAACAGCCGAAGAAGAAAATCAGAATAGGCAGTCCTGCTACTCAATGGATATCAGTCTATAACGCTCGTCGTCCCATGAAACAGAGGTAAACATTTCTGCATATAGTTTCGAAAACCTTCATTAAGCAAATTGCTCACTAACTGTTTAATCTTAAATCTTCTTTTGTAGATATCACTACAATGTTGCAGAGTCAAGACTGCACCAGCATGTACAGAAGGGTAATGAAGATGGTCTTTTGATTAGCTGTGTAGCATCAGCAGCGAATCTCTGGGCCCTCATTATGGATGCTGGAACTGGATTTACCTCTCAAGTGTATGAGTTGTCAACGGTCTTCCTGCACAAGGTAATAATCAGTTGAAGCAGTTAGGAATCAAACTGTTTTGTAGTAAGTTAGTAACTCACCATTTTGTTTTTTTGCAGGACTGGATTATGGAACAATGGGAAAAGAACTACTATATAAGTTCCATAGCTGGTTCAGATAATGGTAGCTCGTTAGTTGTTATGTCGAAAGGTTAGTGGTAATGGGTAGTAATCTTCGAATCTTTATGTTACACGTGAGAGTCTCTAGTATAACATTTAACACGAAGTCTTATTTACTTATATCAACTTGATGCGAATTTGTAGGAACTTTATATACTCAGCAATCTTACAAAGTCAGTGACTCATTTCCATTCAAGTGGATAAATAAGAAATGGAAAGAAGATTTTCATGTGACCTCAATGACAACTGCTGGTAATCGTTGGGGTGTGGTAATGTCGAGGAACGCTGGCTTCTCTGATCAGGTAGGTTTTCGTCTCCTTACCTGTCTGTTTTTTTTGCTTTGTTGTCTGGTGATTTCTTTTCCCCTAATATGATATAATTATTGCGTTGAAAGGTGGTGGAGCTTGACTTTTTGTACCCAAGCGATGGAATACATAGGAGGTGGGAAAGTGGGTATAGAATCACATCAATGGCAGCAACTGCAGATCAAGCAGCTTTCATATTAAGCATACCAAAACGTAAAATTATGGATGAAACTCAAGAGACTCTTCGCACCACCGCCTTTCCAAGTACTCATGTCAAGGTGGGTTTCTTTAGTTTTGAACAAAGATTGGATTTTTGTTGTTGCGTATGTTCTGTTTCCATATACTGAAGTTAGGACCTGAGCGGTGTTGGTTGATTTTTTTCAGGAAAAATGGGCGAAAAATCTGTACATTGCATCAATATGCTATGGCAGGACAGTGTGCTGATACACACTTAGCATCATATGTTCTGTTAGAAAGCCACAGACCATTGGAGCTGCTAAAGGGTCATTCATAATACCAATCAAAGAGGTGAAACCAGACGCAACCTGTTCAATATAATGAAAAGGATGTGTCTTGGTACGTATGTACAAGTACAAAAGAAAGATAGAGAAGAGCATTAGTAATAGAAAAAGATTTGAGGGCTTTTTAAGCCTTCAAGTGTGTGCTTATTTGTTGTTATCATCCATTTACGTTGTTCAATGCCTCTCTACATTTGTGTCCTGTTTTAATCGGACCGATAATTGAAATAATGTGAGAAACCCCAAACCAAACTTAACCATCATAAGCGTATATAAATATATACTAGTATATTTTCTAATTAATTAGTGATGTAATGTTATTCGAAGCTATTTTAATCAAACCGAATCGCTGACAAAAAAAAATCAAGCCGAACCGGTCGCTGAGTATCAACTCCTATGTGGCCATGTCTTTTTTGAGTATAAACATTAAAAAAACGGCGGGATCTCGATCGTCGGTAAATGCAAATCGAAAATCTTAGGGTAACAAACGATGACGGCGATTGAAACAATCGCCGCCGCGATAAATCGGATTGATGAGAAGAATGAAAAGCTGAAGAAAACTTTCGACGATCTTCTGTCACACCGCTCTCTCCTTTCACGGTCTTTCTCTCTTTCCTGGCCTGAAATCGACTCCCACTTTTCCTCTCTCAAATCCTCCCTCTCTAACCGTTTCCGCCTCCTCCAATCTGCAGAGACGTCGGAGGAGGAGGAAACGGTTATTGGGGCGGAACTGAGAGCGTTGTGCAAGACGATGGACGGAATTGGTCTGACCAAGTTGTTGGTTGATCGTTTGGACGATGACGCGCCCCCTAGTCTGGAGCTCTCTGCAGCGATTCGTTACTCTCGGGATCCGGCGTCCATGGTGCTTGACGCAATCGAGGGTTCGAACCACGGTCCTCCCTCTTCGCGAAGGTCAGTTGACGTAAGGAGGGTTTTCGTTTTGTTGATGGAAGCTTTGATTGAGATTGATGCGGATATCATGGACAACACGAGAGAGAGGGCCAAGAAGCTGGCCTACAAATGGAAAGCGAAGATAGATAGCAAGCCTTTCGAGGCGTTATTGTTTCTGCATTTGGTCGCAGCTTTCGAATTGGGATCTGAATTCAGCTCGAGAGAGCTTTCTGGTTACGTTTTCATGATTGCTAAGTACAAGCAAGCGACTTCGGTGTGTAACAAGATTGGTTTAGGTAGTGAAAGCGTTGGGAATCTCATCAAGAATCTCTTGGATTCTGGCAAACCAATCTTGGCAGTCAAGTTCATGTACGAGTGTGGGATGACTGATGGATTCCAACCAATCCACATAATGAAATCTTACATTATGAACTCTAGAGAAGCTGCTCATAGACTTTGCGATGAAGATAACCACTCTCTTAAGTCACAGAATGAAGCCACTGATAAAGAAGTCAGTGCCTTGAAAGCAGTGATCAAGATCATCAAAGATCAAAAACTCGAATCCGAGTTTTATGAGGAGAAAGTAGAGGAGCGTGTAGAAGAGCTGGAGAAGCAAAAGGCGTGGAGGAAACGCAATGCCGCTAATACCCAGTATGAGCCACAGCAAAAGGGGAGGAAGCGGGCTCGAGTTTGCAATGGTACACAGGTTCCAGCTCCGAGTCAGCAGCCATATTTTAGACCAGGAGATGTTCTTATGCCTGAACCCAGTCATTTCGGCTTACAGTTCAACCCTTTTGGTCTTGTGGGCTCATCGTTTGGTGGTGGTGTTATCCCTTACTTGATCCCATGCCTCAATCCAAACCTTGTTCATGAATGTAACAATTCCGGCTCAGCTGAACCCAGTCATTTCGGTTTACAGTTCAACCCTTTTGGTCTTGTGAACTCAACTTTTGGTGGTGTTGTTATCCCTTACATGATCTCATGCCTCAATCCGAATCCTCTTCATGAGTGGAACAGTTCCGTCTCGGCTGACTTAAGTGAAAGAGATCGACTACATGCCAACACACCTTGGGCTGCACACGCGCAACAGACAGGTAGAAAAGGTGAAGAAATCGCTTACAGATACTTTGCTGCAGAATACGGCGAGGAGGCTGTGGTTAAATGGGTTAATGAGGAGAGCGAAACCGGGCTGCCTTACGACATATTGATCGAAAACCAAGGTGGTAAAACAGAGTACGTGGAGGTGAAAGCAACGATGTCTACATGGAAAGACTATTGCAAATTGTCAGTGAGGGAGTGGCAATTTGCAAATGAGAAAGGAGAGAGTTACATTATTGCTCATGTTTTGTTTGGCAACAGTAATGCAATCCTCACACAGCATAGGAACCCTGTCAAGTTATGCCAAGAAGGTCATCTCCGGTTATTGACTCTCATACCCAACAAGCAAAACGAAGTCAATGCTGTAGTTTAAATACTATCAGGTTCTTTTCTTTCTGATGAAGTTTTCATGATCAGCAATCACAGTCAAGCAACTTCCATGCGGATCGTATTGGGGATTCCGAGTGGTGTTGTGGCTGATCGTTACATTTGGGCTTATTCAAAACATGGCTCTTACACGGTGAAAAGTGGGTATTGGTTCATTTTTTAACCATCGCTTTGGAAGCAGCTAAAGTGGCTTTGAAACAAGGAATATGGAAGATCAAAACGATGCCAAAGGTACGTTTGTTCCTTTGGAGAACGGTCTCGTGGCGCACTCGCTGTATCGGAGAGACTGAGAAACAGAGGTTGAGGGATTGATAATACATGAAAGTTATGTCAGTAGAAGTGTGGAGACAATCTGTCATGTAGGTTTTTGGATGCAATACGGCTCAACATATACTAGAATATCAAACACCCCCTCTCCTGCAACTGGTTTATTTGATTCAACAGGGGAGAATTGGACTTAATACATGCTGGATTTGATGGACGGTCGAGTGACAACAGAGAATATCAGTATGACTATCCCCTGGATATAGTGTAGCATATGGAAAAATATCAAAATGCCATTTTATATGCGGGAAAGCTAGAAATGCTAACCACATTGGTACAGGACTTTGGAGAGAAGTAATACAATCCGGTGTCTCAACAGATTAACAACGCTAGGACTAGCCAGGATGTGGATAATCGTTGGCAGCATCCTTCACCCGGAAAACGATCAAATGCAGTGGTGGAGCTTTGATAGTTAGGTTCTGTTTTGTTTCATGCTAGAGAAGCTTGGATAGCTAGGTTTCCTTGTATTCGAATGGTGGAGCTATTGAACTCATAATTATTGATTCAAGATGTGAACCACTCGAGTCAAAATCTTCTAAGAAATCTGCATTTATGCCTATTGATTCAGCTGAAGCGAATCTAGCATCTAGAAGAGGAATCTTTTCGTTTTTTCATTATGCAAAGTGTAAACTCAAAGGTACAGATGTAATTAATAGTTTGGTTATAACTTATAACAACAACTGAAAAGAATCTATGTCAATTGTTGGAAGCTTAACCTGTCTGCTTTGATGCACGTTAAAATCCCGGTTTAGTTGTAACCGGTATGTGATTGCTGAAAACCCTAGTAGTCACTCTTTTTCTTTTAATATTTATTTACACACCAGTCCAAAATTGCTACGCTCACAAAAACCTTAAAACCCTATATGGGAGCAGAGCACAGTAAGAACAAATAAAACCAAAGATGAGACCACCACGTGGCGGCGGGAGCTTCAGGGGAAGGGGAGGAAGAGATAGCTGCGGACGCAGAGGAGGTGGACGTTTTAATGCCGGCAATCGTGGAGGTGGCCGCTTTGGTGGTGGTGGCTGGCGTGACGAAGGACCTCCCAGCGAAGTCGTTGGTTTGTTTTCTTAGTCTATTCTTATTCTTGGGTTGCTCTTGTTTTACCATTCAAGCAGAATAATATGTTCACAAAGTTCGAGCCCTAAACGAATAAAAATAAACAATGGTTAGTCACATTGATGATATGTTTCCTGCTGATGCATCAGTGTCTTATCCCTTTTTAGATTCATCTTTGAGTTGAAGTTTTTGTGAAAGTTAAAGGTACAAACTTGTGAAGAAAATTTTCTTCTCCGTTATGACAAGGTTTCTTTGTTGGTTATAACAGAAGTTGCAACCTTTCTCCATGCTTGTGAGGGTGATGCTGTGACCAAGCTCTCGCAAGAGAAGATCCCGTACTTTAATGCCCCAATCTACCTACAAAACAAGACCCAGATTGGGAAAGTAGATGAGATCTTTGGTCCGATTAATGAATCTGTATGTGTTTTAATCTCTCTTTCTCTGTTGTTTCTGTGGCCTTCTTCTTTCATTATTCTGCTTGCTAATACTAAATGCATTGATTCCTTTTCAGCTGTTTTCTATCAAGATGATGGATGGTATTGTAGCTACCTCATATACTGAAGGGGATAAGTTCTACATCGACCCTCTTAAGCTTCTACCTCTATCAAGATTTCTTCCTCAACCAAAGTAAGCCACACTTCTTAACCCTTTGGTGAAAAGATAGCATTTTCTGGTATTTACCTTTGTTGAGTCACTAATTGTTAAGCAATAGAACCCACTTGTTGAAGTGTTAGTACAAGTCTGTAACAAGAGTCTTATTCTGTTCTTCTTGCAGTGGACAATCTGTGGGAGGTCGTGGTGGGAGAGGAGGTAGAGGTCCTCCGGGCGGTCGTGGGAGAGGTAGAGGCCCTCCTGGTGGACGTGGCAGAGGTAGAGGTCCCCCGAGGGGCCGTGGAGGATTCCCCAGAGGCCGAGGGAGAGGCTACTAATTTATAGCCTTAGCTTGTAATTCGGCTTTTAATTTTGGATAATAAAAATTGTTTTTCAGAACCAGGATGATGATTAAGTGAATAAAATGCTGATCAATTATCAGAGTCCACGGTTTTATTACACACAGAAGCATCATCTGGTTATAAACGCAGACATGTTAACTCAGGAGGATCTCTAAGCCAAAAGTAGACGAGATAAGAAAAAGATAAAAAAGGATTAGAAATTTGCTTTGCTCGTTTATTAAGGAGTTTCATAAGATCAGAGAATCTCAAGCTCCCCAGCCTCTGAGAACGGTAGCCCGAGCCACACGGTTAACACCGAGTGTGAAAGCTCCCATCCTAAGATCGCATGAGTGAGTTTTGCACATCTCTTTCAAGTCTTTGAATCCACGAGTCATGTAAGTCTGAAGCTCCTCATTTACCTTCTCTTCTTCCCACATAAACCCTTGTATGTTCTGCACATTACCAGAAACAACTGACCTGATCAATATCGGTTTGATTTGGGTGTTTGGTTTGTCCAAGATTCCTAGACTCATACCTGAACCCATTCGAAGTAGCTGACAGTGACTCCTCCAGAGTTTGCATATATGTCTGGGAGAATGACCACACCTTTCTTACTCAAGATCTGTAATGCAAAAAAAGTCTCCATTACAGTTTTGCAATGAGAATTGTTAAGTAAACAAAAGAGAGATTGAAACCTCATCAGCATCAGGATCAGTTGGATGATTAGCAGCTTCAATTATGAACTTAGCTTTGATCTCATTCGCGTTCTCCCTTCAACCACAACCCAATCAACAGTTACAAAACAAAACTTCCACACAAAAAAAGAGAGTAAGTTTGTGTAGCAAACAAAGCTTGAACCTGTTGATGACACCACCAAGTGCTGCAGGGATGAGGATATCGCAATCCTCAACCAGTATGGAATTTGGATCGATTGGATCCGCATCATCAAACCCTTGAACACCTCTGTGATATTTGGTGTAGTTAAGCAAGCTCGGGATATCGATACCGTCCTCGTTCTTGATTGCTCCGCTAATGTCACTCAAGGCAACTATCTTCCCACCTTTTTCACTTATCAGCTTTGCCGCCCATGAGCCCACGTTCCCAAATCCCTACAGAACCGGTGTGTACATTCGATTGAGAACCCTTCTTTAACTCGCAAGAACTGCAATAAAGAAACGTTTTTAAAAGCTTCACCTGGATGACAAAACGTTGCCCCGATATGCTCTTGCCGTGCTCGTTAAGCAAAGCTTCGGTTCCAAACATCACTCCCCTTCCAGTAGCCGCGTCTCTCCCTAGTGATCCACCAAGATCCTGCTCAAAACATCATTACCAGTCAGATAGTGAATTAGCAAAACAGAACAGTGATTACTGCTACTTACAATGGGTTTTCCAGTCACAACTGCAGGCGAGTATCCATGGAACTTAGAGTACTCATCAAGAATCCAAGCCATTGTCTGCAGATCCACCAAGAAAAAAAGTTGAAGATGACTAAAAAAAACTTTTAAGAAAACGTTTTAGAGAGAGATTAAAAACCTGAGGACCGGTGCCCATATCTGGAGCTGGAACATCAGTGTGAATCCCAATGAGATCATGAATCTTCTGAGTGAAAACTCGAGTCAATCGCTCGAGCTCAGAGATGCTGAGCTTGCTCGGGTCACAACCAATCCCTCCTTTGGCTCCTCCGTACGGGATCTTAGCCACTGCTGTTTTCCATGTCATGAGCTGAGCCAATGCATTCACCTCATCCGGTTCAACCTGCATGAGGATAACCGATATCAAATCATATCAAACCGAATTGACTGGTTTGGAAGAGTTCAAAAGTCTCAAAACCAAACCTCAGGATGATATCTGATTCCACCTTTCATAGGACCTCTTGCATTGTCGTGTTGGACTCTGAACCCAACAAATGATGCTAGTGTCCCATCATCTTTCGGTATGGTACACTCTACCTGTGAAATTTGTACAACCGGTTATATGATTTGGTGTGAGACCCGTAGTCAGCGGGTCGGGTACCAAAATTCCCCGAGACAACTAAATCCAAAATCAATAATTCATTAAATCTGGTCATCTGCCTGGAAGAGGCACTGTATCAGATTAATTTTTACACAGAAACTTTAAAGTCTTAGACCCAAATAACCAAAAAAGAAAAAAAAAAATTTGGACATAAAAGGAGTGAAATTGATGAAATATAACCTTGATTTCTCTGAAGGGGATGAGAAGACTTTTCTCAAGCTTGGAATCCAGACCCAGAAGCCTAGAAGCAAGTTTGAAGTTTCTGTTTGTTGCTGCTAAGGCATTCATGGCTTTTTCTCTGTGTACACTTTATTTCTCTGGGCTTTGATGAGAACTATGGGTGTCAATGAATTATGAGTGTGTAATTACTATACACACACAAATTTATAATAAGTGTAAACAGAGCACGTGATATATGCTTGGGTAAGATTCAGTGGAGGTGGAGCTGATTAAGTAAAGGGATTACAAAAGCCAAACACTATTCACAGTCACAATATTAGGCTATAAGCAATAATTAGGGCATAAACGTTTTGAAAGGAAAAAGCATATTAAAATCAAAGATATAAGTAATTTTTGAGATAAATTAAAACAAACATACTTTAAGATAACTCAAGAGTCAATTGTCCTTTTTATAACAAAACTAATTAAATCTGTATCCACTAACTTTCATCTGTTTAAATTCTTAGAAAATATAAGCTTACCGAGTGATTAAGTATATGGTGGGATTAAGGGCTCGACTATCCACGCCAACTTTTTTACACGACTAGTATAACAGTTTTAACGGCTACGTTTGCAACAAAATTTTAACCGGTTTGCAAACGATTATTGTTGTGATGAATTTTTAAAAATACTAAATTAAAATTAAAAAATCAAACTATTATTTTTATAAATAAAAATCACAAATTCGATAAAACAAATTAAATAGATATTTTAAAAGGTGTAAAAAAGATTTATATATAATAAATATAATTATACATACAAATATAATTTTAACTAATATATATATATATATATATGTATAATATCACATTTAAAATAAAATATATATTTTTAGGAGGTTTGGAATATTTTTATATCCTATATAAATAGTTACGTATATTTTAGTTTATATATATTAAGAATAAGAGTTTAATATAAAATATTAATAAAAAAAAATATATTTTTGTTTTTTCACTTTTTATAAAATTTTCAATAAATTTTTATTTATTTTGAAAAAAAAACTTCCAATCTTTTGTTTATGTTCACTATCACAAATGATTATAGAAAACATTTTTTGATTTCAAACGATATATAGTGATTTAAAGCAATAAAAATGGTTACAGTGATTGTTGGTAAACATTAACAACACTATTACATTGCAAATGCAGCTTTTGCGGAAGATAAAAAGTGAATCAATCAAGCGTTAACTAGAGTAATTAAGATTTTTAGACATTCATCGATCATTTTCAGTATATATTAATTGTTGGATATGTAGACATATATGGGATGTTTTTTTCCCATTCAAAGCTTTTTATTTATAAAAATATAAGATACATTGTTTTGATATAAACATAAAAACCGTTTTATTTTTTTTCTACTCGAAGATTTTGTTTGTTGTTTTTCTAATCTATTTCTCAGATCGTCGGAGTTTTGCCTTCTAAACCAATGTTTGTATTTTTTCCAATCTCCGATTTTTTCGGATTTATTATTAAAATAAATATAATTTTTTGTTTAAAAAAACTTAAAAGATTAAAGTCGTTATTTAACTTAATACTAGAGTCCAAATCCAAACAAGGAATACAAACAAATTATGAGACGTTGTGTTAGTAGAAATTATTCCAATAACATATTAATACTTTGAAAAATCAAATATTGCGTTATTAATTTGTCAAAACATAATCTACTGTAATTATATCTCTATGTCATTTCAGGGCTAAAAATATTCCTACAGGAAAATAAGTGGAGAATGTGACATCTTATTACATAATCTTTTTGATGAGCGGAGCATATGGTTGCATCGTCATAATCGCATAAAATCACAATTTCTTTGATTATTCTAATTTGGTGTATGTTGACTTGTAAACAATCTTATCCACTCTATTTCTTTGGGTATCCAATCTTAATGTCACATGTTATTTCATTGTCACGGTTGGTAATTATATTGTTTTTTTCATAAAAACTTGTAACCGGGTTCTGCTTCAAGTATATATATAGTGTTGTTTTAATTCATGATCTTGAGGCTATTGAACATTTCAAAGGATCGATGTCTTTGAATATATGTGAAATTGATTTGTTTGTTAGTGTTTGTGCTGAAATCATTATATAGAAGACAAAATTGGTCAAAGAGAAGAAAGAAAAGACAAAGACATGTGTTTTTGACTTGGCCATGCAGCTTAGGCTTCATCTTTTGTACATGTGTCGAAGAAATCTTTAGTTTGATTTTATGAATGTTATCCATATCATAACTCAAAACTAAATGCCACAGTTTCTAGCTTCTAGCTAAGAGATTTATTGCTACCATAAATACATACAATCGTCTGCAAAGCAGAATCCACATTGCTTATAACACATGTCATTGGAATCTATTCAAACTATATATCTATTAAATTATGACAAACCCCTTCCATAGAAACGGATAAGATTTAAAGCAAAAAAAAATAGCAAGAGAATCATAAAATTAGGTGACAATCTAAAGAAAACAAAAAAAACACCGAGCAACATATTAACGTTATACCAAGATACAAGACTCTATGTGATTTCTTTTATCTTTAAGCTCTGATCGTATGATGAAGATGTGAGGTATTTTCTTTTGTACAACTTTAGGGCAAGAAAACTTTCAATTTCTAAAAAGGGATTGCATGAAAAATGTAAAAAACATATATAAGAAAGGAATCTTTGGTGCAATTTTAAACACATGTTAGATAGTCTCCGTATCGGAGTTCTTCTATAATATTTAACCCTTTTATTTTATAAATTACTATTCTGAGTCTCTAGTTTAATGCAGAAGGTCCATAGTGTCCACATTAAAACGTTGAAATTAAGAAAATTATAAAATCGTGACAAATTACAAAAAAAATTAAAAATGTTAAGAAAATCGAATAAATAGTCATTTTAGTATATGATGAAGCTCTTACAACGACATGAGACTCTCAATGTGATTTAGCATAACACTTATGAAGTCAGACCTAAGATTGAATCCAATGCCTAAGATCTTCACATCCAATTCCTCCAAACTGAATTTCTTTAATACTGTTCTTCTTGGGATGAAAATACACGACATAGAGCGATTCAAACAAACTCATTTTCTGTATGGTTAAGTTTGATATAAATAAACTCATCAGCATCATCAGTGACGCCCTTTCAACGTCCATGTTGCGTAAGGAAGAGAATGTAAAGTGTTTACATATCCATTTGTGATTTTCTCCAAAAAATCCATAGCTTAACACCAAAATGAATAGATTCCAACATAGTCTTAAGATGCCAAAAAACTGTGTTGCGTTATTGGAAATTTAATCAAACTAATCTTTTATGTTTTAGTCTTTGGACGAAAGATGAATGACCATTAGCCCGAATGGCAACCGGATTTGCGAAGACCCAGCCTAGGGGTGGGCATATTTCCCGAACCCGAAACCCGAACCCGGATCCAACCCGAAAAAACCGGTTCGGTACGGGTTCGGATCCTTTACAATAACCGATTGGAATATAGGTTATAATACTTTGGGTTATGGACCGGTTCGGGTTAAATCCGAAACCCGATTGGATAACCCATATAAACCGAATTTATATACATATCCAATATTCATAGGAAAAAAATACTCTTCGAAGAATAAGGTAACAAGTGAATCAAATCCCAAATATCCCGATTTGGTTACAAAATCTCTTAATTCTTGCTAACTTTTCGAGAGATAAGATAACTAGAGAAGATCTGATTCTAAATCACTCCTAATTCGTGTTCTTGTTATAATGTACGTCTGAGCTTGTTCATGTTGCTGTTATAATCGTTTCTCATTTTTCACTTATATGAGTTAGTGGTCTGAGCTAGTTTTAGGAACTAATTCCAAGAATTGGTATAAGCTCATGTTATATTGTACGTGAGCTAGCTTTATGATTTTGCTTTAAGATGTTATATTGTACAATTTTACAAACATTATTAGAACTATTACATTTAATTTGTCTTACTCAACTGTTATTGCTGTTTTGTTTTGTAGAGATGATGGAAAAGTATGCATAAGAGATGTCTGTTTTGAGGGAGGTGGAGATCAAGGTCCAGAGATGGATTAGTAGTTCTTTTAGTTTGAAGTCTTTTGATTCATGTTTTTCAATTTGGTGTTATACAAGATGCAGTTTGCGATTTTAGCTTTGGAATTTGGTTATTGCTTTATGTTATTTGATTGAAGAACTTGGTTTTCAAATAACTTTGCTACACAATACACAGTATGCAAAGATATACATTTGTAGCAGCAAGATAAGTCTTAGTTAGAATCTCGTTGATTTGTTGTCCATTGTCCATTTCTAAGGTGAGTTACGGTAGATTCTGGTTTGTTCATTGTCAATTGTCCATTGTCCATCAAAGTGAGTACATGTTAGAATATCGTTTGCTTTGTTGTCCATTGTCCATTGTCAAAGTACACGAACTTTGCAAACATGGCATGTTCATTGTCCACTGTCCATCAAGGTGAGTGCAGGTTAGAATCTCGACTGAACCCCCATCCCATCAACCGTATATTATATATTTTGAAGTTCAAAATTTTGTCATTGAACATTTATGCATAATAGATAATAGTACGGTTATTACCCGAACCCGTTCAAAATCGATCGGATTATGGGTTTCTAGTAATTAAACTGAACCGACCCGAACCCGGCTAGAACCGAACCGAACCCAACCCGTTTATACTACATATCCGAATGGGGTTAATGAGCCTAAACCCAAAAACCCGAAAACCCGAATAACCCGAACCAAACCCATTTGGTTACCCGAACGCCCACCCCTAACCCAGCCCATTAAGTCAATAAGAAGACCTTGGATAAAACCCATACATCATCTACAAAACTCATTACTAACTAATTACTTTACAAATGATGTTGCCAAATTCTAAAATTGTTCCTCGAATTTTGTACCAAACCCATTAGACTTTTTTTCTGAAGAATTATTGTTCAATTCTATAATTGCGTCGCGTTGACAAAGCTACTAGCATACAATACATGAACATGATACAATAATACAACTATACGAGTGGTTGTTGAGGTCATCCCCTTCTAGACTTTCCCCACTATTTCTATTTTTATTTACTTTATATTTACTTATTTTGGATTTCTTTCTTTTACCCAATAAATACTAAAAATTTCACATAGACCCCATACTTTTGAACAATGCCCTCCACACACCCTCAAATTTCAGTAATATCACTTTTTAACTAATCCATCTATTGCGATTAGTATTTAATATTTATAATATTCATATTTAAAACAGTTTGGTTCAAAATTTTATTTGAGATTCGTTCAAACAAAAAGTCACTCGAATCAGGATAAATTCGTAGAATTGAAGGACTTATTGGAAACACTACAAGATATCGGGGGCTGTTTTATAAAATCATGGAAATATTATTATGCGTTTATATAAATTATATGTCATTGACTTAATTGTAAGAATACCAATTCCTAATTTCCTTATCCTCCCATTGCTGAAAAATTCAGAAACGCGTTTCCTTTTTTCGCAGGGAGAGCTAAGAGGGAGACATGTCGTAATCTCTCTCCCCTTAAATCTCTCTCTTTTTCTCCCACAATTCGTTTCCCAGAGATTTACAAACCCTAGAGTTTCCATTATTTCTTCGACAAATTGATCATCAAATCCAACTTCTTCCCCCTCTATTTCCATCACGAAATATGTGTCCGTTGAGATTCCTATTGGTTTTCTTCTCGGCGGTTCTCGCTGGATATTTCGCATGGAAGACGGTGAGTTCTTCGCCGGAACTCATCGCAGACGACGACTCACCGATCGAATTGAATGATAAACAAGGACTCAATCTCAAAAAGGTAATCAGAAATCTCCTTGCTTCGTTAATTTGTTGAATTCTGGTTTTCAATTCCTCGATTTCTAACTTTTTTTAACCTACGATTAACAGAAGATTGAGAATGGGTTCTGGGTGTTCGTCGACATGGCCAGCGGAAAATACCTTTGGAGGAATCTCAAGGAGATGAGAGAGAAGACTCAATGAACAAGCTTTAATACAAAAAGATTTCATCTTTTTTTTTTTGGGTCTCTTCTTTGTGCAGAAAGTTCAAGAACATTGATAATACTTAGACGTGTTTCTAATTCTTCCATTGAATTTTGTAATTTTGATTCATTGATACTTCAGTTTGTAATCTGGAAACAAATGGAAAATTTGAGTTTGTAACTTTCAAGCAATTTCTTCTCTTTACTATTCAATCAAAATCAAGCACACAAGTCATCAAATCATATGACACTTCTTCATCTTACGAGAAATTGCAATAGAGAAGTTATACAACTTGAAGAGCATCTGCATCTAAAATTATTTACAATCTAACTTTGAGATTAAACCAACGTAAGTAAACTCAGAAAAGATTCACTTTGAGTCGACTTGAAGCTTGATTGACATGTAGAGGAGGGTGAGAAGAGCTCCTTGTGGAAGAGGAGCATGTCTAGCTAAATTTGAGCCAACCCACATCGCAACCACCACAAGAACCACCACACTGCTGCTTGCTTTCCCACATAGCCAGCTTGCAAAAGTTAGGCAGAGAGTGAGAAGGATACCACCTTTTCCGCCTAGTATCCAAGCAACCATGAACCCTACTTTGTAACCCATGTCGAGCTCTTTGTCTAGCAAAGCTGTGAATGTGCTAAACGTGAGAGATGCTAGGCACCCGAGTGTATATAGAAGAAACATGGAAAGGAATGTGGATTTGAGAACTTCGACAAAAGAGTCTCTCTGTTCTTGTGGTGGTTCCTCTTCTTCTTGTGGCTCGTTCTCAGTGTCAGTGTAGAAATGCGAGTTTGGATATTTAGAATAGTGTCCATAGAATCTCTCGTATCTGGATGCCCTTCTTTTCTCGTACCAATTGTAACAATACTTCATCGCATCTTCAAGCTCAGAGTCAGGGGTGTTGTGGTGCCTTTTCACTCTAGAGAACCTGTAATTTTCTTGAAGTTTAAGTGCTCGGTCGTACTGAGTCCTTGTAGCTTCATTAGATAGTACCTTTCCAGAAAATACAGATAAAGTGAATAAGAAAAAAACAAAGTCAAAGCTCGTGGTTAAGGCACTCGGATATGAATCATCGATAGAACAAGAAGTAGCTTTAAAAGGAATACCCACTTCGTAGGAACAACGAATGTTCTTGAATAGCTCTCCGGCTTTAGAGTCCTTGTTCACATCAGGATGAAACTGCAATAGCAACACAAGACTAGAATCACAAACATTACCAAAACAAAGTTGATGAAATAAGAGCATGCCAGAAAAGGAAGAAAGTGATGATATATTCATGCTATTTATTCAGGATTTATCGTGTTCACTAAAGAAAAGAAGGACCTCAAGTGTACAAGAGCTAGAATGAAATCAAAGAATACAGAGAACACCGTTTCACCAAACTTCAGACACAGATTGCTAACTTTCTATAATGATGAACAAAGGCAGCTTAGATGCTGAATCCTAACTCTTGAGAGAATTCTCATACAAACACAAGACTCTTAACTTTCTTATTCCCCATAAAAACATTTCCTATTATTACTGGATTTTCACCTCAACAGGCATTAGAATTCAACAATGTCCCATCACGGAGCTTGCGTGGCTAGTAGAAAGTGGTTGCGTTCTCAGCTACTCTTACCTCACTAAAACCTGATACTTACTGATTGCAAACACTCATCTTTAACCAAAGCAATCAATCAAACCAACCAAAGATGCCAAACCAGAGAAACCTAGTGAGATTCCTCGTTACTTTTAAGCGACAAACGAGGAGAATCCCCGACAAAATTCCTACCTTTCGAGCTAGCAGTCGATAAGCTTTCTTGATGTCAGCTTGCGTGGCGTTGCGAGCGATACCCAAAACGAAGTAGTGGTTCTGCTCGCCAGTATTCGAAGCCGAAGACGACGCAGATATAACAGTTGTCTTCCGACGATTTCGCTGGCACCGAGATCTGCCGTCGCGGTGTCTTCTACGGTGGTGGTATAGGTCTCGGCCAACAGGATTAAACGACGGAGGGATTAGATCGCCGGAGATGGCGGATGAGAATCGACGGCAGCCCTTGATTGGGGTGGGACCCACCAGAAGGTGAGTCTGCATTATATCTTCTTCACGACACTCACAGACACAGGTCTCACAACGGACCACTAACGTTAAGTGGAGTGGAAAAAGAAGCGGGCTGTGACGGACGGAGAACTGAGAACCGTTAAAAGTTAATTAACGGCTCTCACTGGTTTGGATTATGGGCCTTAATATATCGGCCTTGATCTTTTTGTTGATGGAGCTTGCAACCCCAAGTTAACAATACGGTTAAGAAATTGTATATGGTCCCACTCCCTCTTTATTTTTGCAAAACTATACGTTATTTTATAAAATTTATATTTATACTTGGTCGATTTGTAAAGGTTTGATTGATAGCATTTTTTTTTTAGTCGACCAACAGATGTTATAGGCCCATTTAGACAGAAACCGAAAATGTACAAGTGCAGATTTAATAATGGGCTCAGTCCAATTACACAAGTCGAAAAAAACTTAGTCGGTAAGAGACAGGTCATTCATGATGTGTCCAAACTTGGTGCCACGCGTCTTCATCATAGTTGAACGAGCATGCATGTCGCCGGCGATCATTTTCCGAGCTACTGTTTTCCGATCGAAGAGGGCGGTTCGCGGCACTTGGCGATTTCGGCCGATCCATCTCCGACCAACCATCCCGAGCCTGCATAGTAATGAAACTCTTTAACTCACAGCTTCGATCATCGATTTTCGTGCACTTCATAACCGATTCACCAAGGAGATCGGAAGAACAAGCAAAACCAGGGAGCCCATTCAACTCGAGCGGGCCATCGATCCAACACCTCAAAGTGCTCGACAGACACGGAAAAGGGGTTAAAGGGATAACATGACGATGATGGAAGAAGACGACGGAAAGGATTGAGAAGGTCGAACAGAAAACTCGACAGAGGAGTCCGGTCAACCGGAAGCAAAGACGGCGGGCTTCGCAAGTATCTTACAATCAAAAAGGAAGCGCCGCAGACTAAAGAAAATAAAACAAAAGCCGACTTGATGTCGGAGTTTATTAGCGGCAAAGCCGCAACCGAAACCGAAACCAAAAGTAACCATGCTCGCCGGAGCAGTAAACCACACCGGCGGCGGGTACGAGTTCACCGGATTCTGGATTTTAGAGAGAAGTAGGAGCGTTTGCTAAAGAGAAAAAGGGTTGTTTTGAAAGAAACATATTGATTGATAGCATTTAAAGCGTAATTCCACAGATATTAGGTCTAAACATAATTCCATCTTTTCGTTAAGTATTAATCAAACTAATGGTAAAATTAGTTCTGCAAATAATCTATTTAAATTTTATTTTTATGCTTGTAATAAATTTCCATTTTTTTTTCAAATGAAACGTCAACTTACGTTTCCGTTTTTAATATTTTACAAATTTTTGTGATTGATAGATTTTTTTTATGGAGTTACATTTTTACCGATAAAGGTCGAAAGTTGTTGAGAGAAATATTTTTATTATATTAGCCTATTAAGAACATTTAATAGTTGTGGAAGCAACTGTAGTCTAGTAGTAGTTTTACATCGATATATATTAGGTTTAAATTTTTGAAAGCACAAATTTTTACAAGATTAATAAAAACAAGTTTATAAGAAAGTTTTCAATAACATATGAAGTTGTTGATCGTGATCGTGGATGAATTCTCGTAGAACGTTAAATCAAATTTAATGGATGGTCGGTTTTAGAACAACTCAATAAGTGTATAATCTTAGTTCTTAGACTCTTACTACATCATCGTTCATATAACTCGATGCATTCGGAGAAATAATGTAGAATCTTATAAACATCATTTATTGAATTCCCTAAAGTTCATATTATATACCATATTAAACTATAGCGCCCGATAGTAATTAAACATTGGATCTGATGAGAATTTATTATTCTAAACGGATGGGGGTGACTACATATGATATCAAAGTCCATCATAGTATCCTCCAAAAGATATCTGAGCTCTTGCCACCGGAAGACCTTTCATCACAGAGATTGCTTCATTTAGCTTTGTTGCATGCTTCATCACTTCATTCATTCTCTGCAATGCATGCAACAAAATACAATTAAAAATGTGAATTCATATAAATCAACTTTAAAAATAAGTACTCATACAATTACAACGAGTTTGGATAATATAAAAGAAAATCCTAGGAAAAAAAAACATGGTTGATTATTGTTCTTAAATGCCTACAAATCTCCCATGAATCTATACAAATAACAGTTGACTCGATCTTAATTCTCAAATAAAATATCCCTAGGCTCTATGCTAATATTTAATGCAAGGAACAATGACGTTTTCTAAAACGTGTGTTTTGACTTTGACGCAAGAAATGATAAACACAAAACGTCTTTAGACAAAATACGTATCTTCGTTACAATCATCAATTGCCACTTAGACACGTAATTGGCCACACCGCCAAACACATCCTTATCACTTTGGTCGAATCAAAGACAAACCAGTTTTTTTATTAGCAGCTTCCAATTAACCAAACAGGTAAATTTGTATAACTTGAGATTTAGCTCAAAATAACAATTAGCAACTAACCACCTAAAATTAAACAACTAGCCACTAAAAGAAAAGAAGTATACCAAACTTGATAATCGTTGGTGAATAGTCTTGATTTATCCAAATAGATCAAAATCCAAACAACATTTCAAAAAGGATTCATGGGATAAAAATCAATGTAATTTGAAACTAATGCTATCTGATTAAAACTAAGACGGCATTAGTCAAAGAGGGAATCGAACAAGGAGTTTTAGGAAACACAACCTTTGCAAGGTCCCAAAAGCAGCACTAACCTAAGTTTCACTTGGTTCCTTAACAATTTGAATTGGAATCAGAATCATAATTAAAAATATATATATAATTACCTTATTATCATCAGAGTAGATCTGGAACCTGAGGACCTTGTTCTTGTTCCGACAACCTTGGATGCTATTGTTGTGTCCAAGGATGAAGACACATATGGTGGCAGCAGCAACGCCAAATGAACATATAGCTCCAATTCCACGACGACCCATCTTCCACAGATTCATTTTTTCACCACGTTTGTTCTCCTCTTCATCCCAAACAACCTCTTTCTTGCTCCTCAAGTCACCACCTTCTTCAACCTCTGTTCCCATCTTCTCATCATACCACTCTCCTGCTAACACGCCTCCGGAGACAGAGTGTTTGTCATCGTTCGGAGGCAGAGGACTTGCAAACCTCACTGGCAAGTCTATTTTCACGTCGACAAATTCGTTTTCCTTCGCTGTCTTGAAGGTTATTCTCGGCGACGGAACAGAGTCCGTCAAAAGTTCCGGGTTTGGATCCGAGAAATCCGGATCCTGGTTCTTGTTGTGATCTGTATCGTCCACGGTGGATACAGGCTCCCAAGTTAAGGGAACTTGGAGGAGCTGTGTGGGGACCACGCTTGATCTTCGATGGAACTCTGTATTTCCGACAGGATCTTGTGTTGGGCTGATGAAGTAATCCCTGTCGAAGCTTTTGTCGGTGTTTCTGATGGTATTCATCGCTGCCTCATGATCCTCGTCGTCATCTAGATCAAGACCCTTGTAAGGATTTTTGGGGAGCAATACCCAATCTTGTAGATCCATCTCTTCCGAGTTGTTGAATGATTTTCTCAGATCAAAGGTTTTTCGGAACAAAAAAAGAGAGTTTGAAAAGCCTTTTTTATTGGGGATAATAGTGATCTTTTCAATTATTGGGTTTGGTAATTTTGAGGAGAGACCTGTATCTCTCTCTCTGATTGTTTTGAAGGGGTGGTTTCCAGATCCTTTAATAGAGAGCAAAGAAGAAGAAGAGACCAAACTATTATTTAGACTCCTAAATGGTTATGATGATTTACAATTTGAGTGATACAACTTGAAAGCGAGATTGATGAAGTTAGCGTAAGCCACTGTTAAAATAGTGAATACTTGGTGATTTAAAAATGATAAAAATAAACAACAAAATTTCAAAGGTTTTAACAAATAAAAATATTTTTTCTTTCTGATAAATTATCCGGATGATCAGTCGCATAATTTGATATAAAAATTCTTATTTGATAACATCTTTTGTTAGTGTTGTTGTTGGAACAGGTAAACATTGTTTTTCTTTAACCATAGCCCATTCTTACCATCAAATTAACAATGAATAATACGACTGTTTCTTATTAAAAAACAATATGTATTGCTTAACTATAAACATCCACAACTACAGGTACTAGTTAAACCTTAAACACACATAATAACTTGCAAAGACAAGGAAAAAAAAATCTTATATTAATATATATTGGTGAAACTATAGATGTTCTCAATAAGAATCCTAGCTATATTAATGTATATTTTAGGGTGTGGTGTGGATGGTGAGGTAAATCTTCTGGAGCTTATCTACATAAGACGTGACAAAAGAAGATGTTAAATGTTTCTGGACCCACAATAAGAAGTATTGATTGTCTTCTTTGTCAAGGACCCTTGTTTCTTTGATATTTTATTCTCATAAGCATTGGTTACAAACATATCTAGTGATGAAATTATGTTTTAGTATATGGTAATTATGATGAATCTTTCGTACTAAGTTCTACCAAAGAAAACTTGATGGTACTTTTGAGCTTTTTTAGTTTATGGATCAAGACGTATTTCTAAAGTGGGCATTTAATTTTCTTATATAAAAAACTATTGGTGTTGATGATCTTTTTATTCACCGAGAGAGCTAGAGAAGACGAGACTTCAAGCATAAACTTGGTACACAATATGAACGTTTTTCATATTTTGAATATGTTTCTTAAATTCAAGTAGTTTAACAAACTTTTTGTAGTTTACAAAAAATTCAAAAGATAAAAGGAAGGAGAGATTATGTGTAGTACAAGTCACAAGTTTTAAGTCCTTTTCAAGTGATAAAAAGAAATAAAGGATAGCAGTGGAGGTTGCTTGCTTGCAATTACAAGTATAGTTCAAGAAGAAGATAAAGGCATCAAATTTTCGTTTAAAATAAGAAAGCTAAAGTCAGTTAAGACGATTGCAATGATTTTATTTTTCTTGTTATAATTTTCATATCATTCTGATATAAACTTTACCAATGAGAAATAGAGATGGTAGAAAATCTTGAGCATAGATTTTCTTCAGAAAACATGTAAATCAATAAGTGTGAAATAAAAACATTATCGAAAAAAATCATTTACTTAGAATTATTTTTTGAACTTGTAAAGTATTTATAAACTCATCACAAAAATGCTAAGATTCAAAACTAAATCTACAAAACATTATTCATAACCTTTAGTTTATTTGACTAATTCCCATTTGTTTCTGCTTTGTTTTACTTTTTGCTTCACCTCTTTGTTCTGCTTTTGTTGCCTACTTTACAAACATGGAAGAATCATGAAATTGCTTCCTTGGTTTTAGGCTTTAAAAAGTTTACACCTGAAATTAAGTTTAATCTTTAGAAAAAACTTAACTCATAAACCATCATAACTTGTACTAGAAAATAGATTCAAATTGCATACTGTTGACCAGAAAAAGGATAGAATCACATTGGTATAAGCTTCTCAGCTTAAGATTCCTAAGTAGAAAAGATCTTAACAAAGAGATTCAAATGTCATACACATACGCAAAAACGACAGGAAAACGAAAGTTCTACATGTGTGAACCAGAATGATCCACAAGTCGACATGTTTCTTTCACAAAGACACGACCCATGTGTCCAACTGTTGGCATCAATAAAACCAAACCGTTGATTAAATCCGATATGGACCAAATGGACCCATGAACAAGAATATTCAACAAACGAAGAAAAATATTCACAAATAAGCAAAACATGATTTACATACAGAGACAGGAACACCAAAGTTGAAAACAAAACACAATGTCCACAAGAAGTAAAGTAATCTAACTAATGCTCATCGACAATTAAGGATTTCTGAATCACCCTCTATGCCGATTGTGAAGTAGATTTTCCTAGCGAGACCGATGCAAGTGCGTTCTTTGCTCTTTCTTGGAAGTTCCTTGTTTTGGTGAGTCTCAGTTTAATCCACAGCCTCCTCACATCCATCATGTGCAGTGCACGGCCAAACAGTTGGCTAGTCTCACCGAGTATTCCCAAGCTCAGATGCGGTACATAAGATGCCCACAACGTTTTCAAGCGCGCTCCCATGATGGGGTAGATCAAAATTGCTAGTTTCAAAGACAGAAACATCAGTGCAAGTACCAAATATGGCTCTCTTTCTGCTATTTCTCTGATAGATGACCCGTTGTGTAGCCATGTGATCAGGTTACCATCGGTGTTCAAGCTTGTTGGTTCACCTTCATCCACATACTGGACTGGTTTAAGACCTGGAAAGCCATAGGGATACAACGAGTGGAGCTTGTTATAACAAAATTTAAACTGATTGTTTTTTCCAGGTATTAAGGGATTTAGTAAGTTGTGTGCTAATGTATTCAGATATGCAGAAAACAAGAGAAGACGTAGCCTGGTGTTTCAAGAAGAACTCTCACCTGTTGCTTGTTCGTAAAAGTGGATCAGAGATGCAAGATCCTTTTGACCATGGTATCGCATCATCAATGTTTGATTCACCATCAGGACTGAAGGTAAGCTATGGATACCATACCTAGAAAAGACACTGCGATTGTGAAAATCATTAAAGGTCAATTAATGTCGACCAAAGAAGATGCTAAAAGAAAGAAGATGCAATTTTCTTGTTGTGAATAACTCAATGGAGATGCAAATGGACTTATATACACATTCTCTAGCAGAAGTCACTTCTTACCTTGGTAAAGCCTGAGATTGCTCAACAATCAGGTGCCCTATGTGGGGGAACATTGAACTCAGAACATCAAACTTGGGGCGAATTGCACGCGAAAACGGGCACCGTGAGGCATAAAATAGTATGGATGTATAAGCATTTCCAAGGTTGGCATCCATAAGTCTGTCTAGCAAGTCTCCATCCACCTGCATTGGCAAAAACAGAAATTTAGATACTTGTTGAGATACATAAACAAGCCCACATCCATATGGGGAAGCACAGACACATATTTTAGTTTTGCTATATCACATTTACTGCATTAAAACATTAGACTTTGGACCTAATATTGTGCAGATGAGATTCTGTTGGTAACTCAATGTGGCCACAAATAAAGGCATGCATAGAATAACTTTTAGTATATTGCAGTGTTGAGATAAAAGAGACCCTAAATATTCAAGAAACAAGACAGTATGATCATGATATACAAATACATCATAGTTATAAACTTGTCCTTCCTGAACAATCCAACCATTTAAGTAGATTGTTTCATCATGAAAACTAGTACTAACTGAAAGCGACATTCTTTTTCTAATTTTTAACTGCTGGTAGACCACTACCACAGCCAACATAGAACCTGATACCACGAGAAACAGTGGAGCAAAGGTAAAACATCAGTGAAGTTAAGCTACAAGCCTATACCGTTTCTCCTTAGAAATTGTGTGAACTTGTATGAGCCTACATTTGCTTAATGAAAGCTACAACAAAACTAAACAGGAGACTTCTTGTCACCACCACAACACTAAAAGAACATACTAAAGCAAGCAAAGTTCGATCATTGCAATTCGCATTAATCCAAGAGTTATCATCTGAACTTCAAGAGATGGTAAGTCTAACAGCATCTTATTCTACTTCAAACACATCAAAACCTTCACATAGAAACGCCACAAACCCGACACTCACCAGATAAATCAAACACAAAGCAAAGTCAAGCCGAAAATCAAAATCATTTTTCTAACAAAACATTGAAATTTAAGAAGAAATGAGGGTTAGGGTTAACTATGATGACGTACCTCTGTAGGAGGTCTAGGATACAGAGAAAGAGGACATTTTTTCTCGATCCCGCATCGGAACACCTCGAATTCATGATGATCGCAAACGTCAACGGAGGAAGCGAAGCCGGAAGGCAAGCATGACCCAGCCATCGCACAGAGGAGGAGGACTATGGAGACCCGGAAACTCATTAAATTACGACGAAAGGAAGACCAAGAACAATCTAAATCTACGGCAAAGAGAGAGAGAAGGAGAGATCGAAATTCCCAAATTCGCTAAGTGATATATAGAAACTTTGCTTAGGTTCACCGATTAAGGGTGAAATCGCAACAGATTTCGAGGACAAAATCACCAAGAACAAAACTTTATGACAGAAGTAAAAATTATTCTCTGGAAATATGTTAGGGCAAATTTGGGGAAAGTTTCAGATCCGTGTCAAATGTCATAAAGTTTTATTGTCACTTGTCTTTGCAGAAATAACAGATCCAGACCGCCAAAATCGATTACGTTGACTCACATCACATTCGTCACACATTCCTTTTCTCTTTCCACCACTTATCCTCCAGCGATTGGTGGATATATTTATATAAATATTTATGTTTTTTTATTGCGGTTGGTTTTATATACCGAACGACACTATATTCGCTGTCCCTTTGTTCAATAATTTATGTCTTTACAAAAAAGAAACATTTTATTTTGATAGGTTCATAAACTTTTATCGAAGTTAACAAAAAAATTTATAAGAGGTAAGACTGACAAGAAAAAAAGTTAAGGAATATCATAAGCATTTGTTAACAAATTATTTATTTTGTTAATAAAGACAAAGACATGACGATCTGAGCCGAACAAGGGAACCAATTAAGGCCCATTAGTTAAGCCTCAACAAGGCCCATAGGCTAATTTTCTCCATATTTTGACCTTTTTATGTAGTTGATAGGAGAGTGGTCAAAGAGTTCTTCTTCTCACGCTCTTTCGTCGTTCTGGTTAGATACGACATTTAGGGCTTTGGAACTGAACGCCTGAAGCTAAAATCTAGAACAAAAATGGAGATTACGGAGAGGAGGGACGAGGAGATCAGGGACGGCAGAGAATCGGCAAACATCAAGTCGCAGTATGCTACCGACTCCTTTTCCGATGAACGCCACTCTCGCGAGCTCAAGGCTGGTCTGCATCCTCTACGGGTTTGTCCTCTAATTCTTTATATCCTATTTATTTTCAATTTGAATACGATCTTAGCTTAAATTGTTCTCCCCCTGCGTCGAAATTTTGAAACTTTATATATGACGATCTAGAGCCTGGGGTAGTGGAAGATTGGGATTCTAAAATCTATTTTTTGGTAATTTTCTTGTAAATTTAGGTTTTTACGACTTTGTTAAATGTCTATGTCTATGAGCTCAAATGTTATAGAATTGTGGTCTAGTGAGATATTCCGTATTCCTGGAACTGATTTTAGCTCTTTCCTTTTGGCCTTAATTATCCATTCTTTAGCGACTTAATCTTGAGGTCATGTAATTGTAGAGATGATGAGATCCTTGCTACCATTGTTGAGCATTCTGAAGTCTGCTCAAGTTAAGATTATATACTGACTCAGTGGCTCTACGTTTATTCTGTTTTGGAAATTTTCAGTACAAGTTTGCGATTTGGTACACCCGTCGCACACCAGGGGTCAGGAGCCAGACATCTTACGAGGACAACATAAAGAAGATTGTGGAATTCGGCACGGTAAGCTCAAAAATACTGATGGGAAGTTCATTAATGAAGCTTTTTGCAGCCTTATCTTGTTCATTTCTTCTGAGATAATGGCTTTGGTACCTAGGTTGAAGGGTTTTGGGCCTGCTACTGTCACATTGCTCGTTCTTCTCTCTTGCCTATCCCAACAGATCTTCATTTCTTTAAGGATGGGATTCGCCCATTGTGGGAGGTAGGTATTCCCATATGTTGTTTTTTTTTTTTCATTTTCTTTGTGTTTGTTTGTGTGTGGATCATCGATGTAGCTAACACCTTTTATACAACAAAGTTGTATCTCCTACAATATGCCAACTAAACTAGCTGAATTCATCTCCATCAGGATTCTGCCAACTGCAATGGAGGAAAGTGGATCATACGTTTCTCCAAAGTTGTATCTGCTCGTTTCTGGGAGGATCTGGTGAGTTTATATTTCTTGTGGGCAGTTCTATTGAGTATTAACATCCATTTACTTCACTCAAAAGGAACCGTTTTGTAAATGTTCTTCACGTTGTATATCTTTCATTCTTAGACTTAAGAGTCGAGTTTTTCATTCTTAGACTTAAGAGTCGAGATTTTGTATCTGGGAATCATGTTATGTACCCTTCCATTGATTTGTTTTTCTTCAGCTTCTTGCGTTGGTAGGCGACCAGCTTGATGATGCTGATAACATCTGTGGGGCAGTGCTGAGTGTCCGCTTCAATGAGGACATCATTAGTGTATGGAATCGCAATGCTTCTGATCATCAGGTGAGAATACTATTCACAAGAAAATCTCTGGATCCCTCCCGTCTTTTGTTTGGTACTTAACACAATGCAATCTTTTCGTGAACAGGCAGTGATGGGTTTGAGAGACTCAATCAAGCGGCATTTGAAGCTGCCTCATGCTTATGTCATGGAATACAAGCCCCACGATGCTTCTCTGCGCGACAACTCTTCCTACAGAAATACATGGCTGAGAGGATAGGTTAAAAGTAGACCATTGTATCACGTGATGCGGAGAAAGATTCGGGAAGCTCTCCTGCAACCAGGGAAGATATATGGATCAAACCCTGTTTCCGATAGCTTGCTGTATTGATGGCTTACAATCTCATCGACAAAAGTCCTCACTACTTCTGCAGTAGTTATTCAATGGTTTTATTGCGTCTAGATCTCGTTTGTTACCTTCGATGGTTTGAGTCTTGTTTGAACGATAATGGTTTACATTATTATGACTTATGTCTTAAACAGTATGTCAATTTACAATTTCACTTCTTGCTATGGTCTCTGATGTACAACTACAGATGAAAAACTGAGTAGTGTGGATAGTTCAGTGATCTCGAGAGCTAGAGTTTAGGATCCATAGCTGATTGAAGCCCGATAATACCTGGTTCAACATCAAAACCTAGTGTGAGTTGCCCACACACTGAAAACAAAGCAAGAACAAAAAAAGAAAAGAAAATGGCGATGCTCTGTTTTTCAAAATGTTAAGCTTTGTATAGCCATACCACAACCCACTCGTGCGCCTGCGTTTCCTGTTGATTTGCTAAGCTTGTGTCCTCCTGCACGGTAACAACCGCAAAGAGATCATGCTTCTTTAATAACATCATCAATAGAGCACAACATGAACCTAAGAACTATGGCAGGTACTGGATGACAACTAAATGAAACAAGACACAACGGCTTGCTTTGTGTGTAGTGACATTGGACAATATGTATATTTAATGGCTAAAAAGAAGTTCCTACCTCTGCCAAGGTCATCGGAATCACCATGTACAACAACCGCCCTCCCAAGTATGGAATACTGCCCACTAAGTGGTATCTGTGAAATCAAAGAGCAGCCGAGGCCCGAGATAAATGGGGAAACGTCAAAAGAGATATACGCATAAAGTGAGAAACTTAAGACTTGCAAAACCAACTGAGAAAATGTAAAGTTACATTAAATGTTTCAAGAAAGGAAAAGATAAGATTCGTTTACCTGTTTGTCTTTGATTGAGATTATAGCAACACCTGAAACAAGCAAGTCTCCTCCAAAAACACACTAGCATCATTCTTCAATAAGCACAAAACATATGTATAGATGAAGGGAAAAAAAGTATACCATCTGATCCTGCAAGAATGTTACCCAAGTCTCCAGCATGACGCTCTTCCTCATCCGGTGGCCCATGAACTCGATTTAATGGATTGAAGTGAGGTCCTGAAGTTAACATTTCCGCAAGAAAACAAAAGAACTCAAAATACTAAGTACAGAACCCAACAATAGATTCACAAAGAGGAAACGCCATTCAAACATCTATAAAAGAGACTTAATATGTTTATGCTTCTATTACAGCTAACCTAAATGGTTCCTTGATTGAATTCTTTGGCAACACTAACGAGTCCTCTATCCTAAATCTGATTCAAACCAATCCAGTTACATCAAGGTCAAGCAAGATTACTCTTTTGGTATGTATCTATGTGTCCCAGATATAGAACCATGAGCTTCTTCAAGAGAAACGGTTAAAGACTTCCAAGAAGAACAAACTATAAATCTCAAAGAAATGAAAGGAAAATCCTTTCTCTTGTACAGTGACATAGACAGAGGGAAAAAAACGAACCAGTAGAGTTGCAACCATTTGTAGTATCACCAAAAGAGTGAATATGAAATCCATGAAAACCAGGAGAGAGTCCCGTGATCTTTCCTGTAACATGAGTAGTCCCTGCAAACACACAAAACAGACATACAAAAGAATGTAATAAAACATGTCCTCAGAGATTAAAAACTCGATAAAAGGAGAGAGGACAGAGCACCGGAAGTGTTTTGTATGAATTGAAGACAGCCTCGGACGTTGTTATCTCCGGCGATAAGAGCCACCGCTCTCAGATTGCCTCTCGGAGGAGCTTCCATCGGTTCTGTGTTTGAGAATTGGTGTGATGTTGATCGGATTACATTGAAATGTGTACTGGTTTAAGTTAGCGAAAAACCGAATCAAACCGGAAATAAAACTTATCGGTTATAAAATTATAATTCCGAACCGGGGAGAAGAAACCATTCGATTAAGTCACACAAGTAACAACACAAAATAAAGAGCTGGTTCATAACACATTAACTAAGATCATCTTAACTACATTATCATCGTCATTAACATGGATTCTCTTGTTTGGAGACACTGAGAATCATCTCCGTCGGTTTAATGAGCTCAAAGGTGCAAACATCTCCGACCTCTAAACCAAAATCTTTGACCAAACGAACCCATCCAGTACAGAATCTTGACTGTATATCAGAGACCACATACGTAACATCCCATGACTTCTTCCCTTTTGAATGATGAATCTTGATTGTCGTTGCCTCCTTTGGCAAATACATCTCCGCAAACTTCTTCGGGACACCCTGGATCACAAATCAAACATGCATGTTAAATTCCTGTGCACATAAATCTTACTTTGTCTTGTGGTGCTTCTCTTACCAAGAACAGGACGTATGATTTCCTTATGGTAACGGTAAATTCTGGAACATCGTCATAATCAGTATCCACCTTCCTCTTCTTACACTTCTTTGATGTTGCACCTTCTTCGACTTTCTTCTTTCCCAAGTTAACCTCCCGTTTCTGTTTCAATCTTCTTCCTACTGTAGATTCAGCTGTGTCCGAGCCAGGATAGCTTGATGAAGACAACGACTCTCTCTCTTCCTCCTTCACATCTTTGTAAATCTTGTTCCGACCTGATTCATCAAAAAAAGGAAACTAAAGTATGTGTTCTTCTCCATAACCCTTAATTAACATTCACACAACATGAGAACTTACTGGAAGAAGCAATGGTTGCAGACTTTTTGGGTCTACGCATCTCTGTGCAATCTTTTTGGTAGATGTTTACGCTGAAGCACATGTTTCCCTTGTGGGTGAATGTAAGAAGCTCGTTATCACCTAAACCATTGTCGCTCAAAAACTGGTCCCATCCGTTTTTCTCCATGTAGTAGAAGTTGTGGTATTTGGAGAGCTTGATTCTCCATGAGCCCCATGGCAGTTTTAAGACCATCTTAAACGAGAAATCTGTGGCTGAGATGCTTTTTAAGAAGTCTTGAGGAATCCCTCTCTTTACACAGACAACAAGAACAAGATCTGTCAAGAAATGATCTAAAAAAAGGAGTTGCATTTACACATCAAATAAGTATCTCCAGCCTTTTTGAACTTCAATGCTTTCATCCGATCATTTCACACATAGATCCATCAAGAAAAAAGCTCACCAACACAACACAATTGAAAACAGACCCTTCACTTGCTAACAAAGAATGAACAAATTTATGTTCATGAGACCTAATTAAGAAAGATCATACCATGTTTTCAGACGATAGATCTTCCTTTCTAAGAACCTTGAAGAATCCTGGGCTGTCTCCTTCTTCCATAATCTTACCAAAGTAACTGTTAGTCGCCATCTTGATCTCTCCCTTCTCCTTCTTTAATTCTTCAACTTCTTTTCTCTCTGTGATAATGGGCAAAGTTAGAGAGAGATAGTGATCTATAAGACCATTTATTCTAAAACAGATGAAGTGCAGCTCCTAGTATTCAAAGTCTTTACTTTTTTCTCCATTAATTTAGAAATAATTAAGATTAGAAGCCCATGCATCATTAGTTATTAGTAATTTGTATTTTTTTTTCTTTCTTCATAATGCTGAAAATAGGATCTGTGTTTGGTGACTTTGGAGACACGTAAAAAGCAGTGCAGTTTGCTAGTTTTAGTAACTCATTTCCACTACAAGGACAGCGATTTATTACAACATTTACTCCATAGGCCCAAAGCCTAATATATTTATTTGTAAATTTTGAATATAACCAAATAGGAAAAAACAAATTTATCATTGAAATTCAAAGTTATAGTACATTTTTTCTAAAAGCAATATTACATATTCTTTTACGGAAATGTGATTAATGGCAAAATTGATTTTGATTAAGTAAATGGCAATTCTTAAATTTGTTATTAGTAGATGAGAAAATGTTCTGGCAAAAGTTTGTGATGAAATCTTTATCAAAAAAACTGTGATGGAATTGATATCAAATAAAACTGGTTAATTTTAGTATGTTCACAGAATGACAGACCTTGGTCCTTGGTAGTGTAAAACATGCGAGAGATTGAACCGGCGATGCCGGTTCTCTGGGTGTGGCGTTCATGAGTGAGAGATTTGTCTCTCGCTTAAAGATTGAACCGATTTCAAACCGGTACTAAGAGAGAATTTAAATAATCGAACCAAATAATGGAACCGGATGAAACGAAGGGCAAAAAATGTTCCGGATAATGTTCGGGATTTTGAACCCGACGTGAATCGAACACGCAACCTTCTGATCTGGAGTCAGACGCGCTACCATTGCGCCACGGATCCGGATGTTAATTACTCTCATGTAAGTTTATCTAAGGAAGCTTCAATATATTACTATAAGTGGTTCTTCAATTGTTGTGGTCTTTCTTTCGACCCAAAATGTATTGACATGATCGTGTAACAACTCTTTCAAGAAGTAAGAAAAAGAGAAAAAGTCCTATAAGTTACAATGTATAAGTCTACTGCTAACTCGGAAGAACAAAAGATTGGATAATCATCACTGAAACCTAGACGTCACAGTGATGAAGGTATCTTCAGGACAAGGGATCGTTAAGCCACCCATTGGATGATCGAACCCAAACTCTTCTTCAGATTTGGTTAGAAGAGCTTGAAACGAAGGCTGGCTCAAATATGAGATTGGCACCACATATCTCTTCTTCTGGCTCTCTCCTACGTACACCGCAAGAAACCCTTTTGGTGCCGCCGAGGCTGTCACGGAGCGACCAAGAATCTTCTTTGCCCCCAATAGACTTCTCACGAAAGCCATTTCTATGATTTTGACTGAAAGTATGAATTCTATGGAAGCTTTTGAAGAGATGTATAGATTCAAGTTATTGGATATATTACTTGTTTGATGGTTGATGATAAGAAAGAATGGGTGATGTTATGTGTATATATAGAAAGATCAATGAATATAGTGACTTGCAATCCTCTCTGAAAAATCATTGAAACTTGTGGTCTTTGAAGCGTGGGACAGGCTGGAGACCAGAGTATATCACATGGTTCTGTTTTTAGAATCTGGAAAAGATTCATTAATGCAATTTGTCTGCTTGGATAATCTCCATAAGCAATTCACAAGGGCTTGTTTTCTCAATGTTTCTGAGAGAAGACCTGCCTTATACTTTTATTTGCAACGTTTCTTGGAATATTTGATGATTAAGTGGTTGGTTCTCTGTCCTATTCTCTAAACTTTGTGGTCGATATGGTTTAATAAGAAATTTAAAAGTGGGGACCTATTGTTATTCAACAACAGAACAGAAAACAAGTCTTCGTCACTGGTTGAATTAATTCTTTGATTACACATGATACTTCCAAGTAAAAAATATAGTTGATCTTTCGGCCTTTGAAATATGTTAGAGATAAGCACAGAAGAAAAACTATTTCAGCCTTCGAGCTTAGATAGAGATAACGCAAAAAACAAAGGAGCACAGAAGAAACATTTGATCAAATCACTGATTTTGTTTCTCTCACTGTAAGACATGTTCAGATGTTTTAAGGACTAATATATATAAAGCTGACTGATGTAAACTGATTCTAACTTTAGCTTTAGAGTTTCAAGGAGAAGACTAATAGAAAAGCTGTTGTTAAAAAGAAAGAACTGCTTTTGTCAGTTTCTTGTAATTTGTTGGCGCCAGATTTAATAATATGAAAACTTTAAATGAACTAATATAAATGTTCAAGAGAGTTAGAGCAAACGGTAAAAGAGAGAGAGAAACAGAGCAAATCTCAAGAAACAGAACAAGAAAGACTTTTTTTTTTTGAACAAACAGAACAAGAAAGACTTTCTATCATATGATGAGTATATATATAAGATGTGAGAGCTAAGGCAGATATTTGGAAGAAAATATTAGTTTCTCTATGATTCTTGTACTACTTTCTAGCAGATTGAAGCTTACTGTTAAACATGATACTTAATAAATTAACGAACCCTTTATCTGAAAGCTTCTTGTTTTGTCAACCTAATGAAAGATTCTTTGCACTGCTCAGCTTTCTTTGTTAGATGAAAGACTTCAATGGATGTTAATTTGGTTAAGTTGCGCCACGGATTCATATGATAAACGCCCTCATTTAGTTATATTTAACAGAAACTAACGTATAATTGAAATAGTTCTTCAATTGTTGTTGTCATTTCTTTTTCAATTATCGATCCAAAAATGTATTAATGAATCATGATTGTGTTTATCTGAAAATGGTATTTACTTCCAAAAAATTTAGAACAACTCTTTCAAAAAAAAAAAAAAAAAAATCTCCTCTATTTACAAGGAACAAGTCTATCTCTAGAACAATATGTTGGATTTTCATCATTGGAGCCGAGACGTCACAGCAATGAAGGTATCTTCAGGACAAGGAATCGTTAAGCCACCCATTGGATGATTGAACCCAAACTCTTCTTCGGATTTGGTGAGAAGAGCTTGAAACGAAGGCTGGTTCAAGTATGAGATTGGCACCACATATCTCTTCTTCTGGCTCTCTCCTACGTACACCGCAAGAAACCCTTTTGGTGCTGTTGTCACGGAGCGACCTAGAATCTTCTTTGCACCCAATAGACTTCTCACGAAAGCCATTTCTAAGATTTTGACTGAAAGTTTGAATTCTTTTGAAGAGATGTATGTAAAGATTCAAGTTACTGGATTGGTTGTTGTTGGTTGATGATAGAAATAAGTGGCTTATGTGTATTATATATAGATCAGTGAATGAGTTAAAGCCTCTCTGAAAAATCAATGAAATTTGTGGTCTTCAAGAGTGGGGCAGACTAGAACAGAATTGCACATGGTTCTGTCTTTAGAATTTGGAAAAGTTTATGTCAATGCAATTTGTCTTGATGAGATAATTAAATGATTGTAGGACAATGAACTAAAAACAAACTCCATATGCAATACACAAGGGCTTGTTTTCTCAAGACATATGGTACTGTCAATAATAAAGACCAGCAAGTTTCTGTTCTTCATGTTCTGTGGTGATCATATTCCCTCATCTCTATGTGATCTAAAGTGGGGACCTGAAGTTTCTCAACAACAGAACATCATGTCTCTGTCACAGGTTAAGTTTTTCTTTAACTATATCTAACTAGGATCACACATGCTGACATGCAGTTGTAATTCAAGGAAAACTGATAATTTTTCCATGAGAGGGGCAGTGTTAGGTTTGTGGCGTAGTCACTGTCGAAGACAAAATTGTTGAGAGACAACAGAGGAAGACAAGGCATGTGCTAAGTTCCCTTATTAAGACAGAGATTAAGGTATAAGTTTTTTTCAAGTACACCGTCGTCGTCGTATGAACTTTTTATAACTTATAAGTACCTGATACTGATTCCTTAACAAAGATCTTTTACTTATACTATTTCAGGAGAAGAAGATACATTCCAGTTTTAGAACTTAATTGAAAAGAAAAAGAGCAATGACGGTGCCGGTTCTTTTCAGGCAAGCCAAATATGTTTCAGATTACATGGGGGAGAGGGAGAAGAAGAGCTAGAAGAGAATTCCAATGGAGCTTTAGCTTGAACCAAGAAAGCTTTTGACGAGCTGAGCCACAGAATTAGCCAAAGAATCAGCAGCTTCTTGTGTTGATGCTTCTGCATATACTCTCACCACATCTTCTGTACCTGATGGCCTTATGAAAGCTCTGCCACGCGGGTATTTCTTGATCTCAGCATTAATAGCATCTTGAATCCCCAAAGGTTTCAGAGCTTCAGTTTCTTCGCTTGTGGTCACAACCGCTGTTCTATCGGGAACTTCCACCTTAATCTGTCTGCTAGGAAGGTCCTTGTATAGCTCATTCCACTTCTGTACTGACCATCCCATGTGTTGCAGAATCACTTCAACCAAAAGCAACCCACTAAGAGCGTCACCAACCGCTTGGTTAATCAGATTACTCACAGCCACTAGCCTAGAAACCGCATTGTGCTCTTCAGATCCTTGACTAAGATCCTTTTGTTTAGCAACTAACCAAGATATGAAAGATTCCGAGAAGAGAATAGTCCCGTGGCCATTAGCTTCAAAGTAGATTCCAATATCATACTCTGCTGCTTTCTCATGTAAATGCTTTACCCCGGTTTTCGCAAAAACAACATCTAAACCCAACTGCTTAAGGTAATGCGTGGATGCACCATTGGCGTAAGCCGTCTGAACAACACCAAGACGAGACAGCTTCCCTTCTTTATTATCATCATCACGATCGAGAGTGTTTAGCTGCTCTTTGATAAAGAGAGCAAACAAAGATAGAATCTTGTCCCCGTCCAGTAGCTCAACCTTGTCAGTAGAAGAATCTGAAGGAATGTAAAAGTAAACCAATCGATCCGCATCGCCGTCAAAACTAGCACACCTCATCCCCACATCCTTTGAACCGAATCCTAAAGGCAAAACCTTTTCTTTCTGCACAAAGTCAGCACCTACACCTTCATTAAGCACACCTCCATCTCTTCCTGTGTTACGAATCTCAAGATTTAGATTGCTTAAAGACCCTCTTAGCTCCTCAATCTTCTGTCCACCAACACCATTAGCACCATCTAAAATCAATTTGCTGATCTCAAACTTGTTGTTGAATGGGATCAGATCAATCAAACACCTAAATGAAGTAGATAAATTCTCAAAGTAATCCTTTTCAGATGCCTTGAGACCTTTGTTCTTAGCTCGAACCATCCAATGTAACTGCGGAGTTGTCAAAATCCCAATGTCAATCGCAACAGATCCCGGTATAGAGGACACTCCGATCTCGGCAGCTCGGAGAAGTGATTCACCACTAGGTCTAGTATCCCTTCCCAACCATACCTCTGCACCTTTCTTCTCTCCGATTGCAATACCTTCCTTCTCTACGAATTCTCTAATCAATGAGACAAGCTCACGAGGAGAAGACGCGTTCGCGATCTGATCTGCAAAGGGCTCCCATTCCTGAGAAAGCATACCACCAGATGGATCCGAGACTTTAATGCCATTGTCCGAGATTTTGTTGTGCGACGCTGTGATCATAAGCCCGATGATCGATGACCCAAGCTTGAGCGATCGGAGAGCTGAGAGAATCCCGACTCTAAAGACAGTTGATTCCAGCAATTTTGCGTCGGCTCGGAAGCCAGCCGTTCCGTATGAAAGCTTGATGCTTTGAGGAATCGGAAAAAGCTCAGATGATTTGAGGAGGGAAGCGATTTGGGTCTCGTCCATGGCTAGTGAGAGAGTGAGTGGGAAAATGAAGATGCGTTGGAGGAAAACTTAAAAGGAAGCATTTTTATTTGACTATACATAGTACTCCATTAGTATTATATGTACAAAATGGTGACAAACAACAAAAAAATCTATAGAATAAGATGTGAGATCAGCAAAGGTTTCCTCACTGCAGGGGATTGTTAGTCTACCCATTGGGTGATCAACCCCATATTCATCCTCTTGCCTTTCTTAGAAGATCTTGAAATGATGGTTGGCTCAAGATTGATATCGGAACCACATATCTTTTCTTTTGGCTCTCCCCAATGTACACCGCAAAGTAACCCTTTGGAACATAAGCAGACTTTGAGGTTGCAAACAGTTTCTCTTGCCTGAAGATTTGCATTGGTCGTAGCACACGATGAACTCTGAAAGCCATCAGATAGTTTGTCGGGTATGTGTTATCTTTTTTTTCTTCTTCTGAGTTTTTATATATAAAGATGATAGCAAAGATAAAGTTCTTATTGTTTCCTGAAGATATGAGAAGTTCTTGTGCGGTTTACGTGTTTGGGAACTTCTTTTTATAGATATACATACCAGTTGAAGATATCTTGATCTGTCTTTTCTGGCTCATAGATTTCAGCTAATATGAACTGACACATGATTTGTCAAGTCTTGGCCAACATTTTGATCTAATAATGCCCCATCTGGTGGCGGTGGTTCAATGAGGTTTTAGCAGAGATATCCACATAGATGTGACAGCCTGACAGGTTAGTCGCGTTTACACTTCAATCAAATTTGTTTTCACCCCATGAGATCATGTCCTCTGAAAATGAATGTGTCACTCTTGTTCTCTTGGTAGGCAACTTAAGGTCCCACCACATCATTAAGAAACTACACTTGATAATGTTTTATTATGGACAAGAGAAGATTGCAAGATCTCATTTGTTTCTCTTTAATAATTGTAAAGACACTGAGGAAACAACTCCTTGTGAAGTGCATATAATGTTGATTAGCTTTCATTACTTGTCATATCTGGAAAACAAAACCATGTGAAACTATGTTCTTGCATGTCCCACGTTTGTAGTTGTAGACCACAGTTTCATTGGTTCAAGGGTGGTCTTAACTCCTTCATTGATCTATTTATACATCCAAAAACAGAACCAATTCTTCACATAACCAAGTAGTAAAGCAATCCAAAGCTTGACTCTCGGCATTTAACTTGTTATTCTCAACCCATCTCCCGTTTAGATTTTCAAAGACTATAAATGGCTTTGGTAAGAGGTCTCTTGGGTGCAAAGAAGATCCTGAGCCGCTCTGTAATGGCTACAATACCAAAAGGGTTTCTTGCGGTGTATGTTGGCGACGATCAGGTCCAGAAGAAGAGATATCTAGTTCCTGTCTCATATCTGAACCAGCCTTCATTTCAAGCTCTGCTCAGTAAATCTGAAGAAGAGTTTGGGTTTGATCATCCGATGGGTGGCTTAACGATCCTTTGTCCAGAAGATACTTTCATCACTGTGACTTCTGGCCTAAAAGGAAGATGATCCGAGGAGAAGAGAGATCTAACATTATGTAGGCCTAGTTAGAGATAGAATTATTCAATGTAAATAGGTCAACCTTTTTCCTCGTTCTCTGTGAGAAAAGAGTTGTTCAAGAGGTTACAAAGCTCAATGTGAATTTCAATTTTCTTGTCTAAGCATTAAATGTGTCTGTCTGCGAATTAAAGATAACTATTCAAGTTTTTAGATTGCTTGAGTGTAAAAGATATGAAGAGATTGTTCTGTTTCAAGATATACAGAGGAATCAATGAGATGAGTTGAAACTTGTTGTCTACACGAACAGTGTTTCAAATATTAATCAAGATATGGATGATTGATTGACTGCGAACAGAGTGTCACTGGTTAAGTCAGTTCTAAGTAATTAATATACAAGTGTCTCTCACCCCACCATTTCAGGAAAACAAGAAATATTCCTGTCTTTGAGCTTTGTTATATAAATAAATAGAGTGAAGATAATACATATTAGTAAAATAATCTCATTCTCATTAATTGTAAAAGACTGTACAATTGAGTTTATATACAAGCCATGAACCAGACCTAAACCAAATCTATTTACCGGTTTATAGACTATACCAGTTTACATATATACAAGTATTTGAATGTACATGTATAATAGTCCCCCTCAAGATGGGACAAATATGTTGAGTAGACCCATCTTGCCAATGAGACGATGAAATGGTGCTGGATATAATGGTTTAGTGAAAGGATCGGCTAGTTGTAAATCAGTACGAACATAGAGTAGCTTGAACAAACCTGCAACCAGCCGTTCTCGAACACTGTGGCAATCAATCTCTATGTTCTTGGTACGCTCATGAAAAACAGAGTTATGAGCGATGTGAATAGCAGCGGTGTTATCACAGAACAATAGAGTGGGCTTGCTTAATGGTAAACAAAGTTCTTTGAGGAAGTTTGTAAACCATACCAACTCGTCTGAGACAAAGGAGAGACTTCTGTACTCAGATTCAGCAGAGCTCTTTGATACAACCTGTTGCTTCTTTGAGCGCCAAGATATAAGGGATGTACCAAGAAGAATGCATAAGCCTGAAGTGGAACGACGGGTATCTTGACAAGAACCCCAATCTGCATCAGCAAAAGCTTGAATCTGCATCTCAGCTTTAGATGAGTAGAAGAGACCTTGACCAATTGTTCCTTTGACATAGTGCAAGATCTTCATTAAAGCTCTTTGATGTTCTTCTCGTGGAGCAGAAGAAAACTGACTTAGTTTGTTGACTGCAAAGGTTATGTCAGGCCGTGTAATCTGTAGATACATGAGACGACCAATGAGACGACGATAAGATTTTGCATCAACAAATTCTCCACCTGTATCTTTGGACAGTTTGATGGAAGGATCCATAGGAATGCTGGAAGGCTTACAACCAAGGAGTCCTGTATCATCAAGAAGATCAAGAGCATACTTGCGTTGACAAACATGAATGCCATCAGAAGACCGAGCAATCTCCAAGCCTAGAAAATATTTCATAGGACCAAGATCACGCAGCTTGAAATATGTCTGCAACTGATGTTTTAAGGTTAACACAGCAGCATCATTATTGCTGACAATGATGATATCATCCACGTAAACTATGACACAAAGAAACAATGTGTCAGTGAGTTGGAGAAAACAAGTATGATCAGAAGATGTCTGTTTGAAACCCAATGTCAGTAATGTGGTGGAAAACTTCAAAAACCATTGCCGAGAGGCTTGTTTGAGTCCATAAAGGGATTTTTGAAGTTTACAAACTGCATTTGGAGGCAGTTTGTCCCCCTTTCCATCAGCATATCCAGGTGGTAATTTCATGTAAATTTCCTCATCAAGGTCTCCATTCAAGAAAGCATTGGAGATATCCAACTGATGAAGAGAGAAACCATGAATAGTTGAGAGGGCCAGAAGCAACTTGACAGTGGTAAGTTTGACAACAGGGGAGAAAGTATCATGATAATCAACTCCTTCCTGTTGTGTATAACCCTTTGCCACCAAACGGGCTTTGTTACGCTCTACACTGCCATCAGCATTGAACTTTACCTTAAAAACCCATTTACATCCTATCGGAGTCTTGTTAGGAGGCAAAGTACAAATAATCCAAGTAGATGTCCCTTCCAAAGCACTAATTTCCTCCTCCATAGGAACATCCCAGACCTGAAGTTTCTTTGCCTCATCATAGGTCTTAGGTTCTTTGATTTTGTCAATGGCAGCCAAAAAAGAGAAATGAAGAGAAGAGAGTTTTCCATAAGAAAGAAAGGAAGAGATTTCATGAAGTGTGGAAGACCCTATTGAATGACAATAGTAGTCTTGAAGGTAAGCAGGCTTTTTAGTAAGTCTCCTGTGTGATGACTGATCAGAAGGATCATGAGCATCTGTAATAGGATTCACAGAAGGTGAAATCTCTATTGATGGTGAAAGAGAAGAAGACTCTTTAACCGGAGGTGTATGAAACACAGGAGGTGTTGGAGTGATATCAGGAAAGAAATCCTGTAAATGAGAATCTAACTCAACTCCAACAAAAGGAAAGAGCTCCTCATGAAAGACCACATGTCTAGATATAAAAATGGAATTGTCTTGGAGATCTAAAAGCTTATATCCTTTATAACCAGAAGGATATCCTAGTAAAACACATGCACGAGCTCGAGGATCAAATTTATGTCTGCCCTTGGGTGATGTGGAAGCATAACAGAGACAACCAAATGTCTTAAGAAGATGATAATCAGGGATTTTAGTAGTTAATGCTTCAAAAGGACTCTTATTATGAAGAACAGGAGCAGGTAAACGATTGATGAGGTGAACTGCAGTGAGAATACAGTCACCCCAATAAGAGAGAGGTATATGAGATTGAAATAGAAGAGAACGGGCAACATTAAGAATGTGTTGATGCTTGCGCTCAACAACAGAATTCTGCTGGGGGGTTTCAGGGCATGAATGATAAGAAATAATGCCTTTGGATTGATAAAAGGTAGTGAAACTGAGTTCTGGTGCATTGTCGGACCTAACTCCCTTTACTTTCCTATCAAACTGAGTTTCTACCATAGTGATGAAGTTGGGAAAGATAGTTAAGACATCAGACTTGGACCTTAACAAGTAAACCCAAGTTGCTCTAGAACAATCATCAACAATGGTCAAAAAATACTTAAAACCATCATGAGTAGGAACAGAGAATGGACCCCATGTGTCTATATGAACTAAGTCAAAAGGTTCTGGACTTAAGGTGTTATGAGAGACAAATGGAAGATGCTTTTGCTTAGAGAGATGACAGATACGACAATGAGAATCAGTCTTATTAGGATCTTTTGAAAGAGCTAAAACAGATTGCATTTGATGAAGTTTTGAAAGAGAGGGATGACCCAATCGTTTATGCCAAAGATCTACATTAGAAACAGAAGCTACAAAGACAGAAAGCTTAGTACCTTGCACATTGACTGACTCTATATCCAGAAAATAAAGGTTTGCAACTTCTCTACCCATTCCAATCGTTAATCCCTGTGTAGGCTCCTGAATACCACAAGAAAATTCATCAAACCATAAGCGACAGTGTAAGTTCTTTGTAATGCAGCTAACACTTAAAAGATTGAATTTAAATTGTGGAATATAGAGAACATCCCGCAGAACTAGATTGCTACCCAGTCTAATATCACCTATTCCGACAATGCTGACCAAAACTCCATTAGGTAAGGTCACATTTGTGTTTGGAAGAGTTTTAAAAGAGGTAAAAGAGGAGTGTTGGTGAGAAATATGATTGGTAGCTCCAGAATCAATCACCCAAGCATTAATAGCATTGACATTGCTATTCAATGTGCAGACATAAGGCCTAGCAATACCGGTAAAAGAACAAAAGATAGATGGATAGACTGTACCGGATATTGGGCACATGGTGGAAGAAGAAGGCACGGAAGCTGAGACAGAGTGAACTGCAGGAGTGGAATGATCCGTAGGAGACTGAAGCTTAGTGCTTAGGAAAGAGACAAGCTGCTGGATTTGAGCTGGAGAAAGATCATCAGATGAAACTGAATCAGTATGTGTTTCATCAGTAAGCGCCACATTAGCTGAAACAGGAGTTGATCCTTTATCATTCTTTTGATTTGGCTTGAAGCTGGTAGGATATCCATACTTCTTGTAGCATTTATCAATGATATGGCCAGGGCGACGACAATATGTGCAGTAAGGACGATCTTTCCTTATAAAACCAGCAGATTGACCACTTGAAACAGACTGAGAAGGCTGAGTAGAACTCTGTTGTTGAGAAACTTGGAAAGCCGTTGCCATTCCATCATTAGAAGCAGAGACTCGAGCATCCTTCTGAGTATCATCTTGATCCAACAAATTATAGACCTCAGAGAGAGATGGCAAAACCTTCTTCATAAGAATTATGCTCCTAATGTTCTCATAAGTGTCATTGAGTCCCATAAGAAAATCAATCACACGATTTGTTTCCTTCTCAACAATCAACTCTTCAATAGTAGTAGCAAGTGGTTGAACATTCGTAAGCTCTTCCCATAAGGCTTGAGTTTGAGTATGATAAGTAGATAAGTCTGAGCTACCTTGACGCAACGAGTGAATCTGATGGCGAAGCTTATAGAGACGAGGAAGATTAGACTTATGATAACGAGCATGAAGATCCTTCCATATGTCAGAAGCATGCTTAATGTACAAGATACTCGTATAAATCTTCTTCGATACACTGTTCAACAACCACGATTTCAACATACTATTGCATCGACACCAGATCTTGTAGTATTTATCAGTTTCCAAAGGTTTAGGAATCGATCCATCTAAGAATCCTAGCTTATTCTTAGCCTCAAGACTAGTCGTCATGGCGATGGACCAGATGCTATAGTTATCTCCTTCTAACAATTCCGAAACTAAAACCAGTCCTGGATGATCTGAACTATGGAGATAGTACGGAGAATGAACGCTATCAGGAGTTAGCAGTACCTCTGAGAACTCGAAAGACTGATGATGATTAGCATCATCTGACGGAGGAGACGCGCCACCGTGAATGGACCGAGACTTCGGAGAAGGTGGATCCGGTGAGGCGAATGAAGCAGAACGGCGGTATTTCGATTTGCAATTCCTCTTTCCCATTGAAGTTCGACTAACAGCTTAGGATGACAAAAGTCAGAGAAAATAGCTGAAATCGCACAGGAAATGATGATAGGAACGAAATCGGAGCTCAGGAAGAAGAGAATCGAACAAATTCCGGCCAAAAAACGGCAAGAATCCGGCGATGAGAGTTCGAAGAAGAAGAAGTCTGTTAGAGAGAGAGAACAAGATATTTTAGCTCTGATACCATATTAGTAAAATAATCTCATTCTCATTAATTGTAAAAGACTGTACAATTGAGTTTATATACAAGCCATGAACCAGACCTAAACCAAATCTATTTACCGGTTTATAGACTATACCAGTTTACATATATACAAGTATTTGAATGTACATGTATAATAATACATTTGATCAATTCACTGATTTTGTTATTTTAAGGACTAACTAGATTTTGACCCGCACTTCTAAGTGCGGGTATAATTTTCTTTACAAATTTTACTTTTTATTCATTTTGTTAATAGTAGTTTAGATTTTTTAATTATGTAATCTAATTTTGATTATAATTGTTTAACCAACATTATAAACAATGAGTTAGCAATTTAGTTTTTTTTTAAATGAATTATGTGTTATTTGGAGGAGATATATCGTAAGGATTAAGAGATTAAAATAACGATTTCGCATTATATATTTTAATCTGTGTTGTATCTTAAGATCATAGTTTGGAAAAAATATATATATGTGAAAACAACTATTGTAAAAGTTATGTGGTATATGTTTAATTGTTATTTTATTTATCTAAAATATTATTTTATAAAATACATGTTGTAGTCGTATATATAATTTGCAAATTTGATGGAACTATCCGTTAAAAACTTCATTCAAACATAAAGCATAATTTGACGCTTCAAATATTTGAATAATATAAGTATGAAATTATTTTAATATTTTATTAATTTTAAAATATATCAACTGAAATTATTTACTAAATGCGAATTTTTTTATAGAAAATTTATAATCGAGATTGGCTAATTAATTTTTCAACCCGTTTAATTAATTAAATATTTTTCAGTTTGATGGAAAAACCTGCTAAAAAGTACAATCGTAAAAACATCAATCGTAATATGTATATATATATATATATTTGAAACAAAATAAAGAGATATTAAAATATATTATAAATATATTTTGAATTAAATCATAAATTAGATAATCTTAATTTATATATAATAGTTGATGTATAAATTATTAATTATATTTATCAATTAATTTGTTTTGATTTTAATTAATTAGGAAAGTAGGACCCATTAGATTTTGGTTGTTTGGCTACATGTTTAATAATTGTCTTGTTTGGAAACATGGATTGTAGAGATAATAAATCAAATATAAATTGTTTTACAGTTTTACCCTTAATGAAAGTTACGAAATCGGAGCTCAGGAAGAAGAGAATCGAACAAATTCCGGCCAAAAAACGGCAAGAATCCGGCGATGAGAGTTCGAAGAAGAAGAAGTCTGTTAGAGAGAGAGAACAAGATATTTTAGCTCTGATACCATATTAGTAAAATAATCTCATTCTCATTAATTGTAAAAGACTGTACAATTGAGTTTATATACAAGCCATGAACCAGACCTAAACCAAATCTATTTACCGGTTTATAGACTATACCAGTTTACATATATACAAGTATTTGAATGTACATGTATAATAATACATTTGATCAATTCACTGATTTTGTTATTTTAAGGACTAACTAGATTTTGACCCGCACTTCTAAGTGCCTGTATAATTTTCTTTACAAATTTTACTTTTTATTCATTTTGTTAATAGTAGTTTAGATTTTTTAATTATGTAATCTAATTTTGATTATAATTGTTTAACCAACATTATAAACAATGAGTTAGCAATTTAGTTTTTTTTTAAATGAATTATGTGTTATTTGGAGGAGATATATCGTAAGGATTAAGAGATTAAAATAACGATTTCGCATTATATATTTTAATCTGTGTTGTATCTTAAGATCATAGTTTGGAAAAAATATATATATGTGAAAACAACTATTGTAAAAGTTATGTGGTATATGTTTAATTGTTATTTTATTTATCTAAAATATTATTTTATAAAATACATGTTGTAGTCGTATATATAATTTGCAAATTTGATGGAACTATCCGTTAAAAACTTCATTCAAACATAAAGCATAATTTGACGCTTCAAATATTTGAATAATATAAGTATGAAATTATTTTAATATTTTATTAATTTTAAAATATATCAACTGAAATTATTTACTAAATGCGAATTTTTTTTATAGAAAATTTATAATCGAGATTGGCTAATTAATTTTTCAACCCGTTTAATTAATTAAATATTTTTCAGTTTGATGGAAAAACCTGCTAAAAAGTACAATCGTAAAAACATCAATCGTAATATGTATATATATATATATATTTGAAACAAAATAAAGAGATATTAAAATATATTATAAATATATTTTGAATTAAATCATAAATTAGGGAATCGTAATTTATATATAATAGTTGATGTATAAATTAGTAATTATATTTATCAATTAATTTGTTTTGATTTTAATTAATTAGGAAAGTGTGACCCATTAGATTTTGGTTGTTTGGCTACATGTTTAATAATTGTCTTGTTTGGAAACATGGATTGTAGAGATAATAAATCAAATATAAATTGTTTTACAGTTTTACCCTTAATGAAGGTTACAAATCCTAATAATATCAAGGGCAAATTTCGGGAACAACATTTATGTACCATGGCAAACCTTCCTGTTTTAATAGTATTGATTATTGAAAGTTGAGGATCCATCCACTCCCTTGGAAATGTAGACATCATTTCATGTATCAGTGCCGGTACATCAGTTCGTGTATTAGTTGGCGGAAACTACTTCGATCCGGTTACTTTTCATCTCTCTACACTCAGTTTAACTTTGTCATATCTTTCTTTGTTAGATTAATGACCTTTGTGGATGATAAATACTCTTATTTATTTTTGTTTAACAAGTAAATTATAATTGAAATAGTTCTTCAATTGGTGTTGTCATTTGTTTTCCAATGAACGATCCAAAATGTATTAATTTAACATGAATCATGATTGTATTTATAACTGAAAATGGTATTCACTTTCAAAAAATTTAGAACAACTCTTTCAAGAAGATGGAAAAAAAACTCCTCTATGTACATGGAATAAGTCTATCTCTATCTCGAAGAACAATATGATGGATTTTCATCATTGGAGCCGAGACGTCACAGCGATGAAGGTATCTTCAGGACAAGGGATCGTTAAACCACCCATTGGATGATCGAACCCGAACTCTTCTTCGGATTTGGTGAGCAGAGCTTGAAACGAAGGCTGGCTCAAGTATGAGATTGGCACAACATATCTTTTCTTCTGGCTCTCTCCTACGTACACCGCAAGAAACCCTTTTGGTGCCGCCGAGGCTGTAATGGAGCGACCAAGAATCTTCTTTGCACCCAATAAACTTCTCACGAAAGCCATTTCTAAGATTTTGACTGAAAGTTTGAATTCTTTTGAGGTGATGTATGTAAAGATTCAAGTTATTGGATTGCTTGTTGTTGGTTGATGATTGAAATAAGTGGTTTATGTGTATTATATATAGATCAGTGAATGAGTTGAAGTTTCTCTGAAAAGTCTTTGAAACTTGTGGTCTTGAAGCGTGGGGCAGACTAGAACAGAGTTGCACATGGTTCTGTCTTTAGCATTTGGAAAAGTTTAGGTCAATGCAATTTGTCTTGATGAGATAATTAATTGTTTGTAGGACAATAAATTAAAAACAAACACCATATGCAATACACAAGGGCTTGTTTTCTCAATGTTTTTTAGATAAGACTTAAGCTATTGTCAATAATAGAGACCAGCAAGTTTCTGTTCTTCATGTTCTGTGGTGATCATAATTCCCTCATCTCATCTCTGTGGTTGGTCCTAAATGGATTTAATAAGAACTCAAAAGTGGGGACCTGAAGTTTCTCAACAACCGAACAACAAGTCTCTGTCACATGTTAAGCTGTTCTCTTAATTTATTATACAGACATGAGAAAACAAACAGATGATGCTCTTTAGCTTTCGTTTCTTGTCATCGGTCATATCTAGAAGACATAACCATGTGAAACTCTGTTTTTGTATGTCCCATACTTTCAATGGTTTCAGGGCGATTTTCAATCCTTCATCAATCTATTTATACATCCAGAGACAGAACTAGCTCTTCAAATCACCAAGTAGCAAAAGCAATCCAAACCTTGAATCTGAGCATCTAACCTTTTTGAGAAGCTTCAAAATTTCCAGACACAAGAAATGGCTTTGCTCAGAGGTCTTTTGGGTGCAAAGAGAATTATTGGCCTTTCTATAGCGGCTACAAACAAAAGGACAGTTTCAGCGCCAAAGGGGTTTCTTGCGGTGTACGTTGGTGAAGACCAGGTCCAGAAGAAGAGATATTTGGTGCCAATATCATATTTAAACCAGCCTTCTTTTCAAGCTCTTCTCGATAAATCTGAAGAAGAGTTTGGATATGATCATCCAATGGGTGGATTAACAATTCCTTGTCCTGAAGATACCTTCATCAATGTGACTTCCCAGCTTCAATGATGATGTTCCAGAAGAAGAAAAAACAGACATTAGTTATAGCCAGATTTAGAGATAGAATTATTCAATGTATATATGTTAACTTTTTTCCTCTTTCTTTGTGAAAGAGAGTTATTCAAGAGGTTACAAAGCTCAAATGTGTATGCCATATTTCTGTGTAAGGACAATGGTTTCAAATATACAAATTGCAGCAAGTTTTTTGAGAAATAGACATATTCATTTTAAATAGATGACATTTTTGTATCTCATTTTTCTTGAAAGAGTTGTTCTAAATCTTAGGGACTGAATGCCATTTTTATGCATTAGATACGATCATGTCAATACATTTTGGATCGATCGTTGGAAAAGCAAGAACCCCAACATAACCTCTTATTATATCTAATCATAGTTGGATAAATATAATTGAAGATAATAAATATCCGGATCCGTGGCGCAATGGTAGCGCGTCTGACTCCAGATCAGAAGGTTGCGTGTTCGATTCACGTCGGGTTCAAAATCCCGAACATTATCCGGATATATTTTTTTAACTTCGGTCTTGGCTACCGGTTTTATTGCCTTTTATCCGGTTCCAGTAGGAGACTAATCTGGTTTGAACTCAACTTATCATAACCGAAGATATTTGTTCCGGTCTGAATCGGTTTCTGGTTCCCCGCGAAACACTAACACGTCACAGAAAAAATTGGTGTGGCATCAAGATTTAGAAGGAATAAAAAAATTTAAGACGGGGAAATAAAATTAGGGTTTGAAGAAAGTATAATCGTGGTGGATCCGCCATGGACCTAGAGGAAGATAAAACGGAAGAGAACAACAGAACATCACAATCTTCATCGACACAAAGCTTCTACCCCAGGCACACACAACGGAGCCCTAAACGATCAAGAACATCCTCGCATGATGATAGCGATCATGCCGCTGAGAGAAGATTCTCAGGCTCTGTACCACTCGATCTAGCGTGGGAGATTCTCACAAAACTGCCCGCTAAATCGATCGTGAGATCTCGTTCTGTTTGTAAGCACTGGTCTTCGATCACCACCAGTCCAGATTTCGTCAACCAGTTCCCTTCTCTGTACTCGGCATCAAGGCCGTGTGTTCTATTAATCTTCGTAAAAGGCGAGACGCGATTCGTTTTCTCGTTTCCGCAACACCAAAATCCCGTCGATCCATATTCGCAAGTGGAGCGTTATGAAGAAGTAATAAACCCTAATCATCGTAAATTGGGTTGTTGTTCTGATTCCGTCCACGGCTTGATCTGCTTCAAAAACAAAAAGACTAAGCAGCTCGTGATTTGGAACCCTACCATGAGAAAGTTTTTAACTTTACCTAAACATGGAAACAGTTTGGGACAGGTGAGAGGGCTTTTGGGATATGATCCGATCGAGTGTAAATACAAAGTGCTGAGCTTTCTTACAGAATCAGAGATTTGGGTTCTTACATTGGGAGCCCAAGAATCATGGAGGATAGTCGAAGCTAGTCCTATGCATAGGCTTATCCCTACTACAAGTGACGCGGTATGCATTAACGGCACTCTGTATTATAAAGTTTCTTTTGCATCTACACTGAAGCATGCTATAATGAGCTTTGATCTCAGATTTGAAACGTTTAGTTTGATTGAATTTCCGGTCGATGATAACAGTCAAGACTTAATGGTTACTTATGAGGGAAGGTTAGCTTTAGTTAGGTCCATGACCTATGGTGTTAAAATATGGATTTTGGAGGATGGAGAGAACCAGAAATGGTTGTATACAGACTTTCTTTACCATCCGTCTGACAACAAATGGATGTCTTTAGATTTGAAGGGTGTGACTGATGCTGGAGAGCTTGTTTACACACCAAGTATTTTGTATGAATCATTTCGTGTTGTGTATGTTGATCCGAAGAGAAAGAGTGTAAGAGAAACTACGTTTGAAGGAATTGCAAATAAAGAATTTAGACGGCTTAGAGGACTTGGATTCCGTCAATTTGATAATTTAATTGTTTTTCCCAATCACATTGAGAATATATTCTCGTTGTAAGAGCATTCATAGCTCAATGCACTTAAATCATTTATGTGATATTATGATGATTTGATGTCTGTTTATGTTGTCCTGATTTCTTATCATGCTTTAGTTTGAATATATACCACATGTTACTGTTGTATATGTCTGTGAGAAACAGAGACTTCTCCTTCTTCACGTTCAAGAACAGGACAAAATCAGCCAGGGTATCATAATCAAGAACATAACATTCCAACAAGTTGGATTGGAATAGTTCACATGCAAGTGTAACGATTAACCAACAATGAGAATCATTCACCGGCATAAAGTCTCGTGTCCATGGATAATTACTCAAATTTTAGCATTCGAGTAGAAATAAGCCTAATTTCTTAAAAACATATTTTTATCATATTCTTTTAAGATATTCTTCGGTCCTAATTCATTTTCCATTATAAATGTCATTTTATAGTAATTTTGTCTTCTATCTCACTTAGTTTTCCACTCTCAAAATAGAGTAATATATATGAGATTATTCCATTTTTAGAATAGTAGACCGTCCGTTTTTTCATCGGAAAATACTTAGGTTCACCCCTAGAGGTGAATCCATTTGTTCACCTCCTCTTTTTTAACCAATAAAAATATGTCATTTTTAAATAAAATTATAAAATTAAAATTAAGGAATTAAAGACATTCAAATATTTTAAGGACCCTTTGAATGTAAACCTTTGGGGTTTAAGGTTTAGGGATTAGGTTTATGGTATAGGGTTTAAGCTCTTTGGATTTAGGGTTTAAGCTCTTTGGGTTAGGGTTTAGGGTTTAGGGATTAGGGTTTAGTTTTTTATTTTTTAAAATTTACATGTTGGGTTTAGGGATTAGGGTTTATGGTATAGGGTTTAAGCTCTTTGGGTTTAGGGTTTATGAATTAGGGTTTAAGCTCTTTGGATTAGGGTTTAGGGTTTAGGGATTAGGGTTTATTTTTTTATTTTTTAAGATTTACATATTGGGTTTAGGGATTAGAATTTAGTTTTAATTTTTATATTTTAGGTTCAAATTATCGTTTAGGATTTAGGGTTTAGAATTTAGGGTTTAGAGATTAAGATTTAGGTTTTAGTATTTTTTATAAAAGTTTATTTTTAAGTTTTGTCCGAAATAAAATATATTTTCTTTTCTTTTATTTTCGTTTTTTTATTTTTATTTTATTCTTAAAACATTTTTAAAATTTTAGTTATTTTTAATATTTGATTATGTGAAATTATTTGATTGGTTAGAAAAGGTGGAGGTGAACAAAAGGGTTCACCTCTAGGGGTGAACCCAAGTATTACTCTTTTTCATCTGACATTTCTGTCTAGATGAATCATCTCAATTATTTCATCCAAATGATCCATTTAAATATTGTTTGTTTTAATTTTTGAATATTTATTTGGATGAAACATTTGAATGAAACATTCGAATGAAACTTTGTTTGTGTGCTTAGTTTTTATAAATCTCCATCTCCATCTAGATGAATTCAATAAAAATTGACTAAAATACCCATATTGTGATTTAATCATATTTTTAATAATAATCTTAACCATAATAATTTAATTATTAATCTAAAATATAGTGACAACTATATAATTTTCAAAGTTATTATTTTGCGGTTTTGAAGAGAAACTATGATTTTATAATTTTAACGAGTAAACACGATTTTGCAGTTTTTGTGGGAAAACACAAATTTATGGTTTAGGCGGAAAAGCATAATTAATGGTTTTGGCATGAAAATATGATTTTACAGTTTTGGTGGGAAATACGATTTGACAGTTTTGGCGGAAAACACGCTTTTACGATTTTAGCGGAAAATGTGATTTTGCGGTTTTGGTGAGAAACAAAATTTTAAAATTTGGTGAGAAAACGTGTTTTTGCTGTTTTGGCGGGAAAACACAATTTTAGAATTTTGTTGGAAAACACGATTTTACAATTTTTGGCGGGAGAGTACAATTTTAGAGTTTTGGTGGGAAAACATGATTTTCGGTTTTAGCGGAAAAACAATATTTTACATTTTTGCGGGAAACGGGATCTTGTGATTCTGTTGAAAAACCTGATTTTTCGAGGAAAATGTGATTTTGCGATGTTGACGTAATTATGTGATTATGGTAGAAAATATAATTTGCGGTTTTGGCAGAAAAATGATTTTAAAGCTTTGATGGATTCATGATTTGTGATGATTTGGGAGGGAAAACATAATTATGAAATTTTGTTGAAAAATATAATTTTGCAGTTTCGGCGGAAAATGTGATTTTGCAGTTTTGGTGAAAAATACCATTTTAATTTTTTTTTGCAAGATTATATTGTATTATATTATTTAGGATGTTCATTTACTAATATAGAATTTGCATATATAATTATCCATTTGAAAAATTAGGGTATTTTGGCTATTTGTTATTTTTGGATGAACCATCTCCATCAAAACGATCCAATTTGGTTTATCTATATGAGTTTAAATTTTTTGCCTAAATTTTAATAGCTCATTCAGATGATCTGTTTGGATGTTGCTCATTTATGTCAATAAACGAACATCAATTCTCAGCTCCATCTAGATGAAACATCTGAATGAACAAACTAACATGCCTTAAACCAGAATTCACTTCATTTTGAAGTGAAATATTTTTATTTATAGAATGATCTTTTGAATATTAAATTTTTATTTTATTTTTTATATCAACATAATAATAATGATTAGATATACATGTCTATATTTTTAATAATAATTCTAAATATTTTGAAACATTATAAACAAATTATTAAATTTTAACACTAGTATCATTTAGGGAAATGCTGTCAAATTATTAATTCATTTATAATTTAGGGAAATGCTGCACATTATTGGACTGTCCAAAATATACTTCCGATCATTTATAATTTATTAAAGTTTTACAAAAATAAAACAACTGATGTCAATTTATAAATTTGATAACCAAGATGTATCAAAAACAATTTTTTTTTTTAATTAGAATGTTCTATTTATGGAATAAAATAGAGTAACAAATACGATTTCATTTAAGAGTTATTTTATTTTGACATAAAAATAGAGTAATATATCGGAAGTGGTCTTAAAAGAGTTGTTCTGATGAGAGGTTAAAGAGTGAAACGTATTTAACAGTTAATTGTAATTTCTTTACCAATGATCGATAAAAATGTATTAGTATAACATGAGAATTGTATTTACTTTTCAAAACTTTTAGAACAACTCTTTCAAGAAGAAAAAAAAAAATCCTCTATTTACAAGGAACAAGTCTATCTCTATCTCGGAGAACAATATGTTGGATTTTCATCATTGGAGCAGAGACGTCACAGCGATGAAGGTATCTTCAGGACAAGGAATCGTTAAGCCACCCATTGGATGATCGAACCCAAACTCTTCTTCAGATTTGGTGAGAAGAGCTTGAAACGAAGGCTGGCTCAAGTATGAGATTGGCACCACGTATCTCTTCTTCTGGCTCTCTCCTACGTACACCGCAAGAAACCCTTTTGGTGCTGCTGCTGTCACGGAGCGACCAAGAATCTTCTTTGCACCCAACAGACTTCTCACGAAAGCCATTTCTAAGATTTTGACTGAAAGTTTGAATTCTTTTGAAGAGATGTATGTAAAGATTCAAGTTATTGGATTGGTTGTTGTTGGTTGATGATAGAAATAAGTGGCTTATGTGTATTATATATAGATCAGTGAATGAGTTGAAGCCTCTCTGAAAATTCTCAGAAACTTGGGGTCTTGAAGCGTGGGGCAGACTATAACAGAGTTGCACATGGTTCTGTCTTTAACATTTGGAAAATTTTAGTTTAATGCAAATTTGTCTTGATGAGATAATTGATTGATTGTAGGACAGCAAACTAAAAACAAACTCCATATGGAATGCACAAGGGCTTGTTTTCACAGTGTTTGTTAGATGAGACATATGCTATTGTCAATAATAAAGACCAGCAAGCTTCTGTTCTTCATGTTCTGTGGTGATCATATCCCTCATCTCTGTGGTCTAAATGGACTTAATTAATCAGAACGTGAAGTGGGGACCTGAAGTAGATTTTGCAACAACATGGAAACTCGAGTTATTTTGAGGAGAACGTCAGTTGTGGTATGTTTTTAACTTAGTTGTGCACTCAAGCAGGGGAAGAGGTCAGCACAAGTGGGAGCTTAATTCATGGGGGGAGTTTTCTGATTTTGAAGATGTGATATGACTTAGATGTTGATTCAGGTGGAGCTTAAATCATGGGGGAGTTTTCTGATTTTGAATATGTGATATGAAGAATTGCTCTATTTTGTATGTGTTCGTAAGGGTTTGAAGTTTATCAAAAACCAACAATGCTTGAATATCAAACTAAGCTAAAAAGGGGGAGATTGAAGATGCAACAAGCCTCTGTGTCAGTCAAAACGTGATACACAATATGCTACAACGAACAAGATCGAGATGAATAATGACATGGAGCTAAGGATTCAAAATCTGTGAAAGTTGGAGCTGATAAGGACAAGCCGAAGAGTATATATGAGCTGAAATAATATATTGGAAAAGATATTGAGTTTTAAAAGAGTTTTCATATTCTTCAGTAAAGGTTGGCTATGGTAAACCAAGACCTATTGAGTACAAATAAGGGTGTTTGAGCATTATATGTGCTTAACACAAAAAGGGAGAGGGATTGTAGTTAGTAACGGTTTGGGTATTCTTGTACGGGGAATCAAACTTGGGTGCTAAGGGTGTGTCTGAGTGGCTTTGAGATCAAGTGTAGATCAAAAAGTAAGAGAGATAAGGTTGTTAAGGCGAAACGTCTAAGTTTGCTTTGCAATAAAAGGTCTTGTGAAAAACCCCTCGTGCTACTTTGTGTTCTAGTTCCTGTATCAAATAGTTCTTGTGCTTTCAATACAAACGAATTCAGTTTTCGAATTCAGATTTTGAATTTACTTGAATAGAAAGTAATCCCACCAATTACAAACGAATAGATCAAACCCTATTGAACTACTGCTCTATCCAATACAAGAAATCTTCAGGATCAAATACCTGAGCTAAACTCCCCATAGAGCCTAGACTTTCTCACAAATACAAAAGTCCTCTTGAGTTTTTATTCTCTCAGCTCTTGCATCTTCTTCAGGATCTCTGGACTACGTTCTTTTCCGACGCACCAAAGCACTCCCATATGTTCACCAACATGACTAAGGGAACGGTATCAAGCACGCATGCAACAGACACCACTTGGCGCAGAAAAACAATGTCTTCCAACAATATAGATTCCTTGGTCACCATGATAACACAAGCACACACCACGAAACTATGTCGCACAACGATCACCCACACAAACCATTTTTCTTTTGGGTCTTTTGTAGTCACGAGGACACCTTTCTCCTAAGGTCATGCCCTCAATATATATCAGTTTGAATCTTGACCTCCAAGCTTCTTCAATCACCAAAATAGAAAATTTCCTCTTTGTTAGAACATTCCAATTCTTTTTAGGCAATATTCTCTTTTTCTTTTTTTCTTCACATAGGAATATGTAAACACTCCAAAACTGCTATATTCTTTCAAATATTTTCATCCAGTTCAGCAAACAACTCTTAAACCGAATCACATGATGAAGATTCGTTCATATCTCATCAGTCCAACATATCCATGTCCTGAGTTACATCTTGTACTACCCCTTATACTACGCCGTGTACTACTCCGTGTACTACTTTGCAACTGGTACATTGAATGCATCTTTAGACAAGATATAGTGAAACTGTTCTCATATGTTCCACTTTTGTTTCACAAGATTTCAGAGTTCATATTTCATTCAAAAATGTATTAATACAACATGCCCAACTCTTCATATTATCAACGAGAAGAAGTCAAAGAAATTAACTTTTCAGATGGTCATATTCACATTGGACAACTCTCTTTCACAAAGAAAGAGGAAAGCTTTAACAAATTCACATTGAATAAATCTATCTCTAACTAATGTCAGTTTTTTTTCTTTTTCTGGAACATCATCGTTGCAGCTGGGACGTCACATTGATGAAGGTATCTTCAGGACACGGAATCGTTAATCCACCCATTGGATGATCATATCCAAACTCTTCCTCGGATTTATCTAGAAGAGCTTGAAAAGAAGGCTGGTTTAAATATCTCTTCTTATGGACCTGGTCTTCACCAACGTACACCGCAAGAAACCCCTTTGGCACTGAAACTGTCCTTTTGCTGGTAGCCGCTACTGAGAGGCTAATAATTCTCTTTGCACCCAAGAGACCTCTGAACAAAGCCATTTCTTATGTCTGGAAAACTGAAATTTGAAGCTTCTGAAAAAAAATGTTAGATGCTCGGATTCAAGGTTTGGATTGCTTTAGATACTTGCTGATTTGAATCCTTGGTTCTGTCTCTGGATGTATAAATAGATGGACTGAAAACCACCGAGAAACCATTGAAAGTGTGGTACATACACATATAGAGTTTCACATGGTTATGTCTTCTACATATGATGGATGACAAGAAACGAAACCTAACTATTAGTATCTGATTGTTTTCTCATGTCTGTATAATAAATGAAGAGAAACGATGAGATTATCAATCTTTTACGTGTAACTGTCATGTGTGATCCTAGTTGTGGTCCTTGTGGATATAATCAAAGAACAACTTAACCAGTGACAGAGACTTGTTGTTCTGTTGTTGAGAAAACTTCAGGTCCCCACTTTAGATCACATAGATGAGGGAATCTGATCACCACAGAACATCGTGAAGAACACAAACTTGCTGGTCTTTATTATTGACAATAGCATATGTCTTATCTAAAAAACATTGAGAAAACAAGCCCTTGTGTATTGCATATGGAGTTTGTTTCTTGTCCTACAATCAATTAATTTATCTCATCAAGACAAATTGCATTAAACTAAACTTTTCCAAATACTAAAGACAGAACCATGTGCAACTCTGTTCTAGTCTGCCCCACGCTTCAAGACCACAAGTTTCTGAGAATTTTCAGAGAGGCTTCAACTAATTCACTGATCTATATATAATACACATATGCCACTTATTTCAATCATCAACCAACAACAAGCAATCCAATAACTTGAATCTTTATATACATCTCTTCAAAAGCTTCAAAAGAATTCAAACTAAATTTCAGTCAAAATCATAGCAATGGCTTTTGTGAGAAGTCTATTGGGTGCAAAGAAGATTCTTGGTCGCTCCGTGACAGCAGCAGCTTCTCCGACCAAAAGAGCAGCCTCAGCAGCACCAAAAGGGTTTCTTGCGGTGTACGTAGGAGAGTTTCAGAAGAAGAGATATGTGGTGCCAGTCTCATACTTGAACCAGCCTTCGTTTCAAGCTCTTCTCACCAAATCGGAAGAAGAGTTCGGGTTCGATCATCCAATGGGTGGCTTAACGATCCCTTGTCCTGAGGATACCTTTATCGCTGTGACGTCTCGACTCCAATGATGATTATCCAACATATTGTTCTTCGAGATAGAGATAGACTAATTCCTTGTAAATAGAGGATAATTTTTTCTCTCTCTTTATTCTTAAAAAAGTTGTTCTAAAAGTTTTGAAAGTAAATACCATTTTTCAGTTATAAAAAAAAGAAAGGACAATACTTTACTTGTTAAGTTAAATAAATTAGAGTATTTATCATCCATAAAAGTATTTGATCTAACAAAGAAAGAGGTTACAAAGTTAAACTGAGTGCAAAGAGATGAAAAGTAACCGGATCGGAGTAGTCGCCAACAGATCCCTGGGCACGAGGCGTTATGCCGGTGAATAATTCTCATTGTTCGTTAATTGTTGCACTTGCATGTGAACAATTCCAATTCAGGTTGTTGCAAAGTTATATTCTTGATTGTGATACTCTGGTTCCTAACTTTTGTCCTGTTTTTGAATGTGGATAAATCTCTGTTTCTTACAGACTTATGCAGCATATATTCAAACTAAAGAATGATAAGAAATCAGGACAAGATAAACAGACATCAAATAATCATAATATCACATAAATGATTTAAGTGCATTGAGCTATGAATGCTCTTACAACGAGAATAGACTCTCAATGTGATTTGGAAAAACAACTAAATTATCAAATTGATGGAATCCAAGTCCTCTAAGCCGTCTAAATTCCTCATCTGCAATTCCTTCAAACTTAGTTTCTCTTATACTCTTTCTCTTCGGATCAAAATACACAACACCGAATGATTCATACAAAACCCTTGGTGTATAAACAAGCTCTCCAGAATCAGTCATACCCTTCAAATCTAAAGACGTCCATATGTTGTCAGACGGAAGGTAAATAAAGTCTTTACACGACCATTTCTGGTTCTCTGCATCCTCCAAAATCCATATTTTAACGCCATAGGCATTGGACCTAACTAAAGCTAACCTTCCCTCATAAGGTACCATTAACTCTTGACTGTTATCATCCTTCGTAAATTCAATCAAACAAAACGTTTCAAATCTGAGATCAAAGCTCATTATAGCATGCTTCAGAGTCGATGCAAGAGAAACTTTATAGTACAGAATTCCGTTAATGCATACCGCGTTACTTGTAGTAGGGAGAAGCCTATGCATAGGACTAGCTTTGACTATCCTCCATGATTCTTGGGCTCCCAATGTAAGAACACGAATCTCTGCTTCTGTAAGAAAGCTCAGCACTTTGTATTGACACTCGATCGGGTCATATCCTAAAAACGCTCTCACGTGTCCCAAACTGTTTCCAGGTTTAGGTAAAGTTAAAAACTGTCTCATGGTAGGGTTCCAAATCACAAGCCGCTTAGTCTTTTTGTTTTTGAAGCAGATCAAGCCGTGGACGGAATCAGAACAACGAGCCAGTTTACTATAATTAGGGTTTATTACTTCCTCATAACGCTCCACTTGCGAATAAGGAGCGACGGGATTTTGGTGTTGGGGAAAGGAGAAAACGTATCGCGTCTCGCCTTTTCGGAAGATTAATAGAACAAACGGCCTTGATGCCGAGTACAGAGCAGGGAACTGGTTGACGAAATCTGGACTGGTGGTAATGGAAGACCAAAGCTTACAAACAAAGCGAGATCTCACGATCGATTTTGCGGGTAGTCTTGAGAGAATCTCCCACGCTAGATCGAGTGGTACAGAGCCTGAGAATCTTCTCTCGGCAACATGATCTCTTCTATCATCATGTGAGGACGTTCTTGACTGCTTAGGGCTCCGTTGTGTGTGCTTGGGATAGAAGCTTTGTATCAATGAAGATTGTGATGTTCTGTTGTTCCCTTCCTCTGAGTCCATGGCGGATCCACCACGATTTTAGTTTCTTCAAACCCTAATTTTTTTCTTACGAATGCTACTGTACGTGGTTTTATTTCTTCTAAATTTTAATACCACACCATTGTTTTCTGTGACGTGTTAGTGTTTGGCGGGGACCGGAAACCGTTTCAGACCTGAACAAATATTTTCAGTTATGATAGTTGAGTTCAAACCAGATTAACCTTCTATTGGAACCGGATGAAAGTCGACAAAACAGGTGAGCAAATCCGGAGATCGAAGTAAAAAATCATCTGGTGGGAAAAACATGAATCGAACAGGCAAACTTCTGATCTGGAGTCAGACGCGCTACCATTGCGCCAAGGATCTGGATAATAAGGATGTTCACTTATAGTTTTTTGTTTTTTGTTTTTCCGACTAAATCATAATTTTATTGATCAACATATACATTGTTTTGTTACAAAATCAAAGAGATATACATAATTATATCAACACACTTATTATATACACACATATATGAACCATATACTGAGAAAATACAGCAAAATGGAGTTTAACGATGCTTTTCGAAGAGTAGTCTTACTCGCTAACCGATCATAATTATATTGGTTATTGTCCAACTTCATATTTGATCTTTCTCTGATGTGATTTGCATGCAACATCTTTTGGCTGAACATTCTTTTAACAAAACGCATCCTGAAACCTGATGTGTCGTAATGAAATTCTAAAACGAAGACACATTGATACCAACATTTCCGTATCAAGGTCTTTATGAAGAATCTTGTCTCTAAGACTTGTTTCTTTGAAGAAAGCAACATATTTGATTCTTTGTGTTGATAGAAGTACATTGACATGATTCCTTCTAGTTAATATATCGAAACAAAATTGAACTTACAATGCCTAATGAGAGATGACGTATCCTGGCTTTCAAACAACCACACATTCCACCATTGAAAGTTTTCTTTCTCTAAATCCACAAAAACATCAAAGATGGTGAATGGAATCAATACCTCGCCTTGAACAAATATGTATGGTTGAAACGTTGTCATTTCATTTTCTGCTTCAAGTATCTGTGGATTCATCGTCTGAACTGTTATTAAGCTCTCCTCATTAATGTAAACCATGGTGGCTTCTGTTGTGGTCGTTGTCTACACAACAAATCCGAACGGATTTGCTTCAATCTTCGGATCGTCATCGATCGATAACGATGACGACTGTATACAAATACAATACTAATAAAATGTATTAGTATTGACAAAACCTCGGGAGAAATTACCACCACCACGACATATATGTCGTAAGAATTCTTCATTAGGGAAGTTGGAGTATGGTCATTTATCTTGATGGACAGAAATGAGTGATGAAGCATCGACCCGAAACAAGAGCCGGAGTGATTTTCCGGTTATGTGAACATAGTAATTGAATCATGGCGATGGAATGAATTGAAGGTAGAAATTGCTATCACATAACGTCGGGCACCAGGAGAACGATCGTGAACATCACGGCTAGTCTCGTCCTCTTCAACGCTTGTCGATCGTGTCTCTTTGCCATGAATTGATGTGGGTATGTAAATTGGAATGGAAATGGATAAAATCAAAGACCCACCGACGCCGAAAAACAGCGCCGGCCGGTCAGGAGTTCAAATCGGAGAAGACTTTCTTAGAGAAAACTGTTTATGGCCTTAACAGTCGCCACTCTCGTTTTTGCTTTTCTAATGATCGATCCAAAATGTATTGCATAAAAATGACATTCACTCCCTAAGCATTTAGAACAACTCTTTCAAGAAAAATGAGATAAAAATGTCATCTATCTACAATGAATATGTCTATTTCTCAGAAAAGGTGCTGCAATTTGTATCATTGAAACCATTGTCCTTACACAGAAATATGGCATACATGTTTGAATGTTATAACCACTTGAACAACTCTATTTCGCAAAGAAAGAGGAAAAAGTTAACAAATATACATTGAATAAATAATGTCAGTTTTTCTTCTTCTGGAACATCATCAGTAAAGCTGGGAAGTCACATTGATGAACGTATCTTCAGGACAAGGAATTGTTAATCCACCCATTGGATGATCATATCCGAACTCTTCTTCGGATTTATAGAGAAGAGCTTGAAAAGAAGGCTGGTTTAAATATGATATTGGCACCAAATATCTCTTCTTCTGGACCTGGTCTTCACCAACGTACACCGCAAGAAACCCCTTTGGCGCTGAAACTGTCCTTTTGTTTGTAGCCGCTACAGAAAGGCCAGTAATTCTCTTTGCACCCAAGATACGTCTGAACAAAGCCATTTCTTGTGTCTGGAAATTTGAAATTTGAAGCTTCTGAAAAAATGTTAGATGCTCGGATTCAAGGTTTGGATTGCTTTTGCTACTTGGTGACTTGAAGATTTGGCTCTGTCTCTGGATGTATAAATAGATAAATGAAGGACTGAAAACCACCCTGGAACCATTGAATGTATGGGACATACACAAACAGAGTTTCACATGGTATGCCTTCCAGATATGACCGATGACAAGAGACGAAAGCTAAAGAGCATTATCTGTTTGTTTTCTCATGTCTGTATAATAAATGAAGAAAAAATTGATTTTCAATCTTTTACGTTTAACTGTCATGTGTGACAAAGAACAACTTAACCTGTGACAGAGACCTGTTGTTCTGTTGTTGAGAAACTTCAGGTCCCCACTTTACGTTCTTATTAATTGAATCCATTTAGACCACAGAGATGAAAGAATATGATCACCACAGAACATCAATAAGAACAGAAACTTGGTGGTATTTATTATTGACAATAGCATATGTCTTATCTAAAAAAACATTGAGAAAACAAGCCCTTGTGTATTGCATATGGAGTTTGTTTTTAGTTTCTTGTCCTACATCCATTTAATTATCCATCAATACAAGTTGCATTAAACTGAAGTTTTCTAAATGCTAAAGACAGAATCATGTGCAACTATGTTCTAGTCTGCCCCACGCTTCAAGACCACAAGTTTCAGAGAATTTTCAGAGAGGCTTCAACTCATTCACTGATCCATATATAATACAGATAAGCCACTCATTTTAGTCATCAACCAACAACAAGCAATCCAATAACTTGAATCTCTACATACATCTCTTCAAAAGCTTCAAAAGAATTTAAACTTTCAGTCAAAATCTTAGAAATGGCTTTCGTAAGAAGTCTATTGGGAGCAAAGAAGATTCTTGGTCGCTCCGTGACAGCAGCAGCTTCTACAAGCAAAAGAGCAGCCTCGGCGGCACCAAAAGGGTTTCTTGCGGTGTACGTAGGAGAGAGCCAGAAGAAGAGATATGTGGTGCCAATCTCATACTTGAGCCAGCCTTCTTTTCAAGCTCTTCTCAGCAAGTCCGAAGAAGAGTTCGGGTTCGATCATCCCATGGGTGGCTTAACGATCCCTTGTCCTGAAGATATCTTCATCACTGTGACATCTCGGTTTCAATGATGATTATCCAACATATTGTTCTTCGAGTTAAAGATAGACTTAGTTCCTTGTAAATAGATGAGAAACTTTTTTCTCTTCCTTCTTGAAGGAGTTGTTCTAAAAGTTTTGAAAGTAAATACAATTTTCATGTTAAACTGTACATTTTTTATCGATCATTGAAAAAGAAAGGACAACACCAATTGAAGAACTACTTCAATTATACTTTACTTGTTAAACAAAATTAAACTAAGTGCAAAGAGATGAAAAGTAACCGAAACCCAGTAGTTGGCGCCAACTAATACACGAACTGATGCACCGGCACTGATACATGAACTGATGTACTTTTATCTCTGTTTCATAGTCCTACAATAGCTTCTCCATTATTGGACTTTAAAAAACTGAAGATAGAATCATAGTCCAGTCTACATTTTCAAGGGAGTGAATGGATCCTCAATTTTCAGTAATTAGTCCTTTAAACATGTTCTACTATTGTATATATCAGTCTTACAACTCACGTAACAGTGAGAGAAACAAAATCAGTGAATTGGTCAAATGTATTATCTTCACTCTATTTTTTATCTAACAAATCTCAAATTTTACAGGAATATTTCTTGTTCTCCTGAAATGGTGAGGGGAGAGACACTTGTATATTCTTTACTTAGAACTTGCTTAACCAGTGACGCCCTGTTCACAATCAATCCATCAATCATCCATTTATTGATGAATATTTGAAAGACAGAATCATGTGAAACGTTGTTCGTATAGACAACAAGTAACAAACTCTTCATATATATAACACTCGAGCAATCCATAAACTTGAATAGTTATCTTTAAGAACAAAATTTCAAGATGATTTTTTTTTTCCTTTTTCAGAAAGGCTTTCTGCGATTCGCATAGACAACAAAATTAACATTCACATTGAGCTTTGTAACCTCTTGAACAACTCTTTTCTCACAAAGAACGAGGAAAAAGGTTGACCTATTTACATTGAATAATTCCATCTCTAACTCGACCGGTCTACATAATGTTAGATTTCTCTTCTCCTCGGATCATCTTCCCTTTAGGCCAGAAGTAACAGTGATGAAAGTATCTTCCGGACAAGGTATCGTTAAGCCACCCATCGGATGATCAAACCCAAACTCTTCTTCAGATGTACTGAGCAGAGCTTGAAACGAAGGCTGGTTCAAATATGAGACAGGGACTATATATCTCTTCTTCTGGACCTTGTCCTCGCCAACATACACCGCAAGAAACCCTTTTGGTGTTGTAGCCATTACAGATCGGCTCAGGATCTTCTTTTCACCCAAGAGACCTCTTACCAAAGCCATTTGTATTCTTTGAAAATATAAACTGAAGATGGGTTGAGAATAACAAGTTAAATGCTGAGAGTCAAGGTTTGGATTGCTTTATAACTTGGTGATGTGAAGAATTGGTTATGTTTCTGGATGTACAAATAGATCAATGAAGGAGTTAAAACCACCCTGGAACCAATGAAACTGTGGTCTACAACTACACAAACATGGGACATGCAAGAACAGAGTTTCACATGGTTTTGTTTTCCAGATATGACAATCAATGAAAGCTAATCAACATTATATGCACTTCACAAGGGGTTGTTTCTATAGGATTGAAGGCTTGATATTATTCATAAAGAGCGTACAAGAGTATATATACAGAAGACTAGGTTTAGGCTATCTATAAGTTAATTACACATTAGACCCTAATGACTATTCTGTTACACGCCCCCTCAAGATGGAGGAACTTGTATGACTCCAATCTTGCAACACGCGAGGTGAAAAGGTGCTCTTGGTAGTGGTTTCGTGAGTGCATCAGCTAATTGATCTTTTGCGGAGACATGGGAGACGCGCAGAGAACCTGATTGTATTTGTCCACGTACAAAGTGATAGTCAAGTGCTATATGTTTCATCCGGGAATGAAAGACCGGGTTGGAGCTGAGGTACGTGGCTCCTACGTTGTCACAATAAATCGTCGGTGCTGATGGTAGTCGGATGTGAAGTTCAGACAATAGATTGCATATCCAGCGCATTTCTGAAGCTGTGTTAGCGATGCCTCTGTATTCAGCTTCTGTTGATGATCGGGAGACTCCACTTTGCTTTTTCGAGGACCACGAGATGGCTTGTTTCCCGAGGTAGATGACATAGGCATTGGTTGAGATGTAATCGTCAATATCACCGGCCCAGTCGGCATCCGTGAAGCCGTGTAAACTTAGAGCATTGTCCGACGATAGAAGAATGCCGTGGCTCATTGTCCCTGCAAGATATCGCAGCACCCTTTTTGCCGCAGTCCAGTGTTCTGTGGTCGGTGACTGCATATATTGAGAAAGTCGATTCACTGCGAACGAGATATCCGGACGTGTAAACGCTAGGTATTGCAAGCTACCCATAATCATTCTGTACTCAGAGGCGTTGTCTATCGGAGCACCAGAAGTCTTTGACAGTTTTGGAGACACTTGCATTGGTGTCGCTACTGATTTGGCATTGAGCATATTTGTTTTGACCAGTAGATCCTGGATGTATTTGCGTTGCATTAAGTGGAGGCCAGAGCTTGTATGAGTTACTTCTATGCCAAGAAAGTAGTTGATGTCACCCTGGTCCTTCAGTGAAAAACGATCAGCAAGAGAGTCGATGACTTGTGTGACAGCTGTTGGAGTATTGCCTGTTACAAGTATGTCATCAACATAGACGAGCATGTAAACTAGAACTGACCCGCAGCTGTAGACGAACAAGGAAGCATCGGCAAGACTGTTGACAAACCCAGCTTGTAGTAGGAAATTACGGAGTTCAAGATACCATGCTCGTGGAGCTTGTTTGAGGCCATAAATCGCTTTATGAAGGCGACACACATGGTCTGGTCGGTCGGCATCAACAAATCCGGGTGGTTGGGTCATATAGACCTCTTCGTCTAGTGTCCCATGTAAGAACGCTTGATTAATGTCAAGTTGGCGTATCCGCCATCTATTCCGTGTAGCCTCACCTAGTACGAGTCGAATTGTTACAGCTTTAATGACCGGACTGAAGGTCTCTTTGTAGTCAAGGCCATATTGCTGATGAAAGCCTTTCGCCACTAGACGCGCTTTGTACTTGTCGAGGAACCCTGATGGTAGCAGCTTGGTCTTATATACCCAACGACAACCGATTACATTCTGTGCCGGAGATGCTGGAACCAAGTCCCACGTCCCTTTTTCCATCTGTCCATCGATCTCTTCAAACATAGCTTTGCGCCAATGTTCCTCACGGAGAGCTTGTCTAAGCGTTGTTGGTTCAGGAGCGAAGGTGCTTTTGAGTGCGGCTGTGAAGGTTAATTTTTGAATGGGTTTGGTTATCTGATTTTTGCCTCTGGTGGTCATTTGATGGGCGTTTTCTGGAGGTGGGAGAGTAGTTGTAACCGATGCAGGAGCTGACTTCGTTGGTTTTGTCCGTTGTGGGTTTGTAGAACTACGGCCAGTGGGCCTTTGGGAGGTGAGGGTAGGCTGTTTTCGACTAGGTTGTTGGGTATTTGGGAGTTGGTCATGACCAGTGGGTCTATTTGTGGAGGTAGGCTGGCTGGGTTCATTACGGGTATTTGGGATGTTGGCTGGGCGGTTACGCCTTTGGTAAGTGAGAGTAGTAAGATTGCGAGAGATAGGAGGCAATACCTGAGTTTGAGAAGTTGTGGAAGGTGCTGGCGGAGGTGGCTGTACTAGTGCAGTAGCAGATGGTGGATGAGGATCCTCGCTCGGTGACCCATGTGGCAGAACCGGTGATGATGATGTTGTAGCTGATATAGTCGTGACAGTGGGCATATCTCCATACTCAGTGGTTATTAACGGTATTCGAGTGTTCTTGAGTTTCTCGAATGGATATTGATTCTCGTCAAAGACAACATGACGCGACGTATAGATCCTGTCGGAAGCAACATCCAAGCAAAGGTATGCGCTCTGTGTGGTGGAGTATCCTACAAAGACACACGGCTTAGACTTGTCCTCAAGCTTGTGTTTGTTGTAAGGCCTTAGCCAAGGGAAGCATAGGCTGCCGAACACTCTTAACTTCTCGTAATTGGGAGTTGTTCCGAAAAGCTTGTGATACGGCGACTGGTTCCCAATGACAGATGTTGGCAGTCGATTTATTAGATATACTGCCGTTGTGAAAGCAAAGACCCAATAAGTCTTAGGCATGGATGCCGTAGACAACAGTGCAAGCCCGGTTTCTACAATGTGTCTATGCTTCCTCTCGGACACTCCGTTGTGTTCGGGAGTATGTGGAGGAGTCGTTAGATGAGATATACCACTGTCTTGTAGGAACTTTCGTAAAGCAACGTATTCCCCACCGTTATCAGAGTATAGTGTGCCAATGCGTGTGTGGAAATGGTTTTCGACTATCGGTTTGAAGGCTTGGAAGATTTCTTTAACTTGGGATTTATGTTTCATAGGATAGAACCATGTATACCGTGTGAACAAATCAACAAAGATGACATAATACTTATTGTTGTCAATGGCAGTGATTGGTGAGGACCAAACATCACTGAATAAGTATTGTAGAGGACGGTTTGCAACAAGAGTGGTTTGATGAAAAGAAAGTTTATGACTTTTATTGATATTGCAAGGAGAACAAAGAAACTGTTTTGAAACTGAATGTGAAACAGGTAAAGAAAGACGAGATAGAATAGATTGAAGAAGTGGAGGTGATGGGTGTCCAAGGCGTGAATGCCACGAAGCAAGTGAAGTTTTCGGACTTGGAGAGGCGAAAAGGGTTTGAGGTTGTGTTCCACGCATTGGCCACTCATACAAATCATTCTTGGTTCTGCCTTGAAGTAGAGGGGTCCCCGTGCGAAGATCCTTCACCTGAAACGAAGCCGGGAAAAATTCCACAGACACTTGATTAGTGTTACACAATTTATAAACCGAGATCAAGTTCTTGTGAATATCGGGTACGTATAACACTTTATTGAGAGAAAGATCACGAAGTTGAGAGGGTAAAGATAAGGAACCAGTGTGTGAGATCATGAGAGGAGACCCATCTCCAATGAGGACGTCCTCGCCTCCACTATAAGGCTGGTGGAACGAGAGATTGTTAAGATCGTTTGTGATATGATGTGTGGCCCCACTGTCAAGAAGCCAGTTGCTAGCATCATATTGTCCAGATACAGCCACATTTCCTCTCGGCTGTCACGGAGTGAAAGGAGTTTGCTGAGGTGACGACTGATAGCGTTGGGCTGTTTGGAGCTGTGGACAACGTCGAGCACTGTGTCCGTGAACACTGCAGATCTGACAGCGACCCAAGTAGGGTTTGGCTTGCTTGTTTTTGTAGGTTTGTTGTGGTCGTGAAGCTTGCCACTGTGGAGTGTTGCGAGCTTGTTGTTTGTTTGACCGGTTTGTGTTAGGCGGATAGTTGCGAGTGAAGGCAGCATTCGCAGTGACAGGAGTGACAGCGTTGGTTGTTGAAGCGAGTAACTTCGACTCATGATTGATTAAACGCTCATGAACCTCTGGTATCGTTGGTGGAGCATCTCTGCTCTCAACTTGATCAACAATAGGTTTGTACTCTTCGGGCAGGCCATCAAGAACATGCTCGATCTGATCTTCATGGTCGAGGGGTTTTCCTAGAATTGCGAGTTGATCAAAGCGAGCCACCAAACCTTGAACGTATTCATCGATTGTTTTGGAACCTTTCTTCCAGACCTTAAGTTGATCACGGATCTGCCTGATATGCCCACGGGAGGGTTTGGCATATGTGTTGGCAAGAATGCTCCAGATTTCTGCCGATTTCGATGCACGGGAGACGATTGGCTGAACGGCAGGCGAGATGGCTCCAAGCAAGGCGCTGAACAGCAGCTTGTCTTGGCGTTTCCAGAAGGAGTAAGCTGGATTCACTGTTGTTACACCATTGACGACAACAGTTCCTGATGGTATGACACCAGATCCGTCAAGATAGCCGGAGAGATCATAACCGTCGATGAGAGAGTGGATTTGTAAGCTCCACATGAGGTAGTTGGTGGTTGTGAGTTTTGTGACATTGGAGGTATTGATAACAAAGAGGGTTTGATTGTCAACGACAATGGTTTCAGAGTTGGAGTTGTTTTGAGAAGCCATGGAAGGCGGCTGACGAGAGATTCGAAATTTTTTGGCTTTTTAGGGTATCGAAGGCTCTGATACCATATAGGATTGAAGGCTTGATATTATTCATAAAGAGCGTACAAAAGTATATATACAGAAGACTAGGTTTAGGCTATCTATAAGTTAATTACACATTAGACCCTAATGACTATTCTGTTACAGTTTCCTCAGTGTCTTTACAATTAATAAAGAGGAAAAATGAGATCTTACAATCTTCTCTTGTATATAATAAGACATTAGCAGGTATAGTTTCTTGATAATGTGGTGGGACCTTAAGTTGCCTACCAAGAGAACAAGAGTGACACATTTATTTTCCAAGGACATGATCTCATGGGGTGAACTTAAATTTGATTGAATTGTGAACGGCGACTAACCTGTCAAGCCATCACATCTATGTGAATATATCGACAACAAACATCATCGAACCACCACCATCAGATTGGGCCTTATGAGATCAAAATGGTGGGCAAGACTTGACCTGAGATATCTGAGCCACAAATGACAGATAAAGATATCTTCAAGTGGTACGTATATCTATAGAAAGAAGTTCCCAAACCTCAAACCTCAAATTTTTACATCTTAAGGAAACAATAAGAATTAAGAAGAAGTTTCAGTTTGCTATCATCTTTGTAAACAAAAACGCAGAAAGAAAATAACATATACCCATCCTACACTGACGCCTCTGATGAAAAACTATCATAATCTTCAATGAATTACTGTCATGTGTGATCCTACTTGTGGAAATCATCAAAGAACAACTTAACCAGAGACAGAGACTTGTTGCTCTGTTGTTGAGAAACTTCAGGTCCCCACTTTAAGTTCTAATTAATTAAATTTATTTAGACCACAGCGATGCGAAAATAGGATCATCACAGAACATGAAGAACAGAAAGCAAATGTCCCACACACTATTAATAATCTCATCAAGACATATTGGATTAAACTAGACTTTTCAACATGGTAAAGACAGAACCATGTGAAACTCTGTTCTAGTCTGTCCCACACTTCAAGACCACAAGTTTCAATGATTTTTCAAAGAGGCTTCAACTTATCCATTGAGCTCTCTATATATACAGATCACGTAATCCATTCTTTCTATCATCAACCAAACAAGCAATATTTCCAATAACTTGAATCTTCTAATACATCATCCGAAGCTTCAAAAGGATTCGAACTTTCTGACAAAGAAACTAGAAATGGCTTTCGTAAGAAGTCTATTGGGTGCAAAGAAGATTCTTGGCCGCTCCGTAACAGCAGCATCCGCGGCACCAAAAGGGTTTCTTGCGGTGTACGTAGGAGAGAGCCAGAGGAAGAGATATGTGGTGCCAGTCTCATACTTGAGCCAACCTTCGTTTCAAGCTCTTCTCACCAAATCCGAAGATGAGTTTGGGTTCAATCATCCAATGGGTGGCTTAACGATCCCTTATCCTGAAGATACATTCATCGCTGTGACGTCTCGGCTCCATTGATGAAAAACCAACATAGTTCTTCAAGATAGAGATAGACTTGTTACTTGTAAATAGAGGAGATATTTTTCTCTTTCTTCTTGAAAGAGTTGTTCTAAAAGTTTTGAAATTGGGATACCATTTTCATATTAAACTAATACATTTTTGATCCATCATTGAAAAAGAACGGACAACAAAATTTGAAGAACTATGTAAATTATACTTTACTTGTTAAATAAGATTAAATTAGAGTATTTATCATCCACAAAGGTCATTAATCTAACAAAGAAAGATATGACAAAGTTAAACTGTGCAAAGAGATGAAAAGTAACCAGATCTTTTCTCTGTTTCGTAGTCCTACAACAGCTTCTCCATTATTGGTCTCTCACAGATATTAGAGCATTCAAGAACAAGCCCAACACAAGCCCAAGTTAGCGTATAAGGAAGTGATTAGCAAGCCTATGTGTATAAGGTTTCATTTAAATATGTTTGTAATGTTTCTGAGGTTTGTTAACTTATGATATTAATCTGAAAAATTGGAGTTCTTGGTGAAATTCTAGCTTTCTTCTCCCTTAACTCAATTAGAATCATACTCCACTCTACATTTCTAAGGGAGTGACTGGATCCTCAACTTTTAATAATTAGTCTTCTTTGAATTACAACTGTCATGTGTGATCCTAGTTGGATATATATAAAAAAAAAAAGAACAACTTAACCTGTGACAGAGACTTGTTGTTCTGTTGTTGAGCAACTTCAGATCCCCACTTTTGAGTTTTTATTAAATCCATTTAGCACCACAGAGATGAGATGGGGGAAATATGATCACCACAGAACATGAAGAACAGAAACCTGCTGGTCTTTATTATTGACAATAGCAATGTCTTATCAAAAAAACATTGAGAAAACAGCCCTTGTGTATTGAATATGGATTTTGTTTTTAGTTTCTTGTCCTACAATCAATTAATTTATATCATCAAGACAAATTGCATTAAACTAAACTTTTCCAAATGCTAAAGACAGAACCATGTGCAACTCTGTTCTAGTCTGTCCCACGCTTCAAGACCACAAGTTTCATTGATTTTTCAGAGAGGCAGCAACGCATTCACTGATCTTATATATAACACAGATAAGCCACTTATATCAGTCATCAACCAACAACAAGCAATCCAATAACTTGAATCTTCATACGTCTTTTCAAAAGCTTCAAAAGAATTCAAACTTTCAGTCAAAATCATAGAAATGGCTTTCGTGAGAAGTCTATTGGGTGCAAAGAATATCCTTGGTCGCTCCGTGACAGCAGCAGCACCAAAAGGGTTTCTTGCGGTGTACGTAGGAGAGAGCCAGAAGAAGAGATATGTGGTGCCAATCTCATACTTGAGCCAGCCTTCGTTTCAAGCTCTTCTCACCAAATCCGAAGATGAGTTTGGGTTCAATCATCCAATGGGTGGCTTAACGATCCCTTGTCCTGAAGATACCTTCATAGCTGTGACGTCTCGGCTCCAATGATGAAAATTCAACATATTGTTCTTCGAGATAGAGATAGACTTGTTCCTTAACTTCCTTGTAAATAGAGGGATTTTTTTCTCTTTCTTCTTGAAAGAGTTGTTCTAAAAGTATTGAAAATAAATACTATTTTTCAGTCATAACCACAATCATAATTCATGTTAAATTAGTACATTTTGGATAGATCATTGAAAAGAAATTACAACACTAATTGAAGAACTATTTAAATTATACTTTAGTTGCTGTAAAATAAAACATATATCATATGGATCCGTGGCTTACCTTAACCAAATTATCATCCATTTAAGTTTTTCATCTAACAAAGAAACTGAGCAGTGCAAAGATATGAAAATTAAATGGAACATATTAAATTGGTCCTTTTTTTTATCATCACAGAAAATATTCCTTTAGGTTATTAACTTAAGAGTTTATTAATTTGTTAAGTTCAAAGAATCATGGGAACCTATAAAAAGAATCTTAGGAAACTAATATTTTCTTTCACTTGTTTGAAAGTAAAGTTCAAAGAATCACTCGGAAACTGATATTTTCTACGAATCTCTGCCTTAGCTCTCACATCATATTTACAACCCATCATCTGATAGAAAGTCTTTCTTGTTCTGTTTCTCTCTTGAACCGTTTGCTCTGTTTTTCTCTTTTACAGTTTGCTCTTTATCTATCTTGAACATTTATATTCATTCATATAAGGTTTTCAGATTTTTTTTTTATCAAAGAGGTTTTCAGATTATTAAAATAGATAAATTGATCATAGTCAAAAAAATTGTCTTGTTAATAATGTAGCCGTTAAATTTGGCGCCAACAAATACAAGAATTGACAAAACCGGCACACAATCTTTTTAACAGCAGCGTATCCATCCATTAGTCTTATCATTGAAACGCTAAAGTTAGAATCAGTCTAGACATCTGTAAGGGAGTGAATGTATCCTCAGATTTCAATATTTAGTCCTTCAAAGATTTCTTACTATAAATCAGTCTTACAACTCATGTAACAGTGAGAGAAACAAAATCAGTGAATTGATCAAATGTATCTCCTGTACTCTGTTTTCTGTTTATCTAGCAAAGCTCAAAGGCCGAAATATTTTTTATCTAACAAAGAAAGAGATGACAATGTTAAACTGGGATGAAAAGTAACCGGATCGCAATAATTGGCGCCAACTAATACACGAACTGATGTGCCGGCACTTTTAACTCTGTTTCATAGTCCGACAACATCTTCTTCATTATTGGTCTCTCACTCAAACTCCTCCCCCCTAAAATCTCATTAAGAATTAAAAAAAAAAAAACTAAAGTTAGGAGAGTCTACATTTCCAACGGATCCTCAACTTTCAATAATTAGTCTTCTTTGAATTAACTGTCATGTTGGATAAATTTAAAGAACAACTTAACCTGTGACAGAGACTTGTTGTTCTGTTGTTGAACAACTTCAACTTGTTGTTCTGTTGTTGAGCAACTTTTGAATTCTTATTAAATCCATTTAGGATCACAGAAATGAGGTGGGGAATACGATCATCACAGAACATCATGAAGAACAGAAACTTGCTGGTATTTATTATTGACAATAGCATATGTCTCATCTAAAAAAACATTGAGAAAACAAACCCTTGTGTATTGCATATGGAGTTTGTTTTTATTTTGTTGTCCTACAATCATTTAATTATCTCATCAAGACAAATTGCATTAAACTAAACTTTTCAAATGCTAAAGACAGAACCATGTGCAACTCTATTCTAGTCTGCCCCACTCTTGAAGACCACAAGTTTCAAAGAATTTGCAGAGAGGCTGCTCATTCACTGATCTATATATAATACACATAAACACTTATTTCAATCATCAACCAACAACAACAAGCAATCCAATAACTTGAATCTTTACACACATTTTCAAAAGCTACAAAAGAATTCAAACTTTTTAGTCAAAATCATAGCAATGGCTTTCGTGAGAAGTTTATTGAGTGCAAAGAAGATTCTTGGTCGCTCCATGACAGCAGCAGCACCAAAAGGGTTTCTTGCGGTGTACGTAGGGGAGAGCCAGAAGAAGAGATATGTAGTGCCAATCTCATACTTGAGCCAGCCTTCGTTTCAAGCTCTTCTGACCAAATCCGAAGAAGAGTTTGGGTTCGATCATCCAATGGGTGGCTTAACAATCCCTTGTCCTGAAGATACCTTCATCGCTGTGACGTCTCGGCTCCATTGATGAAAAACCAACATATAGTTCTTCAAGATAGAGATAGACTTGTTCCTTGTAAATAGAGGAGATCTTTTTTCTCTTTCTTCTTGAAAGAGTTGTTCTAAAAGTTTTGAAAGTAAAAACCATATTTCAGTTATAAACACAATCATGATTCATGTCAAATTAATACATTTTGGATCGATATTGAAAAGGAAATGACAAACCAACTGAAGAACTGTTTACATTATACTTTAGTTGCTGTTAAATAAAACTGTATATGAGAACTTAAGTTGCTCAACTTAACCAAATTACATTAAGTCTTTCATCTAACAAAGAAAACTCTTCCTTTAGTTATTAACTTCCAGTTTAAGAGTTACTTAATTTACTAAGTATCCTGTTTAACAGTAAACTTCAATCTGCTAGAAATTCGTACCACAAGAATCATAGAAAAAAACTAATATTTTCTCCGAATCATCTGCTAGATAGTCTGTCTAGTGCTGTTTCTTGAGATTGTCTCTGTTTCTATCTTTTACCGGTTGCTCTTTATCTCTCATGAACATTTATACCTTATTCATATAATTGAAATAGATAAATTGAGCATAGTCAAAAGTTATCTTGTTGATAATGTAACCGTTAAATAGACGCCAACAAATACAAGAAATGACAAAAGCGGCTCAATCTTTTTAACAACAGCTTCTGCATTAGTCTTCTCCTTGAAACTCTAAAGTTAGAATCAGTTTACAAGGGAGTGAATGGATCCTCAGCTTTCAATACATTAGTCCTTAAAACATGTCTTACAGTGAGAGGAAAAAAATCAGTGATTGGACCAAAGTTTTCTTCTGTACTCCTCTGTTTTTGCTTTATATCTAGCAAAGCTCCAAGGCCGAAATAGTTCTTGCTCAATTTACTTAGAACTGTCATGTTTTAATCAAAGAATTAACTCAACCAGTGACAGACACTTGTTTTCTGTTCTTTTGTTGAAGAACAACAGGTCCCAGCAGAGAACCAACCACTTAATCATCAAAGATTCCCAGAAAACATTGCAAATAAAAATATAGGGCACGTCTAATCTCAGAAACATTGAGAAGACAGGCCCTTGTGAATAGCATACAGAGACTATCCAAGTGGACAAATTGCATTAATGCTTCTTTTCCAGATGCTAAAGACAGAACCATGTGATACTCTGTGTTCTACTCTGTCCCACGCTTCAAAGACCACAAATTTTATTTTTGGTTATAATTGTTACCCACGCGTGCCATACACGCGCCCCCAAATCCTCTCTAGAAAGCGATTTTTTGAAACCTAAAAATTTCTTGTGACGACGCCGCCGTTGCGGTTCGTCGCCGGCTGCTTTACGGAGCAATCTCAGCCAACAGCCTTCCCTCCTCCTCATCTCTCTAGTTCGATCGATTTCCATGGTTGATTCGTCACCATCTCCGGATCCTCGTTGGCCTCACCTGAATAAATGGTCTTCAATCTCTCCGCATTCGTCACCGGCGGCTCTGGAGACGAAACCATCATCTCCGGCAAGTACGCCTGAGGTTTCCGAGGTTCCTCCTATTTCGTTCTCCGTCGCTTCTCCGACGGCACAAACACCTCCACTGGATGTCGTATCACATGTGTCGCCGGTAGTTATTGTCCCTCCACCTGCTACTTCGTGTCCTGTCACTCCACCGGCGACGGAACAAACTGCTGGCGTCGATGACCCTGTTCCGGTTGATGTTGCTCTTGCTCCGGTTTCCGTTGCACATGTACCTCCGTTGTCTTTATCCAAGGGAGCTTGGGATAAACCTCTATCCTTTTGCTCCAACACATTGACTCAACCATCTGAACTTCAGTCAGGTATCCATGCTTCTCACTGGCCGGAGCTCGCAAAAGGGAAAAAAGATTCTACGGATCGTCGCTCTACCATCTCGTATCCAAATATATCGAAAACAGAAGCGGCAAACATTACAGCTCTCTCCAAAGAGTATCCGTGGGCCTCAAAAATGAATCAATCCTTAAGGAATCTTCATAGAGTCACAGTCCCTGAGTACATGGAGGATGGAACTCCAAAGGTTAGAATCCCCAGCCATGTTCTTCTAGGTGGTTTAGAGAATCAAAAAGAATTTGTTGTGGGACAATTTTACCGTTGTTCTGCTCCATCTAGTGGCCAAATTCAAGCTGTGGTAACTAGGATTTGGGGAAGGAAATGTAGAATTTTCATTCGCAAGTTAGGAGAGTCGAACTATCTCTTTCACATTCCTGATGAATCAACCCGCAAATGGGTTTTGCAAAGAGGATTGTGGCATGTTGATGATTGCTTGATGTTTGTGTCTCCATGGTCTACTAATGACATTATATCTGTCCCGGAGATCACTACGGTTCCGGTTTGGCTGACTCTTAATAACATCCCTGACCAGCTTTATTCTTTTTTTGGGAATCAAGTGGATTGCTTCAGGGATTGGAGAACCTATGTTGACTGAGAAACCTTGGTTGGATCCAACTCAAATGGGAAAAGCCAAAATTCTTGTTGAGGTTAAGCTCGATAAACCTTTTCCTCAACGAGTGGCCTTAATTGATAGAAGTGATACCATCACAATGGTAGATGTTCTCTATTCGTGGCTTCCTTCTACTTGTACTGGATGTGGGCAATTAGGTCACAAAGCTTCTCGTTGTTTGCTTAAGTTAGAAAAACCAGTTGCTTCTACTGCTTCAAAGGTTATTGATAATTCCAGTGAATCTTCACAAGTCAGAAATGATCAGGGTAAGGCTCCTGCTTTGCTTCCTATAATTGAAGAGGAACCCGTGCAAGAAATCATGACCTCTCAAGTTTGCGCTCAAGAAACTACTGTACCTATTTCGACAGTTGTCTCTCCAATGGCACAAAGCTCTTCACACAAATCCAAGGAAAAATTCTCTCTAAAAGAGACTGCTCTTACTACTTTGAACAACACTTCGGCTTTGGCTAAATCGCTTGAGCCCATCATTTCTAACGAGGTATCTCCTTCAACTCTTCAAGTGGAACGTCCTATTCATAGGTCATCATCTAGCGCAACTTTGGGAAACAACATGTTTGCATCTTTGGACTCTTCTGAAGATGAACAAGAGAGTGAGGATCTTGATAATGAACAAGAACAAGTGGATTGTTACACTCCTGCGGGTATGAGAATTCTTCGTGAAAGACCTGTCAAACCGTCTGCAAAGGCCAAAGAAATGCAATGGCATCCACCTATCTTTGGCCGTGGAAACCGTGGCCGGGGTAGAGGTGGTCGTGGCTAACTTTGTGAACTATTACGATTGTTATCTAGTGTAGTCGAGGCGGAAGACTCGATTACTATCTTGTTTTTTCCCTTTCTTACCATGTAAGCTTATGTCTCTTCTGAGATGTAAGTTGAGGGATATGGCTGGGTCTCACCCATAACTCTTTAGTTTCTTTGTAACTTTTCTTGCAAGTTAATAAAAATTTGGTAAAAAAAATAAAAAAAATAAAAAAAAAAAGACCACAAATTTTCAATGATTTTTCAGCGAGATTTGTAACACATTACTGGTCATTCTATATATACACATGAGCCATTCTTTCTATCATCAACCAACAACAAGCAATCCAACTTAAATCTTTACATATACATCTCTCCAAAACCTTCAAAAGAATTCAAACTTTCAGAAACAAAAAAAAAAATAGAAATGGCTTTTGTGAGAAGTCTATTGGGTGCAAAGAAGTTTCTTGGTCGCTCCGTGACAGCCTCGGCAGCACAAAAAGGGTTTCTTGCGGTGTACGTAGGAGAGAGCCAGAAGAAAAGATATGTGGTGCCGATCTCATACTTGAGCCAGCCTAATAGAATATGCCAAATACTGTTAAGATACGATACCGATATTCTGTTTGTAATCTCCACTTTTCATGTAAAGTCTCCTACGATCTTGTAACAAGACTGGCTATATTATGCCATGTAAATTGATCTATGAAATCAAGTCAGAATTCAAACACTTTCATGGTATCAGAGCAAGTGCGATTCTGACCTCGCTCCTACCTTCTTCTTCTTATTTTTCATTTCTCTCTTCTATCTCTAATTCTTCTCTATTTTTCTTTTATGGCTGCGGCAATCAATAACAACAACGAGCGATGTTTTGGTGTCACCAATATCAAACATCACATTCCCGTCGTGCTTGATCTTAATGATCACAACTACGACGCGTGGCGTGAGCTTCTCCTCATGCATTGTATGGCCTTTGATGTGTCAGGTCATCTAGATGGAACCCTCGTCCCAGCTGGTGCCAACGATCACGCATGGCACAAGCGTGATGGCTTGGTAAAGCTATGGCTTTACGGCACCATGGCTCAACCACTGTTCAAGTCATCGTTCCAAGCCGGTGGGACAGCTAGGGATCTATGGCTCCGTGTTGAAAATAAATTTCGCAACAACAAGGAGGCCCGAGCTATCCAGCTTGACACCGAGCTGCGTACCATGGAGATCGGTGACCTATCGATCCAGGAGTATAGCCAGAAGATGAAGGAAACGGCGGACCTTCTCTCCAATGTCGACGCACCTGTGCCTGAGAGAACGCTGGTCATGTATATGATCAATGGTCTGAACGAGAGATTCGACAACATCATCAACTTCATCAAGCATAAGGATCCATTTCCAAGTTTTGATGCAGCCAAAAGCATGCTTGAATGGGAGGAGAGTCGACTCAAAAAGTCAAACCGTGCTGTCGCAAGTCACAAGGACAATGCCTCCTCTTCTACGGCCTTATTAACAACGCCTCAGGCATCGTCAACCGGAAACTCGAACCGTGGTAATCGGTTCAATGGCAGAGGGAATCGGCGCAACAATTACCGTGGCAGAGGTGGTCGAGGTTCTTACAACAACCAACGCCCGTACTGGGGTTCTCAACCTTTCTGGCCGCCGACTTCTCCTCCACCGTACTGGCCTGCGTATCCAATGTGGCCTCATCCGGGTCAGGGTCAGCTTACTCAGCCGAATCATGCTCCACAGCAATCGCAAGCAAACCTGATCGAGTACCAGTCTGCTCTCAACCAGGCACAAGCGTACAATACGGAGACATTAGCGGAGCCGTCGATCGATTGGTACTTGGACTCTGGAGCCTCGGCTCATCTAGCTAACAATCCTGGTATACTCAACTCTAATCTTAAACTTAACACCAATCGATCTGTCATAGTAGGTAACGGTTCATCAATTCCTGTTGATTCTATTGGCTCAGCCTCTCTTAAAACATCAACTCGTCCTCTTTTGCTTTCTGATGTTCTTGTAACACCAAACATTGTTAAAAACTTAATATATGTTCGTAAATTCACGAAAGATAATTGGTGTTCAATCGAATTTGACCCCTTTGGTTTTGTTGTGAAGGATCTTCGAAGTCGGACGCCTCTGCTCCGATGTGAAAGCTCCGGTGATCTTTACTCTATTCCAGCTACTCTGAATAAAACTCAAGCTGCTTCTACTGCTCTTTTAGCTTCTACACCGGATCTATGGCATAAGAGACTTGGGCACACGAACCATTCAAATCTTATTTCTGTTCTTTCTTCTAATCCTTCGCTATGTAATAACAATCGTGTGCCTAACTCATGTGAACCATGCCTTCTTGGCAAAGCAATAAAGTCTCCGTTTTATGCCTCTACAAATCGTGTCTCAATGCCTTTTGAAATCGTTCATTCCGACTTATGGACCTCTCCGGTTCTGAGTATGAGTGGGATCCGGTATTATGTCCTTTTTCTTGATCACTTCACAAACTTTCTTTGGGTTTATCCTTTGAGACGCAAAAGTGATGTTTTCTCAAAATTTCTTCATTTTACTGCTTTTATCAAAAATCAGTTTCAAACTTCCATAAAAAGCTTTCAGTGCGACAATGGCGGTGAATTCAATAATCATGATTTCCATAGCTACTTTGCTACAAATGGAATCATAGCTCGTTTTTCATGCCCTCATACTTCTCAACAAAATGGGAAGTCTGAGCGTATGATTAGAACGATAAACAACGCCATTCGCACTCTTCTTTTCCAAGCTAAGCTGCCACCTTCGTATTGGGTCGAAGCTCTTCATACGGCAGTGCATATCCTCAATATCACTCCGTCAAAATCTATCAGCAACCAGATTCCTTACACTCTCCTGTTCCATAAACAGCCTAAATACGATCACTTACGAGTATTCGGTTGTTTATGTTTCCCAAATGTTAATCATTCTCAGCTTTCTAAATTATCACCACGTTCAACTCCATGTCTCTTCCTTGGTTATCCTTACCAACATCGAGGTTACAGATGTTTGGATTTGAAAACCAACAGGATAATAATTTCACGACATGTGAGTTTCTGTGAAGATATTTTTCCAGCTTCAGAAAAGTCGGCTTCCCCTGTTTCATACGGTTTTTTGGACGATTCTGATGGGCCTTCGTCCATGTTCAAAGATCTTCTCCAAGCCCCATTCTCAAACAGTCAAAATCCTCCAAGAAATAATCGGCCCACTTCTCGGCCCACTACTCGGTCCACTTCAAGGCCAACTCGCCCAGATCCAATTTTCAGAGCGCCGACAATAAAAACTCGATCACAGTCAGGAATTTCAAAACCTAAAAAGCTCTTCTCTTTGACTGCTTCGACCCAATCTCCTCTTCCCAACAGCCATCTTCAAGCTCTAAAAGATCCGAACTGGAAACCTGCTATGTTGATTGAACATGGTGCTTTGATTAAGACTAAGACTTGGGAATTGGTGCCTAAACCACCTAATACCAATATTGTTCGTTCTATGTGGTTATTCAAACATAAATATGATGCTGATGGAAATCTAACTCGTCATAAAGCTCGTTTGGTTGCTAATGGTAATTCGCAGGAACAGGGGATCGATTTTACAGAGACATTCAGTCCGGTTGTGAAACCTGCGACAATACGAACCGTACTAAATATCGCAGTAGCTCTCGACTGGCAGATCAATCAGCTTGACGTTCAAAACGCTTTCCTTCAAGGAGAACTAGAAGAAACTGTTTATATGCACCAGCCTCCGGGTCTTCATGATACTGCTTATCCAAACCATGTTTGCAAGCTCAAGAAAGCAATATATGGCTTAAAACAAGCCCCTCGGGCTTGGAATTCGAGATTCACAAGATACATTACGAAGCTGGGTTTCGTGACAAGCAAGGCAGATTCTTCCTTATTCATCTTTCGTCGTCAAAGCCACTGTGTTTATCTCCTGCTTTACGTCGACGATATCATCGTCACGGCATCATCTCCATCGCTCCTTCAACGTGTGATTTCTCAGCTTAAACATGAGTTTCCAATGTCAGACATAGGCATGCTTAAGCATTTTCTAGGAGTTAAGGCTGACTTCAACAAGCAGGGTTTATTTCTCAGCCAAAGTGTGTATGCTCAAGAAATAGTGAGGCGTGCGGGTATGGAGGACTGTAAACCTCTCTCAACACCGGTGGACCTAAAGTCTAAGTTGTCAATGACTGATGGTGACCCGATCAGTGATCCGACATTCTATCGAAGTCTAGCTGGGGCTTTGCAATACTTGACGTTTACGCGACCTGATATATCATACGCAGTTCATCAGGTATGTCTTTATATGCATCAGCCACGCCAACCTCACCTTCATGCACTGCGCAGAATCATCCGGTACATTCAAGGTACCTTAACTCACGGCATACAAATGTGTAAGGGGAAGGTCGATGAACTGACGGCATATTCGGACGCCGATTGGGCAGGCTGTCCAGATACGAGGCGTTCTACATCAGGTTACTGCGTTTTCCTCGGGACGAACCTGATTTCCTGGTCAGCCAAACGTCAACCGACTGTCTCAAGGTCCAGTTCAGAGGCAGAGTATAAGGGTGTGGCCAATGCGGTATCTGAGTTAACTTGGCTACGAAACCTTTTGGTCGAACTTCACAGACCAATATCAAAAGCTTCAGTGGTCTACTGTGACAATATCAGCTCCGTTTACTTGTCAACTAATCCTGTGAAGCATCAAAGAACTAAACACATCGAGCTAGATATTCATTTTGTTCGGGAGAAGGTAGCGATTGGACAAGTTAAGGTGTTACATGTTCCTTCGTCTCTTCAGTATGCAGATATATTCACCAAAGGCCTTCCCTCGTCTCTACACAATGAGTTTCGTACCAGTCTGACCGTCTGCAAACCAGACGCTACGACTGAGGGAGGGTAATAGAATATGCCAAATACTGTTAAGATACGATACCGATATTCTGTTTGTAATCTCCACTTTTCATGTAAAGTCTCCTACGATCTTGTAACAAGACTGGCTATATTATGCCATGTAAATTGATCTATGAAATCAAGTCAGAATTCAAACACTTTCACAGCCTTCGTTTCAAGCTCTTCTCACCAAATCTGAAGAAGAGTTCGGGTTCGATCATCCAATGGGTGGCTTAACGATCCCTTGTCCTGAAGATATTTTCATCAATGTGACTTCTCAGCTTCAAAGATGAAGATCCAACATATTGTTCTTCGAGTTAGAGATAGACTTGTTCCTTGTAAATAGAGGAGAGATCTTGTTTTCTTTTTCTTCTTCTGAATTTTTTGAAAGCAAATACCATTTTCAGATATAAACACAATCATGATTCATTAATACATTTTTGGATCGATAATTGAAAAAGAAATGACAACAACAATTGAAGAACTATTTCAATATACTTTAGTTTCTGTTAATTAAAACTAAAGGAGAGCATTTATCATATGAATCTGTGGCTCAATATAACCAAATTAACATCCATTGAAGTCTTTTATCTAACAAAGAAAACTGAGCAGTGCAAAGAGATGAATATTCTTTTTATCACCCAGAAAAAAAAAATATTTCATTAGGTTGACAAAACAAGAAGCTTTCAGATAAAGGGTTCGTTAATTTATTAAGTATCATGTTTAACAGTAAGCTTCAATCTGCTAGAAAGTACTACAAGAATCATAGAGAATATAATATTTTCTTCCAAATATCTGCCTTAGCTCTCACATCTTATGTATATACTCATCATATGTTAGAATGCCTTTCTTGTTCTGTTTCTCTCTTTTACCGTTTGCTCTTTATCTCTTTTGATCATTTATATTCATTCATATAAAGTTTTCATATTATTAAATTTTGCGCCAACAAATACAAGAAACTGACAAAAGCGACTCTTTATTTATAACAACAGCTTATCCATTAGTCTTCTCCTTGAAACTCAAAAGCTAAAGTTAGAATCAGTTTACATCAGTCAGCTTTCAATATTTAGTCCGTAAAACATGTATTACGGTGAGAAAAACAAAATCAGTGATTTGATCAAATGTTTCTTCTGTGCTCCTCTGTTTTTGCTTTATCTCTAGCTAAGCTCAAAGGCTGGAATAGTTTTTCTTCTATGCTTATCTCTAACAAATCTCAAAGGTCAAAAGATCAACTGTATTTTTTACTTGGAACAGTCATGTGTAATCAAAGAATTAACTCAGCCAGTGACAGAGACTTTTAATTTCCTATTGTCCAATTTGAGTTTCGACCACAGAGTTTAGAGAATAGGACAGCAGATAACCAACCACTTAATCATCAAAGATTCCCAGAAAACATTGCAAATAAAAATAAGGGCACGTCTTGTCTCAGAAACATTGAGAAAACAAGCCCTTGTGAATTGCCTATGGAGATTATCCAAGTAGACAAACTGCATTAATGAATATTTTCCAGATGCTAGAGACAGAACCATGTGAGACTCTTGTCTCTAGCCTGTCCCACGCTTCAAGACCACAAGTTTCAATGATTTTTCAGAGAGGATTGCAATTTACAACTCACTATATTCATTGATCTTTCTATATATACACACAACATCACCCATTCTTTCTATCATCAACCATCAAACAAGCAATATATCCAATAACTTGAATCTTTTACATACATCTCTTCAAAAGCTTCAAAAGAATTCAAACTTTCAGTCAAAATCATAGAAATGGCTTTCGTGAGAAGTCTATTGGGGGCAAAGAAGATTCTTGGTCGCTCTGTGACAGCCTCAGCCGCACCAAAAGGGTTTCTTGCGGTGTACGTAGGAGAGAGCCAGAAGAAGAGATATGTGGTGCCAATCTCATACTTGAGCCAGCCTTCAATTCAAGCTCTTCTCACCAAATCCGAAGAAGAATTCGGGTTCGATCATCCAATGGGTGGCTTAACGATCCCTTGTCCTGAAGATACCTTCATCGCTGTGACGTCTAGGTTTGAGTGATGATTATCCAATCTTTTGTTCTTCCGAGTTAGCAGTAGACTTATACATTGTAACTTATAGGACTTTTTTCTCTTTTTCTTACTTCTTGAAAGAGTTGTTACACGATCATGTCAATACATTTTGGGTCGAAAAAGAAAGACCACAACAATTGAAGAACCACTTAGTAATATATTGAATCCTCCTTAGATAAACTTACATGAGAGTATTAACATCCGGATCCGTGGCGCAATGGTAGCGCGTCTGACTCCAGATCAGAAGGTTGCGTGTTCGATTCACGTCGGGTTCAATATCCCCGAACATTATCCGGATATTTTTTACCGTTGTTTACATCTTTGCTTTTAGAAATTCGCTGCATTGCGCCGGTTCGGGAAACTTAACCGAGAATTTTAAAACCGGTACAGACTAATTTGTTTTATTAAGGATGAATAGATATATTTTTGTAATGTTACATGGGGAACGAGTATCACTATCTTTCTCTGGTATCTTCTCGTTCTTGCTTAATAGAGTTACAAACCTTTCTTGCGTCGTCCCCTGCATACCATTATCGAAATATGTACACAATCACTGAGATTTCTGAGCTAATTTGGATGAGTGAATCCATGAATCAAGCGTCTTGATAGCTTTCCCTGACGACTGTACTTCACGTGCCAAAGCTACTCCTTCAGCTAGCGTTTGAACTCGGTTGCTAACCAAAAGAGCCGCAGCTGCGTTTAGGATCTACAACAAGATTTTGGACATATAAAAAGTGATTAACCAAATGCAAAAGTTCACGAGAATCTGAAAGTTTTCAGAGAGAAAGCGAATGGTGAAACCGGTGAAACAAAACATACCAATGAATCTGCTATTGATCCAGTTTCCCCTGAAAGCACACGTCTTAACACATCCGCATTGTAGTCTGGACCTCCACCCCGCAAATCCTCAAGTGTACAACGAGGAATACCAAAGTCCACTGTCAAAAAGAAAGAAGCTTTAAATATAACTAACTCCCCATCATTCAACCAAACTAGAGTTGAAAGAGGAAACTTTACATGGGTCGAATGAGAATTCTTCTATCTTTTCTGGGGTGACATCATAAACTAGCCCTCCTCCTATTGTCATTAAGCCATAATGGTTAGTACTCAATGGACAATGAAAGTCATCGGTTTTGAGAAGAGAGAAACTTACCTAACGGACTCATTTCGTCTAGTCCATATGAATGAACAACCAATGCTCTTTTCATACCAAATCGTTGCAGTGCCTTTGCCATCTTAAGAACCTGTAAACCACAACAGAAAATGACAAGTATAAGTCTCTTTTTGCAGTTGTTGATGAACAACTGATTCAGCGGTAAGCAAGTGTACCAGATTTTTGTGGTATACACCAACGACGGCATAAGACACGCTAGCAGGATTAAGCATAGGTCCCAGTACGTTAAAAACAGTTTTTATTTTAAGCTTTTTTCGGACAGGACCAACGATCTTCATAGCTGGATGGTACATTGGTGCCATCATAAAACCGATCCCTGATTCTTCAACACATCTCTTAATCCCCTCTGGTCCTAAGTCAATCACCACTCCTAGTGCTTCTAATACATCAGCACTTCCACAAGCAGAAGAACTCGAACGATTCCCTTGCTGCAAAAACAGATGAGTTCATTTACCATCAAGGCCAATTTTCACATTCTTTTTTAAGGATTTTCTCAGTCAATATACCTTTGCTACTTTTGCACCACACGCTGCAGCAAGTATTGAAGATCCAGTTGATATGTTGACTGTGTCTGCTCCATCACCACCTGTTCCAACTATGTCCACGGCATCAACTAATCCTTCCACTTTTCTCGCATGCTTCATCATTGCCCTAGCCAACCCCACAATCTACCCAACACCGGATTATTTTTAAAGGTGTATACTCAGTGAAGTCCTGTTAATATAGGATTATGTATACGTTTCTACACGGCTAGACTGGCTTGGTTTTTATACTTACTTCTTCGTATGTCTCTCCTTTAGCTCTCAGCAGAACCAGAAAGGCACTAATCAATGCCTCATTTGCCTCGCTCAGTAAGAACTCGAGAGATGATTCAGTCTCGGATTCAGATAGATCAACCCGATCAATCAAAGATTCAATCAACTGAGAAAGAAAAAATAATACAAGAGAGCGAAACATGTTATGAAACCATAGTAATCTCATGAGTCATGACCTAAATCTCTGTCTTCAAAAAAGCCATTGCAAGCTCAACAAAACTATAATTCTTTCTAAGTAATACACATTCACTCATAAAAAGCATGAACTTTTTTTCCAAGCCAACAAATGAAATTTGAAGAACATGTAGGCACCAATCATGTTTAGTCAGAGCATGAAGCAAGTGAGTCAATCCAAGTCAGAAGAAAGCAGATCCAGATGTTTAACTATTAGACCCTGAATCGTTCAACAATCGAAATGAAAAATCACCTGATTGAAAGATTTGACTGAAGAAGTGGTGACATTTTCACAAGCACTTGGCAGAGCTTCAGGAGCATCGACACCACTGATTCCACCGCTAAAAACGAGATTGTGAGGGTAAGCGAAAGAGCTGCAGCAATTCACGACATTAAGATCATAATCAGATTCCTAAATTCAAAATCAATCAATGACCACAAACAATTTCAGGAGACCCAAATTTAAGTACATGCGAGTGGAAGACGGAAAGGACGATTGGGCACTCCTTCGAATTGGGGACACAGCTCCGGTAGACGAGAACTGTCGCCGAGTCAGTGCCGGATAAGTCTTAACACTGCTCAGGTTGATTCTTCCGCCATCATCCGCGGCGTTGAAGAAAGTCACGATCCTTGAAGGATTGATGCCGGAAACAATGGAGGCCACCGAAGCCATAAATATCGCTCGATGGCCTACCACAAACTAGAGGAACCTGAACGAGGGAGAGAGAGGTATGATGGCTAAAATTAGCCCTTTTAAACCCATCTCATAACATTCAACTCCTTAATAGGGAAACCATTTCTGGTCCGTTGACAAAAAAAAAAAACATGTCTCGTCCAACAAAAGGACTATATTCAACATCAGAGTTTTTGACCAAAAAAATTCAACATAAGAGAGATTTCCTGTGACCAAACAAAACTTTCCTGTTAATTTTCCTGTTTTCAGATAAAATCGGATAAAATATTGAAGAAATATTGAATAGATTTGGATGTAATAATCTAACTAATGTACTTATTTGGTTAACCAATTGGGTAGAAAGATTAATAAAGGGGTTACTTACTTGGATACACTTGTGTTCTTAGTTATCACTAAGTTTTGTAAAATTAACTTTCTTCCAAAACTTAAATCAAATGTTGCTAAATGCTGAATAAGAAGGGTTTGAAATGGAGTAGGTGAACTTGCGATGTGGACAACTTCTTTTATTTGTTCACCAACAACGTTTTTCTTAAGTACGGTTTGGTTTTATTTCCCCACATTTATCACACAGCTCAAAAAAAAGAAGTAGGTTCATACCTTTTGTCTTTTGTAAATGCATTTTGATTATAAGAGCAAGTCCAATGGTGAAACCCACCAAAATCTCTTAAAAAAAATTTTTTTTTTTTTCGCAACTTTAAAAAAAAAAAAAAAAAAAAATTTTGACCAATCCCGGCTCGCCACGTCAGGTGAACAGTGACGAGCCGGGTCCTTAGATAAAGATTTTAAGACCATGTACAACGAGGGTTTTTAAGCTCGGGTTTCTTAACTATTCACGTGGGTCCCACGTGAATAGTTAAGAAACCGGGGTCTAAAAATCCTTAGTTAAGGATCGGTCCTTACACTGTTCATGACACGTGGCAGCTTGTCATTCGTCTATTTTTTTTTTTTAATTTTTTTTTTTTTTTTACACATTTCCCAAAAAAAAAAAAAAAAATTTTTTTTAAGAACCCCATGAAGAGGTTCAAGGTTGTACATGCTCTAAGAACCTCATCTTAACTGTGGACGTGGAACCCGCAGCATATTTTAATATTTCCGGTTTAAGAAACCGTGTCAAGAGCCTCCATTGTATTTGGTCTAAGCAACTATAGGAAGTAATATATAATCCAACTAGTGGCCTATATTGACTCAAGAAGGCCCAATAACGACCCAAAATATATACAATACATTCAGCAAAAATACACACTACTAGTCTAGTCTACTACCCAAAAGATTCAAGATCTATAGTTACGCATATTCCCCGATTGCAAAACACCAACCATTGGAGTTTTGTAGAACTCGCGACTAATTGAATCACATGAGCCGATCAGATAATGAAGGTAGTCGCCGGAAAAAGTTCATTATCGGAGAAGGTTTTCGATCACGGAAAATCGGATGACGGAAGTAATAAAACCCCGACGCCATCGCCACCATCTTTGTCGGCACAAGATACAACACCAACGCCACCACAAAACACAGTCCCACGAATATACCTGTCGCTCGTGGATCCCGCCACGTCACCAAAGCCTGCATCTTCTCCCCCTGCGTCGCCACCTCACCAAGAATCGTCTGAACCCGAGCTCCGACCGCTCGCAGCTTATCGTACCTCGACCGGACCATCTCCGGCGGCCGGTTACTTGGGACAACGTCAAACTCTTCATCGAGCTCCTCTCTATCGGCTGCATCAGCAAGCGAGAGCCTTGGATCAAAATGAGGGAGAGCAGCGCGTGATCTGAACCTGTAATTCCACGCACCGATTACGAACAAGTAAAAAGCTATTGTCGGAATGATAAGATCCGGGAACCAAATCAGCATCACGACAAGCGCGTGAACTAGGAGAGTCGCAGTCGGATTTTTCCAGAAACGCGTGTCATCCACCCATCGTACCACCTCGATCATTCCGGCGGCGACATTGACAATCCGGAGCCAATTTGCTCGGACTTTACGCATACTGAAAGTGTGTGAATCGGCGTCGAGCATGTACCGTACAATCTCAGGCCTTAAAGGCGGCTCAGATCGTGACAAGTGTACAGCCAATATCTTCACGGCAGTGTTCCTCAGCATCTCTTCCTGAAACAGAGTCAACGGTTTGATGTGGTGCATCAAAGGCAACAGTGGTTGGCTGTACACATGTAAGAAATCCAGCGGTGGAGCTGATCTCACGAATCTAACGGCCAATTCTATCTCTCCTAGTTTTTTAACGCCTCCGTTAACTAACATCAGCAGCGGATACGTATTTCTATACGCTTTTCCCGTTTCCAAGGTAGATATACGTATACGAACTTTCCCGACTCGGAGATCTTGACGCGTGGTTTCTTTACTGCCGTCGATCTCGTAGCTATCGAAGACTCCTATGGTCAGGACCGTACACGGATCGTATACTTTCCACGTGTACTGCTCATTCCATTTCGGATCTAGAGAATCCGATACGGTTCGGGTACGGACCCATTTGGTTCCATATTTCGCCACCGTGTACGCGTCCGTCGATCCTTTTCCGTTCACCGTTTTCATTGGCAGCAGATTCTTGCAACCGATCACACCGAGCTCGACTATCCCAACCGCCGGTTTCCATAGCTGCCTCGCCGTTGGTCGGTAATCGCTACACACATGGGCCGCCTCGTCCATCACGTGATATCCGCCGTCGAAGCAGAGCCTCAGGTGTACTCTAGATCTGTTTCCTCTCTTCTCGGCGTTTGGATCCTCGAAACCGAACCATCTGGAGGCAACCAAACGATCGTCAACCCGCCTCTCGATTGCGGAGAGCGGCACGCGTGCCATCCCGACGGTGACAGGTCCTTTCGATGTTCGATACTCCAAGGTGAAAACCAGCTGATCGGCGAAAGGCTCGGCGGCTACGAAGAGTAGATCTTCGTTCCATGACGGAGCCCCGTTACGAGTTATGGCGGATTTTGTTTTCTGCACTTGGAAACCTAACTGGGCTTTTAGTTGAAACGACGCTTCCTTAAACGCCGTTAATTGAGGCGGTAATAAATCCTGAGCTTCGATCACAGTGGCGCGAAGATACCACAACTTCGGCGACATATAGACCTTCGCTCGTGCGGTTACGTTTCCGGCGGTATCAGTCTTCCATGCGTCGGGGAATGATTCGTCCGCTTGGGTTCCTGTCCACGTGGCAAGCATTAGATCGCCGTGGTGAGCTCCACCTCCTTCGAGACGGTACCACTGCGGTGCAAGTGGACTATCTGGTGGATCTCGGAGCGGAATCTCCGAAACGTCAAAGCAAATTCCTCCGAGGAAGTGGCTACTGCCGATTCCCGTCGATGAATCCCACACGGAGATCTCCAGAATCGGGGAGGAGGATAAATCCGGCGAGTCACGGAGGAAGGCGAAGGTTTGATCCCACTCGAAGGTAGAAGTTTTTCTGGCGGGTTTTGATTCGATCATAGTGCCGGAGAGTGAGATCTTTGTAATTGGACTCCCGGAGGTTGGTAGCGACCGAGCTTTCACAATGCGGACGAAGACGTAATGCATTTTCTCCACCAAATCAAACGCGGATCGTTCGATCGTCGAGACGTCGGAGATCTCTGAGGTGTAACTCGCGGTTTCTGATACGCTTCTCCGAAGTGGTTGCGGGCCTCCGGTTTTTGTTTCTGGTATGGAACCGGATACAGATCTCGAAATGGTAACTTCCGGTAACGGCGACCGCGGCGGCGATACCCAGCTCTCCGCATCTCCTGTTTCAAGCACAATATCTTCGCCTTGCAGTTGACTCTGAAGTGGCTCTTCCGCAGGTGTTTTGGGGTCTGTCTCCGCTTCATTCCGTACTGCTTCCGGTGGTAGATTTGGTTCAGGCACCGCTGGATCTTCTCCACCAACAGTAGCATTTTCCTGTAACGCCTTTGAGGCCTCTTCGTTAGGCTTGGGATCCTCGGCAGACGTATTCTCCTGCGGTGGTGATGGTTCCGGGGCTTCTTTTACTTCAGCAGGGCCATCATTTGTCTCTGATGGTGGCTTAGACTCCTCTTCGGTCTTGACCTCTTCGGCCTTTTCTTCCACCACCGGTTCAAGAGTAGCTACCACAGGTTTCGAAGCAGGAGGCGCCACCTCATCAGCATAATAAATCCGAATCCCAATCTCACCTTGCACAAGATTAAACAAACTCTTCTTCTCCAAAGGATAGTATATCAAAGCCTCTTCTCCTTTCGCAACGAACTGATCAGACCCGAGTCGGATCCTGCCAAGAAAATTGTTCCTCCGAGTAGGTCCAAAGTTCTTGTCGTGGTACATGTCAATCTCAAGAACATCGGTAAATACCTGATGAGAAGGTCGCTTTGCAAGACTGAACTCAAGCGACTCGTTCCAAACAGGGTTTAAGTCACGAACTATGGTTCGTGTCCGTCGTCTCTGGCCGTAATAGTCGACGACAACGTAAGGACTTGACGTTCCGTGACCGTCCTTTGGTGTAAGGTCTTTGGCGTCTACTATTTCTACGACGAGTTTCCGAGTTGTTGCCATTTTTTTGTCTTATTGAAACAGCTGTTGTTTCATGCATGCATAGGGTTAAAATGAGCTGAATTTGCTTAAAATTTTAGGCTTTGTGAGAAGAGAGATAAAGAGTGGGGAGCAGAAGAGGTTTTGAATTGCAGGATTAGTGGCTTATATTAAGAAAAGTGTGGGAAAAGAATCAAAAGAGATGAATTAAAAAGTAGGAGATATGAATTCTTTTAGGTGTATCTGATAGGAAAGAGCCTGTGTGTGTGTAGGAAGTTTTATTGAAGTATTCACTAGTAATACGTTAAGAATGAAAGAAAAATATGACAAATGTCCAAGTTGTTGCATGCACATTTTAAACTGTCCAGTCGAATATCAGTGTGAATATTTATCTTTATTGTATTCAGTGTACAGAATTAGCCTCAAAAGTCTCATATTTTTTTTTTTTTTTTAAATTCAAATAAAAAACTGTGATACTTAACTTGATTAAGAAGCAACTCCTGACAATTCACACTTTGTTTTATCTTTTGCTTTCCCTTTTGTATTTGGCAAATTGAAAACACATTCACATCTCTCTCTTTTTCGGTCGTAGATTACGTAATTCCTCTTACTTTCGGCTTTTGTTTTATAAGTTCCTTTTGACTAATTAAAGATTCTCTTATTGTTCTGTAGTAGCTTTAGTACAGAAGGAGATTGAAGGTGGTGGATGACACTCAATGCCACCAAGAATATGTCAGTTTTTTGTTATCTCTTCAAAAAGTGATTGGTCTCTGTCTCTCCTTTTTTTCTCGAATCTAACCGACTTTTAAACATTGGAAGACTTAATATACCCTCTGAATAGCTCATGTTATCAACATCGCCCTTATTCCAGTGGTGATGCCAGACAAGAGTAGTAGGGAGCGAGATTCATGGAGAAAAATATCGCCATGACGCAAGAGAAAAGTTTCATAATCCTACTTATTGTTCGATGGGGTTGTTGTATAAACAAATGACATAGATTATCTATTGCTGCATAGTGACATTGAAAAAGAAATATAATTATTCAAACAAATGGCATTGTATTCATTGCGGAACATCATGTCACTGGTTAGTATGACCGTGACGCAATGTACTAGAAAAAATGTTGTAGTGGTAGGTGCTGAGGATCAAGAGTAGAGACTCAAATTCAGATATGAGATTTGTGAGATCGAAGATTCACACCAAAGATTTATATTTCGTGGATTTGGACTTTATGTAGATACTGATATAAATTTCCTTAAATCAAAGATATATTTAGGATTGAATATCGAGATCGAACTTATACAGTCGGAAAGAAATATAAAAATGTGTTTATAGCTATTTAGTCGAAATGTTCTTGGTCAAAGTTAGAATGTCCTTCTACCCTTCTTTAAGTAGCTTCGACTTCTCGATCTTTTTGTTCCGATCTTTCGGCACCTCGTTGGCAACGATCTCTATTTTCTCCTCGATTTGCGGAATCCATTTCAATAGACGATGACATGGTTGTTGATTCGAGCCATTACTGAAGTCGACCTCGATGAGCTCGACTTTATTTCGTCTGATACGTCTGGGCTTCTATCGACCTTTGGCTGAATGGGCCTGGATCGTAACTTGGACCTTTATTTTTATCGTTAAACGGGTAAGATTTCCTAGAGAGAAATCCGGTACTAACAAAATTTAGAAGTACTGATTTTCCAGAACTTTACGGCTGGACTTTACGTTCGGACTCTTAGCAGCCTCTTACCGAAGTAAATGGGCTTTGTGGGCTGAGTTTGAGTAGGAAACCCAACACCAAATTTCACAAGGTGTATTTTGAAATCAACTGAGTTATTAATTACTTGCCTAAAAGTTATGTCTTTTTAAATATCAATGTGGCATTTACTTCTCAGTCAATATTCAGTAAAGAGGATATATACTTTTTCATGAAACCAATGAAATTCTTAGAGATAATTATGTGTTGAAAATGTCAAATGTGAATGTGTTTAATGCCAACTATGAATGTGTTGAAAATGTCATTCAAGACCTTTTTATTGTATTTATTCATGAAACCGAAGAAGTTTTAGTTGACTGTATCTAGCTAGTACGCTTTGTTGTCGACCAACTTGTTTCTAAAAGTATTTCTAGAAAAAAAATAGCTTTAATTCTCTTTTTTTTTTGTCGTCTATTAATGGTTTTGTCTTAACTCAATACACAAATATATAAAGGGAATTCGGCCATAAAAATCCCCAACTTTGCAGGAATGGCCAATTGAGACACCAATTTTTTGTGTGGCCAAAAAACACTAGACAATTCATTGACTTCCGTTAAAAACCCAAACTTTAGGTTGACTTGCCATTAAAGCACACCGTTAACTTTTTTTAACGGAAAATTAAACACCATTAACCTCATCGTTTATTATTATCGTTAATGAAAAACGACGTCGTTTTTCTATTAAAAAAATTCTGCCATAAAAATCCCCAACTTTACAGGAATGGTCAATTGAAACACCAACTTTTTGTGTGGCCAAAAAAACACCAGACAATTCATTGACTTCTGTTAAAAACCCAAACTTTAGGTTGACTTGCCATTAAAGCACACCGTTAACTTTTTTTAACGGAAAATTAAACACCATTAACCTCACCGTTTATTATTATTAAAACGATGTCGTTTTTCTATTTAAAAAAAATATAAAATCGATCCAGCCGTGGATCGAACTCGAGACATGAGGCAAGAGTATACAGAACTTTACCATTGTGCTATTGTTCATCGTCGGTAATATATGAAACACATTTCATTATATCACCTATTAATAAGTCTTCCGGGATCAATTACAATTACTAAATCAGCCATGGCATCTGATTCTCAAATTCGCCCTCTGAGTCTGAATTAGAGACGTTTCTTGCAGAGTTACGAGAACGAACGGAGACGGATTCTCGATCGAGATACCGTCGATTTGACTTGAAAATTCTGTAAAACTCTTTAGCTAGATGATTCATGGAGTTCTTCATCAGATTCTCTGCTCGATCTAGCTTTGTCGATGATGGATTCACTGAGACGAGCCTCACCATTCAAGAGTGTAAGCTAAACGATTTATCGGAGACGAAGAAGATGCAGATGTCATGGCTAATTTAGTAATTGTAATTGATCCCGGAAGACTTATTAATAGGTGATATAATGAAATGTATTTCATATATTACCGACGATGAACAATAGCACAATGGTAAAGTTCTGTATACTCTTGCCTTATGTCTCAAGTTCGATCCACGGCTGGATCGATTTTATATTTTTTTAATAGAAAAACGACGTCGTTTTAATAATAATAAACGGTGAGGTTAATGGTGTTTAATTTTTCGTTAAAAAAAATTAACGGTGTGCTTTAATGGCAAGTCAACCTAAAGTTTGGGTTTTTAACAGAAGTCAATGAATTATATGGTGTTTTTTTGGCCACACAAAAAGTTGGTGTTTCAATTGACCATTCCTGCAAAGTTGGAGATTTTTATGGCAGAATTTTTTTAATAGAAAAACGACGTCGTTTTTCATTAACGATAATAATAAACGGTGAGGTTAATGGTGTTTAATTTTCCGTTAAAAAAGTTAACAGTGTGCTTTAATGGCAAGTCAACCTAAAGTTTGAGTTTTTAACGGAAGTCAATGAATTGTCTAGTGTTTTTTTTGGCCACACAAAAAGTTGGTGTCTCAATTGGCCATTCCTCCAAAGTTGGGGATTTTTATAATTAGTGGTCTGATATTGATCGGAACTCGATAATTTACAATTTTGTCAACTTAAGAGCTATGACCAAACACTATACTCCATCCACACATCACAGCGGTCAAATATGTTAACAGTTGAAATCGACCCCATAGGCCAAAACTCGACCAATAGGAAGATATAGACGAATACATAACTTTGGTACGTAACGCTATAGTCTATCTTCAATTGGTGGATAGACGAATTAAAAGGATAACTCTTTTATGGCTTCTTCATCATCTCATCGTATGAGATACCATGTGTTCCCTAGCTTCTGCGGGGAAGATGTACGTAGGAATTTTCTTAGTCATTTTCACAAGGAGCTGCAACTAAACGGAATAGATGCATTTAAAGACGGTGGAATCAAGAGAAGTCGGTCCATATGGCCTGAGCTTAAACAAGCTATATGGGAATCAAGAATCTCCATTGTTGTTCTCTCCAAGCACTACGGTGGTTCGAGCTGGTGCTTGGACGAGTTGGTAGAGATCATGGAGTGCAGGGAAGTCGCTGGACAACCATTGATGCCGATTTTCTATGATGTGGATCCATCTGATGTTAGAAAACAGTCTGGAGATTTTGGAAAAGCTTTTGACAAGATTTGTGATGTGAGAACAGAGGAAGATAAGCAGAGTTGGAGGCAAGCTTTAACCAATATTGGTAGTATCGCCGGCGAGTGTTCTTCAAAATGGTTTGTTTCATTAATATTTCAAGAATTTCAAACTTATTATGAAGAGTTTATATTAAAGAGATGTGGTTTGCAGGGTGAATGACGCGGTGATGATCGAAAGGATTGTTGCCAATGTTTTGGAAGAGCTAAATTGCTTCACACTTTCAAAGGACTTCAATGATTTAGTTGGATTAGAAGCTCACATCACAAATTTGAATTCGATGTTGTGCCTGGAGTCTAATGAAGTGAAGATGATAGGGATATGGGGTCCTGCGGGTATCAGTAAGACCACCATTGCTAGAGCTTTATACAATCAACTTACTTCTTCTAATGGTGATGACTTTCAGTTGAATCTTTTCATGGAGAATGTTAAGGGAAGTCATAGTAGAAACGGACTCCATGGCTATAGTTTGAAGTTGCATTTACAAGAAAGGTTTCTCTCTGAAAATTTCAACCAAAGAAAGATAAAGATAAGCCATTTAGGTGTTGCACAAGAAAGGCTAAAGAATCAGAAAGCTTTGATCGTTCTTGATGATGTCGATGGATTAGAACAACTAAATACCTTAGTAGATCAAACTGAATGGTTTGGTAATGGAACCAGGATCATTGTTACTACAGAAGATAAACAGCTTTTGAAGGCTCATGGGATTAAGGATGTTTACGAAGTGGGTTATCCATCTCATGGTGAAGCCTTTAAGATCTTATGTAGATATGCTTTCGGAACAAACTCAGCACCAAAAGGCTTCTATGATCTAGCTACTGAAGTTGCTGAACTTGCTGGAGATCTTCCTTTAGGTCTCAGCGTTTTAGGTGCATCTTTGCGAGGGATGAGCAAAGAGGAGTGGATAAACGCCATACCGCGACTTAGAACTAGTCTAAATGGCAAAATAGAGAAACTGTTAGGAGTATGCTATGATGGGTTAGATGAGAAAGATAAGGCTCTATTTCTTCATATTGCGTGCTTGTTCAATGGTGAGAAGGTCGATCGTGTGAAGCAATTGCTTGCTAAGAGTGGATTGGATGCAGGATTTGGACTTAAAGTCCTTGTGGACAGATCTCTTATAAATATCTATGCTGATGGATGCATAGTGATGCATTGTTTGCTACAACAAATGGGTAAAGAAATCATTCGTGGACAATGTATCGATGATCCCGGAAGACGTAAGTTCCTAGTTGATGCTAAGGAGATCTCGGATGTACTTGTAGATGAAACCGTAAGTGTTAAGACGCATTCTTTCATTCCATGCCGTACTAGCTAAAATATTAACTAGCTATGTTCTTTCTTTTGGCACATATGTAGGGTACACAAACTGTTTTAGGCATATCCTTAGATATGTCCGAAATCGAAGATGAAGTGTATATAAGTGAAAAAGCCTTCGAGAAGATGCCTTATCTTCAGTTCTTGAGGATATACAAGAGTTTTCCAGATGAAGCAGTCAAGTTGTACTTACCTCACGGCTTGGATTATCTACCACGTAAACTTAGGTTACTACATTGGGATTCATATCCGACAAGGTGTATGCCCTCTAAGTTTCGTCCTGAATTTCTTGTAGAACTTACTCTGCGAGATAGCAAGCTTGAAAAGCTTTGGGAAGGTGTTCAGGTATGCTTCTTAATCTTATATCAAAGTTTCTTATGCAAAAATCTCCTCGTGTTTATATCATTTTGGCTGTGTGCATGTTTTCAGCCACTGACAAGTCTCACGCATATGGACTTGAGTTCATCCAAAAACATTAAAGACATTCCGAATCTCTCAAGAGCAACAAATCTGGAGAAGTTGTATCTTAGGCTCTGCGCAAACTTGGTCACAGTTTCTTCTTCTTCTCTACAAAACCTTAATAAGCTCAAAGTCTTGGACATGTCTTGTTGCATAAAACTGAAGGCTCTTCCAACCAATATCAACTTGGAATCCCTCAGTGTCCTTAATCTGAGAGGATGCTCCAAGTTGAAGAGTTTTCCGTGTATTTCAAGGCAGGTTCAATTCATGTCTCTTGGAGAAACTGCGATAGAGAAAGTGCCTTCACTAATCAAGTTATGTTCTCGGCTAGTTTCATTGGAAATGGCGGGATGTAAGAACCTTAAAACATTTCCACCTGTCCCTGCAAGTATAGAGATCTTGGACTTGTCCAGGACAAGAGTTGAGATCATATATATTGATCATATGCATATCCCTTTTGTTTGTTTACTTGGAAACTGTTAAGTTGGAATGTCTTGTACATCGGATCAGCTTGTACGTGTTTACACGCTTTCATACTTCAGCTCATGTTTACAGCATTTACGTTCAATATAAAGAGCAAATCTACATTCATGCAGCCTGAAAATTCAAGTCTTCTTAGGTTTTCTAACTTAGTTCATCTGAATTGCTCTATGAACTTAGATTATCAGGGATTCTGTCTCATCAAGTAAGAGCTCTTGGAAACCTTAGTGTGAGGCTTGCTTAAGCGAAAAGAAATTAACATCGAACGAGACAATAAAAACAGAGCGTCAGAGAAGACAAAAACAGAGCATTAAGGAGTCCAAAAACAGAGGAAACACACCAAAGACTTTTTTTTTCAGGCTGCAAGAACGTAGATAAAGCTACCTCTGTAGGAATTTGAGTTCTCACATGAACATTAGCCCGCCGTTTTCCTTGCTATTGGATTTTGATCTATAAAATTTGGAACCTTTCCATCACTTAATTTATATGTAATTCCTCTAACCACCCGAAGTTCATTCTCAAGTTTACTAACTTAAATATACATATATATATATATATATATATATATATATATGATTAAAACTCTTTCTTTTCTTGAAAGAGTCTGAACGTGCAATGCCATATTTTATTGAATAAACAACAGTCCTAGATGGTAAACGTGTAAGCACGAAGATGACAAACTAATGGTAGGTGCTCTAATATTGTTATGTAGAACTCATTTGCATAGGCACAACCCAAATCCAAAGTCTTCTTCGGCAATATTATTGATCATCACACCGTAAGATCTACAAAGGAAAAAAGATGTTCACAGAATCAAGAACAGATGGCAAATACGTTCATCCTCTCATCGCTGCATCTTCTCGTTCTTCATCATCATCATCACGTCAATACAGCTACGACGTCTTCCCAAGTTTCTGTGGTCAAGATGTCCGCAGAAGCTTTCTAAGCCACTTTCTTGATGCGTTGAAAAGCAATGGAGTAATCACGTTCATAGACAATGGGATCATGAAGAGCGGATCAATAAACTGCGAGCTCTCGTCAGAGCTATCAGAGAATCAAGGATTGCCGTTGTGATCCTCTCGAAAAACTATGCCTCTTCGAGTTGGTGTCTACACGAGTTGCAGCTGATCATGGATTGCAAGGTTTCTTTAGGACTAACTGTGATGACAATCTTCTACGAGGTGGAACCATCTGATGTGAGAAATCAGACCGGAGATTTTGGAAAGGCCTTTGAGGAAACTTGTAATGGCAAGACAGAGCAGGACAAGCAGACCTGGAGACAAGCGTTGATGGAAGTTGCTCTTATCGCTGGGGAACATTTAACTTCATGGTACTGCTCTAAACCTTCATAAACTGCAAATCCATTATGTAGCTATTGTTAGGGTGGGCAAGAATAATCATATCCAGTATGTGGATTGACATTCTATTAATATCTGTCGAAGTTAAGCATGCTTGTTTTTCGGTAACGGACTAGGCTAAGCTACCCAACCAAACCACTGTCCATGTTTTCATGTTGATTAGTAGTGTTATAATTTTAAGATATACCTTTTTCAGAGCTAGTGAATCACAGATGATCTTGAATCGTCAAGGATGTTTCTAACGAGTTGCCATCAACGAATTTTGATCGGTTAGTTGGAATTGAAGCTCATGTAGCAAAGCTGAAATCGATGATACGATTAGAATCCGACGAGGTGAAGATGGTGGGCATATGGGGCCCTGCAGGTATTGGCAAAACCACAATAGCGAAAGCCTTATACAGTCACGTTTCCAGCAACTTTCAACTTAAGTGTTATAAGGAGACTTTTAAGGGAAAGTATGAGGTTCCCCACCCCGAAAACTTTGAGTTGCAAAGTCGTTTGAAAAAAAGAGTTACTATCTGGAGTTTTAGATCATAGGGACATGAAGATACCTGACTTAGGTGAGGCAGAAGATAGGTTAAAGCACCAGAGAGTCCTACTCATTCTTGATGATGTCTTTCGTTATGAGCTAAAGGCTCTGAGAGATGTAATTCAGGGTCTTAGATACGGAAGTAAGGTGATTGTGACCAGTGAAGATCTAGATATATTGGGAGAATGCGGGATCGACCAGTTCCAGACCTACAGAGTTGCTTTTCCATCGAGCGAAGAGGCTCTGCAGATAATTTCGTACTGCGTTTGGACAACGATCTCCACCAAGAAGTTATTTAGACCAGGCAGATGAAGTAGCAAAGCTTGTTGCTCCATTTCCACTTGGTCTCAAAATCATTGGTTCTTCTTTGCGGGGGAAGAACAAAGATGAGTGGACAATGGCACTGCCTAAGCTCAAAATCTGTCCTGACTACAATAATATAGAGACAGCAATTAGATTTGCATATGAAGGTTTATCTGAGAAACATAAAACTCTACTTTATCATTTAACAGGTTCAATAAGTTCGGGTGAGAATGTGAACAACACCATATTCTCACTTTCACAGAGCGACTGGGATGCAGAGAAAGGGATACAAACCCTAGCTGATATAGGTCTAATCTCTGTATCCGGAGAAGGAAAAGTTCTGATGCACTATTTAGTACGCTTAATGTCTATCAGGTTAAGTTGGATAGTTAAGAAAGAAAAGATTACACAAATGATTCTGTCAGAAAATAATTTTTGGACACAATAAACACATGAAAGTCTATACACTGTGTCAAGTGTTCTTTCTTCTTACATTGTGTTTATCTTTCTTCCAGATAACTGAATACACTCTTAGTTTTTTTTTTTTTTAATGATAAGAACACTCTTAATGTTACAGAGAGAAACATCATCTTTTAAATGTTAAAATATGAAACAGTTTATACCTGTGATTCTGTCAACGCTTCCTATAGTCATCACTCATCACCATTCCATTTGTTCCGGACTTAGTTTCACACCGGAATCAGAAGAGGCTTTCTATGATCCAACTTTATTATGTGATGGAGGCATGGAGTGATGGAACCTCGATCTTTTGTTTCAACCACCAGTTCGTTCTTGTGAAGCCGGACAGATGCTGCATAAAGAAGCTTGTCCCTCCATTTCCGCTTGGTCTCAAAGTCGTAGGTTCTTCTTTGCGAGGGAAAAGAAAAGATGAGTGGATAATGACACCGGCCTAAGCTCAAAACCTATCCTGACGACAAGGATATTGAAACAGCAATTAGATTTGCCTATGATGGCTTACTTGATAAACACAAAACTTTACTTTTTCTGTTAACAGATTTTATAAGTTTGGGTGAGAAGGTGAACAACGCCATATTCTCTCTTTCGCAGAGCGACTGGGACGTGGAGAAAGGGAAAGAAACAGCTCTCATCTCCATATCCAGGGAAGGAGGAATTCTGATGCATTATTTGGTACGCTTAATGTCTATGTAGTTGAGCTATGCCAGTTAAGTTCTGGGCCATCACAAAGTCTGGACACAATAAACAAAAATGTTGAATGCTGAAAAGTCTATAACCTGTGTCTATATTAATTTTCCTTCCATATTGCAATGTCACAGTGGAAACATCATGTTCTTTTTTTTTTTTTGCTAAAGATATTGCAATCATCTTTTGACTGATAAAATGTAAAACAGTTTGATATACCTGTCATTCTGTCAAGGCCTCTTGCAGTCATCATCATTCCATTTGCTCCAAAGTAGTTTCACGCTGGTAATAAAAGAGGTATAGATCCTTCATGGCTTTCTCTGATCCACGATTTGGATCTAACTTATTTTTTTATGGAGCCTCGATATGTGGTTTGAACCAAAATTTTGTTCAGGAGAAGACTGCGTAAAGGACGCCGAGAACGATGAGTTCTCTAACATGTCCGACAAATTACAAATCGAAATCACAAGCAATTCACGCAACGTTTCCACTTTTCGAGTGCACCCATCAGTCAAAGCCGGGATTTTTATGATCATGAGTTAGTCTGGTTGAAGATAAAGTTAAATGAGAATTTCGTACCAAACAAAAAAAAAAGTTAATGAGAAAAGCAAATCGAACGGAATTTGCCCACAGACGCAGAGGGTTCAACTTCGAAAGAGAGGAGAGTCGAGAGAATCGGGGGTCAAGGGTACTATTGTAATTTGAACGTAAGGAGATAAATTGACGGTAAAGCCCTTGAAGCGGAAACCTTGTGCTGAAACGTGTCAACACGTGGTCGCGAATCTTAATTCTTACAGAGACGAGGAGGTTTAGGTCAAATAACTTCGCCGGAGACGTCGAATAAGAAGGTTTTTGTTTTTTCTAGCGATCGAGAGTGAAGTGGAGTGTCTTTCATCGTTAGAAAAAGGATTGTTTTCTTATTTGCGTCATTCTACATGGATTTCCTGATCTTCTCCCGATTAGTTACAAATTTCTATGGTGGCCGGGGGTTATTTTCTTCAGTTCATCACGTGAATTTATCTTGTGTTAAGAAGCTTTGGTTTTACTCCAATCCTGTGCAAATTTCTGTTAATGTCTTAGGCGAAGTTTGATTTGCCAATCTTAATTTAGTTGGTGCCACAAACTTACTCCGATGTTTTTGATACTCTTATGGTGGGTTGACTTTTTAGAGATTTCGTGACACCTTCCGAGATGAGTGAGACTTGGTCTAATCTCAAATAAACCAGCCTGTTGGAAATTTCAATGCATTTGTGGAGATAAAGGGTTTGACTTTTGAAGACTCAATGATTCCCAAATTGGTTTTGCTAGAGATCAAACAAGAAAAGGAGATTTTTTCCATGGTTCGTGATTAGTTCTGCTACAAAGGGTGTTTTCTTATATCAGTTTGAAAAAAGAGGTGAGACTTTAGTCAGTTAGAGATTTTAGATTGGCTGGGTCTTGTGCTTAAGGTTTCAACCTCTATCATGTCTGCTTCTTCATCTTCCTCTTTGTTGGCCCCTCGCCAATGGAAATACGACGTCTTTCCAAGTTTCAGTGGCCAAGACGTCCGTCGAAACTTCCTCAGCCACTTGCTCGCTGAATTTAAGCGCAAGGGAATCAACACGTTTGTAGATGATCAAATTAGGAGGGGCGACTCCATCGGCCCTGAGCTCGTAGGAGCTATAAGAGCATCGAGGATTGGCATGGTCATTCTCACAAAGAACTACGCTTCTTCAAGCTGGTGTTTAGACGAGTTGTTGGAGATTATGGAATGCAGTCAAAAGGTGATGACAATTTTCTACGATATAAATCCATCCAATGTAAGAAAACAGAGTGGAGAATTTGGGGAGGCCTTCGAGAGTACTTGTGAGGGGAAAACAGATGAGCAGAAGCAGAGGTGGATGCAAGCTTTGACTAATGTTGCCAACATAGTCGGCGAGCATTCACATGAATGGTTAGTCCTCTCCACTAGTGTTTCATCTTGTATGTGGATTGCTTTTGTTAGTATCATAGTATCATATGATGTGACCTATGCATAGTTTGTTTGAATGTGTAGTTCATAGGCAATAGAAATTTATAATGAGGTGTACATAGGATGCTGCTGCCTATATATGTATATATGTATGTTTGTGCATATGGAAAGTATACAAGAAAGGACATAATTGTTCTAAGGTAAAATGTTAAAGCTTTCATGATCTTTGAATGTTGATACTGCTTATTCATTTGTGTGTATGTGTATCAAATTCTTGTTCCAGTTTGATAGAGGAATGTCTTTTCTTCTTTCAGGGATAGCGAAGCTGATATGATGTTAAAAATCGCCACAGATGTTATTAACATGCTGAACTTCACACCATCGAGGGATTTCGATCATTTAATCGGAATGGAAGCTCATATAGCAAAGATGACTTCATTGTTATGTATGGAATCCAATGAAGTGAAGGTCGTAGGGATTTGGGGTCCTGCAGGAATCGGCAAAACCACAATTTCTAGAGCCTTATACAACCGAATTTCAGGAGACTTTCAGCTTAGTGTTTTTATGGAGAATGTCAAGGGAAGTTATAACAATGACAGCTACAGTTCGAAATTGCGATTGCAAGAACAGCTTCTCTCTGAGATGCTCAACATCAAGGATATGAGGATAAATCATTTAGGTGCGGCAGAGAAGAGGCTTATATCCCAGAAAGTGTTTATCGTTCTTGATGATGTCGATAAACTTGGGCAACTAGAAGCTTTAGCAAATGAACGTAGGTAGTTTGGTGCTGGAAGTAGGATTATTCTGACCACAGAGCACAAAGACCTTTTTAAAGGGTATAAAGTTGACAATATTTATGAGGTGAATTTTCCGTCTGTCGATGAAGCTCTACAAATCTTTTCTCATTCTGCCTTCAAACAATATTTTCCGCCGGAAGGATTCATGGAGCTTGCAGTTGAAGTTACAAGATTCACTAATCATCTTCCATTAGGACTTTGTGTGTTAGGCTCTTCATTGCGAGGTAAAAGCAAAATTGAGTGGACACATGAAGTACGTAGACTAAAGGCCAGTCTTCATGGTGACATTGAAAGTATATTAAGAGTCGGCTACGATAGCTTAGGTGATGATGATAAAACTATATTTCTCCATATCGCTTGTTTGTTCAATGGTGAAGGAGAGGATCTAGTGATTCAGCTTCTTGAAAATAGCATTCCTGGCATTGAATATGGACTTGGTGTCCTTGTCGAAAGAGCCCTTTTATCTATATCAAGTGACCAACGTATCATGATGCACCATTTGCTACAAAAAATGGGCAGAGAAATAGTTCGTAAAGAATTTGCTGAGCCTAGGAAACGTCAATTCCTTATAGATGCTCAGGAGATTCGCGAAGTTCTTGAAAATGGGATTGTAAGTCCATATATCAACATAATCTCATTCATATACCTTTCTCAATATGGTTCGAGCTAGTCAGATTGTTGTAGTTCATGTCCTGATTTTTTGTTTTTTTTTTACCAGGGTACAAGAAGTGTTAAAGGCATATCGTTCAACATGTCTGAAAGCGAAGAGTTGTTCCTAGGCAAGAGAGCCTTTCGAGGGATGGATAATCTCCAATTTCTAAATTTCTATATACAATGCCCCGATAAGGCCAAACTGCATTTACACGAAGGTTTGGATTGCTTGCCTCTACCTCCTAAGCTCAAGTTACTTCACTGGGAAGCATGCCCTATGACACATTTGTCTGTTCGGTTTCGTACAGAATGTCTCATTGAAATCAAAATGAGAAACAGCAAACTGAAGAAGCTTTGGGAAGGAGTCCCAGTAAGTTTCTTGTGACAAGCTTCACCTGCATTATATGATTTTGTTCCAAATAACAACAATTTTGACATTTTGTCCCCTGTTTTTTGCCTTCAGATGCTTAGTAGTCTCAAAAAGATAGAATTAAGTGGCTCCACTAGTCTGGAAGAACTTCCTGACCTTTCAAAAGCAATCAATTTGGAGCATTTGGAGATGAAGGATTGCCACAGTTTGCTCAAGCTTCCTCCCTCTATCTGGGAACTTAATAAGCTGGATTTCTTACACCTCGAAGCCTGCAGAAGTTTAGAGCCTCTTCCAGCTAACTACGCATTGGACTCTCTAAGTTTCCTCAACATTAGCAAATGCCCACAATTCAAAGATTTCCCAGAGATTTCTAGTGGAATTGAACGTCTCGATGTATCCTTTACCCCTATACCAAAAGTGTCTCCATCAGTTGACATTTGGGCTTGTCTGCATACATTGGATATGTATGGTTGTAAAAACGTCATAGAATTTCCACGAGTTCCGTACACTATCTCCAAGTTACTGCTGAATGCAACAGGAATACAAGAAGTTCCTCCGTGGATCTCGCAACTCTCTGAGCTCACTGAATTGAAGATGTTATATTGTCTGAAGCTAAGAAAGATCTCGCCAAGAATTTGTGGGTTAAAAAAACTCCAGTCACTTGATTTTACAGGCTGCAAAAAAGTAAAACTATTCCCTGCAGAACTCTTCCGGAGCTTCTCTTTACGGCATGGCTTGGCCTTGCAATTGAACTTCATTGACAAGAAAAGTTTACCTGCATTTACACCTGAGAAGACCCACGATTTTCCCTTACATTTGTCTTTGAATATGAATGAGTTTGAGAGTATTCCACATCACATTGTGAAGCAGCTTCATTCCCTTGACATTACAAACTGCACATATCTCCAGTGGCTGCCAGTGCTTCCAGGATCGCTGACAGACCTGCGCGCAGATAATTGTGAGTCGCTTGAAAGTTTTTCTACTCCCTTTCGCTTATCTCACGACCCAAAGCTCGTTCTCATGCTCGTTAACTGCTTGAAATTGGATCAACAATCCCGTAAACTTGTCATTGAGCAATGGGCTTGCGGGTATGCGGTCCTACCTGGTAGTAAAGTGCCCGACTACTTTACTCATCGAGCTAGAGAGAGTTCTGTAATCATCCATTTAGACCGGAAGAACGTACATGGTTCTTTGAGATTTAAGGCCTGCGTTGTGCTCCCGCCGAGAGATGAGCTTGATAAGAGTCCTTTTCTTCGTTTCCAAATATCTTGTTATGTCAGAGGCAGACACTGTACCACTGTGTTTAAATGGCCAGAGATATCTACAGACGCTTGGCTTGGGGATAAGCATCTCTTTATAGTCAACTCTTATTTCACACTGGAGGAAGAAAACATGCCCGAAAGCCAGATGCTTTTTGAATTCAGATGCTTTTGTGTGAAAAGATATACGGAATATGTATCCTTCAACGCATTGCCATGTGGTGTAAAACTTTTGGAGCCTTGTTCCTGTGAATATGACTCCGGAGTTCACCCTGAGCTATCAATTCTTCCGCTTGAGGACGATCAAGGCAACATCAACAACATTGGAGAGACGAGTAGAAGCAAGAAACGAGAATGGTCAAGTATTGCAGAGGGACCTGAGAGGACAAGCAAGAATCTGAGAATTGGATGATGAGTGGAAGTCTGTAGATACCAACATTGATGCTAGGTATATATAGTTTATGAACTAGTGTTCGTTGTTGTTGGCAGTGTTTTTTTGGCCATCTAAAATGGGTAAGTTGGTTATATGGTTCATAGCAATTTATCTGCTTGAACTAGGATTTTGAAGGATCTCCTCCTTTTTTCTATGTTTATTATGGAACTCACCTCGCCAAAAACTAAAATAGAGGCTCGATTGCAGAAGAACCAGTAAAAGACATGAGCCTTGGCTTCAGCGTCAGGTACAGCCTACAGGGGAGTCTATAAATCCAACGGTATAGTTTCCTACTTCCTGTCGTTTCCTCTTTAATGGGTTGTTTATGAATTATTTTCCTTTGCTGGATCTCAGAAGTAGCAAAAGGAGAAACGAGTATCATCAACAGTCCGGGAGACTGGTACGTAATAATGTAATCTAAGCAATTGTTAATAGAAACAGTGTAAGATGGGTTCATCCATGTATTGTCAGTCCCTTCTTGAAATGAAAAAGGTCGTTGCTCTGCTTTTTCCGTTAACTGCTCTACTACTCTATGATCACTTGCTTCTTCTTCTTAGATTTTGATTTGGTTGACAATGGGAGCTATGCTAGAGTCATATAGATTAGATTTAGAATGTATTGTATTTTTGATCATCGAGGGTATGTTGAAGCCCATTAAGATTTGTAAACACGTAACTATTAGATGTGTATTATCCTGACCAATACTCTGAACTTGTTGAACCGTCTTGGCTGATGACAGCTTTAACATATAATAATTTTAAAGCAACCAAAACCTCTTTAAAAAGACACTTTACACTCCATTTGTCTTGGTAAGATCGAGTCTTTTTATGGTTGCCTTCACGTTTCTTAAGAGTTGACTTTTGGGAAGTTCCGTGATACCTTCCAAGAGGAGATTTGGTAAAACTTCAAATAAACTAGCTTGAGGGAAATCTCTAGGAATTGGTGGAGATGAAGGGTTTGGCCTTCAACGAGATTCCTAACTCAGTGATATAAAAAGAAGATGAGTTTCATGGTTTCTCCAGGCTGATTCTGCTAGAGAGCAAACACGAAAAAAGATTGTATGAGATTTGGTTTATAAGTTAAGATTTTTCTTTTCCATTTTTTAGGCTTCATTCTCCATCATGTTTGCTTCTTCATCTTCTTCTTTGTTGGCCCCACGCCAATGGAGATACGACGTCTTCCCAAGCTTCAGTGGCCAAGACGTCCGTCGAAACTTTCTTAGCCACTTGCTCGGGGAATTTAAGCGCAAGGGAATCAACACATTTGTAGATGGGCAAGTTAGGAGGAGCGAGTCCATCGGCCCTGAGCTTGTACGAGCTATAAGAGCATCGAGGATTGGCTTGGTCATCCTCACAAAGAACTATGCTTCATCAAGGTGGTGTTTAGACGAGTTGTTGGAGATTATGGAAAGCAGTCAAAACGTGATGCCAATTTTCTACGATATAAATCCATCCGATGTAAGAAAACAGACTGGAGATTTCGGGAAAGCCTTTAAGAGAACTTGTGAGGGGAAAACAGAGGAGCAGAAGCAGAGATGGCAGCAAGCTTTGACTAGTGTTGCCAACATACTCGGCGAGCATTCAGATAATTGGTTAGTCCCCTCCACTAGTGTTTCATCTTGCATGTGGATCGCTTTTGTTAGTATCATGAGATTTCGTCATCGCTGTCTTGAATTTATTTGGGGAACATTTGCATAAAATTCGGTTGAATATGTATTTGATAGGCAATAGAAATCTACGACTGTGTACGTAGGATGATGATGCACGTATGACGATGCTGCTTGTTATGTGTACATAGGATGATGTACATAGGTATGTGTGCATATAATGTTGCTACAATTATGTGTACATAGGATGATGCGACAATAATGTGTACATAAGATGATACTGCTTGTATTTGTGTGTGCATATCGAAATTATACGAGCAAGGATTTAATTGTTCCAAGGTAAAATGTTTAAAGCTTTCATGATCTTTGAATGTCGATACTGCTAATTCATTTGCATGTATGTGTATCAAATTCTTGTTCCAGTTTGATAAACGAATGTCTTTTCTCCTTTCAGGGATAGCGAAGCCGCTATGCTCTTAAAAATATCAACAGATATTACTAACATGTTGGGATGTGGTGTTCAACTTGGAGCCTTGTTCCTGCGAATATAACTCGATAGCTCACCCCAAGTTATCTACTATTCTGGTGGAGGAAGATGAAAGCAATAACAACATTGGAGATAGAGTCGAGGGGAAGCAATAAAGGAGAGCGGTCTAGTGTTGCCTCCTCTCTGGGTCGTTCTCATGTACTTCTCATGATCTTCCCTCGCATCTCTCGTCTGACATTATCAAATTTTCGTGAGACCTTTACGTGAAAATATGTATGTTTTGAGATCTTTCCAAATTTCTGTTCATTCTCCACTTTTTTTTCTTCCCTGGTCCGCTCTAATGCAGTCATTGTATGATTCATTTTGTATCCCAAAAATGATCAAACACTACACAAAATTGGTTGTGGTAATGCCTTGAATGGATTTTAATAAAGGTGAAGTCCCAGATTGTTTTTTTTTTGTAAAACATGGTTTATATTTCAGAATTTCTACGTTATACAATAAATTGAAAATTTGGAAGTGAACTTTTTTCTTTGGTTGGAAGTAAACTTCAACCACGGACCATCTCATTGTCGTCCACCGTAACAACCTTAGACCTCTATTCCAAAAGAACATAAACTTTAGGACGACTGTTTTAGCAAAGAGAATGTTTAACTTTGTCTACACTGTCTTTGATAAGGCTAGTGAAGCTGAGATGATCTCGAAGATCGTTATGGACGTTTCTAATGAGCTGCCATCAACAGATTTTGATCGGTTAGTTGGAATAGAAGCTCACATAGCAAAGATGCAATCTTTGATATACTTAGAAACCGACGAGGTGAAGATTGTCGGGATATGGGGGCTGCTAGTATTGGGAAAACCACCATAACTAGAGCTTTATACCAACAAGTCTCGTGCAACTTCCAGCCTAAGTTTTATAAGGAGAATCTTGAAGGAAGGTATAAGATGATCCAATTTGACAAGAATAACTTGCAAAATCTTTGCGAAAAGAGTTACTCTCTGGGATTTTAGATCATAGGGACATGAAGATAGATGACTTGCTTGAGGCGGAAGCTAGGTTGAAGCACCATAGAGTCCTTCTCATCCTTGATGATGTATGTTCTCAGGAGCTACAAGCTTTGGGAAATATAATTCAGGGTCTCAGATGCGGAAGTAAGGTGATTATGATGAGTGAAGATCTATATAAACTGAAAACTAACGGGATCAATCAGATATACAAAGTGGATTTCCCATCGAAGGAAGAGGCTCTGCAGATCTTCTCGTATTCTGCGTTTGGACAAAAGTCTCCACCAAGAGGTTACTTAGACCAAGCTGGTGAAATAGCGTAAATTGTTGCTCCTTTTCCACTTGGTCTCAAGATCTTGGGTTCGTCTTGGCGTGGGAAGAGCAAAGATGAATGGATGATGACATTTCCTACGCTCAGAACCTGTCTTGGTGGCGATATGGATATTTGCATATTATATTCTTGACATCCCGATCAATGAGCTTGAAGATTGAGGCACACGGGACTAAGATCTGGACGAGGGATTTTCAACCAGGTGGGCTTAGGGTTTTGTTCAATTTAAAATCACAACAATGTTTAGTAAGAGGGAGTAAAAAGGGGCAGCTGCCCCCTTCGAAACATTGAAATAGTCTTTGTTTTCATTGATTATAAAAAAATTATAGTGGTAAAATCTCTTCTAATGTCCCCATGAACTTATACTTAATATGTGTTATATATTTTTTTTGCTTCCAAGAAATTTTAGTCTGGCTCTGCTACTATCTCGAATGGTGATGGCTTACACGAAGCATTGGCAAGTGTTTCTGATGCAGTGTATCTTTGATACGATTTCCTTTTATGTTGGTGTTTATTTTTTAGTGTTTTTAAGTTATCTTTTTTAGGGTTTTGGTGTTTGTTGTTATCCTCTCGGATACAACTTCTTATTTAAAGGAGGCTACCTCCTCCGTTTGTACTCACATTTTATTATTATTGATTCAATTCAAGTCAAGCTTTCAGCTTACAACTCGTATCTCGGCTATTCTAGTTAGAATCAACGAGCTCAAGTCTCCTTGTTCGGCTATTTTTGTGAGAATCAACGAGCAAAGGAATCCTATCGTGTTTTAGGCTACGCCAGTTTGGTATCAGAGACTCTTTCGTTCCTGAAATTTTGTTTCGATCACTACGAAACATGGCACCTAAGCGAAACACACAAACCAACTACGATAGACAAAACGAAGACACCTCAAACGAATGGGCAGAGCTTCGTTTAACGCTCTTAGCTATGCAAGAAAACATTCAAAATACGATAGTTAATTCATTCCATGAATTAGCGGAGACACTCATGCATAATCGCATGTCGGAATTGGAGTCGGACGATGGTGGCTCCGTCCATTCTCATGCGAATCCGTTTGCTCAACGTCGCGATCAACAACATCAGCGAGGGGAGCAGGGAAATCGAGATCATGACGATTGACGCTGGGAGTTAGGGTTCAAGATGGACCTTCCTAAATTTCATGGTGGTACTCGCGGAGACGAACTGTTAGATTGGATGGTATTTGTGGAAGATCTACTGGAATTCAAACGAGTCCCGGAAGATCGCCAAGTTGCGTTAGTGGCAACTCGATTTCGAGGTCGCGCGGCCTCTTGGTGGACACAACTGAAGACGACCCGATTGCGTACTGGCAAATCCAAGGTCAATACATGGTCTAAACTGCAAAAGCACTTGCGTCAAGCCTTCCTACCGCAGAACTATGACCGTACTTTGTACACAAGGTTACAGAATTTGCGCCAAGGATCGAAAACTGTCGAAGAATATGCCGATGAATTCTTCCTCCTCATTACAAGGAATGAAATATTCGATAGTGAAGTGCAATTGACCTCACGATTCGTGGGAGGTTTGCGTCTGCAAATACAGACGGCGATGAGCCAGTTTGATCCGACCTCACTGGCTGAGGCTCAGCGTCGCGCAATTGCCTTTGAGCAACAATTCAAGGGTAATTCTGCTTGGACTTCAGGTAATAGAAACAGAGGGCAAAGCACCAGCGCAAAGGTCGTCCAGGGAAGTAATACTCGTGGTGGTGAGGAAGCAGTGGGAACTCGACCACAAAAAGAAAACGTCTTGGATGCACAGCCGTTACGTCGCTCCTCTCGACCCAATGTGTTGAGATGTTTCACTTGCGGAGAGACGGGACATATACAGACTGCGGGCCCTACGAAAACTCGCATAGGGTTGCTAATGGATGAAACAAAGTGGGATGATGAGTATGAGGACACGACAAATGATGACGAACTCCCGGAGGATAGATACGAAGGGGATAGCGGACCGTTATTTGTGTCGCGGATGTGTTTAGCTCTTTTTATGTGTGAAGAGCCTTGGTTGCGGTCCAATATCTTCCACTCGACTTGCACCATTAAGGGTAAAGTGTGTAAATTCGTCATTGATTCAGGTAGCTGTCGAAACGTTGTTTCCGAGTTAGCTTGCAGGAAGCTCGGTTTGCGCAGAGAAGATCATCCTGTTCCATGGAAATTGACGTGGCTGAAGGAAGGAATAGAAGTTACTATTACTCAGCGCGCTGTGGTCTCCTTTTCAATAGGTCCTCACTACAAGGATAAGATCTTGTGTGATATCGTACTAATGGATGTGGGCCATCTTTTGTTGGGAAGACCGTGGCAGTATGATCGAGATGTCACGCATAATGGAAAAACGAATGTGCATAGTTTCGTTTTGATAATCGGCGTATTGTGTTAGTCCCGAGTTTGGAACCATCTTGTCCTATTATGGATTCTGGGCCGACTCCGTCAGCCTCTAACGCTACGCCCATTCTCTTCTGCTCGGCTTCGATGTTCGACGCTGAGTTCGCCCAATCGGGTTTTGCGGTGGTTCTGCTCACTGCTCATGCTAGCTCAGCCGTTTCCCAAACGGTCCATCCGTTGATCCTGGAGGTTCTATCTGACTTTTGGAATGTATTTCCTAATGCTATACCACAAGGCTTACCTCTGCTTTGCGAGATTCAACACCATATTGACCTCGTTCCCGGAGCAGCATTACCGAATCGTCCTCACTATCGCATGAGCCCACAGGAGCATGAAGAGTTACGACGTCAGGTAGAGGAGCTCTTGGCCAAAGGACATATACGTGAAAGTCTTAGTCCATGTGCAGTACCCGCACTTCTGATTCCAAAAAAGGACGGTACATGGCGTATGTGCGTTGATAGTCGAGCTATCAATAAGATTACTATACGTTATCGTTTCCCTATTCCACGCCTCTATGATCTTCTGGATCAGATTGGCAAGGCTTCAATCTTCTCGAAATTGGATTTGAAAAGTGGGTATCACCAAATTCGTTTGCGACCAGGTGGCGAATGGAAGACTGCGTTTAAAACGCGCGGGGGGCTTTTTGAATGGATGGTAATGCCGTTTAGATTGTCGAATGACCCTAGTACTTTCATGCGCATAATGAATCAGTCGCTTCTCCCTTTCATCGGGAAATTTGTCGCTGTCTACTTTGATGACATTTTGATATTCAGCTCCTCGTTAGATGATCTTCTGCGACACTTGCGGCAGGTTTTATTGGTCCTCCGCCAAGAAACTTTCTTCGTCGCTAAACAAAAGTGTGAGCTCGGCGTGTCAAGGGTTTTATTTCTCGGCTACGTAGTGTCTTCCGAAGGCTTATCGATTGATGAGAGTAAGGTCGACGCCGTAGGGTCATGGCCCGAGCAAAAGACTGTGACTGATGTACGAAGCTTTCATGGGTTAGCATCCTTTTATCGACGCTTTGTCTCGCATTTTAGCACTATCATGGCACCACTGGCGGATTGTATGAAGATGAAGACGTTTGTGTGGACTCCTGAGGCTCGGATTGCGTTTGACACGATCAAGGACAAACTGACAACGGCGCCTGTACTGGTTCTTCCCAATTTTGATCTTCCTTTTGAGCTATATTGTGACGCTTCAAATCTGGGAATCGGTGCCGTTTTGAGTAACCAATCACAGCCTGTGGCATATTTCAGTGAAAAATTGTTTGGGGAAAGGAGTCTATATAGTACATACGACGTGGAGTTTTATGTTGTGGTTCAAGCCGTCAAGCACTGGCGACATTATCTTGTTCACCGGGACTTTTTTCTCTTCACGGATCATGACGCCCTTAAACACCTCGATAGTCAAGTCAACATTTCTGCTCGTCATGCATCTTGGATTGTTTATCTTCAGCAATTCACATTTTCTATCAGGTATAAATCGGGAAAGCTGAACCGGGTCGCCGATGCCTTGAGTAGGCGTCATGTTCTGATTAATACAATGCATGTTTCTGTCCCTAGATTTGCTTCTTTTTCCGACTTGTATGCCTCCGATCCATTCTTTCATGTTGTCTTGCAGCGGGTAAAGGAGAGCTCGACCACTGAATTTTCTTTGGTTGGTGGTTTCTTGTTCCGAGGAAGCCAACTATGTGTGCCGGATTGCAGCTTACGGTTGCGTATTATTGAAGAACTACACACCGAAGGCCACATTGGCCGAGATCGGACACTACAGTTAGTCTCGACTACTTACTATTGGCCGAGCCTGAGGCGTGACGTCGAACGTTTTGTGGAGAGGTGTCGGTCTTGTCAACTCGTGAAAGGAGGAGCTTCGAATGCGGGGCTTTATTTTCCGTTGCCTATCCCAACTCAGCCGTGGACCGATGTCAGTATGGATTTTATACTTAGACTGCCTCGATCACAGCGTGGGAATGATTCAATCTTCGTGGTGGTCGACAGGTTCTCTAAGATGGCCCACTTTATTGCTTGCAAACGGACGTCTGATGCAACTCGTGTGGCACAGCTCTTTTCCAAGAAATCTATCGACTTCACGGCTTGCCCACTTCTATTGTTTCGGACCACGATACACGGTTTTTAAGTCACTTCTGGAGGTCTCTATGGAAATTTCTCAATACGAGTCTGGATATGTGCACGGCTTATCATCCTCAAACAGATGGTCAGACTGAAGTTACGAATCGAGCTTTGGGAAATATGTTGCGTTCGATGGTCGGTGATAATATTCGTTCGTGGGAGCTCAAGCTTTGTCACGCCGAATTTGCTCACAACCACGCAGTCAACAGGAGTTTGGGGTTCAGTCCGTTTCAGGTCGTTTATAGTCTTTTGCCGCGTGGTCCGTTGGATCTTACTCCGGTCCCAGGTCCAAAACGTTTACATGGGGGAGCTGCGGAGTTTGTTGATGCGCTTCGGGAGACACATTTGCAGGCTCGTACTCATTTGGAACATGCCACTGCGGGTTATAAAGAGAAGGCGGACGGTCGCCGTCGAGAAGTCATTTTCGAGCCAGGAGAGTTGGTATGGGTCGTCCTTACGAAGGATCGCATGCCGTTACATGAATATAACAAGCTCCGCTCCCGCAAGATTGACCCGATAGAGATCCTTGAACGTATTAACAACAATGCATATCGGTTACAGTTGCTTGCTCACATCAAGACTTCCAATGTGTTTAACGTGAAGTATCTCTCGAAGTATCATGGCGACAACAATGATCCAGATTCGGGGTCGAATTTTCTCAAACCTGGGGAAAACTGATGGAGCGTATCTTTGATACGATTTCCTTTTATGTTGATGTTTATCTTTTGGTGTTTTTAAGTTTATCTTCTTTAGGGTTTTGGTGTTTGTTGTTATCCTCTCGGATACAACTTCTTATTTAAAGGAGGCTACCTCCTCCGTTTGTACTCATGTTTTATTATTATTGATTCAATTCAAGTCAAGCTTTCAGCTTACAACTTGTATCTCGGCTATTCTAGTTAGAATCAACGAGCTCAAGTCTCCTTGTTCGGCCATTCTTACGAGAATCAACGAGCAAAGGAACCTTATCGTGTTTTAGGCAGTTTCTATTGTAACATTGGGATGAGTTTAAAAATCAATATAAATACAATGGGAAAAATGCCGAATAATGCATTAACTTTTCCGATCTGGCCAAACAATACTCGGATTGTATTGCTGGCCAAACAATACCTCATCTATAGTTGACTTTTTCAAAAATTACAAAATTCAAAGTTGACTCGGCCAAATTAGCATGCCGTTATCCCAACTAACAGAATCATTAGAAGGCGTTTATTAACTGTTTACAGTGCCGTTAGATCAAAACTACGTCGTTTTGTATCAAAAAAATTTATGTAAGAAATTGAAAAAACTAGTCAAGTGCAAGGCTCGAACTTGGGTCTCGTGTGAATTAGGGAAGGAGTTTCTCGCAACTGAGAGAGTATCAATTCAACGACTAAAGTTGAACACTAATTATATTTGAAGGCTTCCCCTTCGAGTTATCATCAATCTCTCCCAATTCGTCTTGACCAAATATCTCCTTGATGGTGTTTATACTTGTCTAATGAATCAACTATTGGATACGAAAGGTTTACTGAGCTAGGGCTCTGTGAGATGGGGGACGAAGTTACAAGCTTATGGAGTGAAGACGAAGAAGATCTCTTTCATAAAGTTGTATACTCTAATCCTGCTTCGCTGGGTCACGATTTCTGGAAGCAATTAGAGGCGACCTTCCCTGTGTATATGTGGACGAAGAAGAAGAAGAAACTAGCAGCAGCGATGATGATGGTGGCGATGAAGAAGAATCACCGGTTAACGATGCTCACTGTGTATATATGAATAAGGTTTCAAAAGACGGTGAGGCAAATGTAGAAGACGACTCGTGTCTGTCCTTCGAGTTACAGGAATCCAATTTGATCTTCTCGCATAGCCCGATGGAAAACAGAGAGTGCCACAGATCTGGTGATGATTTGTTTTCATTTGATGATGCTTGTGATAGGAGACTCGCATCATCATATTGTTGGACCAAGAACAACGATCTTTTACCAACTTTCGAACATCATCGAGGAGATATTTGGTCAAGACGAACTGAGAGAGATTGATGATAACTCGAAGGGGAAGCCTTCAAATATAATTAGTGTTCAACTTTAGTCGTTGAATTGATACTCTCTCAGTTGCGAGAAACTCCTTCCCTAATTCACACGAGACCCAAGTTCGAGCCTTGCACTTGACTAGTTTTTTCAATTTCTTACATAAAATTTTTTGATACAAAACGACGTAGTTTTGATCTAACGGCACAGTAAACGGTTAATAAACGCCTTCTAATGATTCTGTTAGTTGGGATAACGGCAGGCTAATTTGGCCGAGTCAACTTTAAATTTTGTAATTTTTGAAAAAGTCAACTATAGATGAGGTATTGTTTGGCCATCAATACAATCCGGGTATTGTTTGGCCAGAATGGAAAAGTTCATGCATTATTTGGCATTTTTCCCTAAATACAATGGACGTAGGAACAAAAACTCTTAATTCATTGTCCAATAGAAGATGGATTTCGAACGTCAACATATTTGAAGTTCAATACTGCGTGAAGCTACAACACATCGTTTTGGACACCCATATGGATATAGACCATTTCTTTCGTCTCATTTGAATATGTGGAGAGGGGATATATCCATGATCTCCACCTCGGTCGGGGATTAATCTGGTCCTAGAAAGACATGGAATTTACCCGGAGTTATCATAAAAAAAAAACCTAAACTCATGTATAACACGACTTTAAGCATTCAACATTTGTTAATTGTGAGCACAGCAAGTTTTAGCAGAAAACTTTTTGATTGTTCTTCCACAACTTACCTCGACATATTTTACCCAAAAAAAAAAAAAAAACTTACCTCGACATACATAACTTTGTAGACATTCGCCGTACTAAATAGTGCATCAGAATTCCTCCTTCCCCGGATATGGAGATGAGAGCCATATCAGCTAGCGTTTGTATCCCTTTCTCCACGTCCCAGTCACTCTCTGCAAGCAAGTACTTGGCGTTTCTCTGGTTCTTACCCCAATATTTAGAATCTTTTAACTCATAGAATAACATTTGGTGTTTCTTAGATAAACCATCGTGCGCAAATCTAATTGCTTTCTCAATATCTGTGTCGACAAGACAGGTGTTGAGTTTAGCCGGTGCCATTAGCCACTCATCTTCGCTCTTCCCACGTAGAGCCGAGCCTAAGACCTTGAGAGCAAGTGGAAAAGGAGCAATGAGCTTAGATACTTCAACAGCATGCTTCAAGTAGCCTCTTGGGGGAAAGCTTTTCCCGAAAGCAGAGTATGAGAAAATCTGTAGAGCCTCTTCGCTCGATGGATAAGCAACTTTGTATATCTGCTTGATCCCGCTATGCGTAAATGTATATAGATTTGAATTCGTCACAATCACCTTACTTCCGAATCCAAGCCAGTATTGTTGAATTAGATTTTGCAAAGCTCGTAGCTCTACAGAACTGACACAATCAATAACGACAAGAACTCTCTGGTGCATTAACCTAAATGTTGCCTCTTCTTTGTTAGGTATCTTCATGTCTCTATGATCTAAAATTCTTGATAGCATTTCTTCTTGAAATTCCATCGTGTTAGAAGCAGCCTTCCACGTTGGATCCCTATAAAACTTGAGTTGGAAGTTTCTGGAAACTTGATTGTATAAAGCTCTAGCTATGGTGGCTTTACCAATACCCGCAGGACCCCAGATCCCCACAACCTTCACCTCGTCTGATTCTAGGCACATCATTGCTTCCAACTTTGCTACATGAGCTTCTATTCCAACTAACTGATCAAAATTTGTGGATGGCAGCTCATTAGAAACATCTGTGACGATTTTTGAGATCATCTCAGCCTCACTAGCCCTAAAAAGACATGACATATAATTTTATGAATTCAGAATCCTAACAAAAACTATGAAATGGATTTTCACTATGTGAGAGTTTGGAACCGTACCATGAAACAGAATGTTCTCCGGCGATAACCGCAACATGTCTCAATGCCTTTCTCCATCTCTTCTTTTGTTCCTCTGTCTTCCCATCACAAGTTTCCTCAAAGACCCTTCCAAAATCTCCGGTCTGGTTTCTCACATCAGATGGATCCACATCGTAGAAGATTGTCATCACAGTTAGTCCTAAAGAAACCTTGCACTCCATGATCAGCTGCAACTCGTTTAGACACCAGCTCGAAGAAGGGTAATTCTTAGATAGGATCACGACAGCAATCCTTGATTCCCTAGTAGCTCTTTCTAGCTCAGAGGTTATATACTCGCTCCTCGTGATCTTATTATTTAGGAACGTTTTAATTCCCTTGCTTTTCAACCCTTGAAGAAAGTGGCTGAGAAAAGTTCTGCGGACATCTTGACCGGAGAAGCTAGGGAAGACATCGTAGCTGTAATGACGAGTTGATGGCAATGAAGAAGAAGAAGAAGCCATGGCAGGGCAGGGTAAATAGAAGCACTATCTCTTCTTGATTCTCCCAAAATCGACTTAAGATTTCGAATACGTTTTTCTAGATATGTAATTTTGACTGTGATAACCAATAAGATCATACAGAACTATTAGACTGCCTATGCAAATGAGTTATATATACCAATACAAGAGAACGCGTAGATCTTATCTACTACGTTTTTACACGTTTTCATACTTCATCTGATGATTATGGGCTAACATATAATATTGTACGTTCAAAATCTTGCAAGAAGAAAAAACTGAAGTTTTGATTTTCTAATATTTCTTCTACGCCAAGGATCTCACAACATATAAATACATTTATTTGGAGAAGAAAGGAATAAAGAATTCAACAGGACTTGGTCAAGCTTTCACTTGTCTAAGCCTATCAGCGTAGGACTAAGTCAAGAGTCTCGCACTGCATCCTCTTGGTATTATGATTTATTACGAGCTTATTGACCGCCAACAGGTTTGAAATAAAATAGTGAGATGAGTCCAAAAAATGATAGTTACATGAAACTTACTCCAATGTATTGATACTCTTGTGGGTTTTGACTTTTTAGAAATTTCGTGATCCTTTCCAAAGTGATGCTTGATCTACTCACATATAAACAAACGAGAATTAATTGATGATAAGTAGGGTAGCACATATTTCTTATATATTCATTTCGAGATAATGACACTTTGACCATTATTCTCGAAATGTTCGGGCTTAGATCGACAATATATACACAATTTGGGCATGAGTTCTCGATGGTTAGACCAACTTTGGGTCGGATCGGGTTGGAATGCATGGATCGGATTTGATACCATATTAAGTTCTATGGACTACCAACCTAAAATAATTGGTGATAAATGGAGTGACATATATCTTTTATATATTATTAGTGATACTTTTCAACTATCTATGTGGGATATTATGTCCTAATAATTTCGAGAGAAAAAAAAACGGAGATAAAGAGTTTGAGACTTTTTACGGCATTCTTCACTCGTTGGATCAAGAAGTTCGAGATAATTCATAATGTAATCGCTCTGCCATTAATTAAATATATAGCTGATGCAGCACTCTTGACTTAGTCCTAAGCTGAGAGGTTTAGACAAGTGAAAGATTGACCCAGTCCTATTGAATTCTTTGTTCTCTTCTTCTGCAAATAAATGTTTTTTATGTTGGGAGATCTTTGATGAAGAAGAAATCAAAACTTTATATTTTCTTGCAAGATTTTGAACGTTCAATATTTATATCCTATTCTGTAAACATCAGATGATGCATCAAAACGTGTTAACGGGTAGAAAATCAACTGATTGTAGGTGTGCTCTTGTGTTGGTATATAACACCCATTTGCATAGGCAAAGTCTAAATTCTTATTTCTCATCACACTAAAATTTACGTACCCTACCATGGCTTCTTCTTCTTTTTCTTCTTCTTCTTCATCGTCAGGAACTCGTGAATACAACTACGATGTCTTTCCAAGCTTCTCCGGTCAAGATGTCCGCAGAACATTTCTTAGCCACTTTCTTGAAGGGTTGAAAAGCAAGGGAATCAAAACGTTCATAGATAATGGGATCGTGAGAAGCGAGTCTATCAACTCTGAGCTCATAAGAGCTATTAGGGAGTCAAGGATTGCTGTCGTGATCCTATCTATGAACTACCCTTCTTCAAGCTGGTGTCTAAACGAGTTGCAGCTGATCATGGAGTGCAAGGTTTCTTTAAGACTAACTGTGATGACAATCTTCTACGATGTGGATCCATCTGATGTGAGAAAGCAGACCGGCGAATTTGGAAAGGTCTTTAAGGAAACTTGTAATGGGAAGACAGAGGAACAAAAGAAGATATGGAGAGAAGCTTTATCTCAAGTTGCAGTTATTGCCGGAGAACACTCTGTTTCATGGTATTGTTCTAACTTTCATATTGTTAGGACTGACCCACTAGGTGTTAGATCATGATTTCTAGGACATGACAAAACTGAATAGTTGGAAAATATATTGATATAAAACAGAATTATGAATAACAAATGATAACGAAGAACAATTTGTATGGAGGCGAGACATCTATACTATTAAAATATGAAAGTTTTTTTTTAAATAAACTTTCTTTCATGTGTAATATTACGAAAATAGCTATTAAAACATAGTATAATTAAATAACTTATAAAGGGTAATTTGGTTTATTAAAACTAGACAATATGTGGGTCATCCAAATATTTTCTAATTTAAGATTGTATTCAAAAATATATTCATCATATATTTAATATCTTTTGTTTTAAATATAACTATATATTTTGTATTATAACAAAATTTTAGAAAAATATTTTTATTTTTACGATTTCTTAAGAAAATAGATATTAGTTTCGTATTTATTACTAAAATTTATTACAAATAATTTTAATTGCATTTAAATCTAAATACTCTCTAATTTATAATTTTGTTCATAATATATTAATAATATATTTTTGAATATAAATATATATTTTTATAATATAACAAAATCTTACAAAAATATTTTTAAATTTTAGATTTCTTAAGAAAAAATACTAGATTCATATTTATTATAAATTTTATTAAAAATAATTTCAGTTATTTATAAAATAAATATAAAAATCTTTATATTTAGACCAATATAAAACGAGTTAAAAATAGAACCATTTTCAATTATCTATACTATTAAACAAAACTTTATGTACTTGAAATGGGTTAAAAATAGATTAAATAATTTCAATTGATATATTCTTAATTTGATAAAATTATTTGATATTTATATTGTTCGAATATAGGATGAGTTAGATTACGGTTGATTTTTTTACGATCACAGTTTTTAAATGGTTTTTTATTAAAATTTTAAAATACTATTATAAGATGTGTTGAAATATAAATTAATTTATTTCGATTATAAAAATATTTAAAAATATTTATCTTTAATGGAAAACAAGTTAAAAAGACGAATTAACCAATTTTAATTATAGAAACATTAACATGAACTTAAAGCAATCCAAAAATGTTAAACGAACATATTATCATATTTTTATTTTCATGAATCTATAACTATATTTATATCAATTTATAAATTTAATTATTAAAATATTAAAAACACAAATAAATTTCATATATGAGCATATGATATTCTGTAAAATAAATAATTTAAATCAATGCAATGTATATTAAAAATATATCACATAACTTTTATGATGACTACTTTACTAATAAAAATATTATAAAATTATTTTCAAAAAAATAATAAATACATTTCCGCATTAAATACCTAGTTAACATAATATTCAATTAATAAAAAATTGCGTTAAATAATTAATAAACTTATTATAAAACAAAAGTCGATTAAAATTATTTTTAAAAAATTATATATCCATGTTTCTTTGGCGTATATCAAATCTAATATTTCTTAATTTTTTAATTATATGTAGTTTGATGGATTTGATGCAATTAGAATCTCGTTATATAACCACATATAAACTATTCCGCAACACTAAGAATAAAAGCTAACGAATCATTTTATGTTGTACTATCATACTCACAAATAAAAAACAGAAGAGAAGAAACTTGAGAGATTATACTTATATCTTTCATCTTAAAAAACACTATGTTATAGCCAAATAGGCTTTTAAATAGCTTTAGATTGTACTCCCTCCGTTCCTTTATGATTGATGTTTTAGAAAAAAAAAATTGTTTCAAAAAGATTGATGTTGTAGGTTTTTTATGCAACTTTTACTAATTAATGTTTACAAATTGTGAATTCCAAAAAGCATATTAAATTGTTATTGGTTAATAGTTATTGGAAAATGTTTTAATAAATGAAAATATGCATTTATAACAAAATATTAATTATTTCTTAATTTGTGTGAAAATTCTAGGGAGTAATATTTATAGAATTGAATACACTACGTTATAGTTCTCACATCAAGCCAAAATCTGATCGTTCCGACTTCCGACAGATGTCTCAGTCGGAAAACTTTTTGAAAAGTATTAAAACCACTTCGTCAAAAGCGAGTTCCAACACTAGGCACAAATACTCTGATATGCGATTCGACAACCAAAGTATGCAGGTCTTCTAGTATTGATATTATGTTATCTATTGGATTATAAAGACTTGTATCAATTAGTTAAGATATTATGATTGTTTTCTGTAGAGGAAATTGTTTATCCAGCCAAACTGGATAGTTGCAATTTTGTGGATTTTTTCTTGTCGATTAGCTGTGTTCTAACTTTTTGTGTCATGCCTTTTTAGGGCTAGTGAGGCTGAAATGATCTCGAAAATTGTCACGGATGTTTCTAACGAGTTGCCATCAACAAATTTCGATCAGCTACTTGGAATCGAAGCTCATGTAGCAAATATGGAATCAATCATACGCTTAGAATCCGATGAGGTAAAGATTGTGGGGATCTGGGGTCCTGGTGGTATTGGAAAAACCACCATAGCTAGAGCTTTATACAATCAAATTTCCAGCAACTTCCAACTTAAGTATTATAGGGAGAAGGTTCAACTGGCTGGCTCTAACACGATGGGATTACTAAACGAATTGCTATCTGGAATGTTAGATCACAGAAACATGAAGATAGATGACTTGCAAGAGGCGCAATATAGGTTAATGCACCAGAGAGTCCTTCTTGTTCTTGATGATGTCAGTTCTGAGGAACTACAACCTTTGGGAAATCTATTCCAAAGTCTTAGATTCGGAAGTAAGGTGATTGTGGTGAATGAAGATATATTTACATTGAAGAATAACAGGATTGAGCAGATATATAAAGTTGCTTATCCATCGAGCGAAGAGGCTCTACAGATCTTCTCGTACTCTGCGTTTGGGCAAAGCTCTCCTCCAAGAGGTTACTTGAAACAAGCTGTTGAAGTATCTAAGCATATTGCACCTTTTCCACTTGGTCTGAAGGTCTTAGGTTCGGCTTTACGTGGGAAGAGCAAAGAGGAGTGGACAATGGCACCCGCTAAACTCAAAACCTATCTTAGCGACAAGGATACTGAGAGAGCGATTAGATTTGCGATCGATGGCTTATCTGAGAAACTGAGGAGTTTGTTTTTCTCGTTAAGTTCAACTACATTCCGGGGTAAGAACGTGAATGACGCCATATACTTGCTTGCCAAGAGAGACGATTGGGACGTGGAGAAAGGAATACAAACCCTAGCTGATATGGCTCTCATATCTATATCTAGGGAAGGAGAAATTATGATGCACTGTGTGGTATGGCGAATGTCTACAAGGTTACTTTGGTCCACTTAATAAGTAACGTGAAAAGAATCAAAAAGTTTTCCTGTGAATATTTTCCCGTAAACATACTTAATTATACATGTGTGTTTTAGTGTTCTGGTTCATACAATATTGTGTTCATCTTTCTTATAGATCAAAGTACACTCCTAATGTTTACACACACAAAAATACAATCTGAACTAATTTGCATTGGTCTAATCGGTAAAAGAATGTCTATTATTTTTTGCTAGCCAAGTTTGATTCGGATTGGTCACTAGATCATTTACATAGTTTTTTCGGGTTTTTTTTTTTGCAGAAGATGATACGGAAACCCCAATGATCAAAGAGACATGATCAAAATCAACGGTCCCATAAATATGAATTAATTTCCTTACCCTAAAATAAAAACTACAATTTGTTTGTTCCTTCCGACTGGACTAGTAGACTTATTCCTCATATCACATAATAGTTATAACCAATGAAAACATTTCATTTTTATAGGCTTAACTCATTTCTTTTTACACATACACATTTTGAATAAAACCCATAATTTTAGTATGTCTTTTCCAAAAATTATTCCAACAATATGAATTTCCTTAGTTAACCAAAATGAAAAACTACAATCTGTTTGTTCTTTCCAATTGGACTAGTAGACTTACTTTCGATCTCACGTGTCAACGCATAAGTCGCTAATCTATATTCAGATTTTGACTTTTTGGTAAAAAAAGAAAGTAGAAATCTTTTTTTAGGGGTTTCTGGTCACGTCTCTCTAAACTCTCTCCACAACAAAGCATCGCCGACCCTTTCCCCTTTTTCAGATCGGTCTTCGGCTGGCGCGTGGTGGTTTCCACATCACCGGTGCTAGCCCATAGTTGCCGTCGTTTAGTCGTCGAATAAACCGTCGCAAAACTGAGGGAGAGGAGAACGACAGAGCTAAGAAATATTTGTGAGAACTCGCCGGCTTAGTTTCTCTTTTTATGGACCTAGTTTCCGGTTATAGTTGTAGGTTTTAGTTTTCCGTCTTTGGGGTTATCTTCCGGGGTTTATTAGTAGATTCATCGGCTTAATTTCCCTTCTTATGGACCTAGTTTCCGGAGATAATTTTTATCTGCCAGTTTTTGTATTTCACTGATGTTTAATGAAAGTATATATTTAGACGAAAAAAGTAGAAATATTTGTGAGAACTGGCAGATATAGTCAGAAGGTTAGGCCCAACAATGGATGGGTTTAGGCCCAACAATGGATGGGTTTAGGCCACCTCTCTTAATAAATATCGTTACAATTTAAAAATTAAACAAAACCCTAATTTCCCTTCCTGTGTTCATCCACTGCTGTGTCCGAAGCCGGTCAAAACCCACCAAATTGAACTGCACAAATCTCTCCTTTAGGTTTTTAATTTTCGGACTCTAGCCACAGCGAGCGAAAGCGGAGATTCCTCCTTGCATCGTTCAATAGATCACGTGTTCAGGTATTGCTCGACTTTATTATCGAACAATTTACCCCGGATTTCTCAGGATTTTTTTTTGTTCTTCAATTGATTTTGTTTAGGGTTTAACAAAGCTAGATTTTTTTTTTTTTTGCTATAGTGATACAATACTTTTGGTTGATTTGGTATCTAAAAGGGTTAAGTAGATAGAGAACCTCCATTGCCAAAAATTTATAGATGCCTTCAATTTATTCGGGAACGTCGTGTGTTCTGAGCGGATATCCAAAGTTCTAATTTTTATTTCTTTTCCTCTTTTGTTGTTTGCAGAATCTGTTGTTGAGCCAGCTAAGATGGGTGAGCTGATATAATTTGTTTGAGTAATGGTCTTATCTATATATCTGTTCGAGCTAGGATTCTAAAGCATCTCCTTTTGTTTGGTTTTGATGCTTAGCAGGGAACTCACGTCTTGAAAAGCGAAAAGAGTCTCGCTTGCAGAAGAGCCAGAAAAAACATGAGTCTTGGCTTCAGCGTCAGGTAACGAGTGACTCTTTATTTTTATAACTACGGTTTGGTTACCTAGTCATCAATCGTTTCCTGTTACAATGTTGGTTTTTTCTGGATCTCAGAAGTTGCAAAAGGAGAAACGAGTATCATCATCAGTTCAGAAGACTGGTGATGCGGTCAAGTCTGAAAATTTTCATCAGATAAGTGCTAGTGAAACTGAACATGTGAAATCAGTTAGTCGTAGTGGAGACAAAGATGATGGAAAGTCTTTTACTCAAAAGAGAGTCAGACCAAAGGAGAGGAAGATGCTAAAATCACACAAAATGAAAGATCTGAAGCAACCAAGGAAGAAGACGAAATTTGAAGAGTTACTTGAAATGGAGGAACAAAGCGGTTTAATATCTGGTGAGCAGGATGTTGAACTTGAGAGGAAGCTGGCAAAGAAGCTCAAGGTAAAGAATGGAAAACTAAGGGGATTGGATGATGGTATGAATGATTTGTTCGAAGGTCTTCCATCTATATTGGATTCGATGGGATCCGATCTTGGTGATTCTCGTAAGAAGGGTAAGAGAAAGAGATCCAAAGAAAAACAGGACCATGAGCTTGTCGATGAGCAAGCAAACGAAGATTTCGAGCATGGAGAGTCTGATTTTTCTGAGGAGGCAAGCGAAGAAGAGTCTACAAGAAAAAGAGACCGTAAACAGCGTAAGAAGAAGAAGAAGTCTTTGGATGAAGAACTTGAAAGTCATCAGATGGAGATCACAGATGGTGGTGAATCAGAGACTGATAATATTCAAGATTCACCTTCAAGTTTAGAGAAAGTAGAATCTCCTCTGGAGAAACATAATCCTGAGAGCAGCGTCAAGTATGTTGCTCCTCGTTTTAGATCTCAGGCCAGAAGTGAATCTGAAGAACACGCTAAAATACGTACACGGATCAAAGGTATGGCTAGCAAAAGGCTGTTTGAACCTGTGGTGTTTCTAATTCTGTAATCTTAGCTTGACATGCTTGGTGTGTGTTATAGGTCTTCTTAACAAGATGGCTGAATCCAATGTAGAAACAATAACCGCAGAACTTTCCACAATCTATCGAGTAAGCTTAAATACCCTTCGCTGCTTTTCCTCCAGAATTATTTGATAGTTGCATGGTTGATAGTTTCTGATTTTTTATTATTATTCAATATTTGCTAATTCAGAGTGTCGCGAGAAGTGTGTCCTCTCAGATTTTCTGTGAAGAGGTTTTGGCAACTTATGCCAGAGGCAATGAACAGTTAAGATTTGTACAACTTTCTAGAGTTTCATCTCTTGTTACTGCTATCCCTTGAATAATGCGTGGAACTGCTCAATTACATTGACGCACATAACATATTAGTCGATTAAAGCTGAATAGTTTTGTCTTCCTTGTTAAGGTACGCTGTATTTGCTGCATTTATAGCTGGAATGGCTTGTCAAGTTGGAATGGATTTCAGTGCAAAGCTTATTGCTTCACTTGCTAAATCTTTCGAGGTATGTCCCTGAGTTTTTCCTGTATGAATCGCTTGCTAAATTCTCCATTATATGTTTCTTCTCACCATCTTGTTTGAAACACTGCATTAATTATAAATCCTCTAATTTGTTTTCAGGATGAATACCAGAAAGAAGACAGTCTCTCTTTGAATGGAATCACTCTTCTACTTTCTTATCTCTGCTTATTGGGAGTTTGCTCCAGGTAAATTTTTTTCTGCAGCTACACATTTTTTTTTCAATTTTATCAAACGTTATAAACAAGTGTAGCTGTTCTTCACTGGCTTGAAATTTCTAGAACTGAATCAAGAATGCTGTTTACTTTCTTTATGATTTTTTTGTGGTTATTTTCTGGGACAGAATATGAACTTCTATATTTGTCTTGCAGTGATCTTATTTATGATTTCTTAATGACATTGGCGAAGCGGCTGACTGAAGTTGATGCCTCAACTATTTTAACTGTTTTAGATTGTAAGTTTTATTATTATCCTTGCATGGTCATATTAGATGTTTTGAGATTCTATGTTACATTTCTAAGTTCTTGGTTATGCTTTGGAATAGGCTGTGGAATGAAAATAAGAAGTGATGATCCTGTGGCTATGAAAACCTTCATCATAAGCATCCAGAACAAGGCAAATGAAATTAAAACCTCCCCAGATTGCCAGACGAAAATTAATAACTACACAGTAAGCGATCTGTGAAAGATTCTCTTCTCGAAGAAAATGTTTTGCTATGATCGTTGAAGTCTATTCTAACACTGATTTTTTCAGATGGAAAAAATGCTTGAAACCATTTCTGCAATCAAGAACAACAAGTTGAGAGCCAAAGAGGATTCCGTCCAGAGCACAAGGGTAAAGAAGTGGCTTCAGAAGGTAATATCTCAGTTAATGGATTACATCATGACAATCATAAACTTGTGTGCACTCGATTTTATGCCCTTTTTCCTTGCATTTTACACAGTTGAGAGTGGAAGAAGTATTATTAAGAGGGCTGACATGGAGCAAGCTGCTTGACCCTGAGAAGAAGGGTCAGTGGTGGTTATCTGGCGATTTGGTGGTTAATTCAAACAGCGTTGAAGATGTAGCTCAAACAATGGACGCAGAGGTTGTTGAGGCCCAGAAAATGTTAAAGCTAGCTGATGCACAGAGGATGAATACAGATTCCAGAAAAGCTATATTTTGCGTGATCATGAGTAGTGAGGACTACATCGATGCATTTGAGAAACTTCTTAGATTGGATCTGCCAGGAAAACAGGACAGAGAGGTCATGAGGGTTCTAGTTGAATGCTGTTTACAGGAGAAAGTATTTAACAAGTACTACACAGTTCTTGCTTCAAAGCTGTGCGAGCACGACAAGAATCATAAGTTTACACTCCAGGTACTTTCTTACAGAACCGAAGCCGCGGTTAAGTAATGTTCTCTTTTCTCTAATCATCTTTGTTGGTTCTTTTCTTGCAGTATTGCATTTGGGACCATTTCAAAGAACTAGAGTCAATGTCACTTCAGAGATCAATGCATCTGGCCAAATTTGTGGCAGAGATGATTGTATCCTTCAATCTTTCTCTTGCGGTTCTCAAATCCGTGGACTTGGCAAACCCGGCACAGTTAACTCCAAAAAGAATTATGCATTTCCGAATGCTGTTTGAGGCCATCTTCGAGCACACTGAGAATCTTGTGTGGAACTTGTTCACTCGCATAGCCTTGAATCCGGACTATGAAGCTCTACGCGATGGCATCAAATTCTTTATGAAGGAATATGTTGTGAAGTCTAATAAGGCAATCTATGGGAAATTCAGGAAAGCCAAAGAAGCTCTTAACAATGCAGATGGATTGCTCATGTGATTATGTTGCCGTAAGGGTGCCAAAGGACAACAATTTTCAGGCTGTTATGAGTTTACTCTGATCATGTCGTTGTTTCTTACGTTGTGTGCACATTTTCTATTGACTGAAACTTAGGTTTTGTGTATTCTATTTATTTAAGGTTTCCAATTTTCATCGCCTTCATCAAAAATTGTAGAAACGATCAGTTGATAGTTGATTTCTTTGTCAACAAGTTCATTTTTTTTCCAAAAGGGTTTTCATTAATTAAAGAAAGTAAAGATTACAAGGATCAGTACAAGATAATTAAGGGAAGAAATAGATAGGGAACCAAAAACTGGTTCTAGTGTTAAGGAGACCAAAGGCTTTCACCTTCAAAGCCACCAGAGCTTTTCTAGATCCAAACCCTACGATGACATTCTATCTAGGGTAGGGTTCCTATTTAACATGAACAGCCATGAGGTTGTCGAATGTTTCGGGATACTAGCCTTATGCCAAATCAAGGGGAACCAATCCCCCTCCTGCCTAGTTCTCCTAGTCTCATTCCAAACAACTCTATAGACAAATTTATCCATCCTTTTACCGCGAACTAACCAACAAGCCTGATCGGACAGGTTGGACAGAATGATCATGAAGATAAAAGAATAGAGTTGAAATTCATTTCTAGCCGGAGGTAGTAGCCATTCTTCACCACGCCTGACATCGGAGACGGTTGCATAGAGAGGAATGCCCATTCGTGTTGGTCTGTCTGGACCTATGAAGTGGTACAAAGAACCAAATGGAATCCAAGGATCACACCAAAAAAGGTTAAATCCCCATTACCAACATTTACTCTTAGGAAATTGAAATTCTTTGCATTGACCGCAGCTTTAGTAATTTTTTGAAAAACCAAGAGGAAGTGTAGTTCTTCTCATTTAACGCCCAAAAAGGAAAAGACACTAAATATTTGTCTTTAATCTATGATATCCACATAGATTATGTTCTGAAAAAGATCATCTAAATAAGCTTAAGGACACATGTTTCAGCCCAATTTTCAAAATTTCTTATCATTAAGCCTCCTTTCAATTTTTCTTGGGAAGACATAAATCATACCAAGAAACTTTAGCTCCGGAAGAAACATCAATGACACAATGTTTTCTTAATACTGATTTATTCAATTAATAAAATAAAGATTTTTAAAGTTAGAATCTAAAATTAGACCAATAAAGTTTTTATAGGATTGTTCCTTCAAACTATACAAAACGTTTTTATTCATATAAAAAATTTGACGGCTTAAACTATTATTATTTTTATATAAAATAAATATCTAATAAAATAGTATAATATATAATAAAATTAAGAATTTCGAATTTTAACATCCATAAATATATTATTTATAAAAATATTAAGTCAAAATATATATTATTAAAAAATTTAATACATCACTTATTTTTATTAATAATTAAAACAAATCTTGGTAAATATACACATAAACAAATATATTATGAATATATTTCAACTAATAAACAAACAAAAAAAACTTTTAAAAAAATCAAATGTAAGATTAATAAGTTTCTAATTTATGAAATATAAAATTAATAATTTTTAATATTTTAAATTTAAAATTCTACAAAAATGTAAATTTTAATATAAATAAATTAATTTAATTAATTAACTAATATTTAAATTGAAATTTCTAATAAGTTTTAAATGTAAAAATTAAATTTTAAATTTCTAAAAAAACTAAAATATTGAAATTAAGTCAGTATATTATTTAACTTGATAAAATTAAATACTAAAATATTCAGTATATACTATTCAGTCATATAGTACAGGTTTTAAAATTACGAGTTTTTACATTTTTCATCCAAATATACAAAATATTTAGGCAATTAAAGGACTAATTAATACTTTTAATTATAAAACCATTAAAATAACTAGTAGAATATAAGATTAATAAATGGATTATCACAAATATAATTTTCATAAACATATTTTCATATAAAATAAAATATGTAAAAGTAAAAACCAATAAAATATCATTATCATAACAATTATAACTATAATATATTAATAAAAAAATAAAATAATTTTCTAATTTAAATTTTCAAATTTTATTATTAAATTAATAAAATCATTAAAGACATTTTAAAATATATAATAGAAATAACTTTACATTTTATGAAGCCCTATCAATATTAGCTTAAATAGATCAGTATTAATTATGCAATAAAAAAATTTGTGTCATGATTTAATAAGATATTGTGATTAATTTATAACATTCAGAGTCTTAATTATAAAACTAGATATAAAACTCAAACCCAATTTAGATTTAATGTAATATTGCAAAAGTAATTGAAATAAAAAAACAAATAAATCTAAAAACAAAAAAACATATTAAAATTCAAATCAAATATCTACACCGTAACAATTAAAATTTTAAAATCTACAAAAGAAAAAAATATGCGGTACAAAGTTTAAATCTTACCTATTAAAACATGAGACCAATATGAAAATAACATTAGCCTACGTGTTATTTACAACATATGTCATTGCTTTTTAATTTTTCATTAAGGTTAAAATTGTCAAATCAATTATATTTCATTTATTCATAATATCTTCTAATATCTTTTGTTTTCCTTCTATTACTCTAATAAAATCTAATAAAAATCTTTTTCCAAATCTTTTAAAAAAAATCGTGATATATTATTAAAATATTATTTTAAATTAATATAAACTAAATTTTGACTTATAAAAAATAAAATCATATGATACTTATATATAAGCATAAATAAACTACTAATTCAATTAATAAATATAACTATTTTAAAATATATATATATATAGTAAAAATTTTAAAAATAAATCTATAACTAAGTTTGTAGGGTTGTTCCTTCAATTTTTTTTAAAAAAGTATTTATTCGATATGAATAGATTTCTTGACGGATTACTCTATTATTATTTTATGAATATTTAATAGTAATTATTTAAATAAATTGTTTTATATAAAATGAAATATTGGATAAAACCAAATAGTACAATATATAATATATTTAGAACTTTTGAATTTTTATATCCACAAATATATTTTTGTATAAAAAATATGAGGATCAATTGATTAAAACATAAATTAAAAATATTTGAAAAATAATTGAAACAAGAATAACAATAAAATCCGAAGTAAAAAAAAAACAAATCTAAACCATATTATTTAAAATTTAAAATCAAAACCAAATAAAAATAATGAATTTCTAAAATAATAAAACTGGTAAATTGTAATTTTTTATTAAAAATAAAATTTTAAATATAAAAATAGTCATGTTTAGTTTAATATTTATTTTAAGTATATATATACTACTTGATACAATTTCACATAATAAGCCAAATAAAAATATTAATTCTACAACAAATAATCATTATTCTTTAAAGTAATTTGGTTAATAATTTTGATTCAAATATAAAGTTTAAAATCTTAATTATAAAATCAAGATAAAATCTAATTTACTAAAATCTAACCTCGGAATATTTTAATTATAATAAAAAAACAATGAAATCCAAACAAAAAACTGTAAAAAATCAAATCAATATATAAGATTTAAACTTATAAAATCAAAACTAAACAAAATAAATATATTTATAATATTATAAATTGATAAAATCGGAAGACTATTTCAAAAATATACATTTTAAATATAAAAATTTAAATATAAGCAAAAATATCCGAGCTAGGAATAGAATGGACATCACATTACTTATATGAAGCCCAATCAATATTAGCCTAAAAATATTAGTAGAAGTTCTATAATATAACAAATTATTTTATGCTTTAGCAAGATTTTTGTGATTAAAATATAAGATTTAAAGTCTAAATATAAAACCAGATATTAAATCCAATTTAGATTTAATGTCAATTTGAAAATAATCGAAACCAAAAACAGAAAAACTAAATAAATTTATAAGCAAAAAAAAACATTTAAACCCAAATCAAATATATACACCATAACATTTAAAAATTGAAAATCTACAAAAAAAAACAATAAAGTTTTTAAAATGTATAAAACAATGTTTAGGTTTATAATAAAGTATTAAAAACAAATAAAGCAAAATCAAATGTTGTCCAAAACTTATTCAAATACAAAACCAAAAAAAAAAATCAGTTCCGTTAGACATCCAAAATTTAAACAAAAATAACAATTTAACTACTATATATCAACAAAAAAAATTCTAAACATAAATGAAAAAAAATATCAAACAATTTTTAATTCTATAACAATGAAAAAACATCTGCGTTAAGCGCGGCTAGTTTATAATTAAAATTAAAAAACATCCGTGCTCAAGGCGAATCATCTATCTATCACTAACATGTTATAATGAAAATCTGAGGACTAGTAATATTGATTCATCAATAATACCAAACATTTATAAGAACACTATTTTATAGAGTGCCTAACGGTAATAAGTAACAGATTATCATCAGTTCATCACCATATTCAGGGTTCACATTTAGGAAATATGCGGAAAATACAAAGGTAGCACCATAGAATTGTATATATCAATCGCATATTGCTTCCTGAAGTTGTCAACTCCTCGGTCAGTTATTTGAGACATAGCCTCTCTTCCTTGGCCGTTTGCATGCATTTCCATGAACTTAATTGCAACAGGCCCACAGTCTCCTGTCCTATTGTTCTCATATACCCCATCATAATGTTGCAACATAAATGGGTCTAGACCAAACTTCTGAGAATCTCCTGGAGTGCAAAATTTCATGATAATGTGTGGGAGCATTTCCAATACAGGGGCCATCAACGTTTTAGCCTTTCCAGCAGTTGTTAATTTTGGGTAGGGATCCATTAAATCAACCATCCACCTTTTCAAATGTATAGCCAATCCTACCCAATGCTTCCCCTCCCAATTCATTGGCACATACACTGTATCAATGTCGACGTACCATTTCTTGCCCTCCCTGCACACATACTTCTTAAAGTCCTCTTGCCATGTGATCCTCTTTTTACTCTTAGTATTCTTAAAATCATTGTATCTACCTTGTAGATGGTTACACAGCCAGGGTGAATCAATCATAATTTTTCCCTTAGAGAATACTTTGTGATGTTTGATGTTCAGGTGATGAACCAGAACCTCCATGTGCTGTGAAGTCAAAATATACAGATTAGAATCCTTGATTCACACTATGGCTTTTTTTTATATTACGCTGAAGCAACATGCATACCAGGCTTGACGTCCATTTGTCAGGCCCGCTCTCTGAAAGCTCAATTAGAAATTGGTTAGTGAAATAAAACCGATCTTCTGTAATGTGGACCCTGTCAAACACAGATAAGGGTTTGCCACATGATTATTTATAGCGTACTTAATATGAATGACGTATATAATACTTACATTTTCTTGTTGGCCTTCAGAGTTTTATGAAACAAGTCCCATAGCTCAGGATCGACAGTTGGTAGAAAGTTGGTCCTCGAATGAGTGTTTCCTCTTCTTTTAGCAAGCATGGTTGCCAGCTCTGTTTCTAATGAGGAAGGCTCGTGCCTCATATGCTTCGGGGAAGGCGATGAATCTTCATCGCTTAGGTGGACAATCGATGTCTCTCCATTTAATTCACCATCATTCTCATTCTCATTACCCTTGCCATTATTGTCTACGCTCCCTTCCTCATCTTCCTCCAACTCCTCTTCCTCGGTCTCACTATCTATTGATTCCTTATCATTAGTATTCTGCCCCAGTTCCTCCTTATCACCATAGACATCATCTGTAAGACCTTCCATTTCTTTAACATCTTCTTTTTTGTCATCCGCAGCCAATGTGTCATTAGATTCCTGTAGATCATACTAATGTATTATTTAGCCATTCAAGTTATTGTATTGGATATATGATTATTTTATACCTGGCCACTTGCAACTTTATAGAGACCAATTTCTGATTGCAACGTATGTGGCCTTGCTGCTACCTGCGCAAACCACAGTAATATTTAGGTTGTAATTCAGGCACCCCATGGGCAGCTTCAATTTGTGATCCTAATCCAAAGTAACCGTTATCTTCTGACTGTGTATAGCCACACACACAATGAAACAAGTATCTCTGCGTACTTGTTTTATAACCATATAATCAGTACCTCGGATGATGAGTACGTATTTAACAAGAATTTCAATCTAAAACCAATCCATATCTCACTATCGTTTTTATTAGACAGTTATAGTCACCTCTTTATCTTCCCCCAGCTTTTTGTCATTTGTATATTTGGGATCGGTGCCACAATCCACATAATCACCAGCCTACTCAATAAAACAATATGCCAATTATTGCATCGTATCATTAGACCATGCTTGACAAGATTTACCATTAATACCTTATTACTCTCCAGATTAGATGCTGCAACATTGAGTAGGACATCCAAACCTGCTCGGTCCACTGGTTCCCCGTCTATATTGCCCTCAACAGGGCAAGATGGCTCACCTCGGTTGTTATCAGTAGTCAATGGGTCCTGCCAACTCAGAATATACCCAGGAGTTTAGCCATATTTCTTTCATAAAATTGGCAAAAACAAAATCAAAGTCTACCATCTCTACCTCATTGTTCAATTCATGAATGAGGTTAGCTGTGTCACCATGATCTTGGTCAAAATCATTCTTTTCCTCAATCGGATTATCATTCACGACAGTTCTGTCTGCTCCCATTGTATTATCTTCAGATCCTTTAGCATCATCATTGTTGTCGCCACTCATTTCCATCATAGCCGGGCGATCCACCACTTTTGAGTTTGCCTTCACAGGGCGTGTCCTTAAGCTCTTGCCATTGTTGAAGCGCTTCACGCGTATTTTATGAAACCAAGATATATTACGACGGCTTAGCTGCCTCTCTAGGCGCCCAACATGATCCCCCAGGCTATTTATGAATTCTACAGCTGTCAACATCTGTTGCATCCATTCTTGCAGTTCCTCAGTAGTAACTCCAGTAGTAACTCCAGGAGGTGGCTGCAGGAGTTCTTCAAACATCTTTCCTTTATTCTGTCGAAATGATCTCTTTGTCTTCCTTGTCCTTTTAGGTTTCAGCACTGCGTTCTTCTTGTTTGCAGGACCTCTAGCTACAATGTGTTTTTCATGCTCGGGTTTGTCAGCCGCGACGTTCTTTGCTTTATGTTCGTACTTGTTAAATTGCACTGATCCTCCAGGCCAAGCCCACTTGTTGAACATATGCTCTGCCCTTATCAACCCTAGCATGTAAGTAACCTTCCTGTCTCGCACTTCATCGTCCCATTCATACTCAACGCTTCCAATGATAGGATTCACATATAGCTGCACAAATAAACAGTTAGTTAGCTAACTGGGTACTCTACATATTCAACTTTTGAAAACTGCTGATACAACCTATAGATAACTCACATTAGGTCCGTGCTCAACTTCTAAAACCTTCTCTAAAGTCAACGTTGTATTATGTGTTGTCCCTACAAACTCCTTTGTCATGAATGTCCTAACATCACTGGCGTCTAATAGCTGTGTTGACAACCTACTGATTGACTTGAATGCAACAAGCTGCAACGCAAGGGGAAATCCTTTCAGATTGTATGTAGTCTGCTGCAGCTTAACTCTCAATCTATCTTCTGGATTAGGTAGCTTCCCCGGAGTTCTAGGAGTTGGGATCAAAGACTCCATCAAATTCACAAAAGATTCCCTTCCCCATGGGAAAGCTAGAAATGCATCAAGGTCTGTAACCAGTCTCACATAAGCCAGGGTTGGTTTGTGAATCTGATCCCTTGCTATCAACACTCCATCAACTATCAGTATAAACGCAATCTGCAGCTTTCTTCGACTAGGCATGTTTGGATTGTCCCTAAGCAAGTTTGCCAAATCAGCTAAGGTTGTCTCTTCGCTCCCTCCAACTACCTCACACCAAGCTGGATCTTTTGCCGTTTCTTCATCTCGTGTCTGTCTCCCTATTACGGGCTTGTAGTCATAAACAAAATCAGTGCCTGGCAACCCCGTGACCTCACAAAACTCAGACAGAGAAAAGCGGAATGGGTGACCACCATACACCATCCACAACACATACTTCTGTTTGGTCACCAGTTGTCTACACAACAACGCGTGAAGAAGCTTGCAGGAGATTGGACACATGCTAACCTGAATGTCGAACAGCTTCCCGAAGCATGATTCCCGGATTGTCTTCCACTCCGGTTTCCCCTCAAAATGGGTTCGAATAAACGACAATATATCTGGTTTTGAATACACATTAAGCCGGCCGGCTGGGAACCTGTCTGTCGCGTATAACCTCTGGGGAAGATCATCATCCCAGACACTTGTGTTTGGCCCTGCAGCACAACTGTGTCGTTCATCTTCAACTGTGTCCACGATTATAAAATCTTGTAAACAACTGACATGTATTCGGAAATACTTACTGGAAATCTTCCGATTCATTTGCCCGAGACAGATCGCCGGAATTTTTGCCTTTAGAAACCGCCGCACTCTCTTCATCCGTACATAGGGTATCATTCCGTTCGAGATTGCACGGTTTTTTATCTGGCCTGCGCCTGCTCTGTGTTGAAGTTGATCTTCTTGGTCTCTTCATTGTCGAGTGGGATTTTATGGCGACCCTAATATCAGCAAGAATTTTTTTTTTCCTTGTTCATCTCAGTTTCGGAAGTTTGTATCGTGGTCACATACTTAAGCATATCACCGGTTTGAGATTTAATTCATTTCTCTATCCATGAATACGAAAAGATGAAGAATCTAGCAGAAAATCTGGGAGTCTCAGCAAAAAGTTAGTGTGATAAAGAATGGAAGAAGAGTCAAATAAACAACCCTACGATGAATTTATTAAAAAAAACTTCTAAGAGGTCGTTATGTGGGCTGCTAGGCCCTAAGAAGTTTCAAATTATAAGGCCTGCCGAAGAAAATTGTAATCAGGTCCCAAAATATTTAGGTAGTAAAAGTAACTTCCCTCCTTTGCCGATCTAACTCTTGCCGCGGACCCAAAAACTGATATTAGGGACATGAATTCATGACAACCATTGGACTACCACTGTAATTATTTTTATGGTAATTATTTGTTTGATGTCCCAATAGGCTGATTTGGGTAACAGTTTCGATATATGTAATAATCAATCTTTATTTCCTTTCAAGAAAAACAGAAACATTGCAGAGAGGGGAATCCAAAAGATGCATATCATTCTCTCTCAGCAAGAGGGAAATAATAGGCATAAAATCTAACTTCGACTAAATATTTTTTAAAGAAATTAAACCAAAACAAAACACAACCAATATAGAGAAAAGAACTCTCGTTTTCCTTCTTCAAATCATTAATCTCATTTCAAGTTTTTCTTCACTTGGCACTGGCGAGCTGGGAGCGGATGAGCTTAGCCGCATCAACCATGTTCTTCAAAGCAGGTTTGACCTCAGTGTACTTACGGGTCTTGAGACCACAGTCAGGGTTAACCCAAAGGATGTTCTGCTCAAGGACAGCAAGCATCTTGTTGACTCTGTCTGCGATTTCCTCAGAAGATGGTATTCTTGGAGAGTGGATGTCATAGACACCTGGACCAATTCCAGCACCGTACTTCACTCCCTCACGGAACACAGAGAGAAGCTTCTCATCAGATCGGGAGTTCTCGATGGTGATGACATCAGCATCCATGTCGATGATGGAGTGTATGATGTCATTGAAGTGAGAGTAGCACATGTGAGTGTGGATCTGCAAAATATCACCATAAGAAGAAACACAGTTAAAGCAACTGAGGGAAAAAAACATAACACTCCAGTAGATTCGAGAGAGACGTGTTTTAAGGAAGAAAGCAAACCTGGGTGCTGTCTTGGACGCCACAGTTGGTGATTCTGAAGGAGTGAACAGCCCAGTCCAAGTAGAAAGCGTGCTCGGACTTCCTGAGTGGTAATCCTTCTCTGAGTGCAGCCTCATCAATCTGAATGACACCAATTCCACCTTTCTCAAGATCCTCGACTTCGTCCTTGATGGCCAAAGCAATCTGGTAACAGGTTTCGTGCCTACAAAGTTTCCAACAATATGTTAATGATTTTGGTACTTTTGTTGTAAGCTGTGTTTTGTTTCAGACTAAGGTTTTTTGTGTACCTGGGCTGGTCGTTTCTGACGAAGGACCAGTTAAGAATGGTGACAGGGCCGGTAAGCATTCCCTTCATTGGGCGAGAGGTCATGCTCTGAGCCATTGCGGACCAGAAGACGGTCATTGCCTTCGGACGGCTCACATCACCGTAGATAACCGGTGGTTTCACACAGCGAGATCCATAAGATTGGACCCATCCGTTTGCAGTGAAGGCAAAACCAGACAACTGCTCCCCAAAGTACTCAACCATGTCGTTTCTCTACAAAATTGTTAAAACATGTCTCGTCAGAAATATTAACAAGGACGACCAGCAATAACTTTGAATTTTCAGCCCACCACTTCCAGGGTTCAGGCGATAACATATAAATTAAAAACAAAAGCTCACCTCTGGCTCTCCGTGGACGAGGACATCGATGTCAAGTTCCTCTTGGAGGTCAACAACTTTCTTAATCTCTTCCTTCATGGCCTTAACATAGTCCTCCTCAGAAACCCTATTAAAGAGAGATCGGTGAAACAGTTAGTATCATACCGTTTAAGGAGATACCAGGGATTAAATTTAGGAGACTAACTTCTTCGCCTTGTATTCTCTGCGGACTCTCCTGAGCTCTACGGTCTGTGGGAAGGACCCAATGGTGGTGGTTGGCAGGATTGGGAGGTTAAGCTTCTTCTGCTGGGCATCTAGCCTAGCGGTAACATTAGTTGCACGACGGTGGTCTGAGCCCTTCAAAGCAGCAGCCTGAGATAACAAATCAGAAACCGTCTCGATCAATAAAGGATTAAGAGAAGAAATCATTGACTGTGGACATGGCTGAGGTTTGACGTCAAACTTACAGCCTTCTGAACACCCTCGTTGGTGACTCTTGGGGAAGACCTCCTTGAAGCCAAAGCAGCAGCGTTGGCAGAGAAAAGGGCCTGAAAGAGAATACAATATTAGCGTTCTACTGTTACCAAATCATTTAGACATTTACAGAATATTCAAGGATCCAATAAAGAAGAAGCAGGTGGATAAAATCTGTGAGGAATACCTCATCCTTCTGACCACCCAAAGCCTTGGCCAGTGCGTTCACTTCAACGACCTTCTGGGCAGCAAACGCCATCCATGACTTGATTTCGTCGTCAAGCTTGGTCTCGTTTACAAGATCGACGGCGGTGTGGAGAAGAGAGCAGGAGGTTGAGACCACAAGCTTGTCTGAATCAATGTAGAAAGATAACAGATCAACATTGGAAATATTTGTTTCTGAGTATTGTCGGGTTGGCTTGGGTAAAAGGCAGATGATTCTGGAAGGACATATTACCTTTTCCAACAACACCCTCAAGTGCCTGCAAGGTGCTGAGAGACGCAGCAAAGTCATTGGCCCAGATGTTCCTTCCATCCACAACACCAGCGAAGAGGTACTTTCCCTCAGGGAAACCTGCCTTGACCAAATCAAGGGTCTTTGTGCCACGAACCAAATCAAATCCAAAGGCAGTCACACCCTTCAACGAAGTTAGAGTCTTGTATGCTTCAGCAGGGATATCAGCGAAGTAGGTCTCCACAAGAACATTCAAACCAGAAAGAGTTGATTCAAGTTCAGCATAAGCCCCAGTAAAGGCCTGGAGTTTGTGGCCCTCAAGATCCATAACAAGCACAGGCTCGTCGAGTTGAATCCAGGTGGCACCAGCTGCCTTAAGCTCGGTGATCACTTCCCTGTACACAAATCAAAGTAATAATTTTAGTGGTATTTCAGAGGATCATTCATAACGTCAAGGACATGGACTGATAAGTAAAAAAAAAAAAACAATAACGAAGTGATTTCGTACTTGTAGACGGGGAGAATTTTGGGTAGAAGAGAAAGAAGGTCAAACGACTTGTCCACACCCTTGGCGGCTTTAGAAAGCAACAAGTAAGAGACAGGGCCAACAAGTACAGGGACGGTATCAACACCAAGCTGCATAAACATCAAGTTTGTCAGATCAGAACTTTAGATGGACACTACTTTGGCTGTACAAAAGACAACCAGAGTCAAACTAATTTCTAACAGCTATTCTATCAACCGACTGATAGTTTGTGAATAAGCAAGTGAGTATATTTCCAACGTATCAACATCCACTATAAAACATTACTCAATGAATCTAAGCACAAACATTAATTCCACGAACCAAAGCCTAAAGATCTCCAATAAATAGTAAATTCCTAGTAAGTGGATAATAATGAAGAAAGATACGTACAGCTTTGGCCTCCTTGTACTCATTCACGGCCTTGTGAGATGCGTAAGAGAACTCTACATCAGGACCCAACTCAGGGACGATGTAATGGCTGCACCAATTACACATCATTACATTATTCCACAACTCAAAAGAACTGACAATCTCAGTGCAAGGGACAAAAGAGAGAGTTGGAGACTCACTAGTTGGTGTCAAACCACTTGGTCATTTCCATGGCGGGAACAGAGGCGTTTCCTCTGGCCATGGAGAAGTAAACATCCAACCCGATCTCACCACCGGTGAATCCGTATCTGGGTGGAACAGCACCGAGCATGGCGGTGGTGTCGAGAACCTGGTCGTAGTGAGCAAAGGTGTTGCTAGGAATGTACTTGGTCCCAGCCTCAGACATCTGCTTCCAGATGGAAGACCTGAGATCAGCCGACACCTTCTGAAGATCCTCAGCAGTGCTCTTGCCATCCCAGAATGATTCCAATGCAAACTTGAGCTCTCTCTTAGGTCCCATACGAGGATATCCAACAATGTGTGACGCCATTTTGATTTTCTTTTACTGCATCAAACAGAAACAAGATCGAGATCAATACCTAAATCAAATAAAGTAATTTCTCTTTTTCAAAAACTCTGTTAATATATATAATAGTAATAACGTGAAGTTTCATACTCCAAGAAAGCAGCTGACAGATTTAAAATTCACGTGTTGAGAAATTAAAATAAAACCGAAAAGTATAGCAGCTTTTGTTGTATTTATGATTGAGATAAACGATACGAGTCCACTTCAAAGTAGAATCTAAAACTTTTAGATCAAATCTCATTCAATTCAAAGCGGATCTAACACACGAGCCCAGAACGATCATTTTCAGAAGATGACAATAGGTCGCAAATCAGATCCAGAACCAGATCTACATATCGACCGCCACCAAAACTTCAGATCTGTAATAGATGAGCTTTCTCACCGTTTAGATCTCAGTGATAAACAAACAGAACTAGGAGAAACAGAACCAAATATGATATTCAAATCAAAATGAAAAGCGTAGGAAGCTAAATAAGGGAGACGTAAGGAAGCCATAAAATCTCGGAGACGTACCTGACGGAGGAAGAATCGGAGAAGAGAAGAAAAAAGGTTGTCAACGAAGAAGAGAGGACGAGAGCGAGGAAGAAGAGTGGGCTGTGTGAGTTTATTTATAGCAAAACAATATTGATAGATCGTTGGGCTCTCTCTCCTGTGTAGATCTGGTGGTGGTGGATGTTTTCGGCAATAATTATATATTTCAACGTTTTATTATTTAATTTCTATTTTTTTTTTCCAACTCTCTCTCTTTTTTTATACGGCTATTTATGTGTATTTATTTTCCTCCAAATGATTTTCTTACCAATATTAAGTGTAGAAGTAAATCAAGTGTCCATAATTAGAGCTAGGAAATACGATCACAGAATATTATACGATACAAAATCTGAATTTATGAATCAAATACTTTAAAATAGTAATAGTAATTTAGAAATAATATTAACTTCAAGTGAGATATTACAAAATATATACTAAAATTTATTAAAAATTTATGATTTCGCTAAATAAATCATAAGATAGGTTAATTTTTATAAAATTAATATTTAATATTTTATCAAACAATATAAAATAATAAATAATTCAGTTTTGAATCGATCTAATATAAAATTAAATATATAAATAATATAAGGGTATATAACTATAGGTAAAATAAAATTATAGAATATTATGCAGTACAAATCTAAATTCAAATTTTTATTTTTGTAGAATATATTTAAATTACCAAAATCTTTTTAGTTTAATAAGTATTTTAATATTGAATTGGAAAAGTAAATATGAATCTGAATAAATTTTTAGAAGAATGAAATTATGAGTAATTTATTTATTCTTCAATATATTTAGTTGGTTATTTGTTTTTAGCTTGAAAAAAAAATTATGAACAGTTTATATATATTATGTACGCAGGATTATTCTAAGAGAATATTTAGAGAATATCTTAACTAATTGACAGAGATATATTGGTTACAAATTTGTAGAATACTTGTGGGTTAAACCCTTTGTCAAAAACAAAAAACAAAAAACAAAAAAAAATACCGGTGGGTGGTTATTTTAAAATTTTGATTAGTAAAGTTCAAATCAACATTTATTTTATTTTTGTGACAACAGTAAAGTCCAATGATTTAATTAAACGTATTTATAAAAAGTATATTAAGGCTTAAATAGAGGATTAAAACGTGAAGGGGAGTTGGTGTACGTGGGAGGGATTAGTAGTAGTGGGTGGCATGGGACCCATTGAGGTTGGTGGAGATTCACATTTCACAGTAAAGTTTTTTATTAAATACGACTGCGTTCAGTGTCAGCATGAAGAGTATCGACATCGAGGCTTGTTCCGCAGCGTTTTGGTAACCAAGTTGGAAAATTGAACCAGAGTACTTTTGATGAAAAATATATCGAATTCATACAATTTGACTATTGAAAAAAATACAGTTTCAGTTAGTTATGTTTTATCAAAATTCAAACTTGATAAAATATGCAGATCTTAGTCGTAACAATAAAATTAATTTATTTATTTTTGTAAAAATATTAAATTTATTAACATTTTCGAATTTGTAACAGAAATACAGGGATTACAAAAAGACAGAATGACTGAAAATAAAACTATAAGCTAACTAGGTCACAACAATAATACAACCGAAGCGAAAGCTAAGAAAAATGCTCAGGAGATAAACCGTAAAGCACTAGACAAAAGAGCAGCAATCACACGTCTAAACGTAGACCATCCCGCTCTTGCCATTGTTCCAAAGAACTAGAGTTCACATCCTAATTACCATGAGCATCAATGCACCATCCTTAGGCCAACCCTCAAAACCTCTAAAAATGAGATGCCTACAACTTCTCTGCAAACTAACGGATCTCTAAATCCATAGCGGACTAACCTACAGATGGCGATAAGGGAGCCCAAACGGAGTCACCTCCAACTACCATTTTCAAATGAACAAATCTCTCAAGAACCAGCCCCCACAACTACCGCATCAATAAACCGGCGCATATACATCTCAAATCTGGATTTGTTCCACCATTAACCTGGATAAAACCCGGAGCCAACCCAAGCTAAATGGCCCAAATCTCAAACTCAAATGCCACAGCCACACCATTATTGAGAGACAAACACTGCTGAGAAACCCATGCCACACAGATGGAAGGTAGCACTGGAGCTTAACCGCAGAAGACGAAAGTCGCCGCACATGCTTTAAGCCATCGTCGGAGACACCACCATAGGATCCACGCTTTCGGAGAAACGCGAGCCACCTCGTTGAGGTTTACCACAAGACAAGAGCTGTCGTCAAACCCTTTGTCAGACAAGGACCCATCCTCAAAGGACCACTACCGCCGCCGAGATAAAAGGAAGCATGACTAGTCTTCACCACCTCTATGCCATGAAAGGGAGCCAAAAAATAACCCAAATAAAAGAGAGGCCGAGCACGGGAGATAGGAAGAACCACCTCGCTGCCGTCTACGCCAACGAGCACACCACACTCGAGAGAAGGACACGCCGAGGAGACCGCCGGAGAGGATAAAATTGCCAACCACAGACGAAGAAAGCCAGAACTTGGAGGAAGAGACGAAGGAAGAGGCAGAAGCACCATCTATCGAAGCGATAGACACCTCACCTCCACCGCATCCACTGCGACATCGCGGATGCTGCGCAATAGAACACCGCCAAAATCTACTCTGCCAAAGCCACCGAACTGTCAGAAACCTAACACAAACCACAACTAACAAACATAAGAGAAAGACAAAGACACTTGTTTAACACCAGTGCTGAGGAAGCCACCAGTGTCGTAATTAGAAACAGATCTGGGAAAGTAAGAATATGGGCGGCGGGTTTGGGTAGAGATAGAGGAGAGAGGTTTTTTATACAGTTTAATTTTTTTGTCGCCTGTGATAGATTATTATTAGTCACCAATCACACTAAACATATTTTACATGGTTGGAAATTAACTCAATATTAGTGTCATAAATTACTCCATAGTTGTTTGGTGTCTCCACGAGTCCTCGACGTTGTCGCTTCGCGATTCGGATCTGTGAGGACCAGATCTAGTGACTTGCGCCCTTTTGTGCCTTCCTCTGGTGATTTTCTCTGCTCATGTTCTCTAGGTTTGGCGGGGCCTTGTCTTCTTTCGGCGTTGTGTTGAGAGGCGGTTGGTGGTCATTTGAGGCTAGTGGTGGTGGCAGTCACCGTTTGTATGATTGTGTTAGATTTCTTTGTTATTTTTGTTTACCCGTTTGAGGACTGTGATGGTATCAGTAAGGAGTTTCACAGCGGTTATCGTAGACCAATAATAACTTTAGAGGTCTCTACTCACGGTTGCCGATTAACTTAGGCATTCATATGGGTTGCAATGAACCGACAATAGCATCAATGGTCTTGTACTTCTTTTTTAGGCATGGCAGCTTTGATCTTCGAGGCTTTACCATTTGCTCTCCTTCTAGCTTCTCTGTTTTTGGGTTCCAATGCCTGCCTCCGTTTGTTGGTGGTTGAGCTAGGTGGTTTGGTCTAGATTCGGTTTCGGTCTTCTTTTCATGGTGGTGGTGTATGTTGTATGTTCTACCGTTTTTGTTTTCGGATTGGGTCTTTTTGGAGATGAAAGCTTTAGTTTTTTTTTTTTTTTTGGCTTTACTGGACCCTTTTACCTTTGCGTGGAAACAAATTTGTTTTGTTTTTTTATGCATTTGTTTTCATGTGTATCTGTAAAAACAAAAAACAAAAATAGTATGAAAAACTTGTTTAGAAAAAGTTGGGTGAATATAGTAGTAGGTAAAGAAAGGAGGATTACGGACCCACAATATGTATATTAGATTATTAGTGTTTTGGATTCATAAACAAGGGATTAGTGGTCTTCATCTTGTTGTTTGCTGATAATTTGGCCACCAAACATTGATTCTTTTGCCATTTACTAACTTCTTTTCCTATTTTTTTGATACTTTTTATGTTTTTTTTTCATAGCGTTATATCTTGAATATTAGTGATACGCGAAAACTTTGAAGATTACTATAATAAATTTATCTGAACATCTTTAAAACCTTACTGTTCTCAGTCCTGCGTTAAAACATTCATAACACTTGGTTAATCAAAAAAAAAAAACATTCATAACACTCAAAGTCCATATAGTCTATGAATATATATAATAAACACACATATATATATATATATATGCATATTCAAAAAAAAAAAATATATATATATATATATATATGCATATTCGCATACCAATCATTAATCCTCAGTTTTAGTATGTAATTGAAAGTTTATTTAAGTCTAACAATAGCACATACACTACTTGATTATTATAGGCATATTTGCGGGACTTGAAAGAATATTCTTAAGTCCAAAAGCTAGTTTGGACTTTAGCGTACCCTTGGCTTAGTTGTATTGGAAATTGCGAGGTTCTTTTTGAGTTTTAGAATAATATATGAAGAAGATGATGCTTGCTGCAAACAGAGAAAACAGTCAACAAAGTGCTTATTGAAGATTAGTTTGACAAATATGGATAAAAACTTTAGGTTAATTTATTACGAGTAAATTGTCAATCACAACAAATAAATTGAACAACAAGTTACATGAGATTATAAGTAACTAGAAGATTGCATATGCATCCTTGAAGTTGGTTTGTCGGTGGATTCAGATCTACCTTTATAAATTTATAATAACAGCAAAACTCGCACGAGCATTTAATGAAAAAAATTCCTTTTCATACTCATTTTATTGTCCTGAAAGGCTGAAACTTAAACAAATATTCTCAACAGCTCAAACCCAAAGAGAAGTTTTGTAATGTATTTTATGGAATTATTGAACTACGTCGTACGCATGTCGTGAAAATATATACGACACGACCATATTTATATTTTGTACATCTCACTTTTTTTTTCTCGCCATATTGAGTTTGGCTTATAAAACTTCGTGATTGAACTATGAGAAAGGCCTGCTTTTAGCCACGTGAAATAAAAAGATGACATAATTACATATAGAGTATGATTTGACTTGAAATTTAAATAGTTTTTAAAGAATCTAAAGATTCAGAAATTATTCGCCTAAATCTCAATCAGCCAGGCTTCATGTTAACGAGTAACACATGAAACTGAAAGCCAGCCACTTTTTAGATAGAGTCCATTCTTACAGATTACACAAAATGTTTTACCATAGCTAGAGTTGGTAAGCGGCGGTGTGGTAGAAGCCTCTCGGCATTACATGCCGAGTTAGATAACTTTTTCTTGGCAGCTTCATATCTCCTTGAGAAAGGGCTCTTGAGGGTTCACTTTGAGACTGACTGTTCATCATTGGTGAAGATAATTGACGATTCCGAGGATTGACCATTATTCTTGTCATAATTGGATATCTTACAGTCTTTGAAATTGAGTTTTGAGTTTTTCGATCTATGTTATATCCCTCGTGCCCAAAATTTCCATGTTGACTACTTAGCGAAGGAAGCCCGGTCTCGAGGCGTGTTATTCTCCCATATAAACCATACTGTCTCGACTAAAGGAATTTTTCGGAGCTTTCCTTCCAGCGGATTAAACGTGGCTTAATCAAGATGGGTCGACGATAAAAAAAGAAAGAAAGCTAGAGTTGAATTTAATCATCACGAAACACATATGAACCAAAATCTCTAACTTGTTTAAAAATTCCAAAAGGATGAAAAGGAAAACGATATAGGACAACTATACCTTACAATGTTCAAAGAAAAAAATCCAAACAGCACTACACTTCTCATTTCACAAGTTCAATACAAATAGTTTAGAACAACCCCTCCCATAAAAACGAGAAAATATTTGAAGTCACAATCCAAAAACCCTGACAAAACCTCAGAATACAGTATCAAGAAATACAAATCAATCAAATCAATAAATATGGAAGCTGAAACAAGAGAAAAGAAAAACACAGACACACAAAAACAGGGAAAAGGAGAAAACTTGGTACAAAATACGATAAGCGGCTTCTTCTTGCCCCTTCTAAAACAGAGCACACAGTCTGATGAAAAAAAACACACACTCAGAAGTGCCTATCATTACCGCATAACAAACATATATATACTCGAGTTGAGATGTATTACCCTTCGATTTTTCAATCTGAGTCACTCGAACTAGAGCTTGAGCTCGAGCTCGAAGAGTCGGACTTACCCTTCTCCTTCTTCTTCTCTGTCTTTCCCTTTTGCTCTGAAATGCTTTCACCGGAGTTTTCCGGAGTTTCTATGGACTCAGGACTCTGTACAATCCCATCAAGGTTGCTCGAGCTCGAGCTTGAAGAATCGGACTTACCCTTCTCCTTCTCCTCTGTCTTCTCCTTTTGCTCTAAAATGCTTTCCCTCGAATTTTCCGGAGTTTCTTTGGACTCAGGACTCTGTAAAATCCCATCAAGGTTGCTTGAGCTCTCAGCTTTTGCTTCCTCAGTCACAACTTCATCGCTTAGTGTAACATTTCTAGACTCAATGGCTTCTGTGGGAATCACCACTCTTTCAGATATTACTTCTATTGCCGTCCCCTCTTTTGGCTCAGAAGGTTTTGGCATTTCCTCTACTGATCGAGTTTCAGTAGACGATACATCGGATGTACTTTCCTCTTCTTCTTTCTCAGGCGTGTTGCTCAGATGAACATTCGTCTCATCAAGAGATCTTTCTTCAACTGAAGACCCTGATGGCTCGGTTTCAACCGCACACTTGATTTCTCCAGACCCAACATCTGATTCCGGTGACTTTCGTTGCTTGCCCATGCTCTCTGCAACAGCCTGATTCATAGCAGTATCTAACTCATCATTTGATGTACCTTCCACAACTGTTAAATCAGACTTGGTCTCTGTTGAAGTTCCATAGTGTTCTTCAGCCAACTCGTCCTGAACGGTGCTTGGAAGAATAACCTCCTCAACCTCAGATCCTTCATGTATCTGTTGGAAAGCAGATTCTATGTCTTCAACCGATCTCGCTTCCAGAACAGGTAGAGCTTCCGTCAATTCGTTGGCAGTGCCTGATCCTATTGAAGATGGCCCAGGTTCAGAATCTGTAACAACTTCCTTAATACTGAAGTCTCCAATCGTGTCAAGTTCAGACAACAATCCTTCATCAATCTCTTTTATCTCGTCTGCCTCGTCAGTGATAATTTCAGGAGGACTTTGAGATATTGCATGTAAATCTGTAAGCTGATCTAATCGGTCGACCACATGGAAGAACTCCATGCTTGAGCCTTCACCAACCATAGGTGTTTTGTACTCGGGAGACTCTGCTGCAGATGAGGATGTGTCAGATGTCAAACAAGATAACTCGGCTGTATCCTCAGGAGCATCGTGATACTCGTGGAAAGTGATGTTGCGGGAAAAGACCACACCCACACGTGCTGGTACCTGCAATAACGCAGCACAGCGGTTAGGCTAAACATTTTGGAGGTATCAACATGCTGTTATATCCAGTTAATAAACCACAAATCTAGATGACGTACCATTGTCAAATATGACATGAGAATAACAAACAGGTTAAGTATGAGACTGTCGAAATTATGTTGTTGCACAAGTATCAATGCACCATTAAGTAATTGATCTCGTATATTCTCTCTATTATTTTGTACGTTATGATGTTAAGATCATATAGACTATCTTAAGCTTAGAGGAGAGCAGTAGGAGAGCACCATTAAATGTTGTAATGATGATCATCTACGCTAGAAGAAAAGTTTCATGACTTACTTGATCTTCGTCAGGTTCAAGGGATGATTGTTCTACCACAGATTTATCTGACCAGGTCGGTTCTCTATCTGATTCAGATGGAGTCGTTTCTCCTGAACCCACATTTTGAGCACTAGCATTCACAGAGTCTACTTCGATATCCATAGTTTGGTTGGGGTCTGTTTCTTCCTCGGCATCGGAAACTGATGACTGAACTGGATCTTGTTCCGACTGCGGAACGTACTCGTCATTAAATGAATGCGTCTCAACATACTCAACTGCTCCTGAAGACAAAGTGGAGTAACTGTCTATTGGGATGTCTGCATTGAATGTTTGAGGACTAGCTTCATCTTTTTGTTTATCATCTTCCTCCTGCATTATGCCTTCAGCTACCGATCTATTTTCCGAAGTTTCAGCTATGTCATGTACCACATCAAGTGACTCGTCCAGTGTTGTCACATGCTCCCTCGTGTCACCATATCCCAAAGGTGAACTTGGATGCTCAACTGGGAGATGTTGTTCAACCATCCCTGTAGATACTACTTCATCTTCTGTAGGAGAAACCAAGTCCACCAAAGATTCACTAACATCTAGCGCTCTGGTATCTACAGCCTCTTTCACTTCTTCATGCAGCTCTTCCAGGTCTTCTCGACTAGAAACAGACAAAGAGTCATCCTCCTGGTGATCAACATTCTCGTTTTTATCCAAAGGTAGAGAGGATGGATCAAGTACGGCATCCTCAAATTCAGACACTGAAACAGTTGAATTCTTTTGACCATCAATTCCAACCTCCGCAATGAGACCCTCTCCTGTAACATGCGTGCTACTCTCTCCTACTTCCATTGTACTTGTTTCAGCCTCATCAGGACCTATGCTATCAGAATAAACTTCACGTTCATTTCCTGCATTTTCTTGTACTTCTTCTTCGTTCTTTCCAGGTAGATCTGGTTTGTAATCAGATGACACGGAAGAAAATGATGGGAATCTACTGGCTGAGGGAGGACTTGAATCATAAACAGGTTCTTCGTGGTGGTCGCCCACCAAACCACAAAGATCATGAATTGCTGACTCTTCCAGTGAGGGCTGTGCAGTAATGAAAGCAGGCGCTTCATCATGGTGATAATCATCCTCCACCCCTCTTGCAACGTGGATATCTAATCCTCCAAAAGCAGTCTGGGAAGAAGTACCTGGTTTCTCATGAAGATCAACTTTACGCTCCGAAATCAACATTGCTTCATTCTCACTAATATCTGCTATCTCTTCTTCTATCTCTGATAAAGATGAATCACTATCACTGGAATCCTCTTCATCATTTTTTGTCCTATCGGAAGTTTCTCCGTCCATCATGTTTGATTGCTCATGGTGTGTAACGTGTGTTTCTGCACTTCCCAGTGTTATCTCAGCCACATCATGATGAAGATTTTTGTTATCAGCTTGTTCATCAACATCAGAATCTTCTGACGAATGGCTTTTTGCTTCATCATGGTCAGAAGCTGAATGGCTTTTTTCTTCATCATGGTCAGAAGCCGATTGGATTCTTTCTTCATCATGGTCAGAAGCCATATCAGCTTTAGTGATTTCGGTTTCTCGATCAGCAACATGATCATCCACTTTCTTTTCGTCATCCTCCAGGATTGTGCAGACAGATTCAGTATCAGGTACAGAACTGACTTTTGATTCACTAACTTCACTTAGCTGCCTTTCAAATGGATAATAGCTCGTTCCCTCATTTGCTAATCTTTCTAGCACAAAGAAAGGTCGTAGCCTGTCATGTCTGGGACCTCCGAACATTGATGGACCTACACTAAAACTCTCATGTCTTCTGAACACTTGCTCCTTCGGTTGTTGAGAAGTGAACTCTTCTTCAAAGTCGTCACCCTTGAGGTCTGGCTTTTCTTCATTTGGCTCATATGGAAGATCAAATGGGTTTCTCCTCGCGAACATAATGGACGGGGCAGAGCCAGGGATAGGTGGTAATCCCATATCATCATACGGATCATATGGAAGATCAAATGGATTCTGCCTTGCCGTTGAGATTGGTGGCATATTAAAGGGAATATCAGCACTGTCAAAATCAATCAGATTTCTCTCTGCCATCATTCTCATATTGTGGCGAGCCCTTCTCCTGGCAATAAGATTCTCCAACCGTTGGTTTCTTTCAAGCTCGAGACTTCCTAGATCCATGACATTTTTCTGATCAGCCTCGGTCCATTTGATTGCTGATTTACTTTCATCGTCCTTCTCTTCCTTCTTTTCCTCTTCCTCTTCTTCATCCTCGTCTTCCTCTTCGTTCTCGTTGTCGACCTCTTCTCCATGACTTTCACTGTCAACATCAGACTCCATTCCTTCATCACTACTACTCATATGTGGCCCCTCTGAAGAAGCATCTGCTCCTTCAACATCTGCAATACCACGACCTGGATTTTCTGAGTGTAAAAGCGGGTGAAGCTCATCAAGCATCGGGATGATGTCTGTCATAGAGGGATCAGGCGAAGAACTTTCCGCACCATCAGACCCAGAATCCAGTGAGTCATCACGGTCTGCATCATCATCCTCGTCCTCCTCATGCCTCATCGGTCTCCAAGGTGAAACTGGAGATACATCCACCTGATCTTCCTTTGAATCGTCCATCATTTCATCTAAAGATCCAGCATTTTTCCTGGATTGTTCTGCATGTGAAACTTGCTTCCCATCATTTCGAATTAACTTCTCCTCTTCTCCATCTCCCTTCTTGTCCAAGTCCACAACAAATGCTCTCTCCTCAAACCTTACCTGAGTATCCCGTTTGACCTCATCAAGAGTCTCATCAACCAAAGGCCTATAATCAAATGGTCGACAATTGTTCTCGACCTCACTCAGCTGGTTTTCCACTAATGTAACAGCAGCATCATCACTTCCATCCAAAAGTGCGTCTTTCTCTGTGCTCAAGTATCTCTCTACCGTAAAACTCTCGTTGCCTCTCTCAACAACAATAGGATCCCTCGAAACCTCAGTTCTAAAAGGAGCAGACTCGTGGACAGTTTCCGGTTCTTTTTGGATTTCAGGTATGTTTGGCTCTCCGAAACTCAGAATTGTTCCCAGCAAAACGAAAGTGCATACCAGAACAGGAGATGCAGCAACCAAGGAAGAAAACAAAAGAGGACAAGTTCTATGCAGAAGATACAAAAACCCAACAAAGCCCAGGAGAAAGGGATGATTGCAAATCCATCTGTAGGACATTCTGATCATATTGTCAAATAGTCTCCGTATCTGCACTCTGAACTCAGACCGATCACTGATCATCTTTTTTTCTTCTTCTCCAGGTTGTTTTCTGTATAGAATCATAAGCAACGATCACGAATCAGATGGTGAAGTTTCATAACTTTAACATAAACGAAATTGATAGCTTTAAAGTTCACATATTCAATTAAATTAAAAGAAAGAAAAATTTAACAGCTTTGCTCGTATTTATGATTTGAGATAAACAACAAGATGAGTCTCTAATTCAAAGCAGGATCGAGAAACTTTTAGATCAAATCCCATGCAACATTAAGATATCAACCATAAATATCCCTCCGAGATAATAAAAATCCGATCTAAAGCACACGAGCACAAAAAAGGCAAATCATTTCAAAGAAATCGCGAATCAGATCCACAAATCGAATATTACCCAAATCTGTGTCTGGTGAACTCACTCACCATATACGAGCAATCAGATCGCGGAGAAACAAAAATCAAATAAACAAGTCATAGCATACACAAGAAAAACGAAATGAAAAAAAAAAATGAAAAAAGAGAAGGGAGGAAAACGTGGGGAAGCCATGGAAACTCGGAGACGTACCTTACGTAGATAGAATTCGAGAGAGAGAAGAAAATGGTTGACTATACGAGAGAGAGAGAGGAAGAAGAAGAGTGGGCTATGACGTTGTTCTTTACAGCAAAACAAATGATAAATCTGGTCGTTGGCTTCTGTTGATTTACAGTGGTGGTGGCTACTTTCGGCACAATTAGTTTTAATTCCACTTCTAATTTGCCATTTTATTTTATTAACATAAACGCGGTTTTCTTTTTTTGTAAGAAAAAAAAAGCTGCTGCATTCCAATATTAGAATAATTGATCCGATACAAATGACACTCCTGCGACCAGATGTCTCTTGTCCACAAAGCAAACACTACTAATTACTGCGACTTGGAGTTCCCAGAGATAACAGATTAAGATACTTTCTTCTTACATCTTGATCCCAGAGATAACATACCACTTTGTTTCAGTTTTGGCTTAAACTCGATCAGATCTTGATGCGGTTTATGTTTCCCAATCTTTCATCTTCTTGCTCCCCTTTGGTTTTTCAATTGGACCATTCATTCCTGCCATTTTCTTATTGTACTTTTCACGTAGAGGATCATTCGAAGTCCATCTGCACAATCATTCATTATGACAAAAAATGATTCAGAATCTGCATTTTTTGCTTTCAATGATTCAGTTCAGTTTTCAGCTTAATGTTTCTACTCAAATGCTAAATAAATCAGTTTCCATGCCTAAATAAGAGCTAATTTTTTTGTTTCATATCAAAAGCCTATGACTAGACTACACGATGTAAGAAAAGAAACGGTGAAAGCAGAAAACTTACGGGTTACTCCAATCAGTTGTATCCTCATTGACAAGGTGAGTCCATTTAGTTCTTCCACTGCGACCAAAGTGCTTGACTTGCATGACTTTTGGCAGAATCGATTTGTCCAACCTATCTTCACCAGTTGGCGCAGAGAAGTCGCGTTGAAATATACCATCGGTTCCAACGGATCCTGCCTCATCATCAGGATCTGCCTGGAAGAAAGCTCCCTTGTGGTAGTATTTCTGCATGAAATTCCATTTCTTTTTCGGTTGAACTGTTGAAGTTTTCGGATTCTTCCTCTCCCATTCTCTCCTCTCCTGCTCTGTCATGTTCCTCAACTTCTCTATTTCTTCCCTCTCTCTTATCATAGCTTCCTTTGCATCTCGTTCTCTCTTGATCCTAGCAATCTCTCTTGTCTTCCAAACTTCGTACTCCTCAGCTTCATTGATTTCGTCATCGGTTTCCACATCTCCAATATTTGCTTCTTCCAATAGCATGTTCTTACGTATCTCTTCATCTTTCCTAACTTCCTCAACCACTATTTGTTTCGTTTCTATCTTTCTCATCTCTAGTTTTCTCTTTGCTAATTCCTCGAGAGCCAGTTCTTCAGCCTCAAGACGCTCACGCTCTGCTACCGTATCTCTCTCAGCTTTCGGTACAAAAACAGGTTTGATCATTGTGATACCTGGCATCTCGTCTTCCGAATCAGTTTCGTACTCAGACTCTTCCTCTTCCTCATCTTCATCTTGTAGCTCGTCTTCTTCTTCTACAGGAAGTAGATCAGCCTCCTCTTGAGCTCTTTTAAGATTTTTCTCTCTAATTCTTCTTCTTCTTTCTTCCAGGGCATCTTCATCTTCTTCCTCATCTTTAATCTCTTGATTCCTCAACTCTTCTTCTTCTGTAGATATAATCTCAGCCTGCCTAACTCGCCGATGATCTGCTCTAACTTCTTCACGGTTTTCAATTCTGGTCTGAGCTAGACGGCGCAGCCTTGGATCATCCTTCCTAGCAACCCCCAAATCATCATGCTTTGGGAAAGCTCTATCCAAAACATCAACCTTCTGCATCCTAACATCATCATCTTCCTCAGCTTCATCAGCCCACTCGGGAGCTTTTCCAGGCCAATATCTTTTCACTTTAGTCTGTCCAATCCCACCACGTAGTTTTGCTCTTGTAGCAAGTGCAGCTTCACTCACTCCAGCTGTGACCGACATCTTTGAACTTGCGAGTAATCAAACTCAATTATGTTGGCTATTAAGTTCCTGCACCAAAAAGAATATACATGGATTAGATTCAAGCTGTGCATCATAAGTATTCATCAGGAAAAGAAATGAGCTACTTTCAAATCAATCTACAGAAGCTCGAATCTTAATGAGACAACTTGTAATCGAAAAAGGCATTCTGTAAAACCATATCAATGATTTTAAAGCATATCTCAAACCCATCCTGATTCTTTCGTAAGCAAACAAAACCTATTCTGTCACATAAGCACACAAACCCCATTATGTCAGAGACTAGACAAACCAGTTCAGCCAGAAGATCACCACAGGAAGTAAAATCGAGAAGGTTGTAGATTTTCACAAAATAAAGAGCAAAAGGGAATCGATCTCTCTAAAATCTAAGTCATTTGTCGAATTTCAACAGAGAGACCAATCTCAAGCTTTGATAAAAAGCTAAATTAGAACATAAATTAACAAGAAAAACGACCAAAATACGGATCAAAAAGGGAAAATCCCAAACCATGAAACTCGACGATTCGCTAACAAGAGAACAATGAAATTAAAGTAAAGCAAATACAAGAAGAAATTGACGAGAAATAAACGAATTTTACAAATTGGAGAAACCTGGACGGATATAGAGTGGGGCAGAGGATTCCAAATTTGACGGAACTGTGGGAAAGAAAACCTAAGAAACCGTGGCGGGACGGAGGAGGAGGAGAATACAGTGGAGGTCTCGAAACCGGAAAGTTAAATGCAGCGACAAGATTCATCATTATACTCTTTACTGGATATTGATGGGCCTTTTAATTTTGGTTTAAATTGGGCCTTCAATATATCTCGATCAGTTTAACACTTGTTTAGTGTTAAATGCAATAATCGAGTATCTCAGGGCATCTCGAGGAAAATGAGCTCCAACCCACCTCTATTAGCCATGTTCTTTTCTTAAACGCAGCGTCAGCTTTAAAAACAAGCACAAAATCTGTTTGTGTTCTGTTAATGGCGGTCATGAAAACAAGGACACGTCAGCATCAACACCGTGAAGAGTAACCGCTGCGTTCAAAAACAGGTTATATCTGCCGATGTTTTATGCTAACGTCAACCACCGGCACCGGCGTCTCCCGTAAATGTACTTGTTGCGTCATCTTTCTTCCTCTACCTTTTTTATTTGTCTCTTATTTGTACGTCACATATGTTGACGTTGACGCAGACGCTGCGTGTATGAAAAGAACATGGCTATTATAGAGGAAAATATAGAGATTGCTATTTATAGAGGAAGAAATAGCATTCCTCTATAATAGAGTCAAACTTTTTTATTTACACAATTGTCATTTAACTTTATATTTTACAATTATAACCGAAATAAATTTAAAAAACATTATTTAATTGTTGTTTATATACACATATGTAATTTCTTTGTTGCTTCTTAAACTAGTTTATATTTTATAAAAAATAAAATAAAAATAAAAAGGTTGAATTTATAACTTTTAAAAACAAAATGTATTATTAGTAAAATAAAAAAAATATAAAGGAGAATATTCTTTTTTAGAGAAAAATATAGAGGAATACATTGGAGCAAAACCCACCTTTATTATAGAGTTCCTCTATAATAGAGACAAATATAAAGAAATACATTAGAGATGGTCTTAATGAAAATACATGATTACAGCAGATACACACTTGTAAGTTTGCTCAAAACTCCAGGAGAGGGTTAAGAAAAATGTTGCACCAAGCATGAAAACAACATAAGGAAAAATCAAATCTCAAATTTGTGGCACTATATTCTTTAGAAACTACATTTTCTATAAACTAGACAGGTGGAAATAAACTATCCAATTTTCCTCTCTCTCTATACCTTTCCTCCAACTTCTCTCTTAAAACTTCGTCGCTAAGAAATTTCGAGTGTTCTCCGACCGCCGATTGTGGGCTTCCATAGCCACATCGGCGGTACGGTTGTTTATATTTTTTATTGTTTTATGTATTATACTCTCCGATTAATATCGGGTCTCTCTTTTTGTTTTGTTTTTGTCGACTGATATTTCCGACTGTTTGTCGGATCTGTTTTCCGGCTTGGTGTCGGACTCCTTTTTCATCTTCATCCAGCTCACATCCTCTTTAACCCGTTAAGCATCTAGACGATCTCTGTGTGGCCGTAGCTTGATTTCGCGATACATGCCGGAGTAATATCTTCATCGATATGTCGGCGAATCTGATTCCGACGAGACCTTGTGTTTCCAAGATGGAGCTTTCGACTGTAAAGAGGAATCGAGATGACGAACCTTGGTTCTACGTTTTCACTTGAAACGGCAACATTGATTTTGGCTCAGATTGCAACGGCTGATCCTGGATTGAGGATGACCGGTGACGATTCGATAGAACCCGGCGGAGATGATGGTGACGTGCGTAGAAGCGTCCAGAATCAACGTGTCAAAACGCCCTTCTCTTACGTGTCTCTGATACACGTGGCCTTTAGACAACACTCACGATCAGTATATTGGATCCTGAGTGGGCTTTCATTTAAATGAATGTGTAAATGGGAATTGGGCTAGGGTTTTATTGTACTTGTCACTATTTGGCCTTTGTGCTTTAATAAATCTGATTGTCGACAAAAAAAAAAAAAAAAGACAGGTGGAAATAAATGCTCTTACGTTTCAGTAGCACCCACTTAGGTAACAATTTGCTACATGTAGAATTAACCAGAAACAACAACAACAAACAAAAGGTCTTTTTATGCAGATAAGAATTGCACATTGACGAGAAGAGCTACCTTTCTACAATCAATAAACCATAAAGCAAATATTATGTAGCGTCATACTGTGTGATTGGTCCTTGACTACTTTGATTTGGTTGGCCTTGCTTACTATGTTGGCCCTCATGGCTCAAAGCCTCAAACACAGACTGAAACCCAGATTTTACTGCTCGATTGGATTTTGGTTTTCATCGTTCTTCTCATTTCATCATTTCCGATCCTAATGGGTATAAAGCTAATACATTTAATCACAAAACAGAGGAAAGCTTGCAGCTTTAAAAAATTCCAGTTTCAAATTCATTCATCAATCAAACACAAACACAGAAGAAGAAACAGACGGCAGAAAACTGAAACATTAACAGAAATAGACACCAACAAAAGTTCCCAAACTAAAATTACAACCAGACCAGCAGATAACTCATAACTATGCGGCATCGCCTGAGTCCGAATCTCCGGCGGGAGAAGCGGCAGCGGTGGCGCCACTGTCGTCGGAAGAAAGAGCGAGAGGAGCCCAATCCGGAGGGAGAGGAAGAAGAGGAGCATAAACGGTAGGCTTTCTCTTAATATCCCAAGGCTGAGTCTTCTTCGGCCTCGTCTTCCTGTGATGAGCCGTCGATTTCTTCTGCGGCCTCGACGAACACTCTATCACCATTCCAAGTCCTCCTCCGTTCCCCAATTTCGGAATTTGAAATTGGCGGAGAGCCGGGGAAGCAGCGACGGTGGAGATTCCGGTGCCAAAGATCGCTGAGACAGACATTGTTTCGTCTTATCTTTCTGTTGCAGTGGAAGTGAGTATGAGCCTCTAGCTTCGGATTGGATACATCATATCTTGTCCTAGTTTTCGTTTTTTTCTGACGGGCTTTTAAATGTTTATTGGGCCCTTTTATACACAAATGCAAAGTTCTTCAAAAAGTTGTATTTAGTGAATGATACGTATGTAACCCATGGTGACAACGGCCCATATTTAACTCGTTATGTTGCACGTTTGCAAGTGCAACAATAAAAGGGATAAAAGGTGAATGGAAATTAAAATTGGTAAGATTATATGTCATTGCCATCGAACGTTTTGCATATATGTACGCTATATGTAACTGTGCTATTTATGAAATGAATTTTAACCTTATAAGTAGATAATATCATGTGTTAGGTTGTCGAAATAAAGCCCTAACATTAGCCATGTTCGTTCAGTTGATGGCAGCGGCAAATTATTGTTCGTTTATTTACTATTTTCGGTCGTCAGCTTCTGTCTTGACACTAAAAAAAAATTAGTGATCAAAAATTTACATTACAATTGGATGTTGATGGTTGTCATCGGTGACATCGGCATGTAAAGGAAGCTACAAACGAATAACCTTATTGTTTCCACTCCATTAAATAATTTAGACTCAAGAAAAATCTTGAAACTTTTGTATGAGTTCAAAAAAGTTCTTACAACTTAAAATACTACACTAATCTTAGACCACGGTCAATAGCAAATTTAGAAAAGCTTATCAAGGAATTTGAATTAAATGGGAATATCATCATAAAAATTTAGTCGAAAGACAATTATCATAAAATTTCTAAAAATAAAATAAAAATCAGTTAGAAACACGTGACCTGTTGCAAGTTGCAACTTGTGTCACCTCTAACTATGGTTAATTATATTGGTCATACCAAATCCAAGTTTGAGGCCATATTGTTATTTCCAAAAGAAAAAGGTACAAAGAAAGCTAACATCACACGAGATTAACTGACATTTGAGTACACTCATTTGGTTTTAGACTTTTAGTGGCTATTACGGTTCCAAATGCTGCCAAATCAATCAATAATTTCAATATAACACGCCTAAATTAGGTTTTAAAGTAACTACAATCACCAACACATAACCAATTTTAATGTTTCACCCTTACATATTTTGTCTTTAATTCCCAAAAAACCATATCAGCGGAATTTCTTTACGTAGACTCAAAAAACATTTGCTAAAATTATGGCCAGCAATGAGATGACTTTAGTTTCATATACGTGACTTGCATTATCCGATACATTAACAAATCAACGTGCATCGAATTACCACCCCTTATTATATTCTGTCTACAAATAATGATTGTTTTTTTACAGTTAATAAGTCCAACATGTCTACATAGCAACAGCTCAGCCATTCGATTTCTCGTACGAGAAGATTCTGCCGGTTAGACCAAATTAGGCATCACAAACCTATGGTACCCAATGGCCATTGCATTATAGCAAACCTTATCTTAGTATCGCTGGAATAATAAGAGCATCTTTGATAGAAGTCTCTCAAGAATCTTTCATTTATATAAGATTATATAAAATTAATATATTGAAAAGATTTTTTTTCAAAAAATGAGAAACTCATTCTATAGTCTTTCAAATGAGAAAATTTAAAGTGAAATTTTCACCTTTTTAAAGAGATTCTCTTATTAAAATATCATATTTTTATTTTGTTATTTCTTTAATAGATTATAAATTCTTATGAAAATCATCCATTGGAAATGTTTTAACCGTCGTAGGATAAACTTAACGAAATACCAAGGCTGTAACTGGTTTTCCTAGAGAGGGATGATCTGAATAAAAGGAATAAATGGAATTGTTACAATGAAATGGTGAATCCCATTAAAAATGAATCCCATTAATTCCATTTATTCATGGATGTTTGATAAGAGGAACAAAAAGGATAAATTTTAAAAGCTTTTTCTTCATTCAGAAAATGGAATATATGGAATGGTTTTATTTATTTTTCATTACAATTGGTTAGTTTTTTATGGGATTTAATGGGATAGTGTATTCCAAACAAATTTATCCCACAAAATGTCATTCCAGTTGCACCCCAAATGTATAACAGAATAGTTGTAGTACAAGAGGTTAGTTGTTTTGTGTTTTATGTTTAAAAATTATTATATAGATTTATTTAAAAAAATTGGAATATATAAAAATTGACTCCAAATTCATAGAAATTATATATTTAAACTCAATTCTATAAGTTTTAAAATCTTGAAGATTTAAAATTTTTGATATTAGTTTTAAGAATTTATGTGTGTTGATTCTAAAATCTCTACAATATAGCTTAGATTTTGTTTTTTGTTCATTTACTCATGAAAATCCATTGGAATTCATTTCAAATGACTCTATATACAAAGATTTTATAAGTCATTTAGTTTTGAATAACAGTGGATTTTAAAAAAGCATTTGAAATCTTAATTGAATAACACCAAATTTTAAAATCTTTTAGGTATGATTTACAAATAAGAGATCAAATAACACTAGATTTTAAATCATGATTTAGAATCCCTAATTAAATAACAATGGATTACAAAACCTATAAAATTGACTTTAAACCACATATTGAATAACACCACCTTAAATTTTAAGACTTATATACTTAAATTTTAAGACTTATACGGTATTAAAAAAAATCTTAAGGAATTTTTGTTTTTTTAATAAAAAACACTTTATAAACTAAATCACATAAGTTCAAAAAGTGTATTTACTTTATTATTGTTATGTAGTTATATAATATATATATATATATATATATATATATATATATATATTAAAATTTGAGTATTAAAATAATTATGACCCAAATATATAATATAATTTATAATATCATTTAATTTGGGGTTTAGGTATGCGTATATTTGTCTATTTACAGGTAAGTGTCTTGTATGTAGGCCTTTACCTGTAAATAGACAAATATACGCATACCTAAACCCCAAATTAAATGATATTATAAATTATATTATATATTTGGGTCATAATTATTTTAATACTCAAATTTTAATATATATATATATATATATATATATATATATATATATATATATATATATATATATATATATATATATATTATATAACTACATAACAATAATAAAGTAAATACACTTTTTGAACTGTCTATTTACAGGTAAGTGTCTTGTATGTAGGCCTGAGACGACAATTTGACAAGTCGAACGCGCGCGTGAGATTCACGCGTTTCGTTCGAAACTCTCTCAACCTCAACTAGAGCCGTTCTCAGTTTCTCCGATTGGGAGGTCTCTCCGGTGGCTGGCGAGCTTCGTCGGTACTGTGAGAGGCCTCCGGTGACCCTTCTTGAGCTTCAGGTAAGCCGTGGTATCCGTCTTGTACCGTAAGCGTCTCGGAGTTTGTGTCGGCGGTAGTGCTAGCTAGGGTCTCTTCTCGACGGAGCAGAAGACGGAGGTCTCGCTTAGATTCGACTAATCTCGGTAAGTCGTCGGTTGGTGAGCCGATAGAGGACAGCGGCGGAGCTGATTGCGCGCAGAGGAGGGAGAAAAGAAGCGGATCTGAGATGTCATCTGCGCGGAAGTCGTCGCGAGGATATGGTGGGTCGGTGCGGTGCGGCGAGGAGGTTTACGGAGGTCCCGGGACCAACGATTGTCTGGAGAGGTTTGACGGGGTTGGTGCTAGCCCTTCTTCTTTGTTGGCCTCGACGGACAGCCTTTCTCGATCGTCGGAGCAAGCCGAGAGACAAGCCGTGAGAGATAGACCGAAGAACCGAGCGAGCCAGGAAGGAAATCGTCGATGGATGCTTGCTTCGGTGAGTGTTGCCGGTTCAGTCCGTGACCGGCGGATCACCGACCTCGCAACCGTTGTGTATCGGAGGTCGGGAAGCCGCCGGAGTGCCCCTTAAGTGCGGCGATGAACTTTCTGCGTTTTGTTTAGGTTAGGGTTCTCAAAGGGTAGATTCGTCTTTTTGGCTTTCGGTTAAGAGTCGGTTTGTAAACCCGGTTTAATCCCCGGTTTGGGACGATTTAATTAATATAATATTATAAAAAAAAAAAAAAAAAAAAAAAAAAAAAAAAAAAAAAATGTAGGCCTAATTTGAGCCAGTTTCAGCCATGTGATTGTTTTTTTTAGGGTAAATTTTGGTACATCGAGAAGAGAACCATATGAATGGACTGCTCTCGTTCTCGTGTCCTTCGCATTATTGCATTTATTTTATGAACTGTTTTCTTGGAATAAAGAGTTTATATTTTGTACTGCACTACCATGCCATGCCAGCTAGATGAATATACCAGGAATCTTTGGATTTTTTTTTATATATAATGAATATCTTAGTTTCGACCTAAATAAAAGGATACTAAATACTAATCCTTGTTGGAATATAATATTACAAGAACATGAACTGTGACTTTTTTTTGTAACAACATATATGTGAAAATATGTGACTATTTACTATATTGTATGTGCAAGTTTTTTAGAAATGTTAGCCGATGTTATAAAATCCATGTGGCATGTGTGCTATAGATTGTATAGCGCCTCAGACTAAATTCATATCCATATTTTTATAATAAGTTTTGTTTTACTGATTCGAATATTAAACTATTTAGTTATTTTCTAAATAAATATTTTGGAAATGAAATATTTATCGGGTCTAAAACTATATTTTTCATCTAACTATAATTCCATCTTTATATAACTAAAACCATTTATATAATATTAAGATTCTTCGGAAAGTAAGATAATAATAGACTAAAAAAATAGCAGTCACGTTTCATGTGACTATCAATATAAATAGAGCAAATTTGCCAAATAACATAACTGCTAAAAACACAAAAGGAATAATTATTTGCCTCTATATAAATTTTCACGATTACGAAAATAGACTAATATCTTATTTTTAATCGTCTCGATTTATGAATACAAAGAAGCCGTCGGTTTCCCACAAAAATAAAAGAAAGCCGGCGGTCCGAAAATAATTCCCATAATCTTTTTGTTTGCATTATTTATCGAATTTCCATACGTTTTCTGTACAATTACACGTGTACTGATTTCTTATTGTACAAAAATATAGTATTATATAATACAATTATTTCAAGAAAATCAAATCATAGGAATGTGGTGGATATGATTACGTTAGAAAAGTCGTGATCGGTTAGGATTACGTTGCAGAGATGTCTCGCTTAATCTTAACGATCGACCTTTAAGTTTGTAGTTTTCTCTATTTTTATTAATTCTTCCAAATCTTATGTATAACAATCACATGTCTATATTTGATCAGCGATATATAGCCATATATAATAATGTTTTAATTATTTAGGCCGAAAATGTTAGGCAATGTACATTTTTTATGGCCGTCCAAAAAGAAATAAAATTATACAAAATATTAACGTTGATTAATTAGCTAATTGCATCATGTTTTACTTCATTAATCATTAACTCATCTGATGGACACATTATTGACTATTGACACAAATATCCCGACACGTGTAATTTACATACCTCGTGAGTAGTATACACTACAAATTTGGACTCCAAGTTGGACCATATAAAATAATAAAATCATTACACATAAATTTTATACGAGAATATCTCTCATGGATAAAAAATGTTTTATGAAAACACTTTATCAACTTCGATTTTTCTTCCTCGTGTTAAATAATTGAATATAACCTCCCCCACTTAATTTTCCACATAAAAAGACAATAGTTTCTCCTACACACATCCGCATGGAAAAAAAAAAGATATTGTATTTTCCGAAATATTAACAAATCCAAAAGAAATCTAAATAAAAATTAAAACAGTAACAACGACATCATTCTTTCATTATTATATCAAAAAACCTAACCCCCTTCATTATTGTTCACACTTCAAACCAATTTGCTTCCTTGAATGGCAAGTCTTTTCTCCTCACCTCTCAGCTCACGTTCTCTCTCTCTTCTCATCAACCTCTTCTTCATCTTCATCATCTATCTCCATTTCTCTTCACAAAATCCTCCTCACTCCGGATCCATCAAATACCTGAATCCTCTCGGCGGAGGTGATAGTACTGAAAGCTGCAGCGAAGGACTCGCCGCCCTTGACGACCACCGTTCCAAGTGTTCTTACGTTACATCTCAATCAAAATGTGGCGCACAAGGTTACATAGACTATCTCAAGATTTTCTTCTGTATGTTTGGAGAATCCCCTGTTTTGGGCCATCTAGTTTTATCCATCTGGTTATTTGTTCTGTTTTACTTGCTCGGAGACACGGCCGCGAGTTACTTCTGTCCTTCTCTGGACAGCTTGTCTAAGGTTCTGAAGCTGTCTCCTACGATGGCTGGAGTTACGCTTCTCTCTCTGGGAAACGGTGCACCAGATTTGTTCTCGAGTGTTGTCTCTTTCACAAGATCAAATAATGGAGATTTCGGACTAAACTCTGTTTTAGGCGGTGCGTTCTTCGTCTCTAGCTTCGTTGTCGGGACGATTTGTTTGTTAATTGGATCTCGAGATGTCTCTATCGACAAGTACAGCTTTATCCGCGATGTGGTGTTTCTTCTGGTCGCTCTTTGTTGTCTCGGTTTGATCGTATTCGTCGGCAGAGTAACCATTTGGGTTGCACTTTGTTACCTTTCTATTTATCTCCTCTATGTTGGATTCTTATCGGTTTCGCATTTCTTCGACCGCAAGAAACCTGTTTCCGATCAGGTTCATCGTACCAGAGAGGATTTAGCTGAGATGGGCGTCCCATTGCTGGGCTATATCAGTGAGGAGAAACCGGTTCCGCCCCAAAAAATTACTCAAGAACAAGAATTTAAGGTTGTGTTTCTTGATTTGCCAAAAAAACAGCCGACTTGGTTCTCGGTGCTAGTGAGCGTCGTAGGACTCCCTCTATACCTCCCCCGGCGGCTCACAATTCCCGTTGTCTGCGAAGAAAAGTGGTCAAGGCCTTGCGCGGTTGTTTCCACAGCCATCGCACCTGTTCTACTAACCGAACTTTATTGTTCTCATTACAGCGGGTCCAAAAGAAACCTAATATTCTACATAATATCCGGAATAATAGGATTATTATTTGGTATCTTAGCGTACTTGACGACGGAAAATTCTCGTCCACCGAAGAAATTCTCACTGGTTTGGCTTCTAGGCGGCTTCACAATGAGTGTGACATGGACATACATCATAGCACAAGAGCTAGTCTCATTATTAATATCCTTGGGTAATATATTTGGTATTAGTCCTTCCGTCCTAGGACTAACCGTCCTAGCTTGGGGAAATTCTCTAGGTGATTTAATCGCCAATGTGACTGTGGCGGTTCACGGAGGCAACGACGGTGCGCAGATAGCACTTTCCGGGTGCTACGCAGGTCCTCTATTCAACACGGTGATTGGACTAGGTGTGCCACTTGTCATATCTTCATTGGCTGAATATCCAGGGGTCTACATCATTCCAAGTGACAAGTCGTTGCTTGAGACACTAGGGTTCTTAATGGTAGGCTTGCTTTGGGCACTTGTGATAATGCCAAAAAAGAAGATGAGGCTTGATCGGCTTGTCGGTGGTGGCCTACTCGCTATTTACCTCTGTTTCTTGTCCTTGAGATTGGCTAGGGTTTTCGGTGTGCTTGATATCGACCAGTAAATAAAGTACTGTAAATTTTGCTTGGGTTGTTTTTTTCAATAGTTGATTGTTAAAGAAGAAATCTGCAAATAGATCAAAGTTGTGGGTCTTGTGGTATTCCTTAAAAGTTTAAGTTTTGTGAATACTATTGAGAGAGATGGCAAAATTTGTTTGTTGCTGAACATTCGTTTTCTGTCAAACTCATTTAGTAGTACGTCACTAGAATTCAGAAAGCAGTTGGCATGTTGTTCTAGGTTCATTGTTCATGGATTGTAACTTTGTAAGTATATACAGTACGTCACTATTAGATTTCTACGACCATTCTAAATGGGACTCTCAGTGATTATTTATTCAACTAGCTAGTTTACATGAATCGCACCTTATTAGAAGAAGATAAAAGTTCTTTAACTTTTTTGACCTAATGATTTTTTATTTGCCAAAAATATTACACACTATAAACTCACTCGAATGAGATACTTATGATCTTCTTATGAACTATTTAACACATATTTTATATGAAACTAAATTCTGATCTTGTAAATAACGTATAACTGTTTGGCTGATTCGTGGTTTTGTCTTTTGACTCAACCATTAATACTAAAAAAGAAACCTCTGATTTAAACGGAAAATAAAAAACCAATTAGGTGAAATCAGCCGGAATGAAGCAGAAATGGCCTAATTAACTGTAAAATCCCTAATCAGTTTTATAGAGCGATAAGGGACACTGCTAAGTGTTAAATTGCATTTTGAGTTATTAGAAAAAGGCCAAAAATTGGATTTGTCATAATTCCAAGGAAACAATTTGCAGACAAACAAGACAAATGTGCCAAATTATTATGCACACGACTCATGAGATAAGGAAATTGAATAGAATAGACAATAACAATTTTATTTTAAATAACACATCTTATCTTAATCTTTATGCAAACTGGCAAAAAGGGACAAGTATTGTCGATTCAACTAACTCCCACAATATTGGAAATTAAATAGACTACAGTAATTCTCTATGAAATAAATAAATATATCCAAGAACAAAAAAAAAAACGCTATAAACTATACAAGATTGTGGTTCCGGTTTTGTCTTTGAATTTTTTCGGATTTGTACCATCGTTTTGTTTCGGCTAATAATAAATCAATCAAAATTCAGATGAAAAAGAAGAGAAAATGCATAAAATAGCACAAAAACATACATTGTCATAAATGTAGCACCCAATTTTTTTTTGACATTTTTAGTATTATTTTGATTAAAATGACTTTTATAGCATTATATAAATTATGGTTTAAAGTTTATTATTTAGGATTTAGGATTTATTATTTAGGGTTATGATTTAGTATTTAGAATTTAGAGTTTATTATATAGGATTTAGGGTTTAGTATTTAAGATTTAAGGTTTAGTATTTAAGGGTTTGAGGTTAGGGTTAATTTTGTCTTATGCCTTTAATAAATACTATTTTGTGATTTTTTTTTTTTTTGTGTTATATTTATAACAATGTATGTTTTTGTGTCATTTTTTGGTTTATAAAAAAAAACAAGATATATAAGAATGTGTGGGTATGTGTTTACTTCATGCATGAGTAGAGATTGTTGACTAGTCGAGTATCTGACACATATTCAAATTCTAGCTACTCAATTTGAATTCCATAACTACATAAATTCATTATACGTTTATGTATCCCATACTCGAGATGTAAATGTTAAGCTACGCATATTGCGAGCCTTTTTTTCAATGATAATCAAAAGACATCCATAACTCAAGTAGATATGTAAGAAATCATTGGAGATCATAGTTGTATCCATGTATGATGATTAATCTATATTATAAATCTACATGTCACCCATACATGTATACAAAACTGATTCGCTACACAGCGTAGACGATTGTACAAAGTTACAAACACGTATGAAACTGTGAGTTAGAAATCAAAGGTTAGTGAGAATCTCCAACTGTTTGTACAATTCTTATAGACAACGAAGCCAAGTAAATGACCAACAGCCCTACGCCCATCACACCACCAAGCCTCATTCTATTACTAAACAGAACCAAGAACGACCAAACCAGTCCTACGACCAGAAACCCAAGACTCTCCAACAAACGAGGATCCGTCTTAATCACAATACTCGACGGATATATCTGCCACGCGCATCCCACAAGCGAAACCCCAAGAGCAAACAGTGTATTGAAGATCGGACCGGCGTAACATCCTGACACAGCCACTTGAGCTCCTTCGTTCCCATCATGCAGCGCCATCGTCACATTGGTTATAAGATCTCCTATCGAGTTCCCCCAAGCGAGGACCGTTAGGCCTAAGATCGAAGGGCTGACACCGAAAATGTATCCTAGTGAAGTCAAAAGCGCGACTAGCTCTTGCGCTGATATGTAACTCCATGTCATGCTCATGACAAAACCTCCTGCTAACCATGGTAATAGCCATTTCTTTGGTGGGTTTGATTTCTTTGTCGTGGCTCCTGCGATGAAACCAAGAACTATACCGACCAAACAACCGATTAGATAAACAATCCCTGTCTCAAAACTCGTTGGATTTCGCTTCCAGTTCCATAGAAACGATAACAGAACCGGAGCAAATGTGACGGATGCAACAGCTGTTGGTTTAGACCATCTGGCTTCACTCACAACAGGAATGGTCAATCTCCTTGGCAAGTAGAGAGGTAAAGTTATAACCCAAACCATTAACTTCCAGTAATATCGTTGACCATCATCAACAACAACAACATCTTCAGTGTGCTGCTCATCAAGATCGTCTCTCTGCAAGATTGGTTCACTAAGACTACCACGTTTATGGACTGACTCGAGATCAAACTCACCACCCTCTCCACCAAATCTCCAAGATAGATACACAAATGCAACATAAACAGCATACAATGAACAGAACCCAAGAGCTCCCCATAAATTGATCTTTCCATAGACCAAAATCAACGCCAAGGAACCAATCGCAGCACAGAAGAAACAAATATCTCTTATAAAAGCAGACCTCTCGATCCGAACGCGTCTCCTATGCAACGAAATGCTTATGATCCCAACAACGACGCAGGTGACGAATGAAGAACCTCCGACAACAGTGTTGAGACCAACATCGTAAGTACCCTTTGATTCACCCATGAAAGAGACCAAACTAGCGAACAAATCAGGAGCGCCATTACCGAGAGACAGAAGTGTAACGCCGGCAACAGTTGGCGACAAATTAAGCAGCTTTGAGAGACTTTCGAGAGATGAACAGAAATACTCAGACGCAGTGTGTCCCAATACATAGAACAGGACGAGTAGCCAGAGGAAGAGGAGAGACTGACCCAATACAGGAAACCCTTCGAAATTACAATAAAGAAAGGAGAGGTAATCGATGAAACCTTGACTCGCACAACGGTCGATCGATTTCAGGTAAGAACACTTTGATTCGTAGTCATGAAAGTGCTTCAGGGCACTGCAATCATGCTCGGTTTTAAGTTTTAAGGCACTGGAATCAACAGGACTCGCGAAGAAGCCGAGGAGGATACAAGAGAAGACGACGAGGGATGTGAATTTCAAGTAACCAGAACGGACTGAAGAAAATGAAAATCCCATCAATCAGGTGAAACCTAGAAACCGGATCAAAACAGAGAAAACGATCAAGGTGGGTTTTTTTACAAAGAAAATAAATTTAGTTTTTTTTCGTTCTATTAATGGGTTTTCCTCAATAGATCATGAAAGGAGGAAGCAACAGATGGATAAACACGAACTCGACGCGGAGAGAGAGAGAGAAAGGAAGATAAAGCACTGACCTTTATTAATATCTGGATAAAGCAAACAGGGAACGAATCTACTGGACTGCAGCAGAGAGACGATTTGGTGAGAATAAAGCGAAGAACACACCCACAAACACAGATACACTTGAACAGGACCTGCTGAAGACAAACGTCAAAAACAGAAAACCCCCAAATTATATTAGTTTTTATATATAAAGAATACCAAAAGTTTGTCACTTTACCGCTTGGGGGCTTCGGTGTTTTTGGAATCGGGATATGTGTCGGCTTCACGATCGACTGTGCAGCGTCATTTTCCCATTCCATTACGTTTTCACGGAAAGGGAAAGGAAGGCGTGGCTTTAGCGAAGATAAAATTATTAACTTTTTCCACAATTAAATAATAGTTTAAGAAGCCGACCCAGCAAATCTTTTTCTGCTTAAGCAGCATAGAAAACAAAAACATATTCTGGTTTTGTTTGTTTATCGATAACTGATCAAAATCGAACCGGATTAAGGTAATTGAATATACCGAAATTACAAATGTATGATAAAAGCCAGGTCAAATGGAACGGTATGTTTAAAGTTAAACCGGATATACTTTTTATTGTTTCTCTTTAAATTATGAAAAAGTCTAAAACATTAACTTTGATATTTTGACGACAGTTATATTTTCGTTTTGCTTGTTTGGTCGAGTTTCATTAATTGTAAACTCTCTCTAAGATAGTCTTTTTAAGTAGTTGTTGGTAATAGAGTTTCATTAATTGTGATCACCGCCCTCTGTTGCATCCAGTCACATAAGTTAGGATAACTTGACAATTATTTAACAAGAACTTGATAGTCTAATGTCGTTCTTGTAGGATGTGTAACTTGCAACTTCTTTAATGTGTTAATATCCACACATTCGATATGAATATTATTTTATATATATCTTAAAGCAGGTAAGCTACCGACAACAATCATAAACAAAACTGCCAGAAAATGACATAAATATAGAAGTGAAAAAGTAAATAAAATTAAGTAATATAATACGCAGATAAAAGATAAAGTTAAGAACGGAATTGATACTTACTCGCATAAAGATAATTAATGGTCTAATGAAGTGGACTTTTACTTTACAAAGCGAGAGACTACTAAAAAGAGTAAGCCGGTCGAGAGATTTTATGATTTAAGATAGGATTTCAAAACTTTGGAATAATGTTTAATCTTACCTATTAAAACAGGATATTGACCATGATACATAAATGTTGTTTCCGAAATTTGTCCTTAATTTTATTAGGGCATCTCCAACCCTACTTCATTTCCCACTCCAAAATGGGATTTGGAGTAAAATCTTCTCCAACCCCACTCCATTTTCCACTCCAAAATGGAATAATGGGTGAGATTACTCCATATTTAGAATAACTCCATTTTCTACTCCATTTTGGAGTGGAAATTTTTTTTTTACAAAATGGTCCTTTTAAGTATTATTTTTTTTAAATTTTTATATTCTATGAATATAATAATAAATACTATTAAAAATATATGTTTATATTGTTTAGTGACAGTTATAAATATTTTTTAACATTATAAAATAAAATTTTATTATTTTTAATACTTTTTATTATTCATAAAAATTATAAAAGTGGAATTATTTTATAAATTATAAAAAAAGTTACGAAAAATAAAATATATAGGGGTCAATTTGTAAATTTTATAATTAAAATGTACAAAAAGCAAAATATGAAAGAATCTATATAGAATATTCCATTTATGGAGTAGAAAATGAAGTAATACATTGAAGCAAAACACTACTCCATTTTGGAGTGAAAAATGGAGTTATACATTGGAGATGGTCTTAGGAATTGTATCCTTCAATAAGGGTAAAACTGTAAAACAATTTATATTTGATTTATTCATAATATTTTATAATATCTTTTGTTTTCTTTTTTCTATTTTAATCATATCTAACAAAAATCTTTTTCAAAAATTAGTAAAATAATAATTATTTTGAAATTAATATTAAAATACATATTATAAATTATTATTAACTAAAATTTGATTTATAAAAATAAAATCAAGCATAATTAAGTTACTAAATCAATTGGTACATATAATTATATAATTTAATACATAATTATTTTATAAATTGTATAATCATTAAAATTAATAAATTATTATATAATATTGAAATAATAGTTTAAACTAAATAATAATATTGATAATCAATATATTTAACATAATATATTATATTTTATTTATTTTATTACAATAAATGTAACTATGTATTGTTAATATTCTTTTCTATATCTACATATATATACTATAATTTAACTATGACTTTATATAAATTCGATATAGTAATATGATTCTTCATTATAAACTATAAATATAAAATATTTTTATTCTGAAAAACTAAAAAAAAATAAAAAATATTATTCAACCACAAGATAGTTTTTTTATTTAGAAATCATAATAATCAAGTTATATACGACGATAAACCAAAATAAAAATCTCGAAATCAAATAATATTATTAAAATTTTTTTGATGATATTTAAAAAAACAATTTTATAAATATGTAATACAAATAAACCATGGTTAAAAAATAAGCTTAAACAAATATAAACTAGAAAACCTAAACAATATATTAACTTCCTATAAAAATACTGAATTGTATGTTACAATTGACAATTATTCTCCAAAACTTTTATATATAAAAAAAAAAAATTGTTATTCAAATTATTTACAAATCTTATTTTAATAATAAAAAAATATCTACGCTAACAGAGTCTAGTTCCAATTAAAATCGAAGATAAACATATCAACTATCAAGTGAATGGGACTTATCAGTGTGAACCATGACCAGTAAAAGTGCCCATTCTTGAGAGCAACGCGGTCTTCAAACGCGTTTCTTTTTTTGCTTACTTATTTATTTTACATTTTTTATTCTAATGTTGTGTGATTTAAATTCATTGCTTGGGAGCTAGGGTGAATTGTATCTACTATATCTTTATTAACTTTTCCTTGCTATCTGATATGTTCTTAAAAGAGTTTACATTGTTGTATCTTTTTGAGTGATTTGGGCATGTGAAAAGATAAAAATGTCTCCGGGCATTCAAACTATGTCATCCAACTAGATGTACAATTTAACTTGTGATTGTTGAATCAAAACTAAATGAACTCAACACTGGCTTTAATTGTTATATTAATCTGGTTTTGATTATTTTAGAGCTTTCTTCCTGTTTTTTCTACTTTTTGTATTCGATTCAATTCGGCCGCGAATCGTTTAAGGTGAGATGGTCGTCGATGAGGATAAGAGAATTGTTGGGCTGAATCAAAGATGGGTGTAATTGTTAGCCATCTCGGGATCAACGACGAAACAACCAAACTATTTTTGTTGGAACGAATAATCGATTGGGTGGTCGTTAGTCCGCAAACTGTTTATAGCTTCTGTTTACGTGGTCGTTAGTCCGCAAACTCAACAGGTTGTTTTGTGGATTCGGCTTGCAGTTATTAGAATGATGAAGATGATTGAAGATACCTGTTACAATCACGGGATTGCTTATATCTCATGTCGAATTTGTTTATATCTCATGTCGAATTTGTCGAATTAAGGCAGTGGTTCTCGGGTTTGCTTAATTAAGGCAGGTGGTTCTCGAATTTGTCGAATTAAGGCAGGTGGTTCTCGTGTTTCACTACAACAAATATGTATATTGTCAGCGCGAAAATTATGCTATCATATGTCATACATAGCGTTTTCACAAATGCTATGACATCCGCAGCTATAATAGGGTGGTCTGATATGATAGCATTTTTCGTGCGCTATGGTATATGACACGTATGATAGCGCCGTATTTGAGATGTGCTGTAATATATCTTATTATAGCATTATATCAACGCTGTAATATATTTTATCATACCACCGAATTCGTGCTATTATTCAATTGTTTTGAATCCTGTATTTTTTATGCATTATTAATTAATTGTATTTTTAAATTTAATAATATTTCATATATCTTCAAATATTCAAATTATATTTCATAATATGATTTTATTAATGAACCAAAATGTACTTACAATTAACAAAAATGTCTACAACATTTCGATCAAGTCTTACACAAACAACAGTACAAATTCAAAACAACGTAGAACACATGTAGATAAACACACAATCTTACATTTTCTTTTGCTTTAAAACTCTCATAGCTTGACAGCTTCTTGAGATGGACCAGATCATGTTCGTTTGATCTGTTCTCATAGCTTTGAGCCTCGAAGCTTCAGGAAGCCAGCTCGTGTTTACAACAAACCTATACACACAAAGAAAAACCAAATGTTCATAAACCTGCTTGGAAATATCTATAGCGATTTCATATCTCAAAATGATGGAATAAGAAGTAAAAGGAGCCAATAGAAATATACACAATATACTGGTCGGATAAAAGGATCAAGTGAGGGCTAGTAAAGGCCAATGCAATTGATGAACTAGATTCTTACTACTCACACGACAAACAAAAGAAAAGTCTGCTTCATTAAAACCAGGGAAACTAGCTATGAAAGTAGCAGTTCAAAAATACAAGGATTAGGTGAAAGTTCCTTACCAATTCTTGTTGAAGTCTGTTGTTCAGTTGAACTGCAGAGTTCTTTTCCTCAGTGAGTTCTTTTCATATGACTGCACAAAACACTATCTTAGAATTAGTCTTTTTAACGAAAGAAAAAACTTGAAGGAAGAAAAATGACAAGCAACTGCTAGAAGAGAGACAAACCTGACAGTTCAATACATAATTCTTAGCCTTCTCCTTGTCCATTCCACTCCAGCTACCCAGCCTGTCACGGATTGCAGCTGATCCACACACAAAAAAAATTACTCTACTAAACGTATAGAGACATGGTCTGTAAATCCTGTTAGGTAGCTAATTCCTTACGATAAGAATCAAACTCCTGATCATTCATCTGAAATTTTGGCAATAACGGAGAAACGATGAATTACGAAGGGAAGGAGTCAGAGACAAACCTAGAACTTCAGATGAGGAACTCGGAAGAAGAACACCAGTATTAGACCTTACACAATACTTCTTTGGATTCGTCTTTTCAACCTAAAAGTTGACCATCGAAAACCTAAGATACACAAATTCCCAAAAGAAAATCTTCAAAATTAAGAAGAATTCTAATATATTCACCTTGAAGGCCACATAATTTTCGGTCTTATTAGCCAAATACAGAGAGCAAGAGAAGAGATCTGTTTCTTCAATTCAACTACATAAAAATCAAAATTAACCAATCAAACACAGGTTTGACCCAAAAAAAACCAATCAAACACAGAAAATCTAATCGAAAAAATGCAGATCTAGAGGAAGACATGCGAAAACCATTGAAATAGCTTACAAGGGAATTGAAGGTCGATTTGATCGATGTCGAGAAGCTCGTTACTCATACAGGAGTCTGCCTACAAAATTCATGAAAAGAACAAGATTAAATGAACATTCTTGGGAGTACGAACCAGGCTGACGGAAGTCACCGTGCGGACACCTAATCAGAGCCGGATACTCCGTCACCGTCTTCAATCGCACAATCTCCAAAGCCCAGACTCTTCTCGACATGGGTGCGAATCTTCCTAACCTGTTGAGAGCTCCATCGTTGTCGGCTACCCTTCCGATGTCCGCCGGTCCTTCTCGATCCAAACTCCGGCACTTTGTCTGGTCTATCTCTGGTGCTTTGTCCGGTCTATCTCCTCGTCGATATGATTACCTCTGAGCCTTCCTTGGCTGAGGAGATATCTGACGCCGCTTCCTGAGAGATGACAGATTCGACGAGCATGCTCTCCTATAGGAATAGTGTGTATGTGAAGCTTTTGAATATCATCAATGGTGCCAATCGTAAGTTCACCTTCTCTGACAATCGCTAAACTGCTCACAAGAGAGGAAACGAATCAGAAATTTCAAAGCCATTTCAATTCATTCATGAACTTGAAAATGAAAGCGAAAAACAAATATGAAAACAAATAGATGGATGAAAATATCCGATAGAATCTGCTACTACTGGATTTCTCGATGAGAGGAGGGAAGAAATAATCTAGACGAGTGAGAGAGAGAGACGAGAGAAGGTGATTTTGTTTTAGGGATTGTGTTTTTTCTTCTTAGGGATTGTGTTTTTAGTGGCTGGGAGAAACGAGAGATGTGAGAGTGATCTAGAGATTGAGAGTGCTAGAGATTGAGACATGGTTTTCGATTAGGGTTTTTTAAAAGGGGGAAAATGAAAAGTGGGATCCAAAATAAGCTAAAATTGTACTAAGTGTTTGGCGGACAAGAGTTTTGAGATTCCCGCTTAATGAAATATTGGCATAGCGTTTATAAAATGCTATAATAGAGTTTCGATAAATTCATACCTGTCTATGATAGCAGTTCAGTAAAATGAGCTATAATAATGTGCTATCAATGTGGACTTTTTTTGTAGTGTTTGCTTATATCTCATGTCGAATTTGTTTTCTAAGATCTAGAATCCAATTTCAACTATGCATCCGTCTGTGTTTTCTCGATTTATTTATAATTATCCGCAAGCCTGTACACAATTAATGTATTTTTCACCTTTTAACTATCCATCGTTTTAGGCATATGAACCGTTTCGTCCTAAAATCATCTATAAATATAAGGGATGCCAACCTTATATCCCTAACTAGGGATGAATATAGAAGATAACAATAATTTCGCCCCTTCTCCTCCCAGCTTCCTCGATCTTCCTGATGAAATTCGGAGAGCGATTTTGGTCAGAAACGCTAGCGAAGTCGTTCGCGAGTACTACGTAATTAAGGCAGTGTGCAAAACCCTCCGAGATGATTCCGACCACGTGGATACCCTGTCCCAGATTGATCTTATACGAACGAGTCACAACTTTCTTGGTTTCTATCGTTTGCAACATGCTTGTCTACTTGCCAACAATCCATCAGCGGTCTTTCAAAAAGCCATAACTGATTTTATAAATATGTAATACAAATAAACCACGGTTAAAAAATAAGTTTAAACAAATATAAACTAGAAAACCTAAACAAAATATTAACTTGCTATAAAAAATACTGAATTGTATTTTACAATTGACAATTATTCTCTAAAACTTTTACAAAAAAAAAATTGTTGTTCAAAATATTTACAAATTTTATTATAATAATAGAAAAACATTCGCCCTAACCAGAGCCGGCGTTGAACCCATTTTTTTGATGTTTTTAAATGGGGCCCCCACTTTATAAGGGCCCCCAATTTTTACAAAAATATATGCATATACATATATAATATTAAATGTATAATAAAAGTTAACAAAAAATATGAAATAAAAGTTGTCAAAATTGTAAAACAAAAAAAGATTGATAGAAAACATAAATTTTTTGGTGATAATAGATATTAGATGATCTCAAAATTATTATATATTAAAAATATTATGATTTATATTTTTTTATGAATAGGGCCCCCAAAATCTTAGCTCCGGCTCTGGCCCTAACAGAGTCTAGTTCCAATTAAAATCGAAGATAAACATATCAACTATCAAGTGAATGGGACTTATCAGTGTGAACCATGACCAGTAAAAGTGCCCATTCTTGAGAGCAACGCGGTCTTCAAACGCGTTTCTTTTTTTGCTTACTTATTTATTTTACATTTTTTATTCTAATGTTGTGTGATTTAAATTCATTGCTTGGGAGCTAAGTAAGTAAAAGCAATCCCATTAACACAAATAATCAACACGTACGTCTACGTCGACGAGAGAATTAGATATAGTTGTTTCTTAATACTTTTTATAAAATTCGATATGAAATATTCGATTACTCGTGGAGGGAGAAATATATCAATGAGTATATAGACAGTTAAGCTTTTGAACAGTGACGAGTCTTCAGTTTAGAGGCATTGTCACATCATGTGACTCACATGTAATTGACTTTTTTTTTTAACTTAACAAGTTTAGACAACCTCTATTAGAGGTTTTTAGGCAGAGTTTTTTTTTTTTAAAATTAATAAAATATTATAGGTCCTACGTGAATAGTTAATACGTGAATAGTTAAGAGACATGCTCTTAAAAATTTTAGTTAAGAACTCGTCTCTTAACTATACACGTGACGTGGTACATTCTTATTAGTTACTTTTTTTTTTTTTTTTTTTGTTTGATCTGTAAAAAAAAATAATAATAATTTTTTTTTTTAAAACCCCAAGAGAGTAACGGACATGCTCTTAGCATGAATTAATTAAATTATAGAACACAATTAAACTACTCAATTGTGTCTAAAAAGATCACCGCACCAGAGCTTCTCTCTCCTCTTAGAGAGAGGAAGCTTCTCTCCGCCGAGCTTTCTCTTCCTTCTTCCCTGATATTGACCTTTCAAAAGGATGAGTAGCTGTCGGAGTAGGGTTTTTTTCTGATTTACTCTCCTCTGTTCTCATTTCATCTTTGGTTGGGAGAGATATCTTTTTCCCCCTTCTTTTCCAGGTCCGATTGAGCTAGTTCTTCACGATTTTGCTCTGGGTTCTTGATCGGTTTAGTTTTTTGGGTGTGCTTGTTTATAATCTTATCCCAATAAATCGCAGGCTTCGTCTTCTATGGCTGGCTAGTTATTTCCGATATCGGAACTCACTGGACTTTTCCGGTTCCTCCCGCTTATGCGGTTTCGTTCGATCTCCCTTCCTCTTCTATTTCTTCGCCGTTCGATCCCTGATTCTCTTTCTTTCCCGCTTTGGATTCTCCGCTTCATCTGGATTAATATCGTCCTTGTGCCACCGCTTGCGAGGACAAGCACAAGGTGGACTCAGTTAGGTCCTTTGGACCTGTCGGCAGGGGTGTCTCCATGGCTCCGGTGAACTCCGGTGGGTTTGCAGTAACTGGGTTTCTTTGTATGCATGGATTTTGTGATGGCGGCTTTGGGAAGTCTAGATCGGCAGGTGGTCTTCGGCCGTTACGGTAATTGGTCCGGCGAGGTCAGACGGCGCTTTCCTCCGCGTTGCCTGTCGTCTCCGGCGGTTTGTCCCATGAATGACGCGTGGAGCTCGCGTGAGAGCTTGCATGAAGCCTTTCCTCTGGAGTCGACGCGTGGCGTCCCTTCTTCGATTTGGGCTTTCGTTTTAATTTCGCATTTTTCAATCTCATTGTAATTGGGTTTCTGCCCACTTGTAATACTTTCGCTTTGGCCCATGAATGCTAAGCTTGTTGACCAAAAAAAAAAAAAAAATAAATTATAGAACACAATGAATATGAAGAACCGGATTTACAATAACCGGATATCAGACCGGTATATCTCTGGATGGTCCAGTCCGATCCGGTTATCACGAGCAACGAGTCTTACGAACGGCGATACCTCCAATGTTTATCATCACCCACCTTCTTCATCTCTCTTCTATTCGATTTCGAAATTTTCCATCTTCCGATTTAAGCCTCGTCTCTACACTTTAATCTCCGTCTAGTCGACAATGAATTCCGCTTTAGATTTTGCTTTACCGGCTACGTTTCCGGCGAAATCGATTTTTGTTGGCGGAATCCGACGCGGGATTCCTTCATCTGGATTCGGTTCCCGCGTAAGAGTGTGCTCTCTTCCTCCTCCTCCTTCATCTCTCAAGGTTAATCTATTTTCCGCTCTCCTTAGGCTCGGATTGTCCTATGCCCGCTGGATTTACATATGGAAACTCAATAGGATTACGAAATTACTTTAGACTGTCAGTGCTATTCTGCGTTTTGAGTTGTTATTCGAATTGTCTGAACCTGAAACGATGTATATTCTTAAAAATGTCAGGACTTGTTTGATGATGACGATGATTACGAGTACTAGCATTAGTAAGTATGAGTATTAGCACATTTATATGTTTGGTTCCATAAATCCAAAATCCTGGAACTGAATAGTGTTGCTTTGTTGTAGCAGAAAAGAAACGTTTTTGAATGGGAACCATTCCAATGTACTTGTTCACAGATTTGTGTCGTGATGATGATGATGATGATGATCATGATCATGCTTTATTGGCGTTAGTATATATTGAATGATGACAGATATATGTTTATGCTATGACTTCAAGTCCTAGAGAAAGTTTAGTGTTGCTTGTTTGGCGATGATGTAGAACTCAAGATTTCTTTCAGTGTTTAGTTTTTCAGGCAACATTTATACATCAGGGTGATTGAAAAAGTAAAGAAAGAGAATCCTTTTTCTTCTGAGAGAGAGAATAAATCATTCTTTCCTAAGGTGAGGAAATTTGTTTGATTCTGTAGGCAGAATCAGGTTTAAAAAGAGACGTGCACAGACAAAGAAGCAGTCTTGAGTCAATGTTCTGTTATGACAAGCCAATACCAGAAGAGATAATCGAGGAGCCAATCGGATTGTCCATGTCAGAGAAAGAGATTGGTGATCATAGGCGTTGCACTTGTTGTGAAGCTAAAGGTGCATTGCTTTGTGCAACTTGCACTGGAACGGGTCTATACGTAGACTCCATTATGGAGAGTCAAGGCATCATTGTTAAAGTCCGTTGCTTAGGTAAGCCCTTAAACCTGAGTTTCTTGTTTTCTTACTTAAGTGATATACATGTTCAAATAAAGTTTTTTGTTATCTTCATCTTAACCATTTGTTACGTCTGATGCAGGCTGTGGTGGAAGTGGTAACATTATGTGCAAAAGTTGTGGCGGGCGTGGTCACGTAGGCCACTGATGAACCCAAGATTCACTTGTTTCCAGCCATGGTTTTGTCCTCGATTTACCTTACTGCCACTTTTATATGTTGCTCCTTTCTCTGATCCTATTGCAGAATCCTACTTTTGTCAGTTCCATAAATAGATTTGTGTCCCTGTAATGATGTAATCTCCAGCAACAAAAATGCACAATCTTATAACCAGACTCGATTCATCTTCTGTTGTTAAGTAAAAAAATGGTTTCCTAAACTATACTCTCTCTCTCTCTCTCTTCTACTGCTCTTTTCACTGGTTATGCATTCAGATACAGACAATGGAACCGAGAGAGAAAGTAAAGCAGGGAAAGGACGAGAGCTGAATCAATCATCCACTTGTTTTGTATGTACATTTCCTTCTCCAGCTACATTTTGCATATGAAGCTAATCAATCTCCAATCTATAGTCTGTAAGCATGAAAAAGCCTCAGTGAAACCTAAAAGAAAACAAAAAAGAATAGTATGTTTTTTTGTATGTACTAAGTGGATATATTCTCCCGCATGCTAGCTCCGGTTCATCCTTGACCAAAAATAAATCTCCGGTTCATCCTCTCGCTCTCGGACTGCATAAAGGGCTAATCTTCTTGCCTCTTCTATATCTTGCCGGGCAATACGTTGTGGAATTGTGTTGTCAAAGATATCGCTCTGTGGATTCTCAGCATAAGCTACATAGTAACCCATTACACATCCTTGCAGCCAAGCCGAAGAAACTCTCCCCTGTATCGCACCAAAACAAACCAGGTACATGACATGAGCTAACATAGTACAGCCATTTCGATTCTTTTTTCCTGCATTTTGATAATTGAGATCTTACCACGAAGTATCCGATGATGAAAGCATAGATAGTCAGCTGAAAGAAGTAATCTTTATGGATCAGAAACGCCCATATTCCTGCAGTTAATGCAGAGATTGCTCCTATTGCAAAGGCGCTGAGGAAGCAGATGGAACTGGTGAGGTCAGAATCAATGAGTTCCTCCAATCCAACCGTCTTTCTGAACTCTTTCCAGGTATCTCTCGACGCTTGCACAAAAGTTTTGTTGTGAACTCCCACATGAACAAATCCATATCTGTTTCCGCATAAGATCATATGATTGGCGATCCAAGCGCAGTCTCTACCATTTGCATACATGGTACGGTCGCTGCCAGTGCCCAACCTATTACAAGCTCGGATCATTCCCCTGATGGGTACGAAAACTGGAACAAGTGTTGACCCAATACAAACGCTCCCGAGCTGTTGTCTCAGAGTGGTACAAAGAGCATCACAGGCGTTCATGAACTCAACACGAGCAAAGTACACGTAACTGGCTTTCGAAATGGCGACTATTTGTACGTTTTTAAGAACTTGCATGGTCCAGGCCATGCTTATCGCGACTATGGAGATGAAAAGAATATCTAGACGTGTTCTTGTAGCAGTAGCTCCACCGATTCCAGCCACCAAGAAACCAGAATAAAAGACGCTTAAGATCGTTGACAGTACAGCTATTGCTCTGGTTCTTGCAGGTAGTACAGCTGTGGCGATTGTCATCATCGTGAAGGTGTATTCACGCTTTCTACGCGTAATGGTGCAGCACCAGGCATAGGATGCCTGACCAATGCTAAAAAGCACAAGAAGCCCACCGATATATGGAACCACCGATGTGCCGTACGTCGCTAGGAAGGTCCCGACGGAGATTGTGAGCAGTGGTGTTAACACCAATGTTGCTTTGACTGTTGCTGCTTTGTTGCAGATGAAGAAGCATTGCCAGGCTAAAGAGAGAACTCCAGAGACGGCAACAGAGGATAGCAAAGGTGTGTACCATTTCTTGGGGTGGAAGTTTGGTGATTTGGTGAAGACTAGACCTCTAAGCGTGAGAAAGATGACAAAGGCCGAGATTAGGATCAGTTGCAAGTAGAAAATAACCTTGAAGAGGCATCTGCAGAATCTTCCGGTCAAGGTTTGCTGTTGTTGTGGTGCGGCGGCGGGAGTTACTACGGTTTGTACGGTTTGTTGTTGTGCGGCGGCGGGAGTTGTTACGGTCTGTTGTTGTGCGGCGGCGGGAGCTGTTACGGCTTGTTCGATTTCCTGCAAAAAACGCAAAAAGTACGAGGGAGAAGCATCAGTAATCTCCAAGAGAGAGAGAGAGAATCGCTGGTGAAATGTGGTTGAGGAATGTGAAGAAACGAAGATAATGCCGCAAAATTGAAAGTCGATTTGAGAAGACGAAGGAGAAGTAAATACCATTGAGAAAGACGACGGTGAGTCACGGTTTTCTTGCGGCGGAAACGGTGACGAAGGGTCAAAGAGAAGAGAGATGTGAAGGAGATGAAGCGTGAGAGTAAAGAAGTGGCGAGAGCGAAAGAATCAGAGGAAGAGAGAGACAGAGAGAGATGAAGATTTATATAGAGAGTGAGATGTTGATCTTGGTTCTTGAAGTCCGTTGTTTGGTTGTTATGAGCAGTTATTCAACATCTATCTAACTTGGAGTTGTTTCCTCGTGTATTATCTTTCTTAGAACCCAAGTTTCATATCCCACTTCATCACTTGTTAGTGTATAGGTGATTTTTATTTTTCGACGTCGTGTATACCAAATCAAATCATGTTTCTTTTTATAATATTAAACTAGACTCTGACCCGTGCTTGCTTAGCACGGGTGTTTTTTTATTATTAAGATAAGATTTGTAAATATTTTAAACAACACTTTTTTTTTCTTTGTAAAAGTTTTGGAGAATAATTGTCAATTCTAACATACAATTCAGTGTTTTGTAGCAAGTTAATATTTGTTTAGGCTTTCTAGTTTATATTTGTTTAAGCTTATTTTTTTAACCGTGGTTTATTTGTATTACATATTTATAAAATTGTTTTTTAAATATCATCAATTTGTTTTTTTTTTAATAATATTATTTGATTTCGAGATTTTTATTTTGGTTTATCGTAGTATATAACTTGATTATTATGATTTCTAAATAAAAAAACTATCTTGTGGTTGAGTAATATTTTTTTTTTTTTTAGTTTTTCAGAATAAAAATATTTTATATTTATAGTTTTATAATGAAGAATCATATTACTATATCGAATTTATATAAAGTCATAGTTAAATTATAGTATATATATATATATATATATATGTAGATATAGAAAAGAATATTAACAATACATGATTACATTTATTGTAATAGAATAAATAAAATATAATATATTATGTTAAATATATTGATTATCAATAGTATTATTTAGTTTAATCTATTATTTCAATATTATATAATAATTTATTAATTTTAATGATTATATAATTTATAAAATAATTATGTATTAAATTATATAATTATATGTACCAATTGATTTAGTAACTTAATTATGCTTGATTTTATTTCTTTAAGTTAAATTTTAGTTAAGAATAATTTATAATAATTATTTTGATATTATTTTCGAAATTAATTATTATTTTACTAAATTTTGAAAAAACATTTTGTTAGGTATGATTAGGATAGAAAAAGGAAAACAAAAGATATTATAAGATATTATGAATAAATCAAATATAAATTGTTTTACAGTTTTACCCTTAATGAAGAATACAATTGCTAATAAAATCAAGAGCAAATTTCGGAAACAACATTTATGTACCATGGTCAATATCCTGTTTTAATAGTATAGATAATATTACTATATCGAATTTATATAAAGTCATAGTTAAATTATAGTAGATATAGAAAAGAATATTAACAATACATGGTTACATTTATTGTAATAGAAAAAATAAAATATAATAGATTATGTTAAATATATCGATTATCAATAATATTATTTAGTTTAAACTATTATTTCAATATTATATACTACTTTCTTATTTTAATAATAATTTATTAATTTTAATGATTATATAATTTATAAAATAATTATGTATTAAATTATATAATTATATGTACCAATTGATTTAGTAACTTAATTATGCTTGATTTTATTTTTTTAAGTTAAATTTTAGTTAAGAATAATTTATAATAATTATTTTAATATTATTTTCGAAAGTAATTATTATTTTACTAAATTTTGAAAAAAAAATTTGTTAGATATGATTAGGATAGAAAAAGGAAAACAAAAAATATTATAAGATATTATGAATAAATCAAATATAAATTGTTTTACAGTTTTAACCTTAATGAAGAATACAATTCCTAATAAAATCAAGGACAAATTTCGGAAACAACATTTATGTACCATGGTCAATATCCTGTTTTAATAGTATAGATTAATTAAAATTTTACATAACTTCGTTCCCTGCATTTTTTTTGGACTCGTTATTACATTAACATATACTCCAAATTATATAAACAAATTATATATAAGCAATTTAGTCTTTATATTTCGCAACGGAAAGACTCTTAACTTATAACAAATTAAAAATCAGTTATTTTAGCTACGTCCATTTCTTAGAGTAAATGGAATAAAGTGGAACACAATTGGATTTGGAAATCATATTTTATTCAACTCAAGAAAGCAAAAATTCAAATTCTGAAAATAGTGTTGTACGTTATAATTGTTCCAACTGGAGATAATTAATTTCAAATTAAGGAGTCCATCGGTCGTATTTTGACTTGAATGTATGTCACTTTTTACAGATTTAAATTTAGCTGACTTGTAGAATTAATGACCAAAAAATTTACATTGTAGGTGAAAAAATATTAATAAGTTGACATAAACTAAGAGTAAGATTCAAACCCAAATTAATAATGATCAATCATCAATACTTCATTGAAATAGGAACATGTCTTCCGGAAAAAAAAATCTTGTTTTGACAAAACTGCATATAGCTTATTTAGCATGTAATCACAACACATTCTGTTAAACTACAAAACTAGAGCGACCAGTAGCATACAATCTACAGCATTACCATAAAAGCCTTAAAGATATCATCAAAAGGCCCATAATAAGTTTTTGATCCCACGAGACTCTTCCTTTTGGGCCTTTTGGCCCATACTAACAATATTACTTCGGTTTACCCAAACCGAAACAAAACCAGTCCTTTTTCTTTTTGATAAATAAACTTCAACACGGTTATTAAGTTTCACAAAATCAACTTCTTATTAGATATTGTAAGTGAAACAACTCACGTATTTAGTATAATTTGACATTTCAGTTTAGCTTTGATGTCAAATTATTAAAAACATCTCCAACCATATTTCATTTTTCATTTCAAAATACAATTTAGAGTAAAAATTTCTCTAACTCTACTATGTTTACTCCATTTTTAAATGTGAAACGGAATAAAAATGAGATCACTACTCCATTCTAAATGTGAAATGGAATAAAATTGAGTTCACTCTAAATAAAATGTGAAACTACCTTTTTCATTTTTTTATTCCAAAATAAAATATGGTTAAATCAAAATTTAACTGCATTTTAAAGATTCAATTTTGAGGTAAAAATACATATTTATATGGGAGATGTCGTAACAGGTACAACTTAAGGCTGTAGTCGATAAATTTCACAAAAATCATCTGCTTGAATAAATTTCTATTGGAAAAACAGTCAAGATGAGTAAAAGATTAAAACAATATCATAAATTTCATTCCTAAGAAATTCAGAATAATGCATAAATAGTAAGCTCTAGACATAATAGGGCTGTTCATTTGGTTGCCGCAGGTACCTGCGGCTGCGGCTACGGCAATAATTTATGTTCGTTTGGTTGCCGCAGGTACCTGCGGCTGCGGTTAGACGCCGCGTCGGCGATAAAAATTTTTTTGATGCCGGAAAAAATCAGCGTTTAACCGCAGGTATCTGCAGCTGCGTCAACATTTTTTGTGTTCGTTTGGTTGCCGCAAGTACCTGCGGCTGCAGCTGCGTCAATATTTTTATGTTTGTTTGGTACTTGCGGTTGCGACTACGGTGGCGTCTTACAAACGAGCAACAACTTGCGGCTGCGACTACGTCTGCATCTATGACTACGAAACGAACAACAACCTGCGGCAATATTACTGCAGCCGCCTGCGTCAACCAAACGAACAAGGCCAATATAATCATTGAAAATATATTGCAAGGGAAGAGAATGTCACATTATTACAAGCAAATCATCTGTGCTTCTTCACACAACTCGACACGAAGCCAACTTTGAATTAATTTTTCGAATCATATAATGCAAGCATCAACGTAATATTAAACTTCATGATCCTAAGAACCCCGATCTTAGTATCACAATATTTTTACGGCATTGTTGTTGAATGTATCAATAAAAAAGATCGTAACTAAAATTCTGAACATACATTTTCAGTTAATAATCATTGTTTTTGTCAACGGGCAGGGGTCTATTAAACCTTTCACGGTCAGGAATGTCCTTATAAACTATTACTCAAGGCATTAGTCTGTATTTAATTTAATATTTTATGTCTACATCATCATTAGACATGACGGTTTTTAACAACAAACTGATATTAAACAAACAAGTAACCCAACCTCTGGGTACATGATTATATTCTACATAGAACCATTGTTGTGGTATCCATACATTGATCATATATATGAAAATTAAATAATAGTTTCATAAGTTGTTGTCGTGCAATTATATTTGGTCGTTGTGCATGTGCCATTGACTAAAATTATATGGAACATATACAATTAACGGTAATGACTAAAACTTAAATCCCTATTTTTCTTCTTCTTAAGTTCATCAAATCATTATCAATCATATGGAAATCGTTATTATAAACTATATTAGAGCCAAGTGGGTTTTAAAAAAAATTCGTTTGAGGTATTGTCATATAATTTCATTTTATTGACTTTTACATTTCTTTCAAAATTGAAACTAGCAAAAAAAAACCCAAAATAGGTTACGATGAAACTGCCACCTTATCTACCATGTACATATTAATTACAATTCTACTATTATCGACTTAGCTGGATCAAGTTTCAGCCTATAATATACAGTACTAGTATTCTGGCCCGTGCGTTGCACGGGCATTGAATTTCGGTTCTCTTGATTCAAATAACATTTAATGTATGACTAACCAAGACAACCGTGCAATATAATATTCGTTTTAGAAGGTACTTTAAAGAAATGTTCCAGAGTCATATTTTGTGATTATATATAACGAAACACATAAACATGAAAGATGGTTTAAAAGAATCAACCTCACATTCGATCAACCAAAAAATTTATGGGAATGTGGTACTAAAAATATTGATTCATTATCGTCTTAAGTTTGCAAATACAATAATAGTAAGAATTAAAGAACATATTATAAGCATCCAAACAATATTAAGAAAGTAAATGTTTTAGTTCTATACATTTCTGGCTCTTAATATGAATTATATATCCACGTATAAAATCATTTTATTATACGTCTATTATTCGACTATTTTCATAGCTCCAAAAAATAAGATATTGTATATTATTTAATACTGACATACGACATGTACTATACTTTAGTTTTCGAAATATTAATGTTTGGAAAAGTCTTCTATTATACAACACTTTTTTATGAATCTACACACATCTACATTCGAACTTGTTATCCTTCTATACACTAAAAAAAAACAATTTTACTAATCAGTGATATGTTTCTTTTAAAAACATAATTCTTTAGTTACAAAGTATTACTCTATGTCCATTATCTTTTGGTTGTCACTAATGTCCTCCCTGCTCTTTCCATTGCTGCGTTTATTCAGCTTCAAACTTTTACATTGGCCGAGACCAATACATTTCCTTGCATCAGTTGTGTTCCACACCTACCCCTCATCAATTGAATGCACTCCTAGAGGTACAGTGATGAAGAGAGTCTCCCCATGCACCTCACTTACGCCCCAATCATCTATCTTCTTTATCTTCCCATTGGCTCACCTTAACCCTCTCCCAATAGTTAAAGACATTTTAATTTTTTTTATGGTTAATTCTTACTTGGTATAACTCTTTAATATAGTTAAAATAACTATTGAATTTTATTATTATGGCGGTGGTTTTACTTTTTCGGAATTTTTTTTGTTTGAGATAATGTTAAATTTTTTTCATGGTTCCATATCTAAAATTCGTCTCTTGTTCATAGATTCGACATATCTTTTATTTATTTATTTACATGTATATTTATTTTGCCGAAGATATTTCCCAATGTAATTTATTTGCCATTTATGTGAGATTTTTTATATTTTTAAAAATATTTGATTCTAAATTTTTTGTTCGATCTAATTTTAAAAATCAATAATCTGATTTATATAAAGAATCTTATTATTTTTAATATTTTCAGAATTCAAATATATAATTCTTTGTTGTTTGCTTTTTAGGAATTGAATTAAAATACACTTATATTCGTAGATATTTATATTTTAATTTAGTTGCTTAGTAACTCTTAATAAACTAATGATATTAAGTAGATATTAAAAGTTGATATTATGGCATTCTCTTCTCTAATTTAGCCAATAATTTCTTTTAGTGTTAATTTTGTTTCTGAACTTGTTGTGTTCTCCCGAGCTGCCAATTATCATGGTCAAGTAGGTGTAGAAACATTTGTTGTCTCAACGTATATTTAAAAATGTTTCTTAATCTCTAATATAAAACCCAATGTCTCTGTAGAGTTGTGAGCCACCTCTTGGCACCTAGCCCGATCCCAGAGCTAATCAAAAGCTGGTAGAGTTGAGGGATTTGGATCTCATTATATTCGGTTTGCTCAATCCATGTCACCTTGGAGTAACCATTGTAACAGTCCTCTATGATCACACCTGAAGGTAAGCGGCTAGAACCATCATCAGATGACCAATTCAGATTTTCTTGTCGAGGAGTAAAGTCAACAACCACCCATAAGCCTCTTTCGATCATCTGACAGTATCTAAGAAACTTTACTTGTCTCTTCGGCATCAATGGAGAAATAACTTGAAATTCTGCTTCAATCTGCTCAAATAATAGAATCACCAGTGTTTTATATTTTTTTTATAAAAATTATCAACTAATATTATAGATGATTTAAAGACATATGTACCTAGAGCTGTCAATTGGTCGGTCCGTCCATGGTCACGCCCAGTCCAATTGATTATGGACGGGCTATGGTCATGACCAAATAAAAATGGTCTAAATGGGTAACTGTCCATTTTTGTCCACGGTCAAACTGGTCATGACCAAATGGGCACTGGACATGACCAAAATATAAAAAAGCTAGGGTTAAATTAATTTGGGGATTTTTCTAATTTTTTTTGTTATCTCTAGCCACTCTCTTCACGACTCTCTCATGTCAGTATCTCACACTTTCGGAGCCCGCCTCTCTCGACTCCCACTCTCGGAGCCGTCTCCGACTCTCCGTCTCTGACCCTCCCTCTCCGACTCTCCGTCTCTGACCCTCCCTCTCCGACTCTCCGTTTCTGACTCTCCGGCTCCGATTCTCCGTCTCCTTCTCCATCAGACCCATCTCTCTTCTCTCTTGCTCTGATCTCCAATCTCTAACGTGAGCTTCTCTCTTTTAGATTTTGGTTTTGTGGGTCGGATTTTAAGTCCTTTTGAGTAAGATCTGAATCGAAATCATCAGTTTTGGTTGGATTAAACATTATTGACATGTATGAATTTGTCTTTGAAAACCCTCAAATCCTACTTGCCTTCTCGTTAAAACCAGCAAACATGTTTTTTTCATCTAATGATTAACCAAGATTTGTGCTTTCCCTGAGAGAACTCTTGCAAAAAACCACTAGCTAACCATACGGTATATAGTTAAGCGTTGCCTGGTTTGTTTTGGTCTCCTACATAGGTTCTACAGTTACTTGGATAATGTGTCTACTTAGCTGATGATGAGATTAGGTCTTCATAGTTTGTCTTGTAAAAGATCTTACAAAGTTAGAGCTTTCAGATGTTTATCAGAGTTCAGTAAAGATTTGTCATCTTATAGTTTACAAGAGTCGTTGGTTTTCTGATTCTTGATTGATTAAAATAATGCAAGTACCCAGACTAAGGTTCTGTTTGATATCCTCTGAATTTTAATTAGTATCAGTCCTTGTTATATAATATAATGCAAGTATGTTATTCATTAATGGGTGTCTAATTGTATTCTATTCTTTGATGTAAACAGAGAACTTGAGCAGCATGGAAAAGGAAAATGATGGTGATGCTCCTCCAGAATCTAACCCTCATGTTCAAGATGGTTAAGCTGTTTGGAGCTTACAAGAGAAACTCAAACAATGTTACCACAGCCACTTCACAAGTTTCACGAGAAGATATTCCATCAGGATATGATGTAAGTCTTTTATTTGCTATTTTGTATTCTAATCTTGTGTTTAGATGATCATATGCATGTTAGCTTTTATTCTGAGACTGTGGAGTATGATTCTGTGGGACAATTTGATGCATTTATGAAATCAGAACCTGGCTAAGTGGACAGACTGTGTACGTTGATATAATACTGCAGATAATTAAGATGTCAATTATGTTGTGATTTTTGGTATTTCTATGTACGTTGATAGGCTGCAGCAGCACCCAAATTTGTTGATAGGTTACTGGTAGCAGTAGATAATACATTAATACAACATTAGTCTTTTTAAAATCTTGTATGTTACTTGCTTGATTATGAATCAGTGATGTTAGTATGATTCTGGAGTATGATTCTGTCTGATGCATTTATGTAATGAATTTGATTATGGTGTCTTCAATTTTTCAGGGATTTTATTCTTACCTTTCACAAAAGACTGGTGGTAGTGGAAAATCACCATTAAGCACATATTTAGAAGAGCCGGTGTTGGATATGGTTACTTTTAGAAGTCTGAATGTGATAGCGTATTGGAAAGACAATTCAAGCCGTTTTAAAGAGTTGGCATCAATGGCCTGTGACGTTCTGAGTATTCCTATCACAACAGTGGCGTCGGAGTCATCTTTTAGCATAGGCAGCCGTGTTCTAAACAAGTATAGGAGTTGTCTCTTACCTACCAATGTCCAAGCTTTGATATGTGCAAGAAACTGGTTTCGGGGTTTTGAAGAAATTGGTGATGAATTTGATTGTATTGAGGAGGAAGGGAAAAAAACATAGAAGGTTTGAGTGTGGGAAAGAAAATGGAGAAAAGCACAAGTTTTATGAATTGCCTAATAGCTTGTCTTTGTTGTTTTCAAACATGTTTTGAGTTTTAGTTTCTACTTTCTGAAAACCTTTATGTATTCTATTATGGTACAAGTTATTATGGTATAATGGTTTTCAGGCAATACACTAGATAAATCGATCAATGTTTGATGTTGCATTATGTGTATTACAAAATCTGATACAAAATCAAAAGAAACAATTTATTAGTCAAATATGTGTATTACAAAATCATTATACAGGTACAAATAATTTTAACAATTTAAAATAGCATTAACAACTAATTTTACATTATAGTAAAATGGGCGTCCATGGTCATGACCATTTGGACATGGTCCTTATTGGGCATGGGCATTTTTTGGACCATTGCCCATTTTGGACCGACCAATTACTGCCCAAAACCAAATGGTCATTTTGGTCATGACCAAATGGGCGTTGGACGGACCGTTTGACAGCTCTATATGTACCTGTCTAAGTGAGCCATTTCTAGGTCCACCAGAACCGGTAGGTATCATTCTATAGATTGATGCCATAGAAACAATAGGGGCAAACACATCGACCCATTCGTCCTGTCCAAAGAAGAAAAGGATTATAAATGATTAGAATCTTGAAACATAAATAGGTATGTAGAACACGGGTGGTTCAGAGGTTGTTACTGTTGTAAAAGTCTTGACCAGAGCCAAGCTATCCATGAGCACTGAACCGGTTTCTCTAGAAGCCTCTACAACATATCCAGGAGGTTTAACCAAACCATTGTTGAAAAAACTTCTATACTTCTCATAGTTCAATGTTTCTCTCTTAGAGCGTGAATCTATTCTCCAAAATGGACTGTTCGACTGTCCCAGCATAATCAACTCATTCATAGCTACAGAGGCAAGTTCCAACAGTGTTTGTCTGCTAGTCGTTGAATTTTCACCACCGACATCAATTTCAGGTAGTTCATCACTTCCTGGATTTGGGATCATCATTACAGGAGAAGAAGGCTGAGCTGTGGATACACTGACCAACAAATCTGTAAAGCCACAATAATAATCATCATCATTCACTAATATAATTAAAGAGAAAAATGGTAAAACAATAAAAATAAATTTAGGTTCAGATTTAATCGAGCAGAAAATCTTTCCAATCTTTCCATACAAACCTCATCAAATTGATGTATCTGGGCATCTCTCTCAGCGATTTTCCGGTCTTTCAAGATTAGAGCTTGAACACCGGTACATTATCTCGTCGTCTCTCTGCTTTAGAACACCGGTTTACCGTCTGTTGATCTCTCTTAACATGGTCGACCTCCCTGGTACGAATCATGACTTTAGGTGGTGTCGACCGAAGATGGACGGTCGTCATCAGATTCGTCAAAAGTAGTCATCATCATCACCATCATTGTCACCTCCATCGCCACCACCTTAATTGATTACCTTTCCAATGTTTCCACCACCTCCAGTTGCAAGCTGCAATAAAACATGAATTAGAAAATTCACAAAGCTAATCTTTTTCTGTTCAGTAGAAAATAGATTTCACTGCAGGCCTATATCATCTCGCAACTGCTATCTCCAAGGAAAATGTTATTCTTAATATCTTCTAGTGATTATAATCCAACTACTTACATCTGCAGTTATCGTAACTCTCTGCCCTCAGTAACCAACTTGATGAACCATAGAAGAATCAGAACAGAGACGATAAATAAAAGGTGCAGCCTTTAAAGAGAATTCACTAAACCATTCTAAATTCTTTGATTAGGATTGATGGATCTCGCCGATCTTGAAAAGATCGAACCGGAATCTACACCAGCCACGGCAACAGAGGCGTTGAAACATTTCTGGCACATGATGTTGGTGGAGCAGAGCGTCGTCGTCGTCGGCCTCAAGGTTTCGAGTACCTTGAGTTCCGTCTCTTCCTTCTCCGTTCTCTGCCCCATCTATATTGATTTCCTTCTCCGGCAAGCTTACATATCGAATTGAGAATACAAAGAATTTAAGAAAGAGAATTGAAATGGATGGAATATGGGTTTCATATATAAACTCAATAGAGAAGAAAGGAATCAGTAAATCGGGAACTGAAGATTGAATTCTTACCTGCAAACTGCTAGAGATGGAGACCTCCAAGATCGATGGCGAAGAGAAAATCAGATTTCATCTCCGCAAAACCTATATGAAATTAAGGATACAGAAAATCATATTTATGTGAGAATTGAAAAGAAATCGATTGATTTCTTACATGCAAACCATGGAGAGATGGAGACCTCCGAGATCGATGGCGAAGAGAAAATCAGATTTCATCTCTTCAAAACCTATATGAAATTAAGGATATAGAAAATCAGATTTATGTGGGAATTGAAGAGAAATCGATTGATTTCTTACCTGCAACCCGTGGAGAGATGGAGACCTCCTACCTGGATTGTGAGATTGATAGAGAACGACGAAAATGGGGATGGAGAGTTCTGTAACTGTTGAAGGTTCACGGGAAGTTTAGAAATTTTTTTGGGAGATGAAAAAAAAATGCTCGAATAGTCACCAATTTTTTTTCACAATAGTCATTCAAAAGATATGCCACGTCAGCACAATAGCATGTTCTGATTGGAGGAGAGCAGATTTTTTCTCTCACATGACATCTGATTTATATTAATTAGATATAATTATAAAATATAAATTTTATCACAACATGGCAAAGGAATGTTCACAAAGTCGCTCGCACGACTTTGCAAACGTTTTCAAGTTTAACTCTCTTAATTATAAACATATAACCTTTGACTTTCGCTTGTCTTCGGCATATATGAAATGTATTAATTTTATATTTCAAATGATTTATTCGACGGTTTAAGTTTTTGTGTATATATAGACATTCTGGTTGATCACAAAAGTATCATAATCCTTTCCACAAGAATAAAAACCAATAATAAGAAGAAAGACATTTCATCCCAAAGAAATGATGAAGTTTTCTTCTCTTATCGTGTTTTTCTTTATCTTCCCGATCGCATTTGCTCAGCTGCGAGTCGGGTTCTATAGCCAGTCATGCCCTCAGGCCGAGACTATCGTACGCAATTTGGTACGCCAACGGTTTGGTGCTGACCCAACCGTCACCGCTGCTTTGCTCCGTATGCATTTCCACGACTGTTTCGTTAGGGTAAAACTATCTAATATAGCATTTTGATATATATGGCTCAAACGTTTTTCAAAACACTCCATGTCAATGTCTAGGTTTAATTATTTATGAGTGTCGTAAATAATAGCACATAGTATCTTTTAACAAGGAAAAAAAAATAACACACTTGTAGATGAAATGCACTTCGGAAAAAAAGTTATCATAAAATTACATGAACTTTTTATCATATTACTTTTGCCAAATCTGCTGCCAAATATTGTCTTAATACTTTTGTGTATAATTTATTTTTCATTCTTCTTCATAGGGCTGTGATGCTTCTCTCCTCATTGACTCAACAACAGCTCGTCCGTCTGAGAAAGCGGCCGGACCAAACGGAAGCGTCAGAGAATTTGACCTCATCGACCGGATCAAGGCTCAGTTAGAGGCCGCGTGTCCCTCCACGGTCTCATGCGCTGACATCGTAACATTAGCGACACGTGACTCAGTGGCCTTAGCCGGAGGCCCAAGCTACAGCATCCCCACGGGAAGGCGCGATGGTTTGATCTCAAACAATGCTGACGTAGCCCTACCCGGCCCAACAATCTCCGTCTCCGGAGCTGTGAGTTTTTTCACGAACAAAAGGTTGAATGTGTTCGATGCTGTAGCTCTTTTGGGTGCACACACCGTTGGTGTCGGAAATTGTGGTCTTTTCAATGACCGGATCACTAATTTCCAAGGAACCGGACGACCTGACCAGTCCATGGACCCATCTTTGGTTTCAAGGTAATTAAGCTAGTTTAGTTCAATAATATATACACCCAAATTCAAGAATCTTAAAAAAGAAAAAAAACAGTGATACCTTTTTATTCTACTCTTTTTGAACTAAATAGCTGATAAATTTTAAAAACAATAGAAATTAGGATTTTGTGAATTTGAAATATTTCAAATATATATGACAACTTTAAAGATATAGCCGAAGCATTTTTGTTTGACGTGCATTAATTTCTTGTTCTTACTCTTTGGAAAATATTCTTAATGTTTTTTTTTGTTCTTGTAATGTAGTCTAAGAAACACATGCGCAAACCGCGCATCGGCAGCATTAGACCAATCTACTCCACTAAGGTTCGATAACCAGTTCTTCAAGCAGATTCGTAAAAGGAGAGGAGTGTTGCAGGTGGACCAGCGGCTCGCATCAGACCCACAAACTCGTGGTATCGTGGCTAGATATGCGAACAACAATGCCTTCTTCAAGCGTCAGTTCGTTAGAGCAATGGTGAAGATGGGAGCTGTAGATGTGCTTACCGGCCGTGCTGGTGAGATTAGAAGAAACTGCAGGAGATTCAACTAATGAGCTTGATGAGTTACTATTGAGTATTGAGATAACTAAATTTGAAACATATGGTTTCCAAATTTTATTTACGTTTTAATTCATTTTTTTCGTTTTGCTGGAGTTTTATTGTTTAAATAAGTATTTTCAGAATTGGATATATAGTCTTGATTCTTGAAAATATAACTATATGTTGGTCTATATATGGAAGATGTGTCTTGTATGATTATTTTGTGGTGTTGACAATACTGATCAATTATCTTTTCATCATTAGTTATAAATAAAATTTATATTTGTTTTGTTTATTTTCCAGTACAATTAAAAAAGGATAAAAAACCAGTCTTGCAATTTTAGATGCTCCAAATAAATGATATTTTTTTAATCGTAATTGTTTAAAAACTATTTAATATATAAAAAAAACTCAGTCAAAATTATAACAAATCTTAATTTTATAATACTAATTTTCATTGGTATTATTATTATTGAAATGTTAAAAAGAAATATATATTCAAAACATCAAAAAAATAATTAAATATCATATATATATATATATATATATATCAGATCCAATCAAAACTGTTATGATAAAAAAAAAAGAGTAAATGGTCCAATGCCACAGCCATTTCATAAAATTTTCTTTCTGTGAAGAGTCCATTTTATTGTGTTAACTAAAAGCAAGTTCAATATATATGTATGCATTATTTCTTTAAATGAATCTCTTAAACTTGGGAGTTCAATAACTTCGTAAAAACTAAAAATGTTCATTACTCTGCTTGAGAGGGCTATGTAATTGGCATTTGTATGCGACTCAAAGGATAACAATACATTCATGCATTCTCGGTGGCTATAATAAATATAGGCTTTAAATATGGCTTTAAAATGGGCTAATGTCTTCTACGGTCATCAGGGTTTTGCAGAAGGTACATACATACTTGAAACTTTTTAGTGTCTTAAAAGAAATTCCAAAGTACCGCAAATGATATATTAAATTTAAGCACTTACTTGTTAAAAGATAATAGTATATGATAAATGCATGAATCTGTCTATTATTTGATCGTTTATATTTTATAGGTTTTATTTCTATAATACAAATAAATGAAAAGGTTCATAAGAATTGAGTCTTTTGGCACTTCTTGTGATTGCTAATCATTCAAGTGCGCCGACACATCAGATGCACTTAGAGCAAGTTCAACGCAGATACTTGCTTTGAGTTCTAAAAAAAAAAAATTTATTATTATTATTTTTTTTTTTTCGGATCCTAAAAAAAAAAAAAAAATTTAAAAAAAAAGCGGACCAATCGTCGCCTGACACGTGGACGAAACAGTGTAGAGACGATTCTTAGATAAGAATTTTAAGAGTTGGGTTGTTAAAAAAGTGTGGGTCCCACGTGGGACCCACACAATATTTTATAATTTTTTTTGTTAAGGACTTGTGCTAAGATGTCCCGTTGCACATGCTCTTACTCCAGATTATAAAGTAATTTACGCACACAAAAACACGCCGTTTGTTTGGTGTGTTTGGGACCAAAGCAAGAGTTTCAATTTATTGTTTATGAAAAGTATGTTGAAGTTTTCATAATTTTTTTTTTTTTTTTTTTTTTTTTTTTTTTTTTTTTTTTTTTGTTAACCAGGAGGTTCGGGCCTTGGGCCTTAGTCCCCCAGGCCCAGTACCAGCCGTTGGTAATACCATCTTAATGGGCGTAAACCATACTGTGGCCACCTCATGTCGAACCTGGGTGGCAAGGGGGTTTTTAGCCCTCTTTACCATTAGGCCACCACAAGATGGTTAGTTTTCATAGTTAAGACAAGCAAACATGGCAATCGATTATAATATTTTACGTGTAGAGTAAATTTTGATTTGGTGAAGATGAAATTCATGATATAGGCGGTGGCTTCATTGTTTACTCTACGCAAGAAGTAACAAATTTTGCATGAACTAATTAAAACAATAAAAGTAACAATATATGCAAGAAGTTAATGTTACCTTATTGTTGTCTAACAAATCAATTATGGTGTGATTGTCTCACAACTTTCGTCAAGTTCCTTGCAAAACATATATAGCTTATTGTGCATATCTATTTTGCCCACAGATATAATAATCATGAACTTGTTGACGAATTCTACTATTTCAGTCCTAGCCTAAGTGGAATTCTCTACACATGAATCTAATAAACTTACTACATAATTTTTGTCCAACAACCTGAAGTGAAGTAGGCTCTGTCAAGAAGTGTATCCTTTTGTTGCTGACTAAGTTCATTGTAGTTCTTTTTCCGAACACTTTGAAGCATCTCATTAGAGCTTTGAGTTGTTATCTTCTTAGAACTTTTTATCGACCTTTATGGTGTTGACTCAAAGCATCCAAGTTTTGAATACTATGAAGATTCGTCTTTCACCATAAGCTAACATCCAATAGCTTGAGAGCTAGTGGATTTCCTTTGGTGAATTGGATATATAGTTTGGAGATCTCCAAAAATATAATTATATGTATCTTGTATGATTATTTTGTGGTATTGCCAATATTGATCAATTATCTTTTCATGATTAATTATAAATAATTTTTTTTGTTACCAGTACAATTTCAAAATACAAAACCAATCTTAAAATTTTAGATGCTCTAGATAAATAAATAAAATTACATTGTAATTGTTTAAAGGTCAATTTATTTTTTAGGACTTTAAAATCGTTAAAATTATAATAAATTTTAATTTTAGATTAGTTTCAATTAATATTATTATTAAAAGCTTGGTAAAAATGAAAAAAAGGATATATATATATATATATATATGCAAAAATCAGCAAAAGTTGAAATAATAATAATAGAAAATAAAGATAATCATATATACATATATCAGGTCCAGTCCAAATTGATATGAAAAAGTGCAATGGCCCAATGCCCATAGCTATTTCACAAAATTTTCATTTTGTGAAGAGTCGGTGTTTTAAACTAAAAGTAAGCCTAATATTCTAATAATATACTTTTATTTTTATTTATTTATTTTTATTTATTTATTTTTTGGCGACAAACATTTTTTATTAGAAGATCTAATGGATTATTTTTAAAAAGTAATAAAATTGGTACATGGACTGATAAAACAAAACGGAGAATAGCGGCCCAACATCATTCCAATCAATTTGAGAGAAATGTGGAACAATCATGTATGCATGACTCACTGGCACGCATCATGCCCCCAAAGTCACCGTCATGCAACATCGGAGTTGGAATAAACGCGGACGCAAAGCAAATGGATAGCCAGATACCAACTCAACCGCTATGCCGATCGACAGTCGAAAAAGATTCGCCGGAAAGATATCAAAGAAAGCACAAATCATCGCGCATCTAACCCGTCATAGGTTCGTGGATGAGTAACGTCACCACCGGCTAAGCCCACTCTATTGACTTAGCAGAAAAAGACCGAAAAAAATTGGTTTCGCCGTCACACGCTGCGAACATGCAAGGAAACACAGACTTCGGATAGAACAATCGAGAGAGCTAGACGAACGAGAAACTTGAAGATCTTCAGATCCGAAGAAATCACCAACAGGAGTAGATCGAGACCCGGAGACCGGCCGAAAACAAAATCCAACAAGATTCAGAAAGAAAAACCGGACACATAGATCCGGATTTATTGAACCTAAAGAACATCGGTCAGAAGGACCGTTTTGGCTTCAGAGATTCATCGGAGAAGAAAAAACAAAAGTAACCGTTTTGGCGTCGCGGCTAGTCCGTCACCGACATCCGGAACAATAGAATTGAAATCGGTTTTTTAGTAAGGGAAAAGAGAAAAGGAAGAAAGAAAACTTTGTATACTTTTTATTTTATTTGTGAAGATTATATAATACTCTTTTTACAATGAACCTCCTAAAATTGGGATTTCACTACGATTCCTTCGTAAAAATGTTCATACTCGGCTTGAGTAAGAAGGGATAATTAATTTGCATTTGAATGCAAGTCGAAGGATAACAATACATTTAAGCATTTTCGGTGGGTATAATAAATATAGGCTTTTAAATGGGCTAATATTATTACTAGTAAAGCAGCACAGCTTTTAATGGGCCTCTTTACTGTCCAATACCTTTTAGATGAATCCTCAATAGATACTTCTACTACTTGAAAGTTGAAACTCAAAGTGTCTTAAAGAAATTCCAACGTACCGCAAATGATATATTAAATTTTAGCACTTATTATGATAAATGCATGAATCTGTCTATTAGTTGATAGTTTATACTTTATAGGTATTATTTTTATAATACAAATAAATTAAAAAGTTCATAAGAATTTAGCCTTTTGGCAGTTCTTGTGATTGCTAATCATTCAAATGCGCGACACATCAGATGCACTTACTCCATATTCTAAAGTAATTTACAGAAGAAAAAAAAAACAGTTGCGCCGTTTGTTTGGTGTGTTTGGGACCAAAGCAAGAGTTTCAAGTCATTGTTTTATGAAAAGTATTTTGACGTTTTCTTAATTAAGATATGCAAAGATGCCAATCGGATTTGAAATATTTTACGCTAAAACACCATATTCATCTTGTTAGTTTGTGTAGTTGTAGAATATTCAGTTTTCATTTTGTGCAGATACCTATAAATTTACATAGAAGCAATAGTCTCATGCTTAACTTGAATAAATTTCAATAAATCCGGTAATTAAACAATATTAACAAAGTAAGAAAAGTCTAGAAACATGTCTTTTCAATGAAGAAAAAACGTAATATATGTTACTGGCAAGATTTTGATAGGAAGGAGAAGCTCCATCAAACATTCGTCCATACAAATCTTTTTTTTTGTTAATTATAAGGGATTTGGGCATAATGGACAGACGTCAAAAAAGATTTATTAGACTAAATTATGTAGGACGAGTATAATGTATATTTCTTCCTATCTAAATCGAGAAAATAGTCGACAAACAAAAATCAAGAAAAATAATATCGTCATACGTTTTGTCAGGATGCATGCATATTGCTAATATATTACTAGTATTTATCGTGTATGATATACGTGTTCTTGCTTTCCCCCCTATATCCTTTTTTGTCTTCTTTATAGTTGTATTTAGTTTCCCTATGTGTGATCTGCAGATTCACCGACCAAATCAACAAAGCTCAACACACTACTTCCCTATCCGGAGAGATTTACACCAAAGGACACCTTCCTTACCTTTTCTTACGCCAAAGGACACCTTGTGTACTGTGCACTCTTTGAAGCTCATTACTGCCCAAAATGCCCTTCTAACTTTGTGTTTTCGGTTGTAAATGAGAACTAAAAGAAAAATGTATTTGAGACATATTTGATCTGAGCCATTAGATTGAAAAACAAGCTGATCGTGTGGTTCATAAGAAAAGATATTTTATCATTTTCTATTTTTTTTCTTCTCATTTCTCACCCCTCCTTCATCTTTCTTTTGATTTATAGGTTTTATGAGATAAACAAATTAATTAATTTTTGTACTATAAATTATAATTTCTTTTTCTCTACATTATGAGATCCATTTTGGTATATTTTAGTATAATTTGAATTAAATCTCGTGGATGTTGAAAAACAAATGTTTAAATGATATACTAAATGTATGTCCATATACGAATGTACATATACACACATTGTTATGGACAAGTAAAAATAAATATATTTACAGATTGAATGTAAATTATGTGAATATGGTATGTGCATACCAAAAACATCAACCATATAATATCGTTTGTCAAAATTACTAAAATGGTTGTCCACGAAAAATCGAATTAACTAAGAGGGATAGTCTAGATAGTATTCATATTAACGACATTAACTACGAGGGATAATGTGGATAATATTGACGTGGATATGCGTTAATGGTCTGTTAACATTATTGGCATAGTCTTAGTAGATGTACATACTACTATGGACATCTATAAATTAATAACGTATTTGAATGTAAAATCATAAAGTATTTTAGTGAATGTACATAATACACATGGACATCCATAAAACATGAATACAAGTTTTTACATCGTGTCCAAAAAAAATATATCCACTGGAAAATAAGAGAACTAAGATTATGAGTAAAACAATATATGTACCGAGCTATGATCAAATTATATATTTTCTATAAAAACGGCGTGAACATCATTTAGTGTACACATAAACAATATTCATAAGCTTTATTACACGTCTACCAATTGTCCCGTACAAAGAGACCGCACTACTAAATTACTGTTAGCTCTGATTTCTCTAAGAATTAGTAACCTCTATCCAAAATCTACTCTCTAAATAACAAATAACAATTACAACAAGCGAAACAAAGTCACTAGTAATGAAGTGGCAGAAACTGTGTAAGAACAGAGAACTTCAATCTTTATTATCTTTACAAGTTACAGTGTCTAGGTTGCCATAGCCAATGTGTATAGAACAAATCAGACCTTCCATATTCACTACACCTAAACTGTTGTCCACGAATATGGTTCATTAGCTAGATTGACAAGTCTTTTTACACAAAATAAAATACATAATTTCATATCCAAAAATTGTTGTCTGTGAACAAAATGAACAAAATACGTATTACAAATTAGCATGTCCACCGATTGAGTGTACACATGGTGTGGACATAACAATGAAAGGCAGAAGCTGTGGTAAACCCTATAATCACCCATCCATAATCGTCAGCACCAATGAGCCATTTGTTTTGTGGAGCACTATGCAGCGTCCAGTAGTATGGTCCAGATGGTGTTCAGAGGAGCTTTAAAGAGTACCTGTTTGTTCAGATATGGTAGTAGGATCTTCAGTCGGGAGAGATAAACAGTGGTTCCTGACAGTGGCTCCTGACACACTACCAGCACCAATCACGCTTCTGATCGGCGGAGGGAGATGCAGACTTCCTATAATAAACGATGTGGACATAATTACACATTAACAATGTCCATAACTTAATGTACACATAACCAACAGCAAAAGCAAAACCAACAACGAGTTTTGATAAACGATTTTATTGTCCATATAAACCCGTACACGAGTGACGATACATATGGCGACAAAGAAAGATGAAAAGAACCGTTCACCCGTACACGATAGACAATACACGACTGATTTTATTGTCCACGAGGACCCGTACACGAGTGAAAATACATATAGCCTGTGTCCACGTAGAAATGTCCACGTAGGACTTGGTGAACAAGCCTGACCTATCAACAAAATGGTTCCAATGTCTCATCTACTATCCTCAGTACATCCACAAGAAAATAAGAGAACTACTACGAAAAAAATACTAAGAAGACATGTTCACAGTCACAGACATGTCCACAGATTTAATGTTTCTGATGTATATATACATCAGACCAAGCTGCAAACTCGTAAGAAGACATGTGAGATCATAGTGATAGCAGCAAACAACAACCAACCTCAATCAACCATCATCAACAATTCCAGTGAACAAGAAGAACTCAGTAAATCACGATCTATGATCAGAAAAACGATCAAACGATCAATCTCAACCACAAGGGAAAGAATCTAAAGGCAGATCGTAATTTTTAAGAACAAATCAACATAGTTATAGGAGAGCTAGAAATTTGGTTTACCTTTGTTTGCGGGTTTCTTGGACGTATCAGGAAGTGAATAGACAGGACGGATTACTGATTCCACAGCAATCTTAGAGGCTCGTTGATCCCCAACTGTATTGGGAACGGCGGAGACGAGTTTCGACGGCGGAGCAGAGCCTCCGTGGTGAGTACATATCGTTGTCTTTTTCGAAGTTGAGGCCATTGAATAGGGTTGACAAGTTCTCCAAATCCACCAAAATAAGTTTCAACACAATCTACTGACATACATGAAAACCTATCTTTATCCGTCGCTTGATCTGCCCCCTCTCTCCACCACTCTCAGTTTTAAGAATCACCAAACTAAGATTCAGAACAACCGATTTCGGTGACACAAATCACAGCTACTGAGTCACTCGACTTCAGCTCCGAAATTCGAAAAGTTAACTCGGACGGTGGATTCTCTTCACCGGATCTGAGTTTCTCGTGATCGTACCTTTCCCGTGGTGGTGGAGAAGAAACACACTGATTCAATTGCTATTTCTTATTTGTTGTGGCTTGAGTCCAAGCAGAAGCGGCCAAAGCCTATTTGTGGGCTCTACTTTTCCCGTGGTGGTCGTACTCGCCGGTGCTGAGACAGGGGCCCATGGGAGAAGAAGAAGCTGAAGAAGATGGTATATCAACTGTATATGTAATTTGGACTCTTGGGTTTGGTAAAGTACAGTTGCCCTAATTAGTTTAGTTAAGAACTGGTTTGGACAATGGTTAACAGATCTAGTTGAGAATAAAGGGCAAAATAGAATTTTCACTAGCTGAAAGTATCCCAAAACACATAAGTGTCCTTTGGCGTAATTAAAGCACTATAAGGTGCCTTTTGGCGTAATAATCTCTCGTATCCGGCATCTCTACTTTTTTTTTTTAAAGGCCTTCGTATTAAAGATAAAACACAGTCTTACACAACAATCACAAAAGATGCAGAGGAAATTTTAAAAAGAACGAGGGAAGGAGAGGCTCTGTTCGTACAACATGAAAACAGAGCATGAACGTAACCCATTGGAGAGCAGACCAAAATCCTGAGACTAAAGACCCCTCCACAGAAGAACCAGATCCAAACCAAACTTGGAGCCACAATTTTTGAGAGCAAGAGCTTTGTTCTTCACAATGCCGAAGGCTTTCAGAGAAACAAACGAAGGAGGATGAGAAAGTCTAGAGTGAAACCGAAGATTTCTTTCATGCCAAAGTGCATATATAGCAGCCTGCCAGAGTTGATTGAGAGCAATGGAGAAAAGCTTATTAGTTGTCGCCGCAGGAATCCAAGCAAGGATAGCATCCCAACCTGACGGGACAGTGTCAAAGGGCAGTCTCCGCACCAAAGAAAGCCAGACTTCAGAGGAGAACGTGCAACTGAAGAAAAGATGATCCCGAGATTCTAGGTCAAGTCCACATAGGAGGCAAGTTGGCTCAACATCAAACCCCCATTGAATCTTACGATCCAAAGTAGCATTTTGATTTAGAACAAAGGTCCAGGCAAGAGTGGAATGCTTAGGAATAGCACATTTAGACCAAACCAACTTCACCCAAGAAACCTTGTGCTTAGTTGGCCTTGTAGCCTCCCACACATGTTTAGTTATGAAACTCTTACTCAGAGTTCCGTTTACAGACCAACACGCAAGATCACTCACAGGAGAAGGACTGATGGTAGAAATAGCTGTCAACAACGCAACATGCCGATTGGATCGAGCCGCTGGCAAGGACCAAGACATATCATAAATCAAATCACAAACCAGCGAATTTTTTGCGATGCCCATCTCCAAAGGACCCAGCGGTCCAATATACTCATGCAGAGGTCCCAAAGAAGTCCACGGATCCCACCAGAAATAAGTCGAGTCTCCACTTCCCACCTGTATGTGAAGAAACTTTGCGGTAACCGGTCGCAACTTTAAAAGACGACGGAACATCCAAGAATAGGAATAATTCTTAGCATTAAGAGACCAGAAGGAGCCCTTATCGAAGTAGTGACGACTCATCCACGCGACCCAAAGGGAACCCGCTCTAAAGTACAAAAGCCAAATGAGCTCCAGACCAAAAACCAGGTTCCAAGTAGAGAAAGACCGCAGTCCCAGACCACCTTCATCCTTCGGAAAACATAACTCATTCCAAGCTACTTTAGCACCAGACGATTTATCCAAGCATCCGTGCCATAGGAAAGAGGAGGTGAGGCTAGTAATGATTGAGAGAACCTTTCGTGGGATGAAAAAGGCAGAAGCCCAAAATCCAATAATGCCAGGGATGACAGAACTGATCAACTGAAGACGACCAGCTATACTTAAATGGCGATGGGTCCAGCAACTGAGCTTCCCCTTTATTTGAAAAATGAGCGGATCAAAATCTTGTACTCGCAACTTTCTGGAGCAAAGAGATAAACCCAGATACCGGATGGGCAGAGAAGAGCGCCTGAGTGAGAAGCGACTTTCAATCTCTTCCAAGGTGGGCTGTGGAACTCCAGCAATGAACAGACGAGTCTTACTTATATTAACAGCAAGGCCCGAGAGCTTCTCAAACTGTGAGAGCACTGTGAAAACCCCTGCAAGCGACTGAGAAGATCTTTCGAGAAAGATCAAAAGATCATCTGCGAAAGCTAAATGGGTGAGGTTCGAGTCTGCACAACCCGGGTGATAGGAGAAAATACCATCCTTTGCTGCATTATTCAACATGGTAGACAACACATTCATCACTATCACAAACAAAGGAGGTGAAAGAGGGTCATCTTGACGAAGGCCGGTGTGTCCTTTAAAATATCCCGAAGTAACTCCATTTATAGAAAGAGAGAAAGATGGAGTACAAAGACAGGATTTAACCCAACGGATGAAGCAACCAGGGAAATGGAGAGCCTCTAACGATGCAAGAACGAAGTCCCATCTGACTGAGTCAAAAGCCTTCGAAATGTCAACCTTAAGAGTTATCCGGCATCTCTACTATGTACAAACTAACAATGCTCATACAAATTTTTTTCTTAACATGTTTTTAAAAACAATCACTTGAACGTATCAAATGGGTACGTGTATATCAGTGTATATACAACACTGTTGTAGTTTATTTATGTAAAATAATACTCCCTCTGTTCCTAATTAATTGATGTTTTATGATTTTCACGCATATTAAGAAAACAAATTAAAACATGTTCATAAATGTATCGTTTTTTGTTATTTACAGTTTTCTATAATTTTAAACCAATAATAATTTAATAAATTTTATTATCACTCTTGAAGTTTACAATTTATCATCATTAATGGATAAAAAAAATACATAGAAAACATAAAACATCAATCTTTATGAAACAAAAATAAAATCTAGAAAATCAATCTTTTAGGAACGGAGGGAGTATATAACATCCTCATTTCTGATATATGCGGAGAATTTACAAAACTGATTTTGATTATCTATATTATTAAAATATATTTATCTTTTCAGATATTTATGCATAGAAAATTCTAGAGTTAAATATATTTGAGTTAAAATAGTTAAAATTAGTGATTTAGAAAGAAAAAAAAATATCATGATATCATGCAAATGAAAACAAAATATAGAGAAGTATCATATGATGACTACATGGTCAATAAACAAAAAATTTAAGCCTTTGGAACAACTCATTGATCATCAGACAAAAGTAAACCTATGGATCAATAATTGACATAAGGTCCACAGACGGTGATAATCGGAACATTACAATTGACTCGACATATATTATACCAAAAAACTAAGTAGGTCTGGGATTTTGGTTCTTCGGTTTGGTTACGATTCGGTTACTCGATTTTTTTGGTTTTTTGGATTTTAAAAAATCACCGATCGTTTTTTTTTCAAATAGTTCGGTTCGGTTCATTAAAAATTCGGTTCGGTTCGGTTCGATAATTTCGGATTGGTTTTATTCTCAGGGCTATATATATATATAGTGGAAGATTGAAACTTTATGAAAATCAAAATCAATCGACAACTTCGGTTCTTCGGTTCGGTTACTCGATTTTTTGGTTTTTTGTTTTTTAAAAAAACCACCGATCGATTTTTTCTTCCAATTAGTTTGGTTCGGTTCATTAAAACTTTGGCTCGGTTCGGTTCGATAATTTCGATTCGGTTTTATATCCCAAGGCTAGAACTAAGATTAGTTTGAGTTCTAAAAAGATTTCTTATTTTTTTTCATAGAAGTTTAATGCATATATGTTTAGTATATTCAACCAAGAACAAAAGAACACAACAAAGGATTTCTTGATAATTTCCTAGTAATAACAACTCTTCAAAATGATAGAAGCTATAAACCATAAAAAAGCATAATGCATATATGTTGACAAAAACCATAAACTCATATATGTAGGCATATATTAAATATCATGCAGGTTAGTCTATGTGTATATATAATAGATTAAAGAGAGAGACCGTACATAGTTACAGAGCAGGACCACAAAAGGAAGATTTCATGACGAAACAAGTCTAAGAATCTTACACAAAATGTGGTCTGATCAGGACCACAGAGAGAGGCTTAATGGTCACTTTTTGTGAATCCTCGTACGTACAGTCTCTGCCGGATCCCTATAGGTATATATTTTATGCTAACTAGTCTATAAGATTTTTTTACCGATGTCAATGTTTTATTTGTTCATTAAAGTTTTCAATGCTTCATGACGTATTGCTCACATATATTAGCTATATATCTAGAAATCTATGTCTTACAATAAGATATCTAATGACTAATAATAATAGTAATAATTACTCTGCTTGCATCCTAAACAAAAAGGTGCATGCATCAACCATGTTTAGATTGGGGTTTACTTCAAGTCCCTAACGTCACAACAACAACTTTAGGATTGTGGTTTCGGTTTCGGATATTGGAAGTGGATAAAATCATTCAATTGTATGTCCTAATCTAAAATAAAATAAAAGAATTGTTTAAAATCTCTATTATGTATATATTTTCTGTACCAGTTAATTAGAAAATCCATTTCTGTTTCACGGGAAAAAGGACAAACAGCTGGGGAAGTTATAAAAGACAAGTAATACCAGTTGTTTCAAATCAGTCACAGTCGGTAGTAATTAAATAGATTAAATAATTTGGACAATCGTTACTTTCTTACAAATATATGATGTAAGAAAAAGAGGGGGAAAAGCTGTGCTGCAGACGCAAGTTTTTTTGTTTTACCTTTTAGACGAAGAGGGGTTCGAATTTTGGATCTAAATCTTTCTAAATCCGACTAGGTTTCCATTAATTACTGTATAATATCATAGATATGATACAAAACATTTCATTCACTGGAACTCGAACTAGGACAACAACAAAACTAACCCATGAGCTTAGACAACTAGTAAATTTAATATATACCGGTGGTAGAGAGGCTTTTTTGTTTTTAACAAGTTACCGCAGGATTCTTTCACAAACTCTTTTCTGACGTGCATGAAACATTGTAAATAAATAGGGATGCCAGGTGAATCTCTTAATTATGTTGTCATTTAATCTATTTTCGTACTTATGTATAGCATTATGCCAACTTCTGAGATACTTCATCGCTATTCACATTTACATATATACAGATTCCCTAGAGATCAGATCAAGTGTCATTAAAATATTGTTTCTTGGTCAATAATAACTACTATAATTTTAAGATCAGGGAATTAGCTCCCCAAAATAAACACATCTGCAATAAATAAATAACTCGGTTGGTTATAACTTCAACGGGTAGCCATGTGAAAAGCAAGAAATGGTACAAAGAAAACTGGAATTTTATAAAGTATTTTGAGATTGTAACAATACAAAAAAAAAAGATAATGAAACAGCTAAGAAAGTAACATCGATCGTCAAAAACCAGAATGCATCTGAAAGAAACAGATTGTCGCCGATTGTATCTTTCAACACTCTAGCTTTCATACGTATGCACACTTACCAATACAAGCATCAAGGCCAACTTTATTAACAATTAAAAAGGAAGTATTTAAATAGTATATATTTTTAGTCTATGATGAATCCAATTCATGAACAAAAATAAAACGGTATATTAGTATAAGTTGGTTAGTAACAAATAAAAATGATAAAAAGTCAAAATAATCATTTTTACCGTAACTTTTTATACTTAATTTTTCGTTAATAACAAATAAAATAATATATTTTAACCGTAATTATTATAAATTACAGATCATAGCCTATGATTTTTTGATGGATCTAATTGGTAACTAAATGCATTATTTTACCATCATTTTACAAATTTTTTACTATAATTGGTTTGTGTTCACACAAATTTCCGTATGCTTTTTTAATGATTAATATTTCATCTGTTTCATATTATATATGTGATTTTAGGTTTTGCTACATAGATTAGAAAAATCATTTAATTTGATTTTTATAAACAAAATATTATTTATTATTTATCTAACATAATTAACCAATAATAAAATAATATTTAGAATATAAATGGTCAAAAATAATTAAAAACTAATAAATTCTACATTGAAAATTAAAATATCATATAATCTGAAACAAAACAAAAATTCATTAAAACTTCATATATTTTGAAACATGGAAAATATGTGTTTTAATCCATCTTTATTTGAATTAAATATTGAAAAACATTATAAAGACAATAAAATTTAATCATAAAGGAAATAATATGTTCGATTCAATAAAAAAATATACTATACTGCTATACGCGATATATAGATCAGCGGTCTCTCTTTGTTCTAAAGTTGAGTTTTTTTTTTTGTCGACAACAATTATATTAGATCGAGTTTATTGGGCTAGTTACAAAGCAAAAACGATTTAATACAAGAATTGTATACAAAGCGAAAATTGGGTCCAATGGGCCAAACCAAACAACTCGTAAGGTAAGGATATAGACCACGTGGAAGCCATCTCACGGACACGCATCGGCTTCTCTGAGAATCCGCCATGCACACCGACTTCGGAGGTTTCGCGGTGCGCCAGAGTCGATGGATGCCTGATTAGACCGCAAGCGCTCTGCTGACTCCTTGCCATGGAAATAGTTGTCAGAAAGTAATCGAACTAAAGCCTTCATGCCAGGAAATCGTCGCTTGTTTATTGGGTTCATATTCACTATTGAGGTCCAAATCTATTGGCCAAAGAGATCGCTCCGAATTAGAACCGGCTCCAACGACGACACGTCGTGACATGACGAGGAGACAATGGTGACGGAGTCTATTCCCACACAAAGGGAGATTTCATAGATGCGTGACATATTTCCGACAAGAACACCACCATAGAGAAGTCGTTCGAATCCGGACCAACCCGGAGAAGAGAAAGCTAAAAGCCGAGTCCGGCGACCAATTCGAAAGTAAAAATCGGTTTCCTCCATAGAAAAATAGGAAACCGAAGCTTTATTGGCGGTTTACACCATAGCCGAATCATCGCAGAACCACAAAAGTATGATACAGCCGACCACCAGCCGAGCGGTTAAGCCCAAACCGGTGGTCGGAAGCAGAGATCAGATTTCGCTTTACGAGTCTTAGAGAGAAGGTGGAAAAAGAAAGAGAGAGAACTCCTTTTTCTACTACCTAAAATATTCTGTTGAGTTTAACATTAGCATTTTGCATGCATGATGCATCAACTGATGCACATAGACTGCATGGAATAAGGTTTGGTTCTATTCGACCAAATAGCACGATTAATGCGACATGAATTAATGACTTGCTCCACAGATAAATAAGATAAAATTTTTTATAAAATTCGGCTTTCCCAAAAAAAAAAAAATCGAATTTTAATTTTCGCTTAATAGATTTGCGATTTGATAATTTATTTTTGTTTTGGTAATTATTATCACTCAGAGAACAGGAATAAAAATATTATTAGAAGTTGAGGAAAAAGCAGTTTTGATTGTGAGTTGGTCCAGTAATGCAATGGTAATACGTGTTAACATATTCGACCGTACCCTATATACAATATTTATATTTAAGTGAGAGCACTACATAGTGTAACTTAATATAAAAAGTTAAAAATAAAATAGATTTATTTAGAAAATACTCCTATAAATTCATTACACAGAACTACCCTCACCACAAATTCTCCTTGTTTCGGATCAAGAAGAAGTAAATATGGATCAAGAAGGATCATCACAAAACCCTTCCGGGCAGGGCCGTTCTCCCTCCGCCCCCTCAAATTCTACGGAACCGGTCCGGTCACGTTGGTCACCTAAACCGGAGCAAATCTTGATACTCGAATCCATCTTCAACAGTGGTATTGTTAACCCACCAAAAGATGAAACTGTGAGGATAAGAAAGATGCTAGAGAAATTTGGTGCAGTGGGAGACGCAAACGTCTTCTACTGGTTTCAAAACCGAAGGTCAAGATCTCGCCGGAGACAACGGCAGCTTCAAGCCGCCACTGCCGCAGCCGTCACCTCCATAGGATCTGAAGACCACCAGCACATGACTAGTATGAGCATGCATCATCCTTACACCAACGGTGAGACTGATTTGGGATTTGGAAGTTGTAGCAACTCATCAGCTAATTACTTCTACAATGAGCCCTCATCTCAAGAGTCTTCTTTTCTTCTCGGCCACTCTTCTTCTTCCTCGAATGGTGGATGTGAAAACAACAATGGCATGGGGAATCTCTTCACAATGTATGGCCATGAATCTGATCATCATCATCATCACCAGCACAGCTCAAATGATGCATCGGTTTTATGTCCATCTTATCAGAACTCCGATTTCAACTACCAACAAGGTGAATCATTCATTTGCATGGCTCATATCTTTTCCTTTTTTTTTTCACACCGCAAATCTCAAATCTTTATATTTTGTTTTGCACTTATTTAATATTATAATTTTTGTTAAAAAACGAATGAAAGGGTTAATGACGGTGTACATAAACGGAGTTCCGACAGAAGTAACAAAAGGAGCAATAGACATGAAAGCAATGTTCGGTGAAGATTTGGTGTTAGTCCATTCATCTGGCCTTCCTCTTCCCACTGATGAGTTTGGCTTCTTGATCCATTCTTTACAACATGGCCAAGCTTATTTCCTGGTAATTAAATTTAACTCATCTTTTTGTTTTATCTATCTAATTTATCCATACATTATTAACAAAAGTACTCATAAAGATATTTTTTTTATCAATGAATATATTCATAAAGATATTTTTTTATCAAACATAAATATATTCATTAATGATTTTCAGACCCTTTTGTGTGTTCGTCTGTGAATCATTTTCTACTAATTACGATATAATCTGTATTTCCTATAAATTAGTACGTACAAGATCATATGTTAAAAAATGTGCTGAAACCTAATTCTGGTCAAGTCCTAAATGTCTGCAGAAGTTAATCTGAAGAACCCATTTTAACTAGCTGTTGCATAAAATATTTCGGCAGAAAATATAGTTAAATATATCAATTTGATGATTGTCGGTTTATGTAATAAATGAATATCATATTTTCTTATAAATTAAATCTGTAACTGAAGTTTTGTGATACTAAGCTTCACAGATTGTTGACCAAAAAAAAAAAGCTTCACAGATTGATGCCAGCTCTTGATCACAGATACACACACTTGTATAGAATTGTGAGAAAATATAAATGTATATGTGACATCCGTGGTTTGGCAAACTTTTTTTAAAACAGCTATAAATTTAATTTTTAAATAAAGAATATAGCAAAGTACACAAGAACCAATAAAATGCTAGTTTTATAGTATTTTTTTGTAGAATATTAAGTATTTTTGTGAGTTCATTGGCAAAAGAGACCTTGGGAAATTATATTCTCTCTTGGTCAAATAAATAGACGGTGTCAACATTTTCTAGAAACATTATAAAATGTTAACCATTTCTCGTTAGGGTTTGTAAATATTTAGCTTACATAATTATAATTATAAAACTTGTGTTATGTAGCAAGATTTAACTTTAAAATATTTAGTTTATTTGTTAGAAAAAATGCATATATCTTGTTTATCTGATTTCGTTTTTGTCATCGACAGGTACCGAGACAAGCATGAACTGCCTATCTTGTGTTGCAACTTGCAACATATACGGTCGATTATTTTATTTTTACTTCTATTGATTTTGTGTCTATCGTGTAAAATTATAGATTAAAATATGTGTTGGACTCGTCAGATATTTTGTTTTCTTGTCGATTCTTGCTCTCCTTAACACAAACCTTATCTAACAAAACAAGCAAAAATCTGAATTGGAGATCCAGTTTCTATAATAAAATGTCCAAGTTGTTAAATTGAAAGATTGATTAGCTTTGATCTAATGTCATATCTATAATAGATCTTAGTATATGTCGCTGAAATAATCTATTTAACTATTGGATGAAAAGTGTTTAGGAATTTCGAACTGAATATCCTTCTCGATCAATGCTTATTTTGTTGTGTTCATCCTGAGGATAAAATCTAAAACTTTTCCCAAGCGTATGCACATAATGAAATGTCTTTGGTTTGGTAAGATATGTCAAAACTAATAGATCCAGGCGAAAATAAAAATAAACCTCTACGAATGATACCAGTTAAGCTTCATAAACCAATACGGCTAATTTTTCTATTTGAGAGAGAAATTCAATGTATTAACGCCACTTCAGTATTGGCTTTCATGGGCTTTTTTTAAGGCTGTATATTGGTCTCAAATGAATTATTAGGCCCAACTAAAGTGGCTCGTATAAGTAATTGAACGGACACTAGGGGCCCAACCCGACTAACTGGGCTTTTAACGAGATTTGATTTATTTTCAGCAGTTTTTTCTAATGAGTAATGCAGACATCACATCTGCTCGGAGAAGACCTTGAAGTTGAAGCCATGCAGGGCCATTCCTAGCAATATACGATTGATATTTGTGGTTTCTTGTCACATTCTTAGCGATCTCCATTGCAGCCATGTTGGCTTGGTTTATGATCAAGAGACCATTGTTGAATGCATCTGAGCTGCCCAGAGATAGAATTCACCAGAGATTTGAAATGCGGGTAAAGTTGGGGCTGCAGTAATGCTTCGCACACCGGCACTAATGAGGATTCAAAAATAAGACCATCATGTCTCATAGTGCTCATTGTATCAATTGTCCACAATAAAACTCATAAGCTCTGGTTCCATCTTCCAATGAACCCCATAGTACGATCGATGACTATAAAACAAGAAGGTTGTTTGTTTGCCGGTCGTCGGTTGGCGACAGGCGGCAGATTCTTGTTCGTTTGCCTGCCACCGATGACTGGTGTCTGATAGTATGTTTTTGTTCGTTTATGTGATGATGATATCGATGTCAGCCGCTAGTGTCCAATCGCAACGCAAATTTTTGACGCTGGTTTTTTCAGTATAAACGAAAAGTAAACGAATAAAAACCTACCTGTAACCAGTGTTCAAGAAAGCGCTAGGCGCTAGTCGGGCGGCGACCCAACGCCTAGCGCCTAGAACGCCTATTCGGGACCTAGACATTTTTAGGCGGTTTATACGTTTATAAAAGAAAACCATATATTTTAGATATATTTTACTATATACATCATAGAATTTAAATATTTATAATCTTAAAAATAGATTTAGAACTCAAATTACATCGAAATAACAAAAAAAATCAGATAATTTATCACCACACGACATTTGCTATCAAAAACTGTTAAAATTACGACATTTTTTATATTGATAACCATTAATTTATGAATTAAAACTTATAAATTTAGTTATATGTAATAAAGTTTTAAAATTAGATTGAAATAAACACAAAAATTAAAAATCAAATGATAATTAGTTAAAGATTGTGTAGAGCCGCCTAGGACCGCCTAAACCCGTCTAGGACCGCCTAGACCCGCCTAAATCCGCTTAATAATACAAACACCTAATTCTAACGCCTAGGAGAAAATCGCCACGGTCAAGGACCGCCTAGCGCCTAGGCGGCCGCCCTGACCGCTTTTTAGAACACTGCATGTAACATCTCGAGATGTGGTATATGTGAAAAGGCTTAAATGAATTAATTTGGCTACCTATGTCACCAAGTGCACTTACCTTTTCCGGTCACTTGCCTGAAAAAACTCCAGAGTTAAGCGTGCTTGGGCTGGAATAGTCCCAGGATGGGTGACCTTACGGGAAGTGACTCGTGGTAACATGTGTGTGAGGACAAAACACATGGGAAAAGGTCAGGGGGTGATTGTAGGGTCAGTAAATTAATCGGTTGGGCCTACGAAAAATAACGCACCGACCGTCGGACAGGGGTGGGGCCCACGAGCCCGGAAGAGGGATGGGTGACTCACCGGTAGGGGCGGACGGGGCGTTTCAAAGTGGTATCAGAGCCGAATCCGAGGATGCGTGTGGAGTCAGTGAGGGCTCACACCATCAAGGCTAACGATCCTGGTGCGCAACGAGAGCGTTGCGCTCTGTGAGAGTGGGTGAATTGTAACATCCCGGTTTGTGGTATATGTGAAAAGGCTTAAATGAATTAATTTGGCTACCTATGTCACCAAGTGCACTTACCTTTTCCGGTCACTTGCCTGAAAAAACTCCAGAGTTAAGCGTGTTTGGGCGGGAGTAGTCCCAGGATGGGTGACCTTCCGGGAAGTGACTCGTGGTAACATGTGTGTGAGGACAAAACACATGGAGAAAGATCAGGGGGTGATTGTAGGGTCAGTAACACTAGTAAAAAAATAGTCTATAGCCACGTTTTATTTCGTGACTATGGCTAATATTTCGTGGCTATAAGCGGTTTTAGCCACGATTAGTCACGGAAAAAAAACGTGGCTATACGATCGTGACTAATTTTTTTCGTGTCTAAATCGTGACTAAAAGCCACGTTTTTGTCACGAATATTTCGTGACTAAATTAGTCACGTTTTATCACGTATATTTCGTGACTTGTGCTTTTTGTCACGTTTTGTCACGTAATTAAACGTGGCTGATGTCAATAGTTTTTTAAAAAAAAAATTACAAAAAAAAACAATCATTAATTTTTTTTATAAACAGAATACTAAATATACAATATATATTTTATCCAAAAAAACTATATATATATATATATACACAGATATATATATATATATAGATATATACGTATAGATATATATATGTACATATATACACGTATATACACATAAACCCGAAACCGTGTCTCCTCTCCGCTCTCGCCGTCACTCAGCTTGCCACCAGCTCCGCTCGCTGACGACGACGCTCCGCAGACAGCCACCGCCGAAGCTTGACCCGAAGCCGCACCCTCTGCCCAAACCCGAAACCGCGTCTCCTCTCCCAAACCCGAAACCGCGTTCGTCGTCAAGGATGGAGGCTCTGTTCTACGGCGGATGTCGAGACATCGAGCGAGCGAGTGAAGACAGGCTTCGTCTTCGTCTTCTTCGTCGGAATTACACGGCGGCTCTGCTTCGATTCATCATCAAATACGTGGTAAAGCTCCTTGAATCTGAATCGGTTCTTCCCGAACTCTGTTTCCCAGTCGCGTGCTCTTCCTCGAACTTCTTCTTCCTCCTCACGATGTATAAAGCGAGGAAGATCATGGAGAAAATCAGAAAGAGGGAAATCAAAGGCATACCGATTTTGTAGAAATCGGAGATTCGTTTGGGCTCGAATCGAGAAGCTTCGGGAGCTTGGATACATCGTGACGAGAGGAAGCTTGATTTGATACAAATACAAAGTGAAGGAAGAAGAAGCAAATGAATATGAAAGGAGAAGTGAGCGGCTCGTGGGGGTGAAGAAGATGAGACATTCATTTAATTAGGGTTAATGACAATGGACGGCTAAGATTAACAATTAAATGAAATCTGACGGCTTATAATGTGATCCATGTGCTAAAATATCAGCCAATCAAAAAATAGTTAGATTTAATTCATGTATAATATTCTAAAATGAATTAAAACTAGTAAAAATTGTTAAAATAAAAAATTATAAATTCAAATTATAATAGACTAAAATTTTAAAAATTTGAAATTTTATAAATGATATACAAATAATAATAAAATAAGTATATATAATAAATAAAAATGATTAAGTTGGATTAGTATCATAATGAGTAGATTTTCAAAACAAATCTTAAATTTATAATAAAAATTGTTAAAATTAATATTTTAAAAATCTTAAATTTATAATTGTGATAGATGAAAAAAGTGTTTGGGGTTTAAAGTTTAGGGGTTTGTTTAGGGTTTAGGATTTTAGGGTTATTGATTTTATAGTTTATGAATGAGATTAATGTTTAGAGTATGATTATTTTTTAGGGTATATGCTTTTAAGGGTTGTGTTTAAGGTTATAAGAATGTTTGAAAATGAAAAACTTAAAAAAATAATTAGTATAAGTGTTAGTAATTGAAAATTTGTTAGGGTATAGGGTTTGGAGGGTAAAGATTTAAATTAAGGTTTGAAATTTTTGATTTGGAAATAATAATTCATTTATAATTAATGTTTATATTTTGATTTAATATTTTATGATTCATAATATGGTTTATAGTATGATAATGTTTTAGGGTTTAGGGTTTAGGGTTTGGAGGGTAAGGTTTAGATTTAGAAATAATAATTCTTTTTTTAAATTAATGTTAATATTTTGCTTTAAAAATATATGTTTAAAAATAAGGTTTATAGTATGATTATGGTTTAGGGTATATGGTTTAGGGTTTAGGGTTTGGAGGGTAAGGTTTGGAAATTTTAATAATAATTCTTTTTATAATTAATGTTAATATTTTGATTTAATAATTTATGTTTAATAGTATGATTTATAGTATGATAATGTTTTAGGGTTTAGGGTTTAGGGTTTGGAGGGTAAGGTTTGAAAATTTTAGATTTAGTAATAATAATTCTTTTTATAATTAATGTTAATATTTTGCTTTAAAAATATATGTTTAAAAATAAGGTTTATAGTATGATTATGGTTTAGGGTATATGGTTTAGGGTTTAGGGTTTGGAGGGTAAGGTTTGGAAATTTTAATAATAATTCTTTTTATAATTAATGTTTATATTTTGATTTAATAGTTTATGATTAAGAATATGTTTTATAGTATGATAATGATTTAGGGTTTAGAGTTTGAAGGGTATAGTTTGAAAATTTTAGATTTAGAAATAATAATTTTTTTTTATAATTATTTGCTTATATTTTTATTATTTTTTATAATTAATGCTTATATTTTTATTATTTTTTTATAATTAATGCTTATATTTTTATTTAATAGTTTATGATTAAGAGTATGGTTTATAATATGATAATGTTTTAGGGTTTAGGGTTTAGAGTTTAGAGGGTAAGGTTGGTAAAATTTTGATTGCACAGACCTTGGCCACGAAATAAACGTGTCTAAATCGTGACTAATTAGACACGATTTAGCCACGATATTTTATGTGTATAGGTTTGCCACGATTAGTTCGTGACAAAACGTGGCTATACTAAGTCACGTTATATATCGTGACCAAAACGTGACTAATTGCCACGTTTTGGACACGATTTAGCCACGTTTGTTTGTCACGTGACAAATCGTGACTAATTCGTGACTAATTATAAAATAGCCACGATTTGATCGTGACAAAAACGTGGCTATACGGTATATTTTTACTAGTGTAAATTAATCGGTTGGGCCTACGAAAAATAACGCATTGACCGTCGGACAGGGATGAGACCCAAAGGGCCGAAAGAAGGATGGGTGACTCACCGATAAGGACGAACAGGGCGTTTCACTACCGCCAACCGGCGGTGACAACCAAACGAACATAACTAAAATGTTGTTTTTATTGTCTCTTTGTGTTCCAAGATACCCCACACATTTGATCATTCTCAAATCAAGAGGCTTCAATATTGCACTTGAGTACAAGGGGGTGTCTCCATCCTAGTCCAGTAGAATTTGTTGGATGCGGAAACCTTTCCCCATGAGTCGGTTGTTGACTGTGAACTTGAAACCAAATTCCAGAATCTCATGGGCTTTGGTACTACATGTGTTTGACTCAAATTTCATTTGCTCAAACACGGACGAGTTTCCCAATTTTCATATTTGCCATAGTAACCAAGGAAAGACATACGCACAAGACGAGAAGCCCATGTTTTGATGCTGTTTTCAATCAAGAAGTGTAGATTCAAGAAAGTTGAGTTGTTAGAGAAACCATGGGTAGGTAAGGGAAGATCCGACTGTTCCCATATTTTCTTAGCGGCGAGCATTGGAATAACACATGACAATATATATATATATATATATATTGTCCTCACTTCCTCAATAAAGATCTTTATGTTGATATATACTTCAGGTGTCAATTATGATTAAAACCGGAAGTCCGGACCGATTAAATCCTGAATATATTGTTAGATTTAGATATAGGCCAAATCGCAAAAATGGCACAAAAAATATGTGTTGTCACAAATATAGCAACAAGGAAGAAAAATTATAAAATAGCACAAAACATGTTTTGTCACTAAATTAGCCCTAACCCTTAACCTTAAATACTAAACCCTAAACCCTAAATATTAAACCCTAAATCCTTAAATAATAAACCCTAAACCCTAAATACTAAACCCTAAACCCTAAATAATAAACTCTAAACCCTAAATTATATAATGTTATAAAAGTCTTTGTAATTAAAATAATGCTAAAAATGTGAATTATTTTTCTTGGTGCTATATTTATGACAAAATATGTTTTTGTGCTATTTTATGCCTTTTCTTTTAGATATATAAGCATAAAATCGAAATTTTTGGACTAAGTTCATTTGAGCTTTAAAATTGTTTATTTGAATAGGTTTAGACCGGCCTAAAAGTAAGCACTTTTCAAACTTAAAATTTATTTAAAAAAAATATGAGATATTGCTTATAAATTGAACTAAATAGATTTAAATATTTTATTTCTGTTTTATTTGTTTGTATAAATTATCTAAATTTTATTTGAAATTATTATTTTATTAAATAATAATAAATTTAGTAAAACATATTAAAAATTCTTTAAATTTTAATTGATTTTGATAATATATTTTGCATTTATATTTATTTTGTTTTTAAAATTATTTAACTTGTGAAAACCCCAAAAAATATGAGAAGCCTCCTAATTTTGTTAGGGTCAGACTGAGATTTACAATCTACACCTAAAATCAATCTACACCTATAATCAAATAGAGTTGTAGATGGACTCAAATATCTACATATTTTACAGGCCTTGGGCCGGATCGGGCCGTCCTAACCTGCTTGACATCCCTATATATAGTTGCAATCGAATGGTTTATACTAGTATGAATGTGTCAAATTCCGGATTCAACAAAATTACTTGCAATATTTTTACGATTACTTATTCTAATTCGACTGGAAATAAGGTTAGCTATAAACTTATAATTAACATCTTATTTGTTGATTACTGACATGAAACACAGAATAAACTAAGCCCAAATTTTTATCTCATAAATAGTTCCCTTATCAAGAACCCTAATTATTCATAATTAATCAAGAAGCTCCAACTCCAAGAAAATCAAAGAAGTAAAAACCACTCTTCATCTTCACCTCCACTTTCCTTTCACTGACTGTGATTGTGTGGTGATTTTGATGGTCCATCTTTTTACTATTTTTGCCATTTACTTCTGCTCTCTGCACACACTGACCATCTTTACCTGCATGATTATCAAAATAATTTCTTTTAGACCCCCACGTGAAATTTTGTTGTATTGAAATAGTAACGTGACATTGTACTGCAACTCCTTATATAATAATACATGTAGGTACTATTACGATGTAAAACAATGTTTCTTCCTCTCTTGTCATTCAAATTTGTAATTATTGCCATATATATGAAAACGGATGAAAAATTGTCGGAAGTGGTCACTCGTCGTCGGTTTTATAACATGTGTACCAAATTTATCATAAAAATGTGCTTTGAACATCTAAAAACATCTTAATTAACAAGACTTATTCTAAGCTAATTACGATTTATATCTGATTTCGACCAAGCACCGACCGAAATCATTATAATTAGATTCACGAAAACGCATTTTCAAGAAAACCGGTGGAAAAAGGGAAAAAACATTCCAAATTTCTATACTTTTCATATTTCAAGAATGTCATGACGATAACTTCTTTCTAAAAAGAGACAAAAGTACTAACATTATTAATGAAAATAATAAAACAAGTAAACAAATACATAAACTATTACCTGAGGCAAGGGTGTTATCGTAATTCATGAAGAGAGGCTGGTGAGTTGAAGAGGGCGGAGTAAGAGAGAGCTCCGTCGTACAAGTAGAGACAGCTGAACCATCGTCATCGCCGCCGTCATCTTCTTCCTTACCCTTCGCGACCGTACCGAATAACTCCCCGAGGTTATAGCGGAACGAGGAAGAGTCTGTAATTTCAGCGTTTACTGACGTTGCCTGAGGAGGCTGTTGACATTGTCGTTGACTCTCTCTAGTCCGTCGAGCCATCATGACGTGCCAATGGTTCTTGACGGCGTTATCTGTTCGACCCGGGAAGAGATGTGAGATCAAAGCCCACTTGTTGCCATGGACTCGGTGAGCAGCTAAAAGCCTAGACTCTTCTTCCTCGGTGAATGCTCTCTTGTTAATTCTTGGGTCTAGTTGGTTAAACCATCTCAATCTACAACTCTTACCTGAAATCAATTAGTCAAAGACGCAACTTTAATTACTTTTTTCAAAATATTAATTAGTTACTGTCAAATATGTCACTGATGTATATGATTGTATATCTTTGTCTAACTCATTTATTTATATATTAATTTAAGAGCAGTATATTTTTTTAGTAGGCATTGATTTTGGAGAAAATACTTTATCTTTGAAAGAAAAACAGGACTTTTTGGATACCAAAATATTATTTCAAACTAATTTAATTATTTTCTCTTACTTAAAAAAATCTAAAACATATTTACATTTACGGAATTTTGAGTAAGAAATAAGTAGATAAAAAAGAGTAAATAAGTGTACCTGATCTACCAAGAAGATGGTGAGCAATCAAGTTCCAGTTTTGGGGACCAAACTGGGCAACAAGCTCCTTGAGTTTAGCATCTTCTGTTGGTCTCCAGTGTCCTCTTGAGCATACTTTTGTGTGTCTCCTTATCAAACCATTTTCATTCTCACCCCTCACTTCATGTTCATCTCCCGACTCCAAGACTGAGACTGATTTGTTGAGAGGATGGTTTCTAGCGAGAGAGAAGTTGGTCTGCCGGTTTGCTGGAGATCCGAAGTTGTTTGCATCTTTGAATCTTCTTGACTCGTTGATGGTTTCATTACCTGTTAGATCTTTCTTGAGGAGATTTGGATTCATATTTTCTTTCTTTCTGGGATAGGGATTAAAGGTTGAGAAAGTCAGGAATAAGAGAGATAGTGAGAGCACTTGAATGGCTTTCCCCTGTTTATATGGTGGAAGAGGAAAGAGAGATTCTCTATTTTTTTATTGAGTTATATTGAACTTGACTGACATGTATTTACAAGCTAATATATATAATATATAGGATTATATATTTTCACATCACATATATAAAATATTTTTATAAAAAATTGATGATGAGTTCTTGTTATTCAAAGTACATGAAAATATATTGATAGCTGGTTTACTTACACATCAAAAAGGTGTAGGGACATTTTATCATATATCATATTCAATCAAATATTGTATTATATATATTTTTTAAACATTAATAATCCATTCCTATCTTTTCATAAGTTACGTACGATTATCATTCAAAATATACTTCTATTTTGGTGGTCTTGAAAAACCGGATAGTTTAGGTTAAATGAAGATTTTTTTGGTTAGTTTGGTTTGAAAATATTAAATTTAATTTAATTTGGTTTTAAAATTTGTTTTTGTTTTTGGAAAACCAATTATCAAATCGAACCAAATAGATAATAATCTTTGAAATATATTAAACTGAATTGAATTTATAACCGAACTAACATCGAAAACCAAAAAAAAATATGTTCGGTTAGGCAAGTTTGATTCGGTTATATTCTCAATATCAAAGTATGATAATTTTCTCATCACTATATTTATGAACTGGTTGTTAAATTTTTTTCTTCTTGTAAAGAGAAATGAATTAGAAATAAATGATGCTCACGTTTTTCTTCAGGTTGCATTTTCATTTTCTACTTAACGAAAATTTCGTATAATTACTTTTAGTTTTAGTACACTCTCACTCTTTCTCTCTCCACACGTGCAAAAGTAAGGCTTTAGAAAAAGTCGGTGGGTACGTGTGGTTTTGTTGCATGCAAAACGAAACCCCCGCTCGTGGGTGTGGAGGGTCCGATGACTGTAGGTCCCACAGACTCAACAGTCTCGGAAACTCCAAAAAAACATTTTCGAACCGCTCGTGTGGCTCTACTATACACACATACATATATTGCACGTGTGCATGTACGAACGTGTGGGTGTGAGTTTAATTATGTGATAAAAACAACAGAATCAATTTTTGTCTGTTTCGGACACAAAGCAAGAAAAGATCTTGAAGGGAGTGAAAGAAATTGCTTTTCTCAGTTTTTCTGTTCTCCATAACGCTTATATACATATATTTACGAGCATAAAAGTATATATATTTGCATGTTTCAAAGAATTCGTGTTTCTGTAGATTATTACTCATATTCTAACCAATAACAACAAATACTGCTGAGCTATAACATATTAAATAAATATAAATTTGTATTAGAAATTGAGAAAATTAAATAAATAGAACAATAAAAACTTCTAGAACTTGACAAAGAGAGCATATACTAATGATGAACACATCAACAACTAGTTTTAAGTACTTCAAGATCTTTTGAAAGAAAGGTTCGACGCCGTTTTGGATGTACACATTTTTACTTATATATTAATTCAGTCATGAACTCAAACATACTTCTACTTATACAGTGAACTCAAACAATGTTGTGCGAAAACTACAGGAAAACAGCATCATCGCAAACTCATGAATGTATTTTGACATCCTTTTTATATAAGCATTTAATTTGTTTCTTTTTTTTTTGTCTAAAAGAATTTAATTTGTTAATATCATATATTATACGAGACTACATAGAAATCTCGTGTTGCAGCTTCAGTTAGAGAACACGGGGAAACAATTTCGATTAAAAAAATTTACCTTGTAAACCAACGGTTTTTTCTTAAGATTTTTCTTATCTTTTCTGCTACTAGGTTTTAGTATTATAACTCAGTTTTAAGTTATATCATTAATTCGTAACTAGTTGATACACAAAGAGAGCATATACTACTCAGTCTTACAATAAATCTATATCATTAATTCGTAAGAACGATTAAAAGTGAACATAAAAGAAAGAAAAAAAGAAACGTGACTAGTGCCACTCTAAACAGCTTAATTAGTTGCTTAATGACCTAAAAACTAAAAGAACACCAACTCTCTTTAAGCCTATTATTGTTCAATGATATGTACTGTATACTGCTCTTCTTAAACATTAAAATTTTAATGAAATAATACATTATATCCTTTTATATTAGAATAGAATGGTCACACATTTGAATGTAAAACTGTTTTATCATGCGTAACAGCTAACTCTAGTCTTGATATGACGAAACAAAACAATGATTTATTATTTAGAGAAAATCATTTATATTCACTATAGTGAATTAGATATAGTATGCAACCAAATAAATCTGATAGTTTAAAGTGGAAGGGACAAACAAAATGTAACTGAAGCGAGTTTGTAATTAAATTCAACAAAAAAACACGAAGACTAAAATAAATAATCATTAATACAAAGAAACGTTAGAAACCAAAGAAAAGACAGAAAAGTACCCAAAAAGATTATTTAATGGTGTCTTTGTTTTATGTGAGTTTCGGTTATGGGAACGGTTTCGTTAATTTTGAAATCTTCTGCTGACGACAAAACAAAAAAAGTCTTGTACCAACGTGCAATGAGGAAATCATGAACTGTTACACACGAGCGGATCGTGTTGCTACCTAACACGTGTCCCATCATCACGTTTCCGGTTCAATGAAAAGATTCTCGAACCGTTATGGACCAGTTCCACTTTATTTTTTGTTTGTTTGTTATGTGAATAAAATAAGTCTTTAATGACATTTTACAAATCGAAATTATCGACCATGGAAGAATTTATTAAAACGACCATGAAAGTTTTGGGACTTTTAAAATCTTGTGATAAATATAATAAGATATTTAGTATAGAATTTTGTTTCATCAAATAGGAGTGACATTGGGGTATCGATTCAGATTCAATAATATTTTAAAATTTTGGATATTCATGTTTAGACTTGTAAAATCCATTCATATATTTTATATGTTTGGATCGGATTTGGGATATTAACTTCGGATTCAATTATTTTCGGTTTTACCTAAACTATAATATTTTCAAATCTCCAAATCTACTAATGTTCAACATCCACAACAATAAAACATTTTAGAATTTTAAGCAAGAATTATTTAAAGTTTACGCTTTGTTTCTAATGAAAATGATTAATCTCAACATGTTGATTCTTGTGGTCTTCAAGATGTTACACGGGGATTAACGATTGGACTGGATAGAGAAGTCTCTAATATGTACTTTATAGATGTTGACTCAATATCATCATCATGTATATCTACTCCAACCATCTTAGCTATTGTGTGTAGTCCAACTCTTGGCACAAATGATTATGCCACTTTGTTGGAAAATCTCGAGTGAACCCTAGAAGATAGAACGTTTTGCGAAATACTTAGAGAGAAACAATATTGAGGCAAATACCCTTTTGTCTAGGGTTTCTATATTTCGTGTGTGTCTATTTACAAATCATTGACCCCTTTATATATTGCCCCAAAACCCGATACAATAGACAATAGAAAACCCTAACGAGATCTTTTCATTCTCTCGATACAAGGCCCGTGACATTCTTTGCTCACTCAAGAAAGGCCCCTTTGCAGTACCTTGAGATTTAAGTCTTAGAGTAACACACTTATCTTTTACTAAAATTCAAACAATGCACTTTTTATTTCTTTTCCTAAGCAAAAAATATTGTTGATCCTCATTGCAAAGTTTGTCATTTTTCAAAACAGAAACACTTACCTTTTATTTCAAATAATAATAAAAGTGATACACCCTTTACGCTTTTACATATTGATACATGTGGTCTTTTTCTCATCCTAATTATGATGGTTTCAAATATTTTTTCACAAGCCACTTGGGTATACCTTCTTAAGCGTAAGTCTGATGTCCTTACTGTCTTCCCTAACTTCATAGAAATAATAGAAAGGCGGTTCAATACTAAGGTTAAAGGAGTTAGATCAGACAATTGTCAAGAACTCAATTTTACCAAGTTTTATCAATCTAAAGGTATTCTGCCCTTTCACTACTACCTTGAAACTCCCCAGCAAAACTCTGTGGTTGAAAGAAAACATCAACACATTCTTAATGTTGCAAGATCTCTTCTCTTTCAATCACAAAACATTCTTTCTTACTGGGGTGACTGCATTCTAAACGCAGTTCATCTGATTAACCGTTTACCAGCAACTGTTTTGAAGGACAAAATTCCATTTAAAACATTAACACGAAAGCACCAGACTATGATCAGTTACAAGTCTTTGGTTGCTTGTGTCATGCTTATACATCTCCCAAGAACAAACATAAATTCTCTCCTCGAGCTCGTGCTTGTGCTTTCCTTGGTTCCAAATGGATTTAAAAGTTACAAGCTTCTTGATATAGAAACCAATATTATTCTTGTCTCTCGACATGTAGTATTTCATGAAGAACCTTTTCCTTTTGCTAAATCAGTTCCTTCGGATGATCATACTGAATTTTTTTGATTCAGTTCCATCTTCTCTTATGTTAACCACCAATCCTGATGTAGATAACTCTTTATCTACATCCTCGTAGAGATTGTGCCTTCTGCCAATCCTACAATAGATGTCCCTGAATCTTATATTTAAACATCACATACGAGAATCAGACATCCTGCTTACCTTCAGGATTATTACTGTCATTTAGTAACTTTCTTAACCATTCATCAAATCTCTAAGTTCTTCTCGTATGATAAACTCACACCACCCTACTTCTCATTTCTTGTTTCTATTGACAAAACTCTTAAACATAAAATCTATACCGAGGCAAAGAAACATCAGGTGTGGTGTGACGCTGCTCAGGCTGAGATTGTTGCTTTGGAGGGTACTCAGACATGGATCATGTGCTTTTTACCACATAATAAAACAACCATTGGCTGCAAATGGATTTTTAAGATCAAACATAATGCAGACGACACTATTGAAAGATACAAATTCCGTCTGGTTGCAAAGGGATACACCCAAAAAGAAGGCATTGACTTCACTGAAATGTTCTCTCCAATCGCCAAACTCACATCAGTGAAGTTGCTTCTCAGTCTTTCAACCATCTTTGGCTGGTCTCTCAATCAGTTATACATTTCCGATGCCTTCCTTAATAGGGATCTATATGAAGAAATATATATATATATATATATATATATATATATGAAAATCCACCATGCTATGCATCAAAACAAGGGGACCTTCCTCCTAATTCAATTTGCAAACTTGAAAAATCCCTATATGGCCTTAAACAAGCCTCTCGTCAGTGGTTTCTCAAGTTTAAAGCAATTCTGACCTCTCTGGGATTTCAGCATCTTCATTTTGATCATACATGCTTCCTCAAACATGACAAGACTGTCTTCTTATGTGTATTAGTCTATGTCGACGATATCATCATTGCCAGTAATAATGATCCAGTCGTTGATACTTTTAAGACTCAGTTAAAGTCTCATTTCAAACTTCGATACTTGGGTCCTCTCAAATATTTTCTTGGCTTGGAAGTCGCTTGAATAAATGATGGTATTTCGGTTTCTGGTAGGAAGCACACTCTCGATCTTTTGGATGATACTGGATTATTATGATGTAAACCATCTTCTATACCTCTTGATCCACATCTGAAACTTTCCAAGGATAGTGGAGGTGAGTTGGTTGAACATAAACCCTATCGGAGACTTATTGGCAGACTAATGTATTTACAAATTACTCGTACTGACATTACGTTTGCTTTCAATAAGCTCAGTCAGTACAATTCTGCTCACACAAGGAACATTATCAAACACTTCTAAAAATTATGCAGTATGTCAAGGGAACCATTGGTCAATGATTGTTTTACTCTTCACAATATGAGTTGCATATTTAAGTGTTTGTTGATGCTGATTGGGGTTCTTGTATTAATACAAGAAGATCTAATTATGGATATTGCATCATTTTGGGATCTTCACTTATTTCATGGCGATCTAAAAAACAATAAACTGTTTCCAAATCAACAGCAGAAGTTGAATATCGCAGCATGGCTGTAGCAGTAGATGAGTTAGTTTGTTTTTTCAACTTCCTCGTTGAATTGCACATTCCTCTAATTAAGTTTACTCTCCTCTTTTGTGATAATACAATTGCAATTCACATTGCTATCAATTATGTATTTCATGAAAGAACTAAACATATTCAGATGGACTGTCATCACGTTTTCGAAAAATTGGTTGCAAGGCTGTTTAAGCTCCTTCATGTCCGCACTAATCATTAGGTTTCTGATATTTTCACGAAGCCTCTGTATCCAACTCCTCTTCGACGTTTGATAAGCAAGATGAACCTCATAAATATATTTGTCTCATCTTGAGAGGGACTATTGGTTATAATATCTTGTATAGCTCTTTTATTTGTGTATACTTAGAGTAAATAACTTAGTTAACAGTCGAAGTGGAGATGTATAGAAACTTCAATGTATTCATTTTGTTGATTAATGAGTTTGAGATTGTTTGGTAATAATATTTGTTGACAATTAATCACTCTTCTTTTTCGTATTAAGTTTACCAGTTTCAACTTTCAAGTTTCAAGCTTTTATCCAAAAAAGTTTATATATGCGGTCTTGCACCAAAATAGTTAGTGGTTTTGATCGGTCGAAGTTATAGAACGGCCAGAGAAAAGTATATGACCATATTCTACCACTCGCACTCGTACAATTTTAGTTTAGGGACTTGTATTTTTTTTGGTCCAACAAGGGACTTGTATTTAACACATCCTTTTCTAGTATGAGGTTTATTTTTAGCAGCTATAGTATCACAAAACCATTATGCTAATTTGTTTTTCGTAGTTAAAAAAAACTGTTAATAGTGCTACCATAAACCAAAAGGTAGAGAGACAAGGAAAAATCGAACTCCAAATATTAACATATTAATGTTTCGGTAATCATGAGATAAGCCCCACTAATTACCTTCACTTAAGAGAAAGTTTCTTGATTAGTTTTAAAGAGGCCACTTTAACTAATTTGAGGAATTTAAGGCTTTATCTCATGATGTAATGACATAAAGTTTTTTTTATATACATACAATCTAATTATAAATCATGTCAAAGTTGTTAGCCGGTCCATTGCACTTGTAGCATATAACTAAAATATCACATCAGTGTGTAATAAGTACATTTCTGAGGAATTAATGAGGTTGTATACCTTACGGACCTGATTGGAAGTCATTATCGAGGCAGTTAATTGTCCACGCACCCACCAATATTTTAGTCCACATGGATCCAACAAAATAGTGATTCCAATGTAAATAGTTTAATGTAACCAAAAGTATATATTAATCAAAATAAACATTAGTCAAAAGTTGACGGCTGTAATCGGCAACTAATCCACACCAAATTTTTATCTCACAATGATTCCCAAGTCTGAAAGAACACAACTTTTATCTCCGTTTTACTGCCATTGAACCATTCAATCGTAGAATTACTTCACAATCCAAATTGTGCAAATATGTTATAGCCGTAGGACTCTAAAAGATAATAACCCTATTGGCTTAGTTACGGTATGTACCTGCGACTACAGTAATAATGTGTGTTTGGTTAGACGTGAAAAAATTCATTTGTCAATTGTTGTCGCTTGTAGCAATCAAACAAACAAACAAATTTTTACATTTATTTATCTTAGCGTCCCGACCTGTCGGCGCCTTGCCGATAGCCACCGCCATCGTCTCAGCCCTAGTTCCGAGCTCTCCGATGTCTAAAGACCTGCAAGGAAAGGGTTCTGACCCGCCGGATTTGTTCCAGACCCCGTTCGCAGCGTCTCTGATTCAAGACCATTCTCCGACTCTGGATTTTCTACGCCGCTGTCAGTGACGACCTCAGAAATGCTGATAAAGGAGATGGCTCTGTCATCGATTCCAACCTCAATTCCGACAGTAGGAGTTTCTTTTTACGCGGATAGATTCAAAGCATCCTTACGAAACCTCAGGAAGATGGATACCCCGATTGAAATTGAAGACGGGGTACCAGTTGTCCAAACTCCGGCGTCAGTCTTACTGGCAACATCAAACCTATGGAAAGACTATATAGTCGCTCAGTTTCACGGCCTTATCCTGCCTTCGGCGAAGATTTTCCATGATCTAAACAAATCGTGGGGTAAGTTCGGGAAGATTATTATTTAATCTGTCTCAAGCACATCATGTCTGATACATGTTTCGTGTCTATCAACTCGTGAATGGGTTCTGCAAGTGGGATATTGGCAAGCATGGAACTGTTAATTGTCGACAGAGAGTAGTACGAAGTTGGATGAATCAGAATAGGCCGTTAGTAGGCGCTATTTTGGAATCGCATATCCGTGAAGAGAATGCTAGTAGAATCATCTCAGCCACCTTTCCAGATTGGAGATCGGATAATAATTACGTGCAAGCTGAGAACGAGAGAATTTGGATCCTTTGGGATCCTTCAATCTCGCTATTAGTTCTGAAAAAATCTGCTCAAATGATGTTTTGCTCGGTGTTGGAGAGAGCGACATGGATCTCTTTTACAGTTTCCTTTATCCATGGATTTAATACGGAAGGAGAAAGAAGGGCTTTGTGGGCTGAGATAAGGGAGCTCGCGTCATTTGCATCAGTGTCAAACTCGTCTTGGCTTCTAACTGGGGATTGTAATCATATTCTCAATGCAGCTGATCAATTTTCCTCGCTCCCTTATGACCTTCCGTTAAGGGGAATGGAGGTGTTCAGAGACTGCTTAGACTCTTGCCAACTAGTGGACATTCCATCCAAAGGCGCTGCTCAAACTTGGATCAAAGGAAGGCATAATGACCCTATTTCGAGAAATTGGACATGGCGATTGGAAATGGGAAATGGTTATCTGTTTTTCCAGAAGCTTATGCGCGGTTTGACCCACCAAGCGACTCTGATAATTCATCGTGTTGTATAGCCACAAACAAGGTAGTGGCGGTTAGTATAAAACCATTCAAGTACTTCTCATTCTTAGTCACACATCCATCTTTCAAGGCCAAATTATTGGAAGCTTGTAATCAACCGGTCATGGTAGGTTCTCAGATGTTTACACTCGGACAGAGAATGAAGTCGGTCAAAGGTTGTTGTAGAATGTTGAACAGAGAAGGGTTTGGTAACATTCAGCAACGAACCAAAGATGCATTAAATGCCCTTGAGGATATTCAGACAGAGCTGCTCTCCCAGCCCTCGCCTGAATTATTTAGAGCCGAGTTGTTGCGAGAAAACTGTGGAACTTCTTCGCCAGTGCTCAAGAGTCATTTTATCGGCAGAAATCAAGAGTGAGACACATCAATATTCGAGATGCGAATACTTCTTTCTTCCATAAGGTGGTGGTCGCTCACTTTGCCAATAATGCTATAAGATATTTGTTGGACGTTCAAGACAGCAAGATCGACAATGTTGAGCAACTCAAACTTATGATTGTGGACTATTTCCGGGATCTTCTAGGTTCACAGAATAACAGTGTCACACCGCCATCGATAGCTCAAATTAGAAGTCTTAAAACGTTTTGTTGCTCCATTGATTTGTCGGCGAAACTGACTGCTATTCCCACTGAGCTCGAGATAGTTCAGACGCTGTTCAAAATGCCTAAGAATAAGGCACCAGGGCCTGATGGTTTCCCAATGGAATTCTTTCTAGAAGCATGGGAGGTGATCGGTGTGGATACAGTTGCAGCTGTGAAAGAGTTTTTTTACCTCGGGTCTTTGCTAAAGAGATTTAATGCAACTGCTATCGTTCTCATTCCTAAGGTTCAAGGAGCTGATAATCTTACTCAATTCAGACCGATCTCGCTTTGTACTACCAATTATAAAGTGATCGCAAGGATTTTAAAACGAAGGCTGAAGTTCATGGCAGAGGTAGTTTAGTCCAATAAAGTGGGGTTCGTGGAAGGGAGGATGCTTTGTGAGAATATTTTCTTGGCTTTAGAGCTTGTCTCAGATTTCCACTCTAGTGGTTCGGTTACAAGAGGTTGCTTGCAAGTTGACTTAACAAAAGCGTACGATAACTTAAGCTGGGATTTTTTAATCAATGTGCTTGAGGCAATTGAGCTCCCAGCTATTTTCATCAAGTGGATCAAGGAATGCATCACAACTCCATCGTATAACATCGCTTTCAATGGAGAGTTGATCGGTTTATTCCCGGGTAAGAAAGGGCTATGCCAAGGAGATCCCATATCTTCTCTCCTTTTCGTGTTAGCCATGGATGTTCTTTCCAAGCTTCTGGAATGTGGTGCTATAAAGAACCGTCCGGCCCCATCCTCTAGCTGATGCTCCTCTGGTAACTCATTTGAATTTTGCTGACGATGTCCTTCTGTTTTTTGATGGCTCAATGAGCTCCTTGATAGGAGTTGTGGAAATTCTGGATAATTACAAAAACTGGTCGGGTCTGGGAATAAACAGTTAGAAAACTGCTCCTTTTCTTGATGGTGGTAACTTTCAAATGGTTAAAGAGATGGCTGAGACTTTTGGTTTAAAAGAATGTTCATTCCCGATTCGCTATTTAGGAGTTCCTCTAACCTCGCGCAAGCTGAGGAAACAGGACTACCAACCACTCTTAGACATAATCTCATCCAGATTTACCTCATGGACTGTTCGTTTCTTATCCTTTGCAGACCGATTACAACTGATCCAGCCTGTCATTTACTCTACAGTCTCTTTCTGGGGATCTAGGTTCATTCTCCCTAAAAAGTGCATTGCGGAAATAGAACGGATGTGCAATGGTTTCCTTTCGAAAGGTGTTCTTCAATCGGCGAGAGGTGCGAAAGTCAGTTGGGAGTCAGTGTGCACTCCAAAGGAAGCTGGTGGGCTTGATTTGAGAAGGCTAGAGGACTGGAATGTAGTGTTATGTCTGAAACTTATATGGATGATCTTTGCAGCATGTGATTCTTTATGGGTTTCATGGGTAATGCGCAATCTTCTTGGACAGTCGAACGTATGGGTGATGGAGTCGCCACACTCGGGTAGCTGGATATGGCAAAACCTCTATAAGCTGCATCTGATTGCTCGTCCTTTTGTTGTTTGTGAGATTGGCTCAGTTGCATTGGCGAGTTTCTGGCATGATAATTGGACGGGTTTAGGTCCTTTAATTGAGATTGCGGGACTTAATGCTCCGCGAGTCTCAGGTCTGCCCATCAATGCGGTCGTGGCTGATGCGATTAATGCAGGTAGCTGGCTATGGGACTCTTCCAGAAGCAGGCATCCTCTGATCCGATTTCTTCGTGAATGCCTTCCCTTCCTTCTGTAGTGGATTCTGAAGGTCCGGATGATATATTCAAATGGAAGGTTGGTAATAGCGCTCCTACGGATAAATTCCTCACATCGGCGGTATGGCACTTCTTATATCCGCCAGGTCAAGTTGTGGACTGGCACAAGGCAATTTGGTTTCATGAAAGAATCCTGAAGCATGCATTTATAACTTGGCTCGCTGCAAGGAACCGGCTTACTACGCGTGACAGGCTGCTGGGGATTGGACGTACCCGCAGTTTATTCTCTGCAATGTCTGCCATGAATCTAATAAGCAGTATATCTTCTTCGATTGTCCTTATAGGTCAGAGGTTTGGTCTTTCTTCTACTCTCGACTCCATCTTCACCCTCCGACTCTTTTTGAGGAAGGGTTAAGATGGTTGAAAGACCAAACAAGCAATAGGAATTCTGCTCTCATCGTAAAATTATCCTTCCAAGCCTCGGTTTATTGTGTGTGGAAAGAAAGAAATTCAAGGATCCACACTCAAGTTCTGAGACCGGCATCGTCGTTAATCGAAGAGATTAAGCAGATTGTTAAGTATCGTCTAATTCTTCTGTCGCGCGAAGCAGGAGACTCGATCGGGTCTAGATCTTATCTAGGGGGCTGGCTAGAAACTTTCTCTCCTGTTTCATTGATCGCCTAATCCCTCTGTGTCTTTGTTTTTTCTTTTATGTAACGACGACCTCTGCTTTTAGATGCGTCTCTGTTTCTGTTGTATTTTTTGGCAACAATGATATATAGAAGGTAGTTTTCTATCAAAAAAATAAATAAATAAACACCTAGCATCAAGAGCTCGTCATAACTCATGTCACAAATATGATGACCTTACTAAAATCTTCACAACGCAGCCGTTGATAAGAAAGATTATATAATACGTACGTTCATGATGATAAGCCCATATTATCCAAACAGCACCTGGACTTGCTTCATAATGTAGCATATGTGAGCCCATATAGGCCCATCACATTTCACCCAATTTCTATCTTCTGTCGAGCGGAGAACTAACCTAACGGTCACCGTCGAAGAGGAGAGACGATGAACAGTTCCACCAGATTCCTCTCTCTCTTTTCTCCTCCTCCTCCTCTCTTCCTCTTACGTGGCCTCTTCATCGGCCGCTTAACCAATCTCCGTCGTTTCCACCGCCTGGCGTCTGCTTCCTCCTTCGTTGGCTCGCCCAGTCGACGTTCTCTCAGTCTACCCGTGTCTTTGCCGCCGCTTATCCCCACGATACTCTTTGGGCGGTTCCATTCTCACCGAGTCCGTGTCTCCGCCTCTGATTTTGCTCATTTTTCTCACAACCACCTGCCTGAATGGACAGAGCTACTCAAATCTCTCTCAGAGGCTGGTTACTTCTCAGATTCTGCGCCAGTTACCGGCTTTGAAAATGAATTCTTTCCCGGTTTACCAGAAGAGCTCTTCCGTCCAGCTCTTGCTTGCTTGGCACTAGCTCGTGATCGACCCGAATTACTTGAGTAAGTTAGCTGCCATTTTCATCTAGTTTAACTCTCTTTCGTCGGTTTTTTTTGTTTTTTTTTGTTTTTTTTTTTGTCCGTGCTTGGTCTCCAATTTGAGTTCTTTTCTGGATGTTACTGTTATTAGAATGCTTTCAAGGAGGGACGTCCAAGTGGTGGTGGAGAATGGGAAGCCATTCATATTCAGGACAGGTCCAGATTCTCTCAAAAGGATGAACCTTTATCTAAGAATTGGTCGCCAGGGCATTGGTAAGGTAAGTTCTATCTGGCAAAAAATCTCTTTTCTAATAGTGGATGGTGAATTCTTGTCTCGCTTATAGAGTTACCTCGTTTCAATCCTGGTTGGGTTGTGCCCTGATGGTTTGATCATTTGTGTTTCATATTAGGTACCGGATATGGATAAGGCGAGCTCAGTGGATTTGATGAGGCTTCTTTTGAGTTATGTTGTGGATTTTGCTTCTTCTGAGGAAAGCAAACACCACAACCAAGAGATTATGGTGTCGTCAGTTCGAAACCTTTTGAGTGAGATAGCAAAGATGATCTTCCGTACTCCTGAGTCGAATGTTCACGGCGCAATGCAAAATCAGTTCTCAGACAGAAATGGACAAACACTCGGTTCCTTTCATAAAAACAATGAGATGAAACGAGGTGACTGGATTTGCTCGAGGTATGAATGAAACTGTTGGATTCTTAGTAGCCTTTTGATATAGATCTCCTAGTCCCTGTGGATTGCCATTATTCCATGGAATGATATAATAATAACCTACCGTAAGAAAGTTCTTTAGAGCTTGAAATGGTATCTGGCTGACTATACACTGTTATTGGCATCAAAAGATAGTATCTTTAAGAGCTAGAAGTCTTTGTTTCATCTTGTTGTTGTTCATATGGTGTGGGAACTTGTTAAAACAGGTGCCATGGCATGAACTTTGCAAGAAATGTCAAATGTTTCCAGTGTGATGAAGCAAGACCAAAGAGACAGCTAACTGGTAGTGAATGGGAGTGTCCCCAGTAAGCAACTAATTTTTGTTTTCTCTGCTGCTTTAATGTCAATGCGACGACGAATGGTGAATTCACTTTCCCTTTCTTTCTTGTTTGTTTCACCCATCAGATGTGATTTCTACAATTATGGGAGGAACATAGCATGCTTAAGATGCGACTGCAAGCGGCCCATAGCCAACTCTGGTTATTCCAAGGATCCTGAACTTGAGAGAAGACTGGTTGAAAATGAAGAGAAAGCACAGAGGTGGTTTAGTAAAGTAGCACAAGGCGGTTCTGATGCGAACAATGTTGATACAGATGAAGATTTTCCAGAGATCATGCCTTTGAGGAAAGGAGTGAACAGATATGTTGTTAACACGAGAAAGTCACCTCTTGAGAGAAGGTTGGCTAATGCTGAGAACAGCGTAGCTACATATGGAAACTTGAAAGAGAACGAGAACAAGAAGTTAGGAACTAATAGGAGCCTGAATGAGATTCTTGGTTCTACATCCTCTTCGGCTGCTCGATCTGATGATAAGAATGTTTCTTCCAGTAGGTTTGATCAGGTAGTTAACTCTGATTTTGTCCCGTTCGTGCCACTACCGTCTGACATGTTTGCCAAGAAGCCCGATAAGGAGGAAACACAGATAGGTCAGACCGCCAACAACCAAATGGACGGTGTCTTAGACAACAATCAACATGTCTATGAAGAGGACAAGTCAAGTGCCAGTCTTTTTGGCAAAGAAGCAAACGAACCTGAAAAGGATGAGAAAGATTCAGAAGAGAAATCTCCGAGGTGGTTAAAGAGGATCACAGAACTGCACATCGTTTCAGATCTAGAAGAGATTCCTACTGAGAAAATGCCAATGCGTAAAGGAGAGAATCAGTTTGTGGTGAGCAGGAAGAAAGACCGCTCACTGACTTCTCCAGCAAACAAGAGACGTATGTCCATTGAAACAAAAGATTCAGACTTTGTCCCTTTTGTTCCTTTCCCACCTGACTATTTCGCCAAACACAAACAGCCGGAGGAAACAACAACAGATACTATTCCAGCTCCAGCAACAAAAAACACTTCTCAGGTAGTACAAGAAGAACCAATAAAACTTTCAAACAACAATCCGGAACCAATGGCTGGGAAGATCAGAACTGGAAAGAGCTTAGAGGGTTCGTTAGTGAAGGAGCCTGACTTGTTGGACATGTCGGAGGAAGCAAAAGCAGAGAGATGGTTTAAGCGAGTGGCTGAGATTAAGAACATATCAGAACTAAGTCAGATCCCGGACGAAGATTTCCCGTCGATAATGCCGATGAGGAAAGGAGTGAATAGGTTTGTTATCAGCAAGAGGAAGACACCATTGGAACGGCGTTTAGCTTCTCAACGCCAGCAGAGAAATCCTCCTCCGATCACCGGTTCTGATCCAGCCAGTAACGGAGATACATGACCTTGTAGCATAACAATTTTGCGGAATAATTTACAACACTTTTTTATATATCTGCTTCTTGAATCTTCCCTCCTGCACAAAACAAAAATATTTGGACATTTTCAACCAAAAAAAAACAAAAAAAAAACAAAGAGTAAGCCTGATTAGAAGAATGCAGATTCATCCATATAACTTCATCAACCAACACTGCCATTTGATTAATATTAAGGTAATCATCCTTATCAACTCTTGAAGCCATTAGCATTTGCATTAGACGAATGACATTTGAATCTTTGGGATAACGACTTTGGCATTCCTTGCTTTTTCAAAGCTCGGAAGAAAATTTATCATCTTTTAAAGCTTTAAATACTTTTAAATCAGTTACGGTATTCAAAATTAATAATTTTGCCAAATAGACTTTTGTTTTCTTAAAATCATTACAATTTATAACTTCCTCTTTATTCATGTTTCGTTAGTTTTTTCAAAAGCTATAAATTTATGACTTTCATTTTTCTACGGTCAATCTTAAGAGCTAAGTTTAAAATTAAAAGTTCTTGACCAAGCACCCTCACCGTATTCACCAGTAAGTAACATCCCTATCCAAGCATTTAATGAAATGACGTCGTTTTCAATTTCTTTAAGATTCTACTTTTATAAAAGACTACACTTTTCTCATTCGACGTGGCCTAACCATTTATCTCAAGTTCTCTGGCGCCGCTCTAGATTCTTTCCGCTTCCATGTCTTTCCTCGCAATCTTCGCGAAGAAGTGGGCGAGAAAATCCGGGACAGCCATTCATGCCACACTATCTTTATTCGTCTTCTTCCTCCTCGACCTCATTGACGCGATACTCTGCGTCGTGTACGAGTTCGTCGACGAGATTTTAGAGGGAAAATCCGGAGGCTGTTACTGCACGGCTTCTCCTCATACCACCGGTGAAAATGAAGTTTCAGAGACTTTATTTCGAAGGAGAAACGTTTTCCGGGAAATGGGGTTTCTGGAATTCGCGAGAAAGTTCAAGCTTTCCCAGAAAATGGACAAATCTAAGTTGCATGAGTCGGCAAACAGATGGTCGGATTGTGGGTGCCAATCTTGCAACTCGTGGACGAAAACCGAAGATGGGAGTCTTCACGTCGTAGTCAAAAATTCAACTTCTCGAGGTAAATATTTTTAAAATACATTTTATATGTCATTTTGTTGCTGCTTACAGTTGAACTTTAATGTTCCATGTTCTGTAATAAAAAAAAGCAGAGGGCTCTGTTCAGGAACTGTCGGAGAATGTAATATTTATACACGGTTTCATGGGTTCTTCAAATTTATGGACAGAAACTGTGTTCGAACACGTTAAGGAAGATCGTTATACGCTCTTTGCGGTTGATCTTTTGGGATTCGGAAAGAGTCCTAAGCCAAGAGACAATCTCTATACATTGAGAGATCATGTAGAAACGATCGAGAGATCTGTTATTAAGCCTTACCAATTAGGTTCATTTCATGTGGTTGCACATTCAATGGGTTGCCTTATTGCTCTTGCTTTGGCTGCTAAACACTCAACCGTCGTCAAATCTGTCACTCTGGTTGCACCGGTGAGAGATTATTGTCTTATGTTTCAATCTAATACGTGAAAGATTTCTGATTTATGAACTTATGTGTGTGTGTTTTTAACATTCAGCCATATTTTCCTTCATCGATTGAAGGATCGGTCTTGACCCGAATCGCTGAAAAGCGGCTGTGGCCACCACTAGCGTTTGGTACTGCAGTGATGTCGTGGTATGAACATGTGGGTCGATGCGTATGTTTCATAGTATGCAAGCATCACAAGATATGGGAAAGGCTCATCAAGCTATCTACTGGTAAAAGGTAAAACATTTCAACTGGTTTTGTTTTTTTGGTTCGTCTTAATGATCAACATTTTCAGTAAAGGATTGATCTTTTGTTAGGGAGATTCATTGGAAGATAAAGGATGCTACAAGGCACACACATCACTCGGCATGGCATAGTATGCACAACGTGATCTGCGGTGGCTCCAAATTCTCCGACGAACATCTTGAAACCCTTGTAAACTCTGGCGTTAAGATTCACTTGATGCAAGGCGACCGTGATAAAATAGTTCCTTCGCAATGCGCTGGCGACATGAAAAGGAATTTCCCGGCGGTGGAAGTTGACATTGTTGTCGGTGCTGATCATGAGAGTGTCATAGACGGAAGAAGAGAAGAGTTTGCTGAGAAATTGGATAGCATTTGGTGTTCATGTAGATAAGGTTCTAACTAGTAAAAACTCTGAATCAAATCAATTTGCTACGAAATAAAACAAGAAAACCAAAATTCTAATTTAACTAAACTGCTTATTCTTGTTCTTACTTTGACATGAAAGGATGGACACCAAGCTGGGAACATAGGCTAGGTGATAAGGCCATGGATCAAACAAAGAATCAATAGGAATTTTTCTTGAACGTATCTTCCCTCACAATGTAGATGCACGCATTGCTAAATTTCATCACAAGTACACACAATGAGCCCCTAATAGTCAACGAAGTAACATGGCTGAGAGACTCAGAGTATATATTATCTTGTAATCCAGGGGAATTAGGTATAGAAACCGTCATTAACAAGCTCCACGACACATCAGATTCTTGATCCATATTAATCTTGTGCTTAGTGACCCAAATCTCAATCTTCTCTGTTTTATCACATTGATCCACGACACTGGTACTGAGTAGTTATTCCTTATTACCAAACCTTAAAAGCACAAAGTTTGTTGATCTTTGAGTTATTTAGTTCAGTTGGTTCAAAATGATTCCACAAATGATGTATCATATCATAGAATGTCTTCCATGTTTACTCGAATCAGTAAATGTTGTAGATATAGGGCAATCTGAGTTCTTAGTTGCGCAATTGAGCATTGGTTTGGTGCTTTTGTGTAAATCTACTGATTAAATTTCTCATGAAACGCAATCACGGTGGATAAGAGATAGAAACCTAATCCAAAAAGGTTTAAGCAAAATGAGATTCTGAATCAGAGAAGAAAACATTCGTTCGTTTCACAGTATCTTCATTTAATCAGTACAAAGAGATAACTAAACGATGGCGTATCGGGGGCATTAGCGCGTTTAGCTTAGAAACGGCAACGTATCGTGTATATGAAGTTGTTTAGTTTGTCCCACATCGGTAATGTAAAGAGAAGTCATGTTGTTTATATATGGTAGAGACGGAAGTAAAGGTCACGACCTTACTTGAACAGGATCAGTTCTATAGGATCGTACCTCTGTATCCTTGATTTCAAAGGAGACAGGCCCTTAACCCTGGTGGATGATTCATGACCGTGCGATTGGAGCGTGATTAACGGCTACGATTATCTCTCGATATGTCCGGTGCTGTAGAGGATCGTTACTTGGCTCGGTTCTAGCCTGGCCAAGGTGTTCGCACGGCGGTCTGACAGGTTCTTTTTTTTTGTTCTTTTGCCTCTCAACTTTTAAACTCCTTACATTTCAGCCCCATAACTTTACTGTTTACGCTGTAGTCTTTGTTTCTTGCATTTCTACCCCGAAACCTTTTTGTAATTGTTTCATAACCTTTTTCCCACGGTTCCACATTTATCTTCTTTTGCCTCTCAACTTTTTAATTCCTTACATTTCAGCCCCATAATGTTTACTCATAAGACTTTTTTTTTGTATTTCTACCCCGATACCTTTTTCTATTTGTTTAATAACCTTTCACAACGGTTTCACATTTATCTTCTTCCATGTCGCGTTGTTTTATATTTATCTTATCAAACCATGAATCCTTTTGCGATCGGATCGACCCAATCCCATAATCTCCATTCGAAAAGAATAAAATTAAGATACTTTTAGTTGTCTTCCTCTTCTACAAATATGCTGAAATGGGATATAAGGATTTTTGCTTTTTCTTGTCTTGACTTTGGAAAGAGTGATGGGTTTTTTTTTTGGGGGTAAAAATGTTAAATTTTATTACAGAGATTACAAAGAAGATAGAAAAAAGAAAAAAAGATCTACAAACAAACCACACACAATAAAAATGACATAAACGAAATGCTAAGGACAAGACCCAAGAGAAGTCCTTAAAACCGAGACACGACCAGACGAAAGCGCAGCAATCACACGAAAATCGCAGACCACCCCGTTGTTGCCATAGTTCCAAGGAACTAGAGTTTACATCATAGTTGCCACGAGCATCCTCCAAGGTCAGCCCTCAAAACCTCTAAAGAGAGATGCCTACAGCTTTTCCGAAAACTAACGGGATTTCCGGACTCCATAGCGGACTAACCTACAGATGTCGACAAGGGAGCCCAAGCGGGCCATCGAAGAGTCACCTCCAACTACCATTCCTAATCGAACGAGTCTCTTAAGAACCAGCTCCCACAACTACAAATTAGCCGCGATAATAGACCGGCGCCTCTACATCTCTCAACCAGAACCATCCCACCAACATCACCGGTCTAACCCGGAGCCATCCGGAATACAAACCTCAAACACCACCGTAGTCTGCCGATCCTTATTATGAACAAACACTGGAGCAGATCCCATGCCACAACGATGGTATGCGGCACCGGAGCACACCGCCGGAAAGCAGGAGTCAACCGCCGAGCCACCCGCGAGCACCACCGCAAGGATAAACCGCCAGAGGATCCACCGTAGCTGGAGAAGGACATGAGCCACCTCGCAGAGACTAGCCACAAAAACCCGAGCCACCGTCGACACTCTTCACCGGAGAAGGACCCGTCCTCTAGGTCCGATAACCGCTGCTGAGAACGAGATGAGAACAAGCTTTCTTCGCCGCCTCCCGCCGCAAGGAGCAGCCCACGGGAGAGACCAGAACGGGAGAGGAAGACAAGCCTCCCTGCCACCGCTCCGTCAGCGAGCACGCCACACCAGTAGAGGGATACGCCGAGGTCACCGTCGGAGATAGAAAACCGAAGGTGAGATGCGACAGAGACTAGATCTCGGAAGAATGCGAGACGGAAGAGGCAGAGAACCATCCACAGAAGCCACGGACTGCCTCACCTCCACCGCAGGGACCGCGACACCACGGAGCCTGCGCCACCTGCAAGAGAACCCCTCCGAGATCAACCACCGCAGCCACCTTCAACCAACAGAGACCGAAAAAAACAGAGCAAGATGCAGCAGATGTGAAGCTAAGGAGAACCACGGTCCGGCGCCGGTGCTAAGGAAGCCACCGGCGCCGGAAGTTGCGTCAGATCTGAAAAAGTGTCCTTGGCGGCGGAGATGGGAAGAGATAAGAGAGAGAGAGAGAAAACGAGGGTTTTGAACTCCAAAGGTGAAGTTTTGAACTCCAAAGGTGAAAGATGGGAACTTCCAAGTGTGTGTGATGGGTTTTGTTAAGGAGATGGAGACATTTAAGGACCAGGTTATGAATCATATAAGCAGGGATGATTGTCATTATAGTTTTGAGTTATGTATCTTGGATTACAGTGATGGAGATTGTTAGTTTCCGTTAACTCTTTGGCTTATGTACTTACAGAACCACTCTACGTTCGTAGTGTCTGTTGTGAAGTCAATGAAGGCTAGTTGGGCATGTTTCAGGATTGGTTTGGACTTTGAACCGTTATATGTACTCTGGCTGGTACAACGTTATAACCATCTCAATTCCCAAATCCCACTGAAGATCTCTTCAGCGATTAGCTGCAAACTCATAAATAAATAGCAAAACGTCCAGCCGTGTCAAGAAGTGTATTTCTACTCGAGAAAAAATTACATTTCCGCACCATTTGTTTCCTAAGTGATCTGAGAATTGTTGTGTTAACTCAGTGAAAGAAGAATATATTATTTTCATTTTGGTCAATATTAATTTTAATTAGTTTACGGAATAATAAAAGGGAAAAATGCCAAAAAAAACCTGAACTATTCCAAACTGGCCAAAACAAACCCAGATTAACGAGCTTTCCAAAACAATCCCAAATTAAACGTTGACTTCCCAAAAAATACACCAACTTAGAGTTGACCTGACCGAAATGGCACACCGTTAATTAACTTAACGGATGAATTAGATAAAACGTTTACTGACCCACCATACGACGTCGTTTTGCTTAAAAACTAAAATAAAAACCCAACATTAAGCTAGGTTCGAACCGGGTACCTAAGAGTGTAATCGTATATGATTGTGCCATTGTGCCAAGTGTGTTACATTGTTTGTCATTGTTTGTTATTACAAACAATTTTTCTTAAGGTGTCTTTATTTCCTCATCCGAAACTAAGAACCCTAAATGCTGGGTTATTCAATTTCCGTCGAGGCCCAGATCTAATCATGTTAGTAATCGCAATGTTTAATGTAACGTCGACTGAATATCAAAATGGGACCTGAGTTTCTGAGTTCACGTTGCAGACAAAACACAAGTGATCGTTAGCAAATTAAAAGCCTCATCTTTTTATTAGGAAAATATCTCTAAGCGATTATTAAAAGATTTGTCAAAAACATTAATTACAGATTTTGTATAAACTGCCAGAGAATACAAAAGAAAGAAGTTAAAAGAGACCTACACAACAACACAAAGAAACCCAGAATTGTTCCTACTCTCAGGAAACTTTGTAAGGAATCAAGACATGCCTCCAACTAATCCCAATCTTCTCTTGGCGACTTTCGACTTGTAACACCAAACTTTAAAAGCTTCAGTCAGATCCGAATACAACCCGTTCTTACTTAACCACTCCGTCAATATCTCAGCTTGATCCGAAGACGGCAACGAAAGAATTATAGACACAAAAGAAGACTCCAAAGCTTTCCATATCTCTCCGTCGATTTTCAACGAAAGAATTATAGACACAAAAGAAGGGTTCTTAGTTTCATATTGGGATTTTTATTAGGGATGAGGAAATAAAGACACCTTAAGAAGAATTGTTTGTAATAACAAACAATGTAACACACTCGGCACAATGGCACAATCATATACGATTACACTCTCAAGTATCCGGTTCAAACCTAGCTTAATGCTGGGTTTTTATTTTAGTTTTTAAGCAAAACGACGTATGGTGGGTCAGTAAACGTTTTATTAACGCCATTTAATTCATCCGTTAAGTTAATTAACGGTGTGTCATTTCGGTCAGGTCAACTCTAAGTTGGTGTATTTTTTGGGAAGTCAACGTTTAATTTGGGATTATTTTGGGAAGCTCGTTAATCTGGGTTTGTTTTGGCCAGTTTGAAATAGTTCAGGTTTTTTTTGGCATTTCTCCCAATAATAAAAAGATGTTGCAAACAAGGCAAGTATGACGTGATGGGGTTAGGTCTACCAGATCCCATGCCCTCGTTTTAATGGCGGAGATAACAAGGGAAAGACACTACTCCAAAAAGAACTGATTTTTTTGCTGCAACAATCCCTACCACTTTCTTATTCTTCTTCATTTTTATATTCTTTCTTTGTTTCCGATTGAGCTATTTTGATTATTTTTTCCTTTCATTTAGAGCCATGGATACCGAGTTCCTCCGAACCCTAGATCGTCAGATTCTCTTGGGTGTCTTCGTCGCTTTCGTCGCCGTCGGTGCCGGTGCTGCTTACTATCTTTCATCCTCCAAAAAACGCAGAGGTTCGATCCCAAATTCAAACGATTTCAGTTATGTCCTCTGTGGGGGGTTTCAATTTCACAATGCATAGCTGAATTATTTCTGGAAGACGATTTCGAAAAAAATCATGACTTTTAATGAATTTAGGCTAGGATTTGTGTGGAATTTGTCAGTTCGGGAGGTTGAATTAGCCTACAACAATTAAAAATTGAGCCTTTTATTCAGTTGATCTAGTTGAAGATGAACTAAATCTTATGAATTTGCTGGATTAAAGGGTGTTTGGATCCAGAGAACTTCAAGGAATTTAAGCTTGTTAAGAAGCAACAACTTAGTCACAATGTGGCCAAATTCATATTTGAGCTTCCATCTTCTACCTCCGTGTTGGGTCTTCCCATTGGACAACACATCAGTTGCAGGTTTGGTCTTCATAGCTCTTTAGTATCCTCTTCCTAACTAATCTCTACAAGATGCTACATACACGTTTAGGCTAGGTTTTTGTGTCGAAATTCATTTTAGAGAGCTTTGATGGAATGTTGTGATGAAGTATAATGAGTTTCTACATAGGGGAAAGGATGCTCAAGGAGAAGATGTTATTAAACCATACACTCCAACAACGTTAGATTCTGACGTTGGGCGTTTTGAACTTGTTATTAAGGTATATGCTTACTTCTCAGTTTGACTCGTTTTTCATTTTGGTGTTCGTTTCTCACTAACTCAACTAAAATATGCTGGAAAATCCCGTTGCCAACTAGATGTATCCGCAAGGAAGGATGTCTCATCATTTCAGGGAGATGCGTGTTGGAGATCATCTTGCTGTTAAGGGACCAAAGGTACTAATGTTTTGCTTACTTGATATTACAATCAAAATTGTTATTCTACACTTCTTCTTGAATCTCAAACCTTTTTTTTTGTTTTGTTACTGGCCAGGGGAGGTTCAGGTATCAGCCAGGTCAGTTTAGGGCATTTGGAATGCTTGCTGGAGGTTCAGGCATCACTCCCATGTTCCAAGTATGTCTGATACATCTGTGTTTAATATCGTTTTTTTAAGCCGATGTATTTCTTTAAACGTTTTATTACATTTTTGTGAAGGTCGCAAGAGCTATTCTAGAAAACCCAACAGACAAGACAAAGGTGCACCTCATTTACGCCAATGTCACATACGACGACATTCTCTTAAAGGTACAAAATTGTCTCTCACCTTCTGATTTGTATGAGTCGAGAACAAAGCACTGCGTATGCATAGACTATTTTCAAACTCTAAATATTATGTGACTCGATACTACTCTCAGGAAGAATTGGAGAGTCTTACTGCCAACTACCCAGATCAATTCAAAATCTACTATGTTTTGAACCAGGTTAGCCACAAAATCCAAACGTTTTGGCGCTTCTCTAACGTAAATTCCTTCGAAAAGAAACTCTTTTTGATACATTTTTCTCTTGGTGATTTGGTTTATTTTCTGTGGCAATATGATTAGCCTCCGGAAGTATGGGATGGTGGTGTTGGATTTGTATCTAAGGAAATGATTCAGGCTCATTGCCCTGCACCAGCATCCGATATTCAGGTAAACCATTCCTTTGTTACTTGATCTTCAACATACCCACAGCATCTGATATTCGAATACACTCTGTTTCAATCTTTGAAACGAATTCAAGAACACTGCAAGAGAATGAAACAGTTGACAAGAAGTAATTTTGAGTGACGAAGATAGGATTTTTCGATGGTGTTTCAATCTGGTTTAAGGTTTATGTGTTTGAATTGCAGGTGCTAAGATGTGGACCCCCACCAATGAACAAGGCCATGGCTGCAAACCTTGAAGCTCTGGGTTACTCTCCAGAGATGCAATTCCAGTTCTGATCTAAATCTCTGCTTTTCATTGCTGAAACTATTTAAACACTCATTTCTCTGATCAATAATTCTAGTTACAGTCCCAACTGAGAGTGGAGTCTTAATTGAGTGAGAGTTGTGTTTCTGTTCGAAGCTTCATAAATCATTGACCATTATGTGTTTGACCGTTTGTAATCTCATTGACCATTATGTGTTTGACCATTACGTATACCAGTTTGGTTTGGTATCATATAAAGACTTGATAGAGACATCGACTGATCGACATGACCGACCCTATTTGTATTGTTTTTTGGTGTGTTGCAATCAATTTGGGCGGCTGGCCTACTATGCATGAATCATGAGTCACTTTAAAAGCATAGCTATAAAAGGGTGATTGAAACAGGTTTTTGGTGAAATAATTATTATTATTTTACAAAACAAAAAATTTGCTTAGTCGGCTTGTTCTTTTCGATCACTTTTTGAAAAATTATATAATATTTTTTGGTTTTTAGTTAGTAGTATTTTATGAAGTTGGCAGTCTTGATAAAGGAAATAGAGTATTTCATTATCTTTCCTCATATTAACCAAACTTTTTTCTTGACATCATATTCATACTAGTGAAGTATTTGGTGAACTAGGGCTGGACCGATTTGAACTGAATTCGAATAAAAGTTCTAAAATATTTAAACGGATTTTAAATTTTTAGTACTGAAATATTTGAAATTTGAAATATCCAATCCAAACTCAAACGGATTTATATTGTTTGAGCATTTTGATTTACAAGGACGTCACGGTCAAAAAAGAAAGAAAGATGAGCTAATGAGTCATAGTACACTTAACGTTTTTCTTTTCTTTGTTATGAATCACATCAACCAATGTTACTGTCACACGTACCTCTTCCTATAACATTTCTTTACTGTTCTAAATTACAACACGCAATAGTCCCACATGCCCACATCGCGACAATTTATAAAGCGAATCTTTTTTGCTTTTTGGTCTTTTATGGTCAATCATCAAATACTATCATAAATTCTAAAGTTAAAAGGTTAAATTTCGCCCATAAATAGTGACAGTAATATCCAAACTTATAGCATAAACGCACCTACTTAAAACCTCCAAAATTGTTATCCAAGACATAAGTATCATCGTAATAGGTTTTTGCTATTCTAGAACTGACTAAAAAGACAATATTTTTTTTGGCAATCGCGTTTCAGAAAAACCAAGTTTGTAATGGTCTTTTTATTTTATATTATAAAAGTCATCCTCCACCTGAACAAACTAAGCAAATCCAAAAATGTATAACCACATAAATTAATTACCGTAAAGTTTGTTACATCATCATTACAGTGAACCCATAAACGTCTCCAACATGATTAAACAAGGTTGTTCATATCACACACACCAAAAAGAATTAGAAAAGAAAACTTTCCTCAATCTATGTGAGAACGTCACTGATCTAATGGTTGCATGTATCATATTCGTTTTCTATGTAGAAAATTGATGTGAAGTATAAACTTTTAGTTTGTAGCCATCATGTATGATGCATGCCGATTAGATTAGCACTTGTGTATAATTATATAATTTTGTTGTTGACAGTATAACGTACATAGTTTGTGACATACTAAGAAAGTAAGTAGATAATTGCTCATTATTAACCAAGCAATAGTTTAGTGGTAAGATTTGGTTTGGGAGAAGATGTAAAATCATCGGTTTTGAATTTGATTTCCGTCGGAAATTAAATAGTTGCTACTTAGTCAGATAAAGATGAGATTATGTCTTAAGCTTCATCAGAAATATGTTAAAAAATATTTGAACTTCGGTCCAGATACTCATAGTTAATTAAAAAATATCCCATCATTATCAATCAATAATGTTGAAACAAATTAGATGTTTAAATTCAAGCGAATTATTTTAAAGGTTTTGAACCGTTATTTAAAAAATGTTAAGCTTTCAAATCTGAGAACAAAACTACAAAAATTACCACCATTACATTCATATTTTTCGAGTCTTCATTGGTCAAGCAATAAATATTAAAATAAAACGGTTCACATGAGTTTAAAATTGGAAAAGAAATGGACATGCTTTTCGTGGAAATTTTCCATGAGTTTCTTTTGTCTTCTATCTACTTTTTTTTTATTTTACTATTCCATTCTCAAAATTTTCTAATAATATCATGGAAAAAGGGTCTTATTCATACATACATCCATTGAATAAAGACAAAGAGATATTAAGTGTTAAGAGACTAATAATGTAAACCTTCTTCCTTAAGCATCTCTCCTTCTTTATATATCTCGCTAACCTCTCATTTTCACTCTCGACATCCTCAATAAACACAGTAGAAACAGAGAGTGAAAACAGAGCGAAAACAGAGTGAAAACAGAGAGATAAGATGTTTTTCTCTAAGGATCTTCCCTCACCTACATCGTTTTTCACTGCTTACGCATCAATGGCGGGTTACATGATGATGATACGATCAATGGCTCATGAGCTTATCCCAGCTCCAATCCAAGAGTTCATCTACTCTTCTCTCAGGTCTCTCTTCTACCGTTCTTCTTCCACAACTTTGACTCTAACCATCGACGACGACAACATGGGCATGAACAACGAGATCTACCGAGCCGCTCAGACTTATCTCTCCACCAAGATCAGTCCAGACGCAGTCAGACTCAGAATCAGCAAAGGCCATAAGGACAAACATGTCAATTTATATCTCAGCGACGGAGAAATCGTCAGCGATGTGTACCAAGACGTCGAGCTGAAATGGATATTTGTTACAGACGGCGGAGACAAGAAAAACGGCGGAGGCGGCGGCGGAGGAAGAAGAAGCCCTGTCGACGACGACGGTAGAAGCGAGTATTTCGAGCTGAGTTTCGACAAGAAACATAAAGACTTGATCTTGAACTCTTACATTCCTCACATCGAGAGTAAAGCTAAAGAGATTAGAGACGAGAGGAGAATCTTGATGCTGCATTCTCTCAACAGTCTCCGATGGGAATCAGTTATCCTCGAGCATCCCTCGACCTTTGAGACAATGGCTATGGAAGATGAGCTCAAGCGTGACGTCATCGCCGATCTTGATCGGTTTATTAGAAGGAAAGATTTTTACAAGAGAGTAGGGAAAGCTTGGAAGAGGGGTTACTTGTTGTACGGACCACCGGGAACCGGGAAGTCTAGTCTGGTTGCAGCCATGGCTAATTACCTTAAGTTCGATGTCTATGATCTTCAGCTCGCGAGTGTGGTGCGTGATTCTGATCTTAGGAGGCTCTTACTCGCGACACGTAACCGCTCGATTCTTGTCATAGAAGATATCGATTGTGCAGTGGATTTGCCCAACAGGTTGGAGCAACAGACTGTTGAAGGCAAGAACCGTGGCGAGTCTCAGGTTTGTTCTGTCTCTATATGGATCTGTTATTGTTGGTTTTGGTAATAAGATTGTAAATTTTAACCAAAGTACCAAATCAAACCGAACATAACCAATCTTAACCACATCTTGTTTCTGAACCAATCGAACAGAATCTATTAGTCAAATCAGGCTGAATCTGATTAGCTTAATTAGTGTATGTATTTAAATGACATTTTTCTTGTGTTTAGGGACCTTTGACGTTATCCGGGCTGCTGAATTTCATAGACGGGTTATGGTCAAGCTGTGGAGACGAGCGGATTATAATATTCACGACGAACCATAAAGATAAGCTTGACCCGGCATTGCTGCGTCCGGGTCGTATGGATATGCACATTTACATGGGACATTGCTCTTTTCAAGGATTCAAGACGTTAGCCTCTAACTATTTGGGCTTGAACGACACCACAATGCCACATCGTCTTTATCCGGAGATTGAGAGACTGATGGACGGTGAAGTAATTACGCCGGCACAAGTCGCGGAGGAGCTGATGAAAAGCGAGGATGCTGACGTGGCGCTTGAGGGTTTGGTGAATGTTTTAGAGAAGATGAGGTTTAAACTTGATGAATCGAGTCTGGTGATGAAGAAGGATAGTAGATTGGAGATGGATGAGTTGAGATTAAGGCGTGAAAATGAGGGTTCTCCGAGGAAGAACAGCAAAAGGATTAAGAAACTTGTTCTGTTTTGGACCTAAGACGTGTCGGAAACTTCTTTGATCCAGTACTAGTTGTAATAAGATTATGAGACAAAAATTGACCGAAAAGGCTTCCCATTTCTGATATGATATAAGTTAAGTGTTTTTTTCTTATATATTTTCTTGTAGGGTTGTGAATCGTTGTAGACCCATTTAAGAAATTTGGAACTTGGTTTTTCTTCAAAGAAATTGCTGATATCCTCTTTGGAGGTACATTAGTAAGAATGTTATACAATGCACATTTTTATTTTATCTATATGAAAAGAATGTTTGGATGTAAAGCAAGGAGTGGAGAGTATCTTGCTACATAGACTATACAACATTTATACAATTGCATTATCTTCGAGATTGCACTAAATTACATATTAATATTATACTCCTTTCTAGATATTATCAACCGTGACAAAATATCCTTCTAGTTTGTACTTAACATTTGGGCATTGGCCAAACAGCCCTGACAGGAACCAGATGGGATGAGAAGAGGAAACTTTAATAGGTCCGGTCGGTCATCTTATTTGAGCTGGGCCTGGTACGTATCAATCAAGTAGGCCCAGTTATTTTACTCATTGCGGCGTAAATTAGAGTGATATGTTAAGGAAATATTTGTTTTCATTACACAAAAAAGGAGAATATGCATAATTGATAAGAAGAGAAAAGGATAAATTATATTAAAACTCTCTACAAAACCTAAACCCTAAAACGATTAACTACTCGGTTTTACAGATTTTTTTTTTTTGCTTGAAACTATCAGATCGCCCTTCTTTTACATCGACTTTCTCGGCGACGGCTGCATATCATGGTGCTCTAGTTGATCAAATCAATGATTGAAGCAATAACTCGTCCATTACAACACTTGATCATCTCTTATCTCCGTTCTCTTGCAGGCTTTCCTTCCCTGACTCATCACCACCATGATACAAAGTATGATCATCATATCACCGTTATCATCCAAGACTCAGCGGTGGATGAGAGGGACAACGTGCTCTATGCCGCCACTAAGGCTTATCTTTTCAGCAAACTCAACCTTTGCCCCGACAATTTCCACGTCGGAGAATGCACGTTCAATGATCTATTCCAAGGGATCGATGTAATGACCCGCCGGCGACTGAGTCAACTCGGGTTGACCGGATCGGGTCGGGTTGACCGGGTCGAGTCGGGTTGACCAGTCTGGTTCGGTTTAAGCTGGTTTGGGCTGATTATTTTTAATTGATCATAACTAGCTCATCCTAAACCCGAATTGAGCGAGACGAAAGCCTAATCCACCTGTCTTTCCATCCTCTTTCCAGATTTAACGTTCGTTCGGGCTGATGAAGTTCCTAAATTACCGTTTTGCCCCTTCTTTGGCCAAGGTGAGGACCGAACGTAATCCTTGCCTATTCCATTTCAATTCCGGACGCAAGTCCTTCGTTAATGTTGTCTTTTCTAGGTAGTATAAGTTTGGCAATGCGCGCCATGTGATTGATTGTTGAACGTATAATGGATTAGGTTGCGGTAGAAATTGATTGAAATGTTGCTTGTGTTTAATGGCTTGTGTGGATTAGGTTGCAGTAGAAATTGATTGAAATGGCAAGGTACGAGGTTCGTTCTGTGATTGTCCTTGATCGTCGGAGGAGGGTCCTGACGAGCCCTCCCGTGGTGGTGTGTTGTGGTTCGAAGATTCGCGAGCCGTTTGTTTGCTGTGGAAAGGGCGTAATGGCCGATCCGTGGGTGAGATTAGGGGAAGGCAGCCCTAATCCGCAACCATAGACATGTAGTTATTTCGTAGGTTGATTTTAATGTGTCTTCGGGCATTGCGTGCAAGGTGATATTAGCTTAGAACTTGTTTCGTAGTTGTATGGCGTAAGCCGGGATCGCGGATTCCTTAGTACGCCCTCACTGGGTAATTGTGTTTAAAACAATTACTCAGGCCTCCTTTTCCTTTTCCCTCTTTTTTTCCTCGCAGGTCCGGATGCAGGATTGACGATCGATTGGTGTTATTGGTGGATTTGAATCAAAGAAAGCGCGCCGGTTCTTGGGACCAGTTGAGAAGGCAACCCGGTTGGACCGATTCTGGTTCGACGGGTGCCCTAACGCCGCGTCTCTGGTTCGCCGGGAGACGGGTGTTACAATCGAGATCAAGTGAAGGATTTTCGTTGATAAAAACAATACTGGAAACATCAGTAAGGAATGCTTCGAGCTTAGATTTGACGAAAAGCACTGAGATTTGGTCTTCCACTCATACTTACCTTTCGTGGAGGGCAAGGCTGAAAAACAAAGAACAAGGAAACAAAATAGCACACAGTAATGCGCAAACTTGAGGCAGTGTTTCGGGTAATCTTCAACATTAGTAGTTTCATCAAGCATGAAACAACAAGAAGTATGCCATGTATAAGTCATACCTCCATGTACATTTTTCAGCCCCAAAGATCAACATTTGTGAAGGAATAAAGGTTTGAGAAAAGAATCATGTCACACATATAAATGAAAAGACCCATCCATTTCTAGTTAAGGACAAAAATTCACATGATTATTTTGAACTTCTCAATCTAAACTACCACATGTTCTTCATCACAGTAAAAACCTCAAACTCACCTCAATTTTGTTAACAGTTGCAGTTTGGAAAATATGCAGCGTCCATTACCACAAGTAGAAACCATATATAATGATAACGAGACACCTTCTTGGCATGCCCACAGTATCATAAATGCTACTCACACATCAACAAATAACTATAAAGTCTAAGAAACAAAGAAACAGGGAAATTAAGGCCAAATGGAAGCAATTAGTTCATTTAGTAAGATGTGGACGTACAAGCTAATCACCTGATATACACAGCGGAGGCCAGGGGCACTATGACCAGAGAGGAGTCGTATCAACACCATTGTTGGTGTAAAACGTTCAGTACATATAGCACAAGCTTACACCGTATAGCATCTGCAGAACAACTTTACAAACAAAATAAAGATGTAGATCATCAACCAGACAAAATCCAACAGTTAAGGCATCAGTTTTAGCAGGATATGCTATACCTATAGATTTCGTTATGCAGCTGCATACTGTGATCCTAATCCTCTCCGAAAAAAGAAAATTCAATCTAAAACATTAAAACAAATACAAAATACAAACCTTTATGCTTCAGCTGAAAGAAAACTTAGTGAGAACGACTAGCTCTTGAAAAGAATCATGTCACACATATAACTGAAAACATTTTTCAGCTGCTGTGTTTTGAACATGTGTAAGATAGGTGTCGAGAACAAAGTATTGATGTCTTTCCTCAAACCGAATCTCAATGAATTCGTTACCTTTCCTAGGATCCATGTTGCCCACTTTAGAGTATCTGAACTTGACTTTTATTCCTTCAATCTCATCAGAAACAACGTCATCATGTGCCACAACAAAGCTGAGGTTTCATAGCATCATCAAACACAAGATTCCTTCTACCGTTCATATAACTATCCTCAACGACAATGGAATGTTACGGGATTCAAAACGAAGTCCTATGTGCAAGCCAAGGAAAGGAAATATGTTAGGTTGAATGGGAGGTGGAATTGCGGCATTGAGTATGATATTCAGAAAATCATGATGTAAGCTATGACCGAACTACATATTGAGAAAATCTTGTGAAGAGCAGGAAGCGACATGGTTCTATCTTCAGAGCAACAAGAGAAAATTATGTCTGAAAAAATGTAATTTAATTTGCCAGTGGAGGGGGGGGAGAAATAACCGCCTCCATCTGTCAAACGTGGGGAATGATTCTCTGTGTGTCTTCCACGAGAGTTACCATGTGTATCTCCAAAATTCTGGCGTTTTGGAACTCAAAATCGATTAAGTTTGGAGAGAAATGAGCGAAGAAGGTGGAGGGTAATATACAACTTTACCACTTTTATGATTTTCGACATGATTGTAAAGACAACTTACAAAATAAAAAGATCGCTTACAACCATTGTTCCCGAACAAGTAATGCACGCATTTTAGAAAATTCAAAAGATCTCTTAAAACCACTATTCCTGAACCTACAATGCTACAAAAACTGTTTTCCATGCAAATAAAATTGTCGAAAATAAAAACGCACATTTATTCGATATCGGGACACCACATAAGCATGTATTCTTTGATGGATATTGGAACTAATCAAAATTTTATGAGCCATATCTCAATTTTATAACCATATTATATTGTAGTATGAAAATATATGCAAATAATTGACATTACAATAACTATCCAAAACTCCAAAATGATCAAACATGTGGGGAGGAAATAGCCAATTCATACAAGTAGTTTCATAGATATGAATTAGCTCTCATGTCTTTCTTTTTCGCACAAAAATATACTACGATAACAAAGATAACAATTTTCTATCTCAAATCGATACAAATAATCCGAATACTTTGTGAAGGTTATTGGTTCATGTATTTTAATAGATTTGAAAATTTAAATCAAATCTAATGTTATTAGTTTTATGATTTTAGAATCTATATTCAAATCATGTGTTATTGGTTTTATGATTTAAAAATCTATATTCAAATCATATGTTATTGGTTCTATAATTTAGAAATTCAAATATAAATCACATGTTATTCAATCCTACTGATTTATTTATGGATTTGATTTTGTATTGGATTCTAGTGGATTTTAAAAGATTTTTATGTTAAAAAAAAATCCGAAGGAAAACCTACATATTTAAAAATATTAATTGTTAAATTTTAGAGACTGTTATTGGTTTGTTTATTTTTGTGTATTTAGAAATTCATTGATTTTAAAATCTAATAGATATATTTTATTAATATTTGCGAAATCCGTAGGTTTTCACTCGGATTTGAGTCTTTGTATTTTTAACTTTAAAATCCACAAAGATCCATTCAATTCCATGATAAAATCAAATATGTATATATATTTTTACTAAAGAATAACACTTGGTTTTAATTTTGATTTTGAAATCATAGAATCAATAACATAAAATTTTAATTAGGATTCTAAAATCATAAAACCAATAACAAATGATTTTGAAAAAGATTTTAAAATCAATGATTCAAAAACACCATATTTCACTTGGATTTAATAATCCATTAAAATGCATGAACCAATAACCCCTACTAAAAATCAATAAATTTTACCGAAATTTATAAATTCTATATAAATTTTCAAATCAATTAAAATACATAAATGAATAACATCCTCTTTATATTAAAAAACAAACTATTAATAGTTTTAATGTTTAGACACTTGGATCCCACAAACTTACAAGGTTTGCACTTGGATCCCACTAATTTTGTTTCTTTCCGGAAGAAGCCCACAAACTTACAAGGTTTGCAACAAAGACCTCTCTTCTACTCATTATTACCGTACTATGATCGGTTCCGGCCACAACCTCAACTTCAACTGCCGGGAACTTGGCTTTCATGTTCCACAGACAATCAAGAGGAACGACAGCATCTTGATCCCCTTGCACCACATTAATTCTAACACCAGAATTGATCAAACATTCGAGGTGTTTATCCGTGAATTTCGCTTCTCCGCATATCACATTGTGCATGCTGTGCCACGCCGACCGATGCGTGTGCTTCGTTAGTTCGGTTATCGCCATTGGTAGTTTCCTAAACATCGAAAAAAAAACAGATTGGTGATTAAAAGCGGGTATCCGTAAGAATCAAGCAATAGTTTTTGGTCATGTTTATACCTTCTCCAAGTTATAATTTTGATGATTCTCTCCCATGTACGGTGGTGCCTACAAACAACAAAGCAAACCCCACGGCAAATATGTTCGTACCAAGCCATCATCGCTGAGAAAAACGAAGTCGGCGGCCAAAGTTTCTTCTCGGCGATCACATCAAGAGCATCACAACTTGAATCAGCAAAGTACGGCTAAATCCCAAAAAGAACGATACAATCAGAACAAACGTTGTTCGAAAACGTGTTTTTAAGAGAAATTGGATTTTCGACCCCAAAAAAAAAAGAGAAATTGGATTTTATATATAATCGAGAAACTCACTGGAGCCACTAAAGCAACGGATTTAACACTTCCGGAGAATTTGGCAGCTAAGGCTACTGCAATGATGCATCCCATGGAGTGTGCTACAACATGGAATGAAGACAAATTGTTTGGTAAAATAACCGACTTCTCGATCATTTCTACATGTTCTTTCAACGAGTATTCAGAGTCTCTAGGTTTTGGGCTTTCTCCAAACCCTAGAAGATCTACCGCGAAGAATCTGTAGTTAGTTTTCTCGGTGGTCTCGGGTAGATATTTGAACACTGTGTTGGTCCAGTACGATGAAGATGCCAAGAATCCGTGTATGAAAATAACGTTCTCTACTGGTTTGTTGCTCATCAATAAATCTGATCAAAAGTTTTTTTTTTGAAATGTTAAAAATAAAGCTTTAACCAAATGCATTAAAACTTAAGTTCAATTAGTAATTACCTTGCGATATTGAAGGTTGCTTGACTATCACGTTAAGTTTATCCGTGTTGGCCCAAGAAACACAATTCTTGCAACCACAATCAGACCAACGGGTAGCAACCACACGAGGGACTTTATTCATTTTCTCGGGAAAAAGGAATTTTCTCAGGAAAGTAGCGATACCGATTTTCTTGGTGATCTCAGGGAGTTTTCTAGCAAACCGGAGAAAACCGGCTTGTCGGAAAACGTTTCTCCTCCGATAAAGAGTCTCGGACAAGTGTTGATGGTCTGAAACGAAGAAATCTGCTGTCTCATGAGGGTTATTACAATAACAGGACTCTAATTTTTCTTCCATAACTTGGTCGAGGAATCTGAAAACGATGCATAGAAATTTGTCGAGAAGGTCAAAAAGAACGAAAACAGCCCAACTCGGAGCTCCATTGATTACTGAAATACATTTTTCTGGGAAACTCGAAGCAGTCATTGTAGCGACCTTAAGACAGATAAAGAAAAGCAGAGACTGGTAAGTGGTGAAGGAAAAACATATCTTTACACAGCCTTTTATAGACTTTATCGACTTTAGTTAGTGTCTGAACGCATGTCCTCAAGGGGTTGGCGTAGGAGATGAGTCTTGTACGCTCCCAAGTTTTGAAAACGGGTTTGATCTTATGCGAAACTAACACACATTTATTTCGTACATCTACATACATATCGGTTTTTGTTTTGGGTTCATCTAAATACTTAGAAAAATGTGTATCTATAAATTATATCTCTCATTAAAGATTAGTCTGAAACTCTGCATCTTTTTATAAACTCTGAATCCTTTTATAAACTAAGAATACCTCAAATTAAAAAAAAAAAAACAGAAAACATGAGTTAATTAATAATTCGTTTTTGTAATGGGAGGTGAAATTATGAATATTTTTTATGGGATGCACAAATACTAAATTTAAATATTAAAAAATTAGGATATAATGTTATATTATATTAAATGAAGTAAAATATTTTCTTTATATTCTAGTAGAAGGATTTTAGTAATAATAAGTTTTAACAAACAAACAAAAAACAAATTTGGAAAGTATAAATGGACTTTAAAATTTATAGTTTTTTTTTTTGTTAAATGACCTTAATTTTTTTCCAAAAAGTAGATTCAAGTGAATTTATTTTGTTAAATGGATTAGTTTTTTTTTTTTGAACAACAATTTGTTTGTTCTTTCTTTTGAATTTTGTCTAATTATTTAATGGGTGCACACTACAGATCATAACTGGTGAATTTAAAATTTAGCTAAGAAATATATATGTGTGGAAATTATGGGTGCATGTGCACCCTCTCTAACTAGTGTAGCTTCGCCCATGTTTGTTGTCTGTTATTATTAGTTGGTTGTGTGTATTTGAGCAATTTTTATTTTATTTTGATTCACTCATGTTCTTCCAAAGATCATGTTTATCTATCGTGTCTTAAAATTTTTATATTAACTAGGGAGTATTTTTGGATTTTTAATAAATTTTAAATTGATTGATTACTATATTATTTTTACTAAATTATTTGTTTATTATGTTAATTTTTAATTTATTATATTGATTTAAATTATAAATTTTAATATATTTAATAGATATAAATAATTTCAGTAATAAAAAGTTAAAAATCATATAATTTCTATAATGTATTTACTATTTAATTTTAAGATATTACTAAATATATTTTTTACAGATAAAAATATATATCATAAATTTTATAATTATTATTAATATTTAAAAAATTAAAATATATTTTTTTAAAAATTTATAGCTTAAATAAAAAAAATAAATATTAATATTAAAAAATGCTTGGACGCATCATAATTAAGTTATGCTAGTAATGTAAGTAAACAACAACAAAAAAAGATGGCGGTTACGTAGAAATACTGTTTTGCTTTTATTTACTAACGAAATTTTGACCAAAGTTTATATGCGTGAAATTTTCTTAACCACCTAATTAACCACCTAATTAACCTAATTATAACCATTTTTACAATGGCTTTCTAGTCTTTGTTTTTTTCTAAGTCTACTCAGATGATAACAAAATTAGTCCATGATTGAATCACATGAAGACATGATTATTTAATTAATCTTAAATCGTTTTAAAACATCTTTTACATCTCGATCCCTTATCGGTTAGGTGGAAATCTCATGGTGCTAAGAAAAATAATGCGATTTCAAACAAAAATGTATTGGTAGGCTAGAAACTATCATGGTCGTGTTAAAAGTAATGAGATTTTTTGTGGCAGGGCCAAAAAACTTATAAAATCTAAAAAAAAAATAATGCAAAAATTTGTCAAAAAAAAAGTAATGAGAATAGTAGCATTTCCATTTTCAATGAAAGTACTGTTGCCGTTATAGAAATTTTATTTTGAAGTAAAAATTCATCCGAAAATGTTGACTACTTGTCTTCGCCAAGCATTGACTATTTATAACTCTTTTTTAGACTACTTATATCTTGAAAAAAAGACTATGTATATAACTTACGTAATATATATTCCTAAATTTGTAATTAATAATTAATGTTGCAAGAAAAACTGCTGTTGTTGTTAAATGCGACTATATATACAATAGAAAGTTGAACTATTGTATGAATGAATAAGTGTTTTAATAAAAATAAACACGTTAAACTTTCAAATTAAACATTGTTAAATGGCTTAGTCCAATATCAAGTTTTACGGTTTAATTTTTTCTATACCCTACATTATTAGAAAGGAGTTGTTTCAAAATATTAATAAGAAATAAGTACATAAAACGTGTAAACTATTTTATAATGTAAACATGTAATATTTTAAGACCATACATCAATGATTTCTAATCTAACAAGATAATGACATGATTTGTGGTCAACGGTGTAAGCAGAAGTAAAGCTTGAAACGAAATAAGGTTTCTGTGAATAATATTACACTGTATCAGTTTATAAGGATTATACTCGGTTAAGCTAAGGTCAAAAGGTAAAGGTTACAATCATAGATGTGCTACTAATCTTGAGACAACACAACATAACAGTTCTTGAGAATAACGGATTGATGATGAGAGCAGAGCGTCTGAGCTGTCTTAGGAAGGTGCAGAGAAGTTGCCTGCAATTATGTACGTTGCAGGTAATTTGTCTTCTTCTCTTTTTGTTGCAGGTTAGGTTGGGCTGTGAATTGGGCTTCTGCAACACAAACTTTGGGCTTCACACTAATACCCTCCCTCAAACTTGTGGTGGAGGGAACCGAGACAACAAGTTTGAATCGAAGGTTGTTGAACTGAGCAATAGGCAGGGACTTAGTGAAGATGTCCGCAAGTTGATGTACTGAAGGGACATGTTTAACCACCACTGCTCCTAACACGACCCTTTCACGAACATAGTGAAAATCAATATCAAAATGCTTGGATCTTTTGTATAGGGCTGGAGTTGCAGACAAGTATATTGCAGAGGTATTGTCACAGTAGAGCTCTGGAACTGTTGTGATGGGCATGCCAATGTCACACATAAGGGAAGCAATCCAGCTTAGTTCAGCAGCTGTTTCAGAGAGAGAGAGAGCGGTACTCTGCCTCTGTGGAGGACCGAGACACGGTAGGATGCCGTTTTGCAGACCATGAGATGATGTTCAAAATCCCAAAGTTTGTGTTGCAGAAGCCCAATTCACAGCCTAACCTAACCTGCAACAAAAAGAGAAGAAGACAAATTACGTGCAATGTACACAATTGCATGCAACTTCTCTGCACCTTCCTAAGACAGCTCATACGCTCTGCTCTCATCATCAATCTGTTGCTCTCAAGAACCGTTATGGTGTGTTGTCTCAAGATTAGTAGCACAACTGTGATTGTAACCTTTACCTTTTGACCTTAGCTTGACCGAGTGTGGTCCTTATAAGCTGATACAGTGTAAACGTTTTGAGCAAGAAATCTGAATATTATTCACATAAACCTTATTTCGTTTCAAGCTTTACTTCTGCTTACATGGTATCAGAGCCATGGAAGGCAATGAATCGATCTCTGCTTCTGTTCTTACCATCACTCAAGCTGTCACCTTAAAGCTCAAAGATGATAACTATCTCCTTTGGAAGTTACAACTTGAGCAATTTCTCTCAAGCCAAATGTTGATGGGTTTTGTTACTGGTACTCAACTACGTCCGCCTCAAACCATCTATGTTCGCAATGGTGACCAGCTCAGTGAAACAAGCAACCCAGAGTTTCTTAAGTGGGTACAAAAAGACCAGCTGATCAAAGCATGACTGTATGGAACTCTCTCGGAAGGTGCTCTCAGATCCATTTACGGCCTTCATACATCTCAAGAGGTGTGGTATTCCTTGGCCAAGAAATATAATCTTGTCTCTGGAACCCGGAAGCTTGATCTGCAAAGAAGGATTCAGACCACTACTAAAGGTACAAAGTCGATGACTTCTTATCTCTCAGAAATCAAGTCGCTTTGTGATCAACTGGATTCTATTGGAGCCCCTATTCCTGAGACAGAAAAGATTTATGGGATTCTGAATGGTCTAGGAAAAGAGTATGAATCCATTGCGACAATCATCGAGAATACCATGGACACCTTTCCTGGTCCATGTTTTGAAGATGTGGTGTTCAAACTTACGAGCTTTGAGGACAAGCTGACTGCTTACAATTAAGCTGCTACTTCTGTCACCCCTCATCAAGCCTTTGCTACTGAGGAGAGGACCAATGATTATCGCCAGAATCAATCATACAACAGAGGCAGGGGCTACAACAACTACAGAGGAAACATGGGCCATGGGAATTACTCAACCCGAGGGAGAGGTTTCCACCAACATATCCAGTCAAATCAGTCTCAGTCTTCAGACTATCGCTCAGTCACTTGTCAAATATGTGGTCGCCATGGCCACAATGCCTTCAAGTGCTGGCAAAGATTTAATCATTCTTATCAGAATGATAATGTTCATGCTGCTCACAATGCAATGAATGTATCTGAAGACACTCATCAGGGAGATGAATGGTATCCAGACTCTGGGGCATCTGTTCACATCACTCACACTGATCAGAATGTTCAGAACCTACAGCCCTATCACGGTAATGAGTATGTAAATGTTGGTAATGGGGATTTCTTACCTATTACACATGTCGGCTCAATCAATCTCCCAACAGCCTCAGGTACACTTCCTCTTCAAAATCTCTTGGTTTGCCCTGACATTACTAAGAATCTCTTATCTGTTTCAAAGCTCACAAGTGATTATCCCTGCAAATTTGTTTTTGACTGTGATCGGGTTATAATTAAGGACAAGCAGACAAAACAGCTCCTCACTCAAGGCAGCAGAACTAAGGGATTGTATGTCTTGGAGAATCCACCGTTTATGGCCTTCTACTCCTCACGCCAACAAGTTACCAGCTCAGATGTGTGGCATAGAAGGTTGGGTCACCCCAATAATCAGATTCTCCAAGCTCTATCATCTAGACGCTCAATAATCATCAGTAAATAAGCTCTCAAGTTGTGTGAGTCTTGCTAGCTTGGAAAGAGTTCAAGGCTTCCTTTTATATCTTCTGATTTTGTTGCTAATAAGCCCTTAGAGAGGATACATTGTGATCTCTGGGGGCCATCTCCTGTTAAATCAGTTCAAGGATTTCAATATTATGTCAACTCATGTCATGCCCTTATACCCCTCAGCAAAATGGATTAGCTGAGAGGAAACACATGCATCTCACAAAGTTAATTCTAACAATGATGCTTGACAGTAAGGTGCCAAAACAATTTTGGGTGGAAACTTACTTCACAACCAACTTCCTTAGTAATCTTCTGCCTCACTCAGCTCTTGACGCTCAGCTCAGTCCGTATGAAGTATTGTATGGAAAGCAACCTAACTACACCTCTCTCAGAAGCTTTGGTTGTGCTTGTTGTCCAACTTTAAAACCGTATGCTGCTAACAAGTTTGATGCAAGATCACTGAAATGTATCTTTCTTGGGTACAATGGAAGATACAAAGGATATCGATGCGTTTATCCACCAACAGGCAGGGTATATATAAACATGCATGTTATTTTCGATGAACATCACTTCCTTTATCAGTCTGATTACAGCTATCTTCTCAAATAAGAAGTCAATCCATTGTCCTCCGCTTGGTTTGAGGGTCTTCATTTACCGGCTCATCCTACTGATGAAGACTCTGCAGTCACAGAACCTGAATATCTGTTACCTACGATTCAACAACGTCGTCTTCAGACTCCTCCAAAACATGCTCAACCACTGCAAAAAACACCTGCTCACAGTCCTATTCAGAATCATGCTCAAGCTACTTCTGATTCTTAGACAGCCTCAGAACCTGCAGTGGAAAACATAGAAGAGTCAAGTTCTTCTGAAGCTGAAACAGAAGCATCTATGTTTTCTCAATATGATTTCCCTCCTTTACCTACTCCTCTTCCACAGAATGATCACACAATGGTAACACGATTAAAATTCGGCATCAAAAAGCCTAATCCAAAGTATGCTCTGAATATAGTCAAGCTAAGGTCAAAAGGTAAAGGTTACAATCATAGATGTGCTACTAATCTTGAGACAATACAACATAACGGTTCTTGAGAGCAACAAATTGATGATGAGAGCAGAGCGTCTGAGCTGTCTTAGGAAGGTGCAGAGAAATTGTTTGCAATTGTGTACGTTGTAGGTAATTTATCTTTTTCTCTTTTTGTTGCAGGTTAGGCTAGGCTGTGAATTAGGTTTCTGCAACACAAGCTTTAAAAATGCTAAATTAGGTGTTCTTATTTATCTATTTGTTTTAACAGACATTTTATTGCATTAAACATATTTTGTTTTATACTATGAAGTTAAATTTTGTTGAATATTTAATATGAAAGTGGTCTTCGTACAAGGTCACGTTCACCGTAGTCATCACCGATCAAATTAAGCTCTATTATATTCATATGTTTATATATATATATATATGGAAGAGATCTCATCACACCATTATATCGCAATTGAGGACTAAAATTTACTATACATGTGATGTAACTAATGAAGGTGAAGATGTTTTTGATGTGTCAGTCACGGCGTAGTATAAGTGATAGTATAAAATGTGATTGATGATGTTGATATGTTCGATTGATGAGATATAAACGGATTTTTATGATATGATTCGGTTTATGGGTTGTTTGCTGAGCTGAATGAAAATAGTGGAAAGAAGATTGCAGCTTAGAGTGGTTTACTTATTCTTTGAATAAATTTCAAGAAAAAAAAAATTACAAAAGGTGTAATAAGAAATATTTTAACAACAATGATATTTCCAATATTTTTATTTAGGTAAACTTGAGGAGCAAGTTTAGTCTATATAAAGAGGAGAGGCGTGATCTTATGAAGATGCAAGAGCTGAGAGAATAAAAACTCAAGAGTGCTTTTGTATTTTAGGAAAAGTCTAGGTTTAGAGAGGAGTTTAGCTCAGGTGTTTGATCATGAAGAATTTTTGTATTGGATAGAGCGGTAGATCAATAGGGTTTGTTCTATTTGTTTGTAATTGGTGGAATTACTTTCTATCCAAGTGAATTAGAAGTTGAGACGAGGTCTCGAGGAGTAAAAAAAATCAAATTTCATTAACAAACTTTGTGTGTCTTACTTTTTGTTTTATATTGCCTCACCTGCACTTTCAAATGGTGTAAAAACTTTTTTACAGCTTAAGTAAAAAGACTTGCACTTATCGATGGAAAATTTTAACTGATCAATTACATAAGTAAATAAAGAAGATGCCGTCTGAACGAAGATTTATGTACACTTTATATGAAACTAAACTGTGTGAGAAGAATCTCGTTTATGAAAGGTTAATCTCAACAACGGGTCAGTTGGGGAAGTCAAAATGTCAAATACACAAGTTTAACGATCTAGAATAAGACATGTGAATGATGTCCACTGTCTGCTATTATTAATTTGTTTTTTTCACTAAAACATTTTATCTATTAAACCTACAACGAAATCGAAACGGATTACAAAAACGGATAAACTAAAAATAGAATCCGAGAGTTTTACGGAAATTTTTTTTTTAAAGGACACCAAAACCGACATGATATATATTCTCTTTTCAAGACAAAAACATAAACAAAGAAGATAAGAAAGCAATATACCAATAAATACATATATATTCGTTAGATCGCAAACAAGGAGAAAACGGAGATGAGCCGCTGGAATAACAAGGTGCACAAAACTGTTGTAAAAAATGCTACAACCTGAATGAAAGAGGCTCCGCGCCATATGAAACATCAAAGAAAAAACACAATATACTGAATAACAAAGACCAGAATACTACGAACGATAATCTAATTCATAATCACCTAATCTTCATTGTAAAGAAGTTAAATCTAAAATTTTACACCAGCACTAGAAAAATAATAGTTTAGCTTTAGAGAACTGAATATGAAAGACCGGAGATTAAACTGTTTATTCAACTAAACTAGAGTGCGACTCGCACTGAGCGTTTAGGTATTTTTCATTTTGATTTAAAGTGAAAGATTATTGATATTTTCATTTATTGTTTTATCATACGTCGTTTGAAATATAATAGGTGTTTTTTTAAGTTTTAGATGTTTATCTACAATGATTTTTTTGGTTTTTTTTTTTTTTTTGCTTTATATTCTGAGTTTTAGACAACATTTAATTTTTTTTTTATTCGTTTTAAAACATTTTATAATTGATTATGTTTTCTCTCAATTGTTACTCTCAATTAAAATAAATATTAACTGCGCTGAGCAAAGAATATTAGTTTGATGATTCTTTTCCATTTTTTTTGTTTTTATCGATTTTTTATTCAAGATCGTTATATTTGTTTATACTACTACTATTTATTTTAATTATTTATGTTTTCTGAATAAATAATTTTTATGTAGTTTTCGGATCTGCATAGTAATCTTTTTAGATTATATAGTGTGAATATTTTCTTGATCCGTGAGGGAAATTAGTTTGATGACTTTTTATTTGTTTTAAAATTATATATTTCTCTATTTATTTTTACTCTGATTGATTCCAATACTTTCTAGCTGTTTTTTATTGTCTAACAATCATCAAAATTTATAACAACATTTTAAAGAACACATTTGTAATAAATAAAAGGGTCAATAACTTAAAATCTACACATATTAAATATAGATTTTCTTTTCAAATTTTCTTGTTATTTAGTTTAAATTATCATTTTAGGAAAGTAGTTATTCTAGTTAGCATATTTGAATATTAATAGTTTATTAAAAATAAATCAAAAATATCTGGAAATCTAATCTATTAAAAAGGAGACCATTTTAGAATAAACTTTGATCTTACATGTTATTGAGAGTATATGCCATTGCAAATTAATACTTCATTAAGGATAATAATTTATATCAATTTATAATTATTAATTCATTATATCTTTTAATATCTACTAATATTTTTTCATTTCTTTTTTTTATCATAATCAAATCTTATAAAAATTATTTTTTAAAAAATTTAGAAAAATAATTAATTTCGTAATTATTATTAAAATATTATTATAAATTTACATACCCTAAATCAATATACAAAAATTACTTAACAAAACATGCAATAACCTTAAATAGAACAAATGAAGAGTAAAAAAGAAATTACTTCCTCATCGACTAAGAGCATCTGGATTTTTGGATCTCCCATCGAGGTTGAACACATCCAAACTCACAAAAGAAGAACTTTTAGTTCCCAGATGCAAGGAACAAAGTTGTTGATTTGAGCAATTTTTCGGAAAATTTGTGGAGCCATGTCGAGAATCGTTGAAATTTCGTAGAAATTACCGAGAAAAAGTTATTGTTTGGTTAAGCAGTAAGAAACCGAAGCGTCTAGGGTTGAAAATCGTAAATAGTTTCCAAAAAGTGGTGAGTAAAATGTGTAATTCACTTAATGAAAATCCTTGGCTTGATAAAAACATTTGGGCCTTAACCGCTTATATTGGAATATTTAACTGTATTATCCCAAATCATGTGGAGGCTACCTTTAATACAAAACCATGAAAATAGACAATGAATCAATACAAAACCATGAAAATAGACAATGAATCAATACAAAATCATGATTCCAAACATTTAGGCTTTTACCGATTTAAAATATTTAACTGTTATATACCAACTCTTATTGTTTGAAAATATACATTAAGGGTTAATAATTGCAGTATTGCAAAACTCTATTGTTTTGTTATTTTGGAGGCTACCTATAATCGGTCACAATTTGAATCTCTTAAATCTCCAACATTAGTATACTACAAAAAACCATAACAATAGACATCATATAAAACAAAAACCAAAACTAAAGAATTTCTATTTATTTGGAAGCTACTTATGATCGGACTAATGTTTTGCATCTCTTTAAAACAAAACATTAGTATAATACAAAAAATCATATCTATAGGCATCATATAAAACCAAAACATAAAAATAAAAAACCATAACAATAGTTATCATATCAAACCAAAACAAAAACAAAGAATTTAGAAACACGAATACGATTCGATAATGAAATGTAGTTGACAAAAGGTCAGCAATAATTTTTCCAGCAACGATGTAAGTAAAAAAGACTATGAAGATGTTTGTGATGGACATTGGTATTTATAGATTATTTTCTAAATCAATTTTTGGTTAGAATATTATTGGCATATTCGAATGTTAGTTTAAATTGTAAATATCTTTGATTGATATCGAATATAATTGTAACTGATTTTAGAAACATTTTGAATTTGAATTTACTATCGAGACTTGAGTAATAAGCATTGTATATTAAGATTCTTAATATGTTATATGATAGATATCCAAAGATTTAATGGTGAATATTTTTTTAATTTGAATATGTGCAAAATTAATTGGACAGCTAGATTAAAACATTAAAAATAAACGGCGAAGATTAAAAAATTGGATCCGCGCTATATCAATTTAAGATCCGATGGCTATTGCTCTTAAATGCGAGCAAAGAAATAAAAATTAAAATTATTTAATGGACGGTTAGATTAGATTCTATGCAAATAGACGGCCACGATTAAAACAAAGGATATGCGATACCATAAAATCCGACCCGGATCCGCGTGTTTCGTCTGTCCAAATTTTGAATATCCCTATATTACCTTTAATGGAAAAAAAAATCTCTAACAATTTCGAGGATAATTTCAAAAAATAACATTTATGTACCAATGTCATTTTCAAAATGCTCTCCTGCTTTGATAGTATATATTAGAAGATAGTGAAAAGATTATATTTGAAGATTCACCAAAATAAGAGGTTAAAAATATACAATCAAAACCCAGCCAAGCGATTAAACGCCTACTTTCCTTAAACCACAAAATACCTAAAACAAACCTTTGAAAGAGCATTCCATTCATTAATCATGATAAGGTTCCGGCTGATAAGGTCTGCTATTACTAGTTTCATTTATTGTTATTTATGATAAAAAAAAATGGTATATTTCTGCTCGTGTCAATAAAAATGGCCGGACCGAGTAGGTGGTTCCATTGAAGAAATGGGAGACTATCCATGTCACCTAGTTTTTTGTTTGGTAATCTTTAAATGTGATTGCGATCAAAATCTTATTTCTGTCTAGCTTTGTGTATTCGATATTAGATTAACAATTTGGGTATCTTATTTGTTTCTCATCAATAAAGATTAAAATAAATAATTAACGAATAATGATGAAATTAGAATTAAATAATTGCCTATTTGTCGCATGACAGCTCCATTTTGTCAGAATCTTGCGATATATTACAACCACATAAAATCTGAGACCAATTTAAACAATAATGGTCAAGCCATAATATTAAATTTACAATCTATGATTGGATCTCTAATCAGCGCCGGCTCACATTAGGCCTGGGTCGGATCCGGATATCCGGCTTTTTTGAGGTATCCGGATCCGGATCCGGTTTCACCGGATATGCAATATGACTATCCGGATCCGGATCCGCTTGTTTCGGATATCCGGTTTTCGGGTATCCGTATTAATACCGAATATTCGCGGATATCCACGGATATCCGAATCCGATCTGAAATTTAACAAAAATTTTTAGAGTTTACATTTTTCACACAAAAATATAATAACAAAAGATTATATGTGATTATATAGTAGCAAAAGATCATTGTGAAAGAGATAAAAGAAAATAGTTTAACTAACAAAAGATCAAGTAACATAAGATAAAATAGCAAAAGAGGTTGTATCTTCAAGTGCATGTCCATCTTCTGCATTACGACTAAAAAAAGAAAAACTATACAGAGTTCAAAGAACAACAATACAGACAACTCAACTTCTAATTTGCATGTGTTTATATGACTGAAAAAATAGCTAAAATTACGGTTAGATTTTCGAGCCCATCAAAAATTTCAAGCTTAACAAACAATATACAATCAGTTTAAGGAAAACGACATGATCGCAACTAGTGTTAACTTCCAAAATAATTTCACTCAATAAGCACTCATTTGTACATATCCATTATCTGAGCATCCAACTGTACATTTGTAACAAACCGCAAGATCTAGGATCTATCTTGACATAGAAGAACCAGTAATATAATAAGGTTTAAGTCCACAACAAAGACACAACATGGAAGAATATGAACAATCAGATATAATTCCACGTTTCCATAATTTATGGTTAATACAAATAAATTTAAGATGTTTACTATAACATATATAATAAAAAAACATATTATAATATAATATAAACGGATATCGGATATCCGGTTTTGAAAATTTATATTATCCGGATCCGGATCCGGTTCTGACGGATCTGTGATTTTACTATCCGGATCCGGATCCGGCATCCCAGATATCCGATTTTTTGGAGCAGATCCGGAGCGGATACCGAATCGGATCCGGATCCCGGATAATAATCCCAGCCCTAGCTCACATATATTAGGGGCCCTTGGGCCAATTTTTTTTTTTGACCGTCCTATTATATATTAGGATAAATAACAAATTTAAAATTTTATGTTATTAAATATAGGCTTCAAAATCTAACTTTTTGAATAATTTAATTATATTTTAGTGTAAAAATAATCTTATAATTTTTTTTTTTAAATCTGAACCATAAAAACTAAAAAAAATAATTTTGGTGTGGGCTCCGGGGCGGTCGCACTGACCGCCCCTATCTAAGCCGTCCATGTCTCTAATATCAGAAAACATTATTATATCACGTAATTGATGCAAATTAGTAATCACTCTGTTTCTTTTTTTTTATCGTCTAGAAGACTATTACAATCATTAGTGATATTTGATCTAATCCTAACAATTATTAGTAATCACTATGTTTCTAAATAATGATTTTTTTAGTTTTAAATATATTAATAAAAGAATGTTTAATCATAAATACATCAATTATTTTACTATACTAAATAAATGTCCATCGTTTTACTTTCTTTTTATAAATTGTCCCCAAAAAAATTCCATAACCCTAAATAAATTCATACTTTTTAAATATTTCTTAAAATTTACAATTTATAATTATTAATTAATAAAATTAAAAAATAAAAATCCATCGTTTAGTAACACAGTAACACCATCTCCTCAATTTTTAGTCAACACAAACACACACATATTCTCAGATAAACTATCTTAGTACATCTCTCTGGGCCACGAATGCCTTTTTGTACATATAGCCTAAGCCCAAACTGTAAAACCAGTTAATAGTAACACTAGGCCTGGCCAAAAAAAATTTGGAATTAGTTCCGATTCCTACCAAAATACCTATCGGATCCTTTACTTAAGATTCAATGCTCGATTCCGAATAATATCCAGAATCGAAATAAGGAACCGAATACCTAAACATATATTTACACTTACACATAAAGTTACCTTGTTAAGCCTTTTGCTAACACTCTCTCTGTAAGAAGAACTTTGGGTCTAATAGCTAAAGTTTTTTTTTTTTGTCGGCAATCTTATCATTCATTAAGCCCAAAGGGCATTGTTTTACAGAGCATTTGAAGCTAATAAAAACGGTATAAAATTACAGCGGTTGATGGGCTTAATGGGCCAGCCAAACAACTCGTAAGGCATGGGTAAGGGCCACGTGTACGCCAACTCACGGCCACGCGTCGGCTACAGCTTGAAACCGCCATGCACATCGATTACAGGGAAGTCGCGGTACACCGAAATCGATGGATGCCGCCGATTAACCTACAGTACTCTGCCGGCCGTTCCATGAGGAGATTCGCCAGAGAACATCGCATCAGTAGTCTTCACGCCGTGAAATCACCGCCAACTTTTAGGGTTCCGTAGTAACATCGAGGCCCAATTTACAGACCTAAAAAATTGCTCCGAACAACAAACCGGCTCCAGCGGAATCACGTCGTGACATGACTAGAAGACATCGGTGACAAAGCATATACCCTCGCCGAGATGATTTCCAGAAGGAGCGTGACTTAATCTCCGACAAAGCAACATCATAGAAGAGCCGTAGGAAAGCCGGACCAACTCGGGGTAGAAGTCCGATTAAGAAATCGGAGACAAGAAAGCTAAAAGTTTATTTGTCGGTGTACCCAGAAACTATTGATAAGAAAAATCGGGAAACACCGAAGTCGGGAGACGAACGAACTGCAGCAAAGAACCAAAAGTAACCCTGTCCGTCGGAGCAACCGAAACTAACCCCAGCGGCGGGAACGAGATGATCGGAAAGTTCTGGCTAGAGAGAAAGAGCTTGGAAGTTATCTATAGAGTTCTATTAGCTAAAGTTGTTTAGCTTAGGTTTCTAATTTATTAACCGATATGAAAAAAAACTTCCAGAATTTTCTCTCTAAGAAGATCTAAGAACTCCCTACATACCTCAGTTACATTAGGACCGTCCGCTCGTCATATTAAAACAACATCCAACGGTTAGGAAGTCCGAGAGAAGGAGATAATCACATCCGACGGAGAGAGGAACTGTCTGCTGCCCCCTCTCTCTCTTCCTTATCCCTCTCAGCCACACTTTCTCCGAACTCTCCAATGGCCAGTTTACTCAAAACGCCGTCGTTACACCTCACACCGTCTCTTCTTCATTCACCCTCTGTTCCCTTTAAACCCTTATGCGTCTCCTTCGCCGGAGGAAGAAACACCAGCGTCTCACTCTCTCGCCGAGCTTCTCTCCGTTCTGTCTCTGGTGGCTATCCTCTCCGGTTACTAAATTTCGTACCTTTTGCTTCTGGAGAAGCCGAGACAACTGAGACAGAGGTGGAATCGAACGAACCCGAAGTCCAGGTTTTTCGATTAAGACTCACTTCTGTCTTACCTTTTGGTGGCTTTTGAAAATGTTAATTGGGTAATTAGGTTTTAGGGTTTCGAAATTGGGATTCTCGTGTACTTGTTTAGAACATATGCTAGTGAGTATTTGTTGAATTCGAGAACTTGGAATTAGGTAATTTACTATTTTAGGATTTGCTTCTTTGCTTAAAGATTTAAGCTTTAATGATTATACTAGCCTCTGAAGGATTCGTATTCAGTCTATTAATGTTATTGCTCAGGTCAATAGATTGTGTTGTATTGTGTATCTGTTGAGACTCTGTTCTTTCTTCTGAATTAATTATGGAGCAGGAGGCAGACGGTGCTGTTGATGTTGAGGGTGAGAACACTGGCGCTGAGGAAGAAGAAGCGTTGGTTACCATAGCTTTGCTGAATTCTTATAAAGAAGCTTTAGCAGAGAACAACGAGGGGAAGATTGCTGAGATAGAAGCATCATTAAAGTCCATTGAAGATGAAAAACTTAAGCTTGAGGATAAAGTTTCATCTTTATCTAATGAATTATCAGTGGAGAGGGATCGGTTGCTAAGAATCAGTGCAGATTTTGACAACTTCAGGAAGAGAACGGAGAGGGAAAGGCTTAACATTGTTTCAAATACTCAAGGAGAGGTTGTAGAGAATCTTTTGGCTGTTTTGGATAATTTCGAGAGAGCTAAATCCCAAATTAAGGTGGAGACTGAAGGAGAAGAGAGAGTCAGTAACAGCTACCAGAGTATATACAAACAGTTTGTAGAAATTCTAGGCTCGCTTGGTGTTGTCACTGTGGAGACAGTCGGCAAGCAGTTTGATCCAATGGTAAGTTGCTAGCTAATGCTTATTTCTAGAGATCGATAAATGTATTTTAGTTGCTCTGCTTTCTGCTGGTGTTAATATATAACTATGGAGGTGATCTTTAGATATAAAATTGTTTGGGATTAGGATGAACTCCTTCGTATATTGCTACCGGAATAATCTTGATCAGAACATAGATGCGGTTGTTACTTTGAAAGATGGCTAGATGGAAGGAACATATTATGCCGCCAATGATCAATGAATCTATGAGGCTTATAATACCTTATCTAGTGAGATGACTTTTAGATATCTCAAAGTTAAAGCGCTCATGTGTCTAGTACTAAGCATACCTCTTACGTAAAGTTACACACCTTTACCGAGTGGTGATGGGTTTCAATGAGCTGGTAGTCAACTTTACATAACGACTTTGTTTGTTGATCTTTGCAAAGTTCTAAAAGCTGGCATCTCTTTTATCCTTTTGCTTTTCTCTTTTGATGTGTAAAAGCTTCATGAGGCAATAATGAGAGAGGATTCCGCGGAATACGGAGAGGGCATTGTACTTGAAGAATACAGGAAAGGTTTCTTGCTAGGGGAAAGACTATTACGTCCGTCCATGGTGAAAGTATCAGCTGGACCCGGACCAGAAAAGTCCCGTGAAACTGATGGAGAAGAAGCCACTGCACAAGTAAGCGCAGAAGAAGAGGCTGAAGTGTCTTCATCTTGATTGAAAGACAATCAAGACTAAGCAGTTTTGTGGTGTGCGTAAGAGAGAAAGAGAGAAGGGTCTGGTCACGATTAAGTATTGGCATTGTTGTTGTTATTGTTACATTATATCATTTCTACAGAGTTTAGAGAAAATAGAACGAGATTTTCGATTTACACTCATATTTTTGAGTATTTAATACCGGAAGATAATGGATTATGTTATGTGTTCAGCATGAAAATTAGACAATCTTAAGCTAAACTTGTGTATCACAAACTGTGTGAACATTACCAGTTTTTTCCATCAACTAACACCAACATGTGATCTTTCAAAATCTGCTTTAGGTGGAAAACTGAATCATGGCCGGCTAAGTATATGGACCTAGCGGTGCTACGGCCCCGAAGCCCAACTCCTGGTCTAGTCTATATTATTATTTATGATTTTTTCCTAGAAGTATTCATGTGTTTATTATAAGGAATGTTACTGGATTTTAAGAATATTTTAGTTATTTACTAAAAAGATTTAAGATTAAACATATTCTTAACATCCTGTCAACCATACCCTTATTTACTAAAAAAACTCCTGACTAATTCATATTCTTTTCGTTTCACAAACTGTCGTTCTAGCATTTTTCATACATATTAAAAAAATATACAAATTTTTATTATACCCTTAATTAATACATTATATAAGTTTTTTCTAATTAATAACTATAAAAATATGGACAAAATTAAAATTTAGTTTAAAATCTGTGTTGGAAACATAAAACGACGTTCTTTGTGAAACAAAAATAAAATTCTAGAACTATTTTTTTTTGTGAAACGGATGAAATATTTTTTTTACGTTTAATTTTTTTCTTTCTCTTTGTCTCATCATATGTTTGTTAAAAATCATATTATCACATCATTAATATATAAAAATAGATAAGTATTTTTCCATATTTACGATTCATTTTTAAAAGTACTATACATAAAATATAAAAACACATGAATAAAAAGTATTATATAACTAATGTCTAAAAATATAAAGTTCTACGGCATATAAGATTTAACTAACAATTTAAAAATTTCAATAAAATAATATTAATTTGTAAATTTTAGATTTTTAGACATTAGTAAATTCTAAATTATAGAAATTATAAACTACTAAAAGTATTTTTTAAATTATATGATAAGACAGACTATATTTAATATTTTTTTTATAAAAATGGTCTTTCGTGTGTTGTTCCGTTAAAAACATTAGAAATATCACATGAAATTTGGATCGATTAATTACGGGGTGTGTCGTGTGTGGAATATGCCGGTCCATCTTTATATATTATGACGATGCATGTGTTGTGTACACGTACAATTACGATGTTTACCAAAATCGACTCAAGTCTTGTCCTGGTTGGGCTGACGTTTCCATTTTCAGAAACGTGTTAACCCAGAAAGGAACCGAATAGTTTTGATATATGTCCGGTTATTGATTACAATTTACAAGGTGTTATAGAAGTACTGGTTTGACAAGGAGTAGAGTTATGACTTTCACGGTTTGCGAGCAAACTCTTATGCCACGCAGTAACACGTGAAGGAAAAAGAAACGCTTGTTACAAAATCCAAAATACATCTTAAATTTTCAACCACTTAACATATTGATATTCTTGTAGTTATCGGCATTCGTTACAGCTTACGGACCCTGTTTTTTGCCCATGTATTTGAATCATGTATATTTTATATTATTTATTTAAAATGACCCACTGTTTTGATTATGATAAAGTGATGAATGGCAACATTTCTCCGTCCAAGTGTAGCGACTGTCTTCCCTCCGTCCTTCCATTCTGAACATTTTTTTGTCGTCTGATACATTAGCATTAGATATTTGATCTAATCCTATTACCTATTAATCAACTACCTGCAACACATGCGATTATAATGGACAACTTTCCCACAATATATGGCTATATCCGTTTTTACCTTTACTAAATGCTAGTGGTTAGTCCGCGTTTCGCGCGGAAAGTTTATAAATAATAAACAGAATGTTTATTTTATTTATTTCAAATGTAATTCATATGTAGGAAAATGTAGTTATTTTAGATTTAAAATAACTGCTATATGTGCATGATCTTTACGTATCTTTTGATCATCCATTGATCTATGATGATATACATAGATCGTAAAATTAGAATATAAGTGCACAAAAACTAAAATTAGAATAAACATACATATAAATTAGTTGGGTTCGAACATGGGTCTGGTTTTATGATATATAATATGGAAATAACCTTTTATATTTTTTTATATAGATTTAAATTAAATTAAATAAAAATAATGTGTAATAAATTGAGATGATGAAGTGGCTTAAGAAAAAGAGAGAAAAGCATTCTTTATATATATATAGATATGATGGATAACTTTCCCCAACACACGAGACCACCACGGACCGTTCTATTTACAAATTGTGGACATCAAACAAGCTTTAATCTAGTTAAACTGTATTTTTTGGAAATCGAATCCCAACTTGATGTGAGAGCTTTTAAACTTTTAACCATTCAACCAAAAAGCTTCCACGAACCTTATTTATCTAATGTATAATTTTGTGCTCTTAATAGTTCAGTAAAAAAAAGTCCATAACGAGTAGTTGCGAAGATATATAATTTTGATAGGTTTTCATATTTGGGGTGGCAACTGGGATGTTCACGAAAGTGGTAAACCTGTTTCCTACACAAGTTAATTCTATACGAAAATATACGAGGTCCCAATGTACTATTGTTGATCAATTCAATGATTTAGGGACAATTAATCTTTGTCCGTACCTTTTACCAAAATTTAATCAAACCTGTCTCGTCATATAATGAGAAAAGATATATGATATGATACAAGTTTTAGGGTTTTTACTGGTTTAAACGTATTTGGATACGGGAATTTTCGATTGCAGGTAATTACAGTTTTTTAAAAAAGGTTTAGATAATTACGGTTTAAGTTAAACGTTATTGAACTATTTATATGCTTAATATAATAATAAAAACATATATGATTGACAAAATAGTTCACACTTATGCTACTATGATCCAAAACTTATATTTTCTGTATATTATTTTCTCAAACACACAAAAATATCAAAGTATGTTATATATGTTCATGTATTATGTATACTATTTTCTACATACCGTATCCCAACCAATCTGAATGCGAGTATACTTCAGTGAGGTAGAGTTAAGTAGCTTTTGATTTTTTAATATCATATGTATGATACTAAATTGTAGTTATTCTGATTATTTATTTTAACATCATTCATTAATCATGATTCATGCAAAAAAAAAAACCCATCGCATTCTTATCATGATTCATGCAAAAAACATCACATTATTATCACCTAAATATTATATAATTTATTATCTAAGTTTTATATACACCCAACTTAAACATAAATATATGTACGAAGGAGTGTTGTTAGTGGCTACGCAAAATAGTCATGAACCTACATTTCATATTCGTTCTTAAATACCAATTACTCCACAACAGTTTTTTTAAAAAAAAAAATAATGTAGAAATTTTGTATCTTATGTAAATAATCTCTCACAAATCCAAAATAAACTTATAGATATTTCGAATTAAAGGATACATCTTCATATCAAACAAATTTGAATCTGAAACATAAAATTGCACCACAACAGTTAGAGAAAAATAAACATAATTAAATTTCCAGAGGAAAAAAATCTCTATGCTAATGTTTTTTGTAACAAGTTTTAGCTTTATGATAATGTTCAAGACCACGTGAAAAAAAGAAGAAGATAATGCTCAAGACCAACATTTTGCTTCTGGCTAATATACGTACTTTCCAATATAGAATGAAAGAAACTTTTAATAATGCACTTTTCGTTGCGGTTAGAATACCATCAATCAAATCATTTTTATTATTTCAGTTTCAATGATAATAGCTGACACCCTCGATTAGTTCATTTGTCAACTAGATCTTTCTATTATTATTATTATTATTATTATTATTATTATTATTATTATTATTATTATTATTATTATTATTATTATTATTATTATTATTATTATTATTATTATTATTATTATTATTATTATTATTATTATTATTATTATTATTATTATTATTATTATTATTATTTATTTATTTTTTATTTTTTATTATTATAAAAATATTATGTACTTTTCTGACTTCTATCTTTCTATTTTCGAACTAGCTATAATCTGATATAAATAAAATTCAGTTATTGTACTGATTTAGAGTTATGAAAAATTGTTTAGTATAGTAATATGATGAATTATGATTCAGCATTATTTTTTCTTAATGTATTTAATACTCTAAATCCATTATTTAGAAACAGAGTGATTACTAATCATGATTTTGATATTAGAGATCCAATCATAGATTGCAATTTTAACATTAATTAATGATTTATTTTCGGGTTTTATTTATGTAATATTTCATCATTATACGTTAATTATCTCTTTTAATATTTAAGGATGAGAAACAAATAAAATAACCAAATCGTTAATTTAATATCAACTATAGAAAGACAAAAATAAGAATTTGATTGCAATCACATTTCAAGATTTCCAAACAAAAACTAGGTGACATGGATATATGAAGCTGTGCTCAAGACCTTGTCTACGTAGCTATAATATGGTCTCCCATATCTTCAATGGAACCACCTACTTGGTCCAGCCATCTTTATTGACACGAGCAGATCAATTTTCATTATAAATAACAATAAATGAAACTAATAAATATATACTAGTAATATCAGACAGTGGACATCACCCACATCAATCCCCGACTCTCTTCCATCTTCTATCTTCCGCCAGTCCACCAGTCCACACTAGTGTCAGATTAATATTTCCTTGGGTTAAAATGTCAAACAGATCGTTCGAGAGGTACTCGTCATTTTTCGAAGGGTTGTCTCAAATTGTTTCCGCTCAAATTTTGTTTCCTTTTAAACAACTCATGTTTTTTATAATAATATTTAGGATGCAAATGGTAAAACTTTGGTGGAATAAATAGAATACATATTTGAGGAATTAATTTAGTGAGATTAGAGAAAGTTACACTCAATATTTCCTTTATTAAAAATAAGAGGAACAAATCTAAGTGGAACTCTTTATTTTTTCATTGAAAAAGTGGATCTCACAATATTAACTTAAATAAAATATAAAAAAAAAATTGTTAGAGAAACTCAATATAACTAGTTATTCTACTGGATTTTGATCTCTAAATGACAACCATTTGGACTTTTAATTTTTTTCACAAAGATGTGGTTGCAAATTAAATATTTTTTGTAACATACAAAAATATCATGCAGTTTCATCATATATATATGGCAATAAACAGGGCTGGCTCAATATTGTCATGGGTCTTAAAAGCAAATATAAAATTTTAGGGTCTAAAATTTAATCATATATTTCAATTGTTTTTCTTTCAAATTTTAGAAATATATTGTATGTTTTTTTCCAAAAAAATGTATAGATACATGAAAAATATTTTATGGACCTTATCCAATCTAATTTCCATATTTTTAAAAATATTTACTATTAAAAATTATAAATATATAAAATCAGGACCACTGATTATTAAGACATGAATTGAGCTCTAGAGGGGTCGTACCCATCGTTCTACCTCCTACAGTACCAAACAATAGAGACCCTGTAGAGACCATGCAGTTTCTTGACAAAAAAAAAAAGAACATGCAGTTGATTACATTTCATTTCTTTTTGTAAACTATAGAGACTATATATGCAGTTGATTACTCTTAAACTTATTGAAGACTCCCTTATTAAAAAAAAAAAATCATTCATTTTGTCCCAAGGATAGTTATTGTGAATGTTTTCCATGACTAAAAAAAAAATAAGAATCTTGTAGCTAGCTAGTGTGTGGAACTCTAGTGGCTAATGAATACTATAACGTAGGTGTGTGAGTACTATATATTTCTGGATATATAGATTATAAAAGTTATGAAGCCTTATATAAATCGTAGATGTTTGGTGCATATGAAATATGAAAGAAGAAACAATAACATTGGAATAGCAAGTTCTAAAGTTAGTTAAAACTATTAAAAGTTAAGCAAAACAAAAACTACCCACATGCCGCTACAACATGCTACAATTTAATACTTGACAACCAAGAAAACATAAGTTATAACTATGGCCAAAAGTTGGATGGATGAGCCATAAGTGTAATGGTCCGTAAATAAAGATAAATATGATTGAACTTAATAGCTTCAAATACATATCATAAATTGAAAGTCGTCTTTATAATTGTGTTTTTTCTTTCTGAACAGAGCTTTTCATATTGAAATGCATGAAACAAAATACAATACTATGACTTTTTTCAAATCATAAGGATGAACAAGGTATGTTACTTTTTACCAAAAAAAACAAGGTATGTTACGTCTAACATGTGTTTTCAACTAGCTTTTTATTTTCTTTAAATTATTATATGATAATATTTTCCCATTGGTTCGAATTTATAATAACACTCTCAACTAACTCAATTTATATAATAGTGTCCCCGATTATAACTTATTTAGATTCGCCACTGAAAAAGAAACATAGTAGAAAAGGTTTAAGATTACATTTTAACTAGCCTTATCTTCAAAAGAACAAAATAAGATAAAGAGAAAGAGAAGAGTTAAGTAAGATACGAATTCATTAAATCATATGAACTTGTTTGGCCTCGTCGACCATGGTTGGCACGACGACCAACTGTCCAGTCATCTTTATTGTTCTTAAAAGTTAATGCAAGGATTTGTAGGAATAGTATAAAATAATAGATGGAAGTATCGAATTGAAACGTGGATATGTTGGTATTTGGTAGAAATGATTTGTCAGAATTTATTCATAACGTGTAGCTAATATGGGTCCCCATTTCCTCTCGAGCCATCGAATGTGTCTCTAAAACATCGCGTAGTGCATGTGTGTTTCTTTTCTTATGAGGAAACAGGACGCAGTTTGAAATAATAGACACGAAACCAAGGGTGTCTCGGAATATTATTTGTCCTTCTTATGAAACCCGCGGGACGTAGGTCTTTTAGGTTTTAGCTTCTTCTTTTTTGTTCAAGTAGTTTTTTTAGTTTAGAAGAAAAAATCAGGGTTTAAGAAAAAGTAATTACCAAAAAAAAAAAAGAATATTCAAGAAAATTTGGTTTAGAAAATAAAATTATCTTTAATTGTTTAAACATTTATAGGCAGTAACCGCCGGTGACGGAACTAACATGTTAGCAGGGGGTCATATGACCCATGTAAATTTTACTTTTTAAAAATATTTGTTTATATTTTGAAAAAAAATCTGGTAAAATATAAAAGAAGTAGTTTATTGATCCATATAAATTGTAGTTTGTAATCAAATTGACCATTGTAAAAAGATTTTGCTGCTCAGCCATTGGTAATGTCTACAAAAAGCCATACCCACTATTCTCATTTCTCTATGCCATGATTAAACTAACCTAAAGCAAATGCATCTATTTTGTTTCAATATTGGCATATTTATTCAGAGAGAGAGAGATTCTCAAAATAAAAATTTAACTAAGAGCTTGTCTATCGGGGGTTTTTAGCTTAGGTTCTTAAAAACAAATATTAAAATAATATGGGACCCACCTCAATTGCTAACATACCGTATACAAAAATCTTTATATAAGAGCCGTTTCTTGACTGTAACGGCTGACGTGTCGTTACATGACTCGTCCTTTTTGATTTTTTTTTAGCATCTGTAAAAAAAATTATAAAAAATGTTTTTAGCATCTGTAAAAAAATGTTTTTTAAAAAAATATAAAAAATGTTTTTATAAAAAAATTATAAAAAATGTTTTTAAAAATTAGAGCAGGTACACTCACACCGGTGTACCTGCTCTAATGATTCTCAATTCTTTGATTGCTCATTTTACTCCAAAAGTCCAGACTTTGATTTTGAGGATGCATGGATTTGATATTTCTTTTCCGCACGTGAACAACACCTCCAAACTCGATTGGCTTTCTCGAAGTATATGTCATATATATTTGTTCTCCAGTTTTACAAAGTGTTTCGTTTTAACATTTCTCACACATATTTTATTATATTTTTATTGATATATTATATAAACTTTTATAATTAATAAACTATTAAAATAGAAACAAAACTGAAATTTAGTTTAAAAATCTGCATTAGAAATATAAAACAACATTTTGATGAAATAAAAATAAAATTTTAGAACAATATTTATCGTAAAACAGAGAAATATATATTAATGATTGTTTTATTTTGGTGATTAATCAGCAAAACAAAATTCATTCGCATAACTATTATTTTTAGTAAATGAAACATAACTAGCCATTTTTTCCCCTCCAATAAATGAACCACACCAAACACTATATACAAAAGACGGCTGAAGAAAAGAGATGAAACCAGCACCGTCCAAAAACAAACGACCGCCGAGCCGAACACAGTTTCATCCAAAAATGACCATTCGTAAATTGGTGACATATTTACTTCGACATGAGTTTTATATTATAAAATGATTTTTTTTGTCAACAAAATGGATTCATGGACCGAGTTACAATAAACAAACGGGCCGAAGCCCAATTCAGAAAGCAAACGAAACAACACAAGCGGATGAGATGACATGCGGGTTGCCACGCGTCAACGCCAGAGAGAAACCGGCATGCACCAGTTGCGAAGTCCGCCGATGAGAACCGCCAGGAAGCGCCGGACCCTCGCCGAGGAAAGCGAGATGACGCCCACCGGACCACCTTACCGAATTGCCAGGAACCGTTTGCCGATCTAAAACTCCCTAAGCCATCACCGCACCACCTGCAACCATAAAGAACCAGTGAGGAAACTCCACGAAGAACCACCGAGACCATGGAGACACAGCCGCCGTCTAGATCGAAATCCGACAGAATCCACAAGAAGCTTTTCCTCAAAGCAGTGGCACAGTCACGATATTAATCCATGAAGAACTGGAAGGATCGAAAAGAGCTCCACACAAAAACGCATGAGAGGACAGCCGGAAGAGAGAGAGGGGGAGGAAGATCGAAATCCTCGCGAACGAGGAACACCGGGACAAACCCCGAGAAGTCCGATGATTCGGAATAGATATCGGCCATAGAAAACATCTGGATTTATTAAGATCCAAGGCCAAAAGCGAAGCCCCGATCGGAAAAAGAACAACACAAGTCGATCAAGAAGGAAATAAACAAGCAAGAGATCGACTGATAACCAAAATCCGAAGGGGGAAAAAGATCATCTCTCTGAAAGATTTAAGTGTGAGAAGAGAGAGGATCAGAAAAAAAACCCCGACGAGAGCTCCGGCGAAAATTCTCTCTCGAAGAGAGAGAAAAAGCTCTCTTATTATAAAATGATTTTACACTACAAAATAGAAGGTTTACTGTATATTTTTTCCAAATATAATATAATTAACCACTAGCTCAAATAAATTAGAAAATTATTATCTCATCATTTAAAATTTGGATTTAATGCATGTAAGAATTTAATTTAGCGATTGGCCAAAAAATAGTGTATTTTGCATAGTAATAGATTTCGAATATCAAAGAATATGAATTATTGCAGATTAATAAAAAATCAAATATATATATATATATATATATACCAATATGAATTCATAGTTTCTCATCAGAAATATATACCAATATAACCATTATTTTGAATCTTTGTAGTGGAGTTACAAGTGTTTCGGAGGCCATAAACATTTTAATATAAATGCTAACAAATTTTTTTTTATCAGTTTAGAGGCCATAAATTCTTTGTATATTAAAATAAAAAAATTTAGGGATGAGACCAATGTTTCGTATAGCTAAGCTCAAGGCCGACCATGATGGAGATAAAAATTGTACGTTTTGTCATTAACAAAGATGTAAGTATTTTTTGTCAACTGTTTGCATTGGCCAAGCCCAAAAGGACAGTTTACAACAAAGATACATTAAAACTCATACAGATAAAGAGAATGGGTCACGAACGAAAAGCTCAAACGAAATCCTATCAAATAGATAAAATCAACAAGGACACGTGGCGACAGGAGAAAAGCACTGGCATGCAACCGCGACGGAGCCATCTTTATCGATGAATTCAGCCGGATACGCCGTAACTCTTGAAAATATGCAACACCGAAAGAGCCTTGGCGCCGATCAAATCTAACCCCCAAGGATACCGCCAAAGAAGAAGTGCGTCATGGAGAAGAACAGCTTCAATGAGTCGCTAGGAAATCTAAACCGAGATAGCTACGCCGCCGGCCAACACATCAATGGTTTGGCCATTGAGTTCCCTAGCCGAAGACGAGAGTTAGAAACATAGATATTATACTCGAAGAATAATGGATTCAGCGACGGGAGAGAGAACCAGGAAAAGAGATCGGGAGAAACCGGACTAACTCGGACGAGAGAAATTCGATTAAAATCGGAAAAGAAACTACGGCGGCGCCACAAATGTGCACGTTATCAGCCGAAAATAGATACATACAAGAACAAAGTCGCCTAGATCATCGCCGAATTTCGTCTTTTGAAGAGTAGAGGTCGGTGAAGAAGATCGAAAGAGAAAATGATCTAGAGAGAAAATTCACTCTCTAAGAAGAGAGAGAGCGACTCAGCATGGAAAGTTGATGTAAGTATTAATTGTATGAGACCATATAATTTTTTTAGCGGTGTAACAGACCACATGAAAAAAAGCTTGAATTCAATATTTGGTTTTTAAAATTTCTTATTAGCCGACCCAAAAAAGAAAGAAACATTATTGTTTTCTGGCACAATAAAACGACAGCGTTTCCTTTCTATAACGTTTTCATATCAGAGTATACACACGTATAGTCTACTCATCCCTTGTTTCTGTATCTCTATATATATAGTTAAGCGTTTTAGTTTTAGTCTTACTACAGTTTTCCAGAGTTGTGCGAGAGAGAGAAAAATTGTCGCACTTAATTTCTCTCGTCTTCTCCTTTTTTTTTCCTGTTCTTTTGAATTTTCTGGGTAATATATAATTTTTCGCTCTCGGTTCTGGAAAAAAAAAAACTTTTTTGTTGTTGTTCTTGGTTTCTCAGACTCTTTCCACTTGAACTTAGTTGATCAACAGGTAAGTAAACCACTCCATATCTTAATAAAATCTTTTTAGAATATACTACAAAGATGTATGTATATACATGCATATGTTAGATATCGATGAATATAGGAAGAAGTCCTTTATCAAGAAATGAAAAAAAATATTAGTTCTTGAAACCAAGATGAAATTTTGATTGAAGCTTAATTTATATATGTGTGGCATGTCTATATAAAAAATTGTATTATATTTTGTTTTGTTTAAAGAAATTAAAGAGGGGGAAAAATGAGTAGAGGTGGTGGAGAAATGGAAGAGAGACTTCTAAATGGGTCAGAGACAGAACAGAGGAGAGAGAGTCTCTACTTGAGAAAGAAGATTTGGAGTGAATTAAGAAAGACGTGGAGAATAGCTTTACCATCGACTTTGTTCAGAGTGATGTCGTTTGGTTGCATAGTAGTGGCTCAAGCCTTCATTGGTCACTCCAGTGAAACCGGTCTCGCTGCTTATGCTCTCATTCAAAGCACTTTCATTCGTTTCATATATGGTGTCATGGTAAGCACCTTACAATCCATGATCACTAGTACATATTTACAAACATGTCTTATTTGTAAAAGTCATTGTAAACGAAAACATGCAAAACAAAGAATGAATTATCTTATGATATGGAACCAAGATTGTATGATTGAATGGAATGTTTATATATAATGTTTTGCGTTACAGGCTGGTATGTCAAGTGCCACGGAGACGCTATGTGGACAAGCCTACGGAGCACAACAATATCACATGATGGGGATATATCTACAACGTTCTTGGATAGTAGACACCTGTACAGCCACCCTCTTTGTCCCTGTCATTATCTTGGCCGGTCCAATTCTTCGGTTACTAGGCCAAAACATTGAGATCACCAAGACCGTAGACGAGATCTACCCTTGGGTTATTCCTTATCTATACAGCATTGTATTCACCATGACAATGCAAATGTACCTCCAAGCTCAGATGAAGAACGCCATCATAGGCGTTCTCTCTACCCTAGCCTTGGTCTTGGACATTGGGGCCACGTGGTTTTGCGTGAAAGTGATGGGGTTGGGGATCCATGGTGCACTTCTAGGACTTAATATAAGCTCCTGGTCAATGGTAATAGCTGAGTTTGTGTACGTTCTTGGAGGGTGGTGCCCGCATACTTGGACCGGCTTTAGCACTGCTGCTTTTGTTGATCTTATTCCCATGCTCAAATTGTCCATTTCCTCTGGCTTCATGCTTTGGTAACTTAACTTAGTCGCAGACCGCCCTTTTCTAATGACTCTTATTGTGTTTGATTTCCTTTTTTGTTGATTTGAGCAGCTTAGAGTACTGGTACATGAGTATCATCGTCTTGATGTCTGGATATACAGAGGATGCAAATATTGCAATTTCTGCATTTTCCATATGGTATGACTTAAAATCCATCATCCAAGAAAGTATGTAATGTTCTTATAACACCATTTGAAAACTACATCCTCATTTAATTTTGCAGCCAATATATCTACACATGGGAGATGAACTTAATCTTAGGCTTGTTTGGTGCAGCATGGTATGTAACTACATATCTACATTCGTTTTAAGATATTTTGTAGTAGTATATATATACGTTTAACATTCTTATATACGGTATATAAACTATAAATTATAATTCGATTAATTAATTAATTTATTCAGTTTTAAATTACGTTTTTCGCTTAATTATTTTTTTATAAATTAATAATTCTCTAAATTAATAAAATATTAATGTTTCAATGTTATCGGTTTATAGAGTTTTTACCACATGTTGCTTCTATTAATCGATCGATGTAGCGTACGAGTAGCAAACGAATTGGGAAAAGGAGATGCAGACGCGGTGAGATTCTCAATAAAAGTGGTCCTTATGGTATCAGCTGTGATTGGTGTGTTATGTTCTGCACTTTGCCTAGCGTTCGCCGGTCAGATTTCATATTTATTCTCCAACAGCCAGCGAGTTTCAGACGCAGTCACTGATCTCTCTATACCACTTAGCATATCCATACTCTTAAACATCGCCCAGCCTATTCTCTCTGGTTAGAATAATAATCAAACCCTTTTATTAATTAGGCCGCATATATATTAATATAAAGTTTTAATCAAACACCAAAAAGATATTGACTTTTTGAATAATAAAACAGGGGTAGCTATTGGAGCAGGGATGCAGAGTATGGTAGCATTTGTGAACTTAGCAACTTATTATGGAATTGGTATTCCTATCGGGTTAATCTTTATTAACATTTTCCATTTTGGTGTTAAGGTACGTAACTATTACAGGATTAAGATTATCACCGTATTAAAATTAATGATATTGTGATTAATTAACCGATATTATTGTATGCGTTTGATTACAGGGACTTTGGTCGGGAATGTTGGCTGGAGTTGGTATGCAAACGTTGATATTGTCTTATGTTATTTACAAAACTGACTGGGAAATGGAGGTAATTTACTTTTGACTTTTTGTTTTTAATTAATTCGGATTTTGAACAAAAAAAAAACAATATATTAAAGTTGAATTTGATCTAATTATTACAGGTAAACAAGACGAAAGAGCGTATGAAAACGTGGAGTTTAAAGTCACCTTCTGAAGAGAGGAAGTGATTATACATATATCTATATAAAACACTAAAATCATTTTAAGAAGTTTTACGATATTCTTTTGTCGTTTGAAAAAAAGAAAGAATATTTATGGTATTCTGTGTGTGTGTGTGTGTTTTTTGGCATTCACTTAAGAAAATGAAGTACATTTGTTGAGGTTGTATTATTAGGTTAATGCAACTCTCGTAACTCTGAAAAAGAGTTATTCGGATCTCTATTCATATTATTTTGTTTTTTTACTACTCTAAATATTCTTGATTTTGATTGGTTATGTATTTCGATTATGGAAATAAATGAATTGTTTGAGACTTTGAGTACATGTAATCAAGTAGTGGTTATTTAGTGGTAGAATTCAATTTGTGTATCGTGTAAACTCCTATATCATGAGTTCGATCTTTATTAGAAACAAAGTTATTTTGTTTGGTTAAATGAAAATAAAGTTACAGAAATTGTAAAAATGGATTTTGTTTTTTGAATTAATTTAACATTTATTAAAAATGAAAATAAAGTTATTTCTATTAAGCAAAGCAATGAATATAACAAAAACGACAGAGATTTGCTAACGGATCATAAAGGACAAGAGAAGGATAGTCCAAGAGTGTGAGAAACCCATAGTTTTTTTCAGTTAGTTTTATTGTGTCAGAGTTCACAATATTTAGAGAATGTGGGGTAAAAGGTTTCATGGATAATCTTTCCCTGGTTATAATACCATGAAAGTGTTATAAAAAAGCTTTGTAAAGTAAAAATGGAGAACGATTTTACTAAACTTCGTTCATTTCAGCATAAGAGTTTCATTATAAAACAATACATTTATATAAAAGAACTAAAACTCTAGAGAGGAATGGACAAATAGCAAGATCGAGTTTATGTCTCAAAATCAAGGGGCTGAGAAAGAGTTGTACAATTTGAATGCCATTAAACCTCTATGCAGTTTCTCTCGTCACATGTCCTTTACTTTTGCAGTCTTTGTCTTCAACTCAAGCATATGACCGTTGCGCAGTCAATTTTGAATCGGATGGGCTTCTCACAATTTTGGGCTTCTTACACTCTTGGACCATTTTCTCTTTTTATATATGATCCGTTAGCAAACTGTCGTTTTTGCTCTGTTCATGCAGTGCTTAATAATTTCTTGTTTTTTTGGTCAAAGCTTAATAATTTCTTATATGACTAGTTTTTGATGTTCTTCTTAGAGATTAGTTAAGTTCAATCCAAATATCCTCAGATTAATAATAATAATAATAATACAATTTATATCCAAAACCATAGAGATCCAGGGCCGGCATGTTACTATTGGGCGCCTAAAGCTCAAATGTGTCAACTACTAGATCACAATAAATATTTTGTTATATAATACCCTTAAATACATAATATTTTTTTGGCGCATAAAGCGTAGGCTTTACCAGCTTTAGCCCCGGGCCAGCCTTGTAGAGATCAGAAAACACTTTCAAATTTGTTGCAGATTACAAAGGCACACACAGTAAGGTTGGAGAACATAATTATAGTAAGGTTGGAGAACATAATTATGGAAAATACTTAGGTTCATCCCTAGAAGTGAACAAATTTGTTCACTCCCTCTTTTTTTAACCAATAAGAATATGTCATGTAATATTATTTTAAAATAAAATTACAAAATTAAGTTTAAAAAATTAAAACATTCAAATATTTTATAAAAATAGATAATAATATAGGGTTCACAAATTGGAGTTTAGGATTTAGGAATTATGGTTTAGGGTTTTAGCCTTTTAAAGTTTAGAGATTAGGGTTTGAATTTGAGATTTAGTGTTTAAGGATTATGGACCCTTTGAATCTAAACATTTTGGGGTTTAGGGTTTAGGGATTAGGATTTAGGGTTTAAACTCTTCAGATTTAAGGTTTAGAGATTAGAGTTTAGTTTATTATTTTAAAATTTACATATTAGATTTAGAGATTAGGGTTTAGTTTTGGGGTGAACAAAAATGTTCACCCCTAAAGGTAAATCCAAGTATTACTCCATAATTATTAGCTCTCATTAATTAAGTTGGGGCTAAATCTCTCGATCTAACCATCTATAATGATTAATCTCCATCGTTCGTTTAACAAAAATGTCAACTGAGCTGATCTGTCTCAATGAAACACAGCAAATCGCTAGCTGCTCACTTGGAAGTAGAATACACTAACAACAATCCGATCCTTATCACATGTGGTTGTTAATAATCTTTGTATAAGAGATACAATGGCATCATCCTCCAACACCACCAACCAATGGCGGATCTAGGTAGGGCAAAGGGGGGGCAGGTGCCCCCGGTTAAATGATAAATCCATTATTATCTTCATTAGTTACATGAAAGATTTTGTATCACAACTGGCTAGTCCCGTCCATTGCCCCCGGTAAACGTAGGTTCGAATCGCTATTGCCCCCTTCGTAGTTTCATTATTCCCTGATTTTTTTTCCTGAAGTTATGGTTTTGTCTTCTACTGCCTTCTATTTTCTTTCTTTTGGTTAAGACTCCCTTTAGTTTCTATATGGATATTATCCTAATCATTGTTTGTTTAATTATTTTCTATATACACGCTGTCTTCCCAAATTGGACTTTAATTCCATTGTCTTTTTTCATGAATGCTTCTTAAATTATAATATTCAACATACTTAAAACAAGTATTTTTTTTTGTCAAATTAGTTATTATTATTTTTGCTAGTTTTTATCATCTTTTCATATGTATCATAAACTGATACATAATTATTAGATATACAAATACTGTTCACATTATTTTAAAGATATATTTTCTAAATAAGTGTAATAAACTAGTATGTTTTGTTAATAATATTACTATCTTTTGATATTCAAGAATAAAATAAAAAATAAAATAAAGAATTTTTTTGTTACTATAATTCGATGGAATTGTGCCCCCGGTAAAAAAAGTTTCTGGATCCGCCACTGCCACCAACAAATTTTTATTTTTTGGGGAGAATGTTTTATCTGTTTTGTCTCTCGTATTATATAAAATACATATTTAAAACAAAGTTTCATAATAATTTATTGTATCATCTGGAAGCAGGGCCGGCCTTGGGCTAAAACTGGCAAAGCCCATGCTTTAGGCGCCAAACATTGTTAAATATTTAAAGGGCATCCAATTAAACAAATGTCGTGATGGTGCAGTGGTCATAACTCTCAGCTTCTATTCTACCAGTGCTGTGTTCAAGTCCTTTCTGTGACTTTTAATCTTTTTTTTTTTTTTTTTAAGTGGACTGGCTTTAGGCGCCCCACAGTGTCGGGCCGGGCCTGTCTGGAAGACTGGAACTAAGTATGTTTGCTTCCACCATGATCGTGTTGATCCCCTACCTCCCCTGTTTCTGTTTTTATATCTTTTTGCTGGTTCTTTTAATTTCTGTAATGTTACTTTATAATTTCCTTTTAACGAAAGCCTTTTATAAAAAAATAATAATTTATTGTATCATATTTATCAAGCGACGTATCTATCTTAGTTTCTTAAGCGTCGAAAATCTCAAGATTAGAATGGTTAGTCCAATTCATAAATAACATGATGGTTCACAGCCTCTCAAGACCTATATGAATTCAACGTCTCATTATTAATGGGGCAAATCGCATTAATAGCACAAAAAACATGACATGTCAAAAATATAGCATCAAAGAAGAAAAATCATAAAAATAGCACAAAAACATGTTTTGTCACTAAATTAGCTCTAACCCTAAATCTTAAATACTAAACCCTAAACTCTAAATACTAAACCCTAACCTTGAATAATAAACTCTAAACCCTAAATACTAAACCCTAAACCCTAAATAATAAACCCTAAACCCTAAATAATTAATCCTAAACCCTAAATTATATAATGCTATAAAAGTCTTTGTAATTAAAATAATGCTAAAAATATGAATTATTTTCATTGGTGCTATATTTATGATAAGGTATGTTTTTTGTGCTATTTTATGACTTTTCTCTTATTAATGGTATATCTCTTATCTAATAGATTATAGATGTTACTATCAAATTCATTGTACTAAGTAATCAATGTATAGTAAATATGAGAATTACAAGTAGTTATTTATGTAGTAAAATAAATAATGTTCTTTTCCTTTTTATTTCCCCTTTCTCCGTATCTATATTATTTTTATATATTGATGTTTGAATGTTTTCAAGTAAAACTATGATCTTTTTTTTCTTCAAAAAAAAAACTATGATCTTTATCGTATATTCGTATTACTGTACTGAAGAACATACACTTTTATGCATGTTCATGCAATTTTTCATGAAAAAGGCATAACATAGCATAAAAACATACTTTATCATAAATATAGCATCAAGAGAAATAATTCATTTTAGCATTATTTTAATTATAAAGATTTTTATAGCATTATATAATTTAGGGTTTAGGATTAATTATTTAGAGTTTAGGGTTTATTATTTAGGGTTTAGAGTTTATTATTTAAGATTTAGGGTTTAGTATTTAGGGTGTAGGGTTTAATATAGTTAAGGGTTATGACTAATTTAATGACAAAATATGTTTTGTGCTGTTTTTATAATTTTTTTTCTTTGTGACAAAACATGTTTTTTGTGTCATTTTTGCGATTTACCTATTTTTCATTTTTCTTTTTAAAGCTTTGAATTTGTTTGATCAACAAAATGATTTATGTACAATGTGATTACCAAAGAATTGAAAAACCATAGTGAAAAACAAATAGTGAAACACAATTTGGAACTTGAAAAAAAACGAGCATCTTTTATTATTTTGTTTTTGTTTTTGCTGGTCTAAGTTTTTATTTTGCTAAAAATTATTCCATTTTTATTTGCGAAAAATATTTTTCTTCCTTTAATATATAGTATATATTGGTTCCGATTGGTGACATATATTAAAAGCGTTAGAGGCTTACCGCTTTGTTTGTTACCAATCACAAAAACGTTACCAAAGCTACAGTAAAAACGGTTACTCTCAGCTTTTTCTTACCGCTTTCTCTAACAGCTTTCGCTTACAGCTTTCACTTACAGCTTTGCACTATTCAACCGCTTACCACTCCCGCTAACCGCTAATCTAACCGTTCCGCTTTGGTTCACCAATCGGACTCATTGTGTATATTCTAATTATGTTCTTTTTCTTCAGTATTAACGACATCATGTCATTTATAAAACCATTTTTACAACTGAACAATATTTATTATTTTCGTATAAGTTATTAGAATTAGTTCTGAATCAATTTTAAAAGGGCAAATCGCATTAATAGCACAAAAAATATGACTTGTCAAAAATATAGCATCAAGGAAGAAAAATTATAAAAATAGCACAAAAACATGTTTTGTCACTAAATTAGCCCTAACCCTAAATCTTAAATACTAAACCCTAAACCCTAAATACTAAACCCTAACCTTGAATAATAAACCCTAAATCTTAAATACTAAACCCTAAACCCTAAATAATAAACCCTAAACCCTAAATAATTAACCCTAAACCCTAAATTATATAATGTTATAAAAGTCTTTGTAATTAAAATAATACTAAAAATGTGAATTATTTTCCTTGATGCTATATTTATGATAAGGTATATTTTTTGTGCTATTTTATGACTTTTCTCATTTTAAAATTAGCTGTTTTCCTATTGCTATATAACAAAAAAGGACAGCAAAAAGTGAAACAACTGGTCTTTGAGGTCACAGACTCACAGGTCAGGTCTTCTTCCTGCAAACTTCTACAAAATAAACCTCAAAATAGGGAAAGTTTCAATCTTTCCCCTTTTTCCCCTTCTCCGTCTTCCTCCAAATTTCGTTGATTTTCCACAAGGAGAAGAAGAGGAGAACGCGATTAACAGAGATTAGCCTCGTTCAAGTTTGGGCTCGAATACTCAGAAAATGAAAGGGGTAGGTGTTAAGAAGAAAACCCAGGTGATGAATGACGCTGGTGAGGCGGAGACGGCGGTAGAAACTGTCGGAGGAAGCGGGAAAAGAAGTGGCGACGGTGGGTTTGGCAGTGACGACGACGGAGGAGGTGGAGGTGGAGAATCAATTTTGCGTGAGATGGGTGATGATAGGCGTACGGAGGATGGGGAAGAAGAAGAAGACGAGGAAGAGGATGAAGACGACGGTGGAGAAGAGGAAGAAGGAGGAGGAGGAGGAGGAGAAGGGAAAGAGGAGAGGCCAAAGCTGGATGAAGGGTATTTCGAAATCGAAGCTATTCGTCGTAAGAGAGTTAGAAAAGTAAGCTCTTTTCTTCTTATTATTTCATCAAATGTGGTTTAAGATTAGTCTCTTCACGTCTGTGACTTCTTCTCCTTCATTTCTTACACATTGGTGTGAGAAAGTTGGCTGCTTTATTGAATAGTAATAATCCTAACATATCAGAAAATTGAATTCTAGGATAGAAAGAAATCTATAATTTGATATCATCTTCTTTCTGTTTTTGAGATTGATTGATTGATTCTGCCTTTTGTGTACTGGTTCTGCCGCTCTATTGAAACTGGATGGTGATTTTGGTTGATCGTAGGGGAAGGTCCAGTATCTAATTAAATGGTGAGTTCTTCAAATCATACTCAGTTTCATTTTAAGTTCTAGCTCTTGATCAAACATATGCTTTCCCATTGACATAACTAATAAACTTGGTTGTGAAAGGCGCGGATGGCCCGAAACTGCCAACACATGGGAGCCTTTAGAGAATCTCCAGTCTATTGCTGATGTTATAGATGCATTTGAAGGAAGGTAATGTAGCAGTCATGTGATGCTTTTTCGATTACTTGTTTCCTGGATTTCCTCTGTTAATGTATGGAATTGTTTTCTTGTTTCAAAGTTTGAGGCCAGGGAAGCCTGGTAGGAAGCGGAAGCGCAAATATGGAGGTCCTAATTCTCAGCTGAAGAAGAAGCAGCAACGTTTAACATCTACGTCACATGATGCTGCTGAGAAATCCGACTCTTCTACATCTCTTACCAACTCAAGCCTTCCTGATATTCCTGGTCCATTAGGCCTCAGCGGTTCAAGTCTACGAAAAGGAGATGGGGAAACTGAGAAGAAAAACGCTAATGTAACCAACCAATTTGAAGCTAATAGCGGGAGTGTTGGTATGGTCAGACAACTTAGTTTGGTTGAAGATGAGAAAGAATATGATCCAACACTTAACGAGCTAAGGGGACCAGTCATTAACAGTAACGGTGCAGGGTGTTCCCAAGGAGTAGGCATTGGTTCTGAAGGTGATAATGTAAGACCAAATGGCCTTCTCAAGCTTTATCCTAAGGAGGTTGATAAGAACAGTAGTTTCATAGGTGCTAAGCGGAGAAAGTCTGGTTCTGTAAAAAGATTCAAACAAGACACATCCACAAGTAACAACCAAACAACAAGTACAGATCAGAATGTGACACCAGAGTTGGCTACATTAGACTCTTTTGGTAGAATAGCGAGGATAGGGAATGAGTATCCTGGTGTGTTGGAAACTAACAATCTGTCTCAGAAAAGCAAGATGGAGGAACTGGACATCGCTAGGATCCTTAAACCAGTGAAGTTCTCTTCATCTGTAACAAACAATGTACAAGACGTGTTGGTGACCTTTTTGGCACTGAGGTTTGTCTTTTTGCACTTTGGTCAATTTTCAATTTCCTGTTCTTACTTACAGTATTTGGCTACGCCTCATAGGTCGGATGGGAAGGAAGTGATGGTAGACAACGTGTTTCTTAAGGCTCACAATCCTCTTCTGGTAAGATAATCTTTCAGAGCTTTTCTTCTGCATCTTACTCATTTGGAAGACACTAAAAGCTTTGATTTTTGTTGTTCTTTTGACGACAGCTGATTGAATTCTACGAGCAACATCTCAAGTACAATCCCGAAAGGTAAGAACTTGTTTGTACACAGCACTTGATAGGTAGAAACATATTAGATGGTTCTCTTTTTTCCTCTAAGTTTGTAGAGCGGAGGTAGTGGCAAGTTGTATTCCAGGAGGTTTCAGATTGTATTTTTTACCTCCTCGGGTTCGTTATGGTCACTTTCTATCATAGTAAATCTTGTCACCTAGACTTTTGCTTGTTCAAATATCAGATTCATGATGTGTTGATGATCAAAATATAATATATGGATCAATGGATAGAGACTTCTGTATTCAAAGTTAGAACAACAATCAACTTTCACTCAAGGAGGTGGTGAATCCAGTCTTTGACAATAACTGGTGAACCATACCAAGGTCTGGTTTCATCGTCTGAACCAACAGGCGAGTGGTAAACACCGTCGAAGCTAACATTTAATGCACCTTCAAGATGAGCTGAAACCTCAGGAACCACTCCATCACCCCATACATCAGCTCTTCCACATACTTGCTTGTATCCTTGCCCAACAAACCGAGCACGCAAACTAGCCCTGGAAGAAACTGATGAATCACCCTTCTTGTTGCCTGCTATAGCAAGCTCTGAGATCCCATCACTACCATCGATTCCAACAGACACATCAGAATCAACACTTGCCTTGTCCAGTAAAGGAGCTCCACGAATGTATCTACATATGAACTACCAAATCAGGATTCCATGTTTAGATACAAGTTTCGCACAAGTATGGTTTTAAGAAGAAGAAGAAGAATGACCTCCCGGCGATGCAGACGTATCTCAGTTCAGGAGTGTAAACAGCTTTTGCACAATGCTCTTCGACGTAATAGAGAAGACCTCTTGTTTGATCAATAACCCCTGATATTCCTCTCGGTGGTGGTCTATACGGTATACAAAACCCACACAGTTTCAAAACGTTGCAACTTGCAAGCAACATCTCTTGAGAAGTCTAGAAAAGTAATGAACATTTTGGTTACCTACAAGTGAGGCGTACCAAGTGTCAGCAACAAGGAGATATCAGCGGTTCCGTATTCTTCCATGTAAACTCGAGCAAGCCATCCTCCAGCTGAGTGTCCAATCAAAGACAATCCTTGACCTGTAAGTGAAGCAAAGGCAATACACAACTGAAACGAGCAGCTAAGTCTGATCCAAGAACACAAAGCAAACAATTTTTTTTTATCTATGATCATTATACACTATGAGACTTCTTACCTTGAGCCAACTCATTGGCTTCATGAACCGCATCATCAATTCTTTTCAAGTACCTGATGATCCAAAAAAATCAGACTCATCATTTGAAACCAGTCAAAACGTTCCCCAAACACAAACTAGTGATGAATTCATAGAGCATCCATACCAATCAAGAACAGGACGAGGGCGTAGGGTGCCACGCCAGTAGGCTGGATCAACCAAACCAGCTGCATTTCTAAACCAATCAAGCCTTGATACAGCTGCAACCACTGCAGGAACACCGTACTCACCCAGTGTTACCTCCAGCTTCTTGTAGTCTCCTGAGTTGTTGCCTAAACCCTAACAAACAATTCCACAAAAGAAGCATATAACACACCATGAAAACTCACAATGGAATGGAATCATGTAACACAAAACCAAGTTTTGGACTTCAAAGTCGTTTCATAAGGAAAATGCAGAAAGCAGGTAAATAGTAGTAGCCTTAAGCCTAAAACTAGAAACAGAGAACTGATCCAAGAATAAAAAACAATTCTTTAATGGTGGAACCACACATTTTCCGCCATAGTTTTCTCTATCAGTGCAGGAGGTTTATTACCGGGAGAATGACGGCAGGACGGGGTTTGACGTCGACCGCGGAAGAGGAAGACGATGGTGACGTGGCGGCAAAGAAGCTGGGCCTCAGCCTGAGCGATGGAACAATTGCCGAGGCCATCCTTTTGTTCAGTGGATGTGAGCTCAAGCTGAGAAAGCTGGAGCTTTTAAAATCCACATGTTCTTAAGTATTTTGATATATTTACATAAAAGCCCCCATAATTTCGATATTTATCACATTTAGTACAAAACTCTTGAAAGATTTCTAGATTGAGAAGACAGCTTTCTCTCTTCCTGGTTGGGGTTTAAGACGCAGCTAAAAGAAGAACACTGGCAAAAAAAGTCAATTTTTTTTATCGCTGAATCCAATTGAATCAAATCCACTAATAACAAAAATGGGTTCTATTTGTCAAGCTTGCTCTGCTTTTTTGGCTACACCATTGTTTCTGGCGAAAAGAGTGTTTCCCTTGGCTTCCTCGTCGTTTATCTTCACGAGCGGGAACAAAAGCCCTCGCCACCATAGCAGCTTCAAAGCATCCGCCTCCGCGTCGGCGTCTACTTCAGATTGTCTCGATTTAAAGGAAGTTAGGAGCACTGATTTGGTGGACTTGGAGTATGCAGAACTAAACCTCAAGTACAAGATATCTGAGGTATCCAGCATTGTTTGCTTCGAATTAGATAGCTGTTCATCTTCATTGACTCTTCTACTAACGAGCTGGTCTATCACTATCTCTAATTATTGGATATGTTTTGAGTAATAACCATTTCTGTTTCTTTGTTTTTTCTTCTGCTTTAAGTTTTTTTTTATCTTTGTCTGTCTTTGTTTGCAGGAAGTGGGTCATGTAAGAATCAGACAGCATGTTAACCCTCTCAGTTCCTCTTTCTCTGTAAGTTGATGATATTGCTAAGTTTATGACTGCTTTTTCTTTTCTTGATGTGGGAAACATCATAACTGATTTACACTCTTCTTATATCTAATAGACGCCAGCTCCAGTTCCTGCTTGGGAGGAAGTTTATAAGGATCCATCGCTACCTCTTATGGTGGATATTGGAAGTGGTAACTTGTGAGCTTACTATAGACTTGTGGGACTTTTGATACTGTTCTTTAAGTTGAATTCACATTTCACACTGGAAGTGTTTTGGTAGCAAAGTTGGCATCTTTCATCTGTTCCATGGCATTTGAGATTCAAATTGTTTCTGGTCTAACGCCTCTTTCATGCTTGAAATGTGTTTTTAACTTGTAAAAACCAGAACTTCTTATTCGATTTCCGTTCTTCCCTCCGCCTTGTAAAATGGTTTAATGATTTGTATTACAGGTAGTGGCAGATTCCTCCTGTGGCTAGCCAAGAAGAATGCTGAGTCAGGAAATTACCTGGGGTTGGAGATACGCCAGAAAGTATGGTTTGACCTCCTTTGACAGATTCCAGTTCACCTGACCATTCAATCTGCTTTAGCTAATGTGTTTTCGGTTATGTATACCTAAAGAATTTCAATTTCTCACAACTTCTTTGCAGCTGGTCAAGCGTGCTAACTTTTGGGTGGACGAGCTGGGACTTTCAAACGTGTAATCTCTGCATTCAACACTATCTTAGGAAACATCTTTAGCATTTGAGTACTCTGTTTACCACTTGTTTGATATATCTCTTGTGAATGGGTTTTAGACACTTCATATTTGCAAATGCCATGGTTTCCTTTGAACAACTTATATCAAGCTATCCTGGACCGTTGGAGTTTGTCTCAGTCTTGGTAAGTGTGAAAAGTTGTGAACATCTAAAAGCCTCTATATATATCTTGTGCTTATCCAAATTCTTGTTATGGGGTTTTAATGAAGTGTCCGGATCCACATTTCAAGAAACGGCATCAGAAGAGACGTGTTGTCCAAAAGCCTTTGGTAAATTCCATCCTGCAAAACCTAAAACCTGGCGGAAAGGTAAAGTGGTTGCTTACTTTTCTAAGACGTTTTCACATTTTCAAAGCTTTATTGGCCTTCCAGTGGCTACCAACATTGCTGGTTTGTTTCCGGTAGTTTCTAGTCTATTAAACGAAATATGTTCTTCGTTTTTGTTGGTGGCTCTGCAACAGATCTTTGTGCAATCAGATGTGCTGGAAGTAGCTCAAGACATGAGAGATCAGTTAGACAAGGAAGCAAAGGTTCTTGAACATGTGGACACAGTCGAGGAAGAGGAAGGTTGGTTAAGGGAAAACCCGATGGGTATACGAACCGAACGAGAGATCCACGCTGAACTTGAAGGGGCAAAGATCTACAGAAGACTATACCAGAAGATGCAGCTTCCATGATTTAAACAACAAATTCAAATTTGGTTTGGTATAGTTCGGTCTTAGTTATCTAATAGCTTGACTGAGAGTAATGCTAAAAGCAAATCGAGTAAACCACACCAAATCGTACCGGACTTTTTGCTTTTCTTTTCTAGATTGGATTGTGTGTTAAGTTTGACTAGAAAATATTAGAATCAGATCCTATCATAATATAATTTTTCAATATCTAGAAGAAACTTAATCTTCGATTTTTCATGTGTAAGCTTTTACAAATATAATTGGTTGAGACAGAACAATTAAAAAGGCATATAGTTAAAAGATACTGTAATAAAATATATATTATCTTAAGAATTTTGTGGAAAATGGAGAAACAAAATAAATAAATAAGTAAGCTCGTAGCGTGGAATCTACGGCTCATTCTCGATCATCAGCATCTCAAGCGTTTCCTCTGCTTCGAGAAAGGCGGAAGTATTTATGCAGAAGACGTGATCTTGATCTTCAAATTTCTTCCTCTGTTTCTGGGAAATTCACAAGAAGCCTTCTTGGTACGCACGTATTCAATCTTTTTTTGTGTGTAGAATTCGTAATTTTTTTTTAGCTTTCTGAGTTTTGTGTGTTAAGTATCTTTTAAATCTGGTGAATATGAGAATCCTTAAGCTGATCTACACTTTCTTATGTCCATTTTATTGCTTCGAATCTGAAACTACCAGATATTGAAGTTTGCTACTGAGGTTTTACAAACCCTAGAAATCAGTGGTGCTATTGAACCTCTAATGTTTTGAAAGAACTTTGATTGTTTGACCGATTATTATTTTTTTCTCTTTCTGATAAATATTTGTACGTGATTAGATAAGAAATATCGGATTTGAATGTTATGAACAAAATTTCTCTGTTTGATAAAGAAATATTGTGTTTTTTATGCTCCTCTTTTCCTTCTTTTCATAAATGTTATGAACATGTTCTAATGTTTTGCATGTTCTATCATTTTCTTTTTGATAATATTTTTAAAAAGGTTAGTCGGTTTAGTCAAGTAATTCTTAGGCCGGAAACCCATATGAAAACTCTGGTGGCCAATCCGAATCGAATCCAGATTGATAGAAGTCTGCTAGACATCATTTACCAACTGGACCAACACGGATTGGTTTGTTCTATCAATTTGTCTTCACAATCTAATGCCAAGGTGTTTTCTTCTTACAGTGTTTGATTACTTTTAGATCCGACGTTTGAAAAGAAAAATGGGAGAGGATCAGCATAATCACAGTGACAAAGGATTCTTCCACCACTTAGCAGGATTTGCAGGCGGCCACTACCCACCTCACGGTCATCATGGTTATGGTAATCACGGTCATCATGGTTATAATAATCACGGTCATCATGGTTATGGAGTTCCTTATCCATACCATCCTCCTCCTTCTCATGGCTATCCACCAGTTGCTTATCCTCCACACGGTGGTTATCCTCCAGCCGGTTATCCACCTCATGGTTATCCATCTCACGGTTATCCCGGTCAATCTCACTCTGGTAATTTCAATCTCAACATTTGCATTCTTTCCTCCAACAAATGTCACCACATTCAGGTTTTGAAATTGTTTTGTGTTTGCGTTTATGTTTTAGTGTGTATTTTTTTTTCGCCAAATGATCATACAACCTTCTATTATCTTCGAAGAAAATTCCTTTGCTAACCGCAGAAAAGAGAAGATGTTTTATGTTTCGGAAATATTAGTTCTTTTTTTATCTAAACGCAAACGCATATAATGACGTTTGGAACAATAAAGACCTTTTTAAGTCATGATGATGATGAAGAAATTAAACGAACTTAATGTCACAGGACACCACCACGGAGGTATAGGAGCGATTATAGCGGGTGTGGCAGCCGCAGCAGTTAGTGCTCACCATAGGCCTCACCACGGACACTATGGTCACGGCTATGGCTATGGGTACCACGGTCACGGCAAGTTCAAGCACGGGAAATTTGGGAAACGTTGGAAACATGGCATGTTTGGGAAGCACAAAGGGAAATTCTTCAAGAAATGGAAGTGATATATTTCTCCAAAAGATTGATCCAAATTCAGAGACTATGCATTATCATTACATATTTACATAACCACAATAAATATGGAAAACGTTACATAGTTATTGTGATCAACATTAGAGGTTAGAAAGTCATGATCTTTCTTTCTTGGTTTGGTTTTGTGAAGCTTTTGTTTTGTTTTACATTGGCATGTATAAAGTGTGCTTCTTTTGGTAGTCGGACACTAAGAACCACTTGTTTGAACATGACCGACTCTGTTGGTGTTAAACATGATTAAGATAGGTTTCGTTAATTCTTATCCACTTTTGTTAAATGGATAAAAAATTTCTCGGTGGCATAAGGGATATATAAGAACCATAAATGAAAAGTGATTAGAATTTGCTTTTGATTGGTAACATTACGGTAAGTTAATTTGCAATTAATATATATAAATCTTGTCTACTGTGTAATGATTTTTTATGTTCTCTTCAGCGAAAACATAAACTTACTTTTTTACGTTTTTTATTCATAAATTTTAGGCCAAATCGCAAAAATAACACAAAACATGTATTGTCATAAATATAGCACCAAAGATGAAAAATCACAAAATAACATTTATTAAAAGAATAAGACAAAACTAACCCTAACCCTAAATTCTTAAATACTAAATTCTAAATCCTAAATAATAAACCTTAAACCCTAAATATTAAATTCTAACCCTAAATAAGAAATCATAAACCTTAAATAGTAAATTTTAAACTATAATTTATATAATGCTATAAAAGTTTTTGTAATAAAAAATAATACTAAAAATGTCAATTATTTTTTTTGGTGCTATATTTATGACAATGTATATTTTTGTGCTATTTTATGTCTTTTCTCTAAATTTTATGTTTTATATTTTCTCGCGGAATGACATTTTTAACACTGTTCGACCATTTTGCAGTCCACTAACCAAGGGCACTGCAGATAAATTATTCAATGCTTTTGAGTTAGCTGCCAGCTTAGGAAACAACAAAGTGGAAAGAAAATTTCCAAGTAGATTGGCGTTTTTAAGTTAAAAAAAAAAAAAAAATCCTAAACCAAAAGAGTAAAAAAAAGTTGGACAAAAGAGAACATTATCTATCCAACCTGCTACTAGTTTTAATTTTACTTTTTAGCTACTAAAAATTAAAATAAGCGACTCAATAATTTATCTATGTGCATTGTGATATTAGATGATGATTCCATAATATGTCATGATGATCGAATGCATACGACTACTAAATTATATATGTCGTTATCATATAAGAAAGTTTTCTACAAAAGTTGAACATGACAAAAAATTAGTTGAACCAAAATTTGACCTTGTTCATTTATCTGAACTTATATGGATGCTTACTAGATATTTATGTATTTCTTGACAGGTTATTCTTGATCATTAAGAATTTGTTGACATGCAAACTCTCTAAAGCAAAAAAGAAAAGAAGAACCATGAAACGGATGGTTTATAGATAAAGAGAAGAAAAAAGATTATTGACAATTTTCCAAACATAATTTTGGGATGCTTCTTCTTTTTCACCACTATAAAATGTACACAATTTTATACTAATTCTAAAGTTGTTGTCACGATAAAAATTTCAAATGGTGCAAAAGAAAGACGATCTGAAACATTTTCATTCGCATTTCAAAACACAAACACACACATACACAGAAGAATAAAGATTGTAAACTACACACACTCTAGAAATGTTTATTAACAGAATTAATCCAGAAAATCTAGACATGGTTTTATTTATAATTTTAAAAAGAGAAAGATTGCAAAAGAAGTGTGAGATTGATGAAGTAAATGGCAGGGAAGAAGAGCAGAGGCACATGTCGAAGATGTCGGCTCTTCGAAAACCCATCTCTATCCCTTTCCTCCTTTGCTGCTCTTTCTTCTTTTCTAATCAATCACTTTGATTTTTATTTCAATTTCGCTATCTAGAGAAAGATGGATGTTAAATTTTCATAAACCATATATAAATGAACACTTGTTTAAGTAATGCATGGATGCAAGCTTACCAACATTTTCAAACCATTAAACATGGTAAACTAGAAAAGATTTTGAGCTTATACAACAAATATTTCTTTTTCTTTTTTATTAACTCGAAGTATTTTAGGTTTATGAAAAGACCAAACTAATATTTAAGAAGAACTGCAGTCTACATATATATATATATATATATATTTTGTTTGGATATAAATTGAGGAAAAATAGAACTTCATATCCATATAAATATCTAGAACAAGTTCACATATAGATTTTTTTTTTGTTTAGATATGCAATTGAGAGAAAATAGAACTTCATATCCATATAAATATCTAGAACAATAAATTGTAGTTTTTCTCATTAAGTGGATCGAATTCGAAACTCTTTTCTACCACTATATCACAAGATTTCAAACAACAAATACCATTTCTCTATATCTTATGGTCATATATGTTTTTTAAATCATGATCATTTATTTTAATTAAGAAAATATTTTTTTAGAAAACAGCATCCCAGGTTTATTTAATTTTGTTGTAATTAAGTACATATTTCAAAATGATAATTGATGTTGCTTGCTCAAGTACTTCGATGACCACCTCTTCTAGACTACTATTGCATTATTTTCATCAAATACTTGTAATTTTCAAATATAAGAATAATTATAGTTGCATTCTTAAAAATCTTTAAAAAAATAAAGAGGATAGTTGGGATATGAAGTCAGGCTTATGTGTCTGAAAGTGATTATATGTTTTTAATCTCTTTTGTTATATATATTTTTTTTGGACAAAAATCTCTTTTGTTATATATCCAATGGAAAGAAGAGGAGAAACATGTCTCCAGCTGTTTTCACGTACCCATCCCTCTCTCATTTATATTTTTAATTTTTTAATTCGCTATTATTGAATAATAAATAATCATTATATTTTTGTGAAAAATAAGCATTGTATTTTGTTATTAATTTATTATAGTATATCAATTAGTTATTGACTTCCATTGCATTATTAGTATTTTTTTTTTTTGTCAACATTATTATTTGTTTTCAACCTAACAATATTAAGTATCAACCTACCTCTATGTGCAATAATTCCACTGCGTAAAATAATTGACAACTGTTGTGGAATAATTATTATTATTAAGGTGAGATATGTATATATATGTGTGTTATATATATATATATATATATATATATATGTGAGTGTATATGGAGGGGGAGAGACGAGAGCAAGAGACGAGGGTTGAAGAGAGCCTTTTATTATTATGTTGTTATGTTGTAAGTTACAAAGAGGGATGATCCCTTATTTATAGGGTCTTTAGACCGACTTGTGTTAAGTCGGTTAGATAGATATTTACATATATAATATATTATTTAACACTCCCCCTTAAATATCTATTTTATATTACGTACTGCCTCGTTAAAAACCTTATCATGAAAAAACCCAGTGGGATAAAAATCATGACAAGGAAAAGAGTACAGTAACGTAAATTCCCCCTGGAAAAGATAGATCTTCATAAACCTCGCAAATGGCGCATTCCAATGCTTTGAATATGTTTCTTGAATGTTGTAGTGGGAAGCGCTTTCGTGAAGAGATCTGCTGCATTATCGTTTGAGCGAATATACTGATGTTCACTTCTTGATTTTTCTCGAGCTCTTGAATGTAGGAAAAAAATCTTGGAGAGATATGCTTTGTTCTGTCGCTCTTGATATAACCTTTCTTGAGTTGAGCAACACATGCAGTATTATCTTCGAACACATTTGTTGGCTCTTTTCTCGGTGTCTAGCCCGCCAATTTCTGGTAATGAGTAATGGATCTAGCCCATACTCATTCTCGATATGCCTTATGAAATGTGATAATCTTCTCGTTGATGTGAAGACGTGACAATCAACGTCTGCTTTTGAAAATGCTACGAGATCGCAGTTCCTCCCATTGTAAAAATGGATCCGGTTTGCGATCGAGCTTTATGCGGATCAGATAAATATTCTGCATCTGCAAAAACCAAACAAGACCAAGCGCAGAATTTCGAGGATAATATAATTCCAAGTCAATCATACCTCGGAGATATAGGAGGATATGTTTTATCCCGGTCCAATGTCTCTACGCAGGAGATGAACTGTATCTTGCAAACAAATTAGTAGCAAAAGCTATATATGGTCTGATACAATTTGCAAGGTACATGAGTGTTCCTATATCACTCATATAAGGTATTTCTGGACCTAATATTTCCTCGTTATCTTCACAAGGTCGAAATAGATCCTGTCAATATTAATCGATCTATTGACCATTGGATTACTCAAAGGATCGGCTTTGTCCATATTAAAGCGTTTTAACACCCTTTGATTGATGCACAAATATATTATCTTGGACATGCTCTATTTGGAGCTCAAGACAAAATTTTATCTTTCCAAGATCTTTGATTTCAAATTCTTCTTTCATATGAGTTCTTGCATCATCAACTACCTTTTGAGTTCCAATAATGTTCAGGTCATCAACATAAACAGTAATGATCACAAATCCTGAAGAGGATTTCCTTATAAATATGCAAGGGCATATCGCATTATTTATAAATTCTTTCTTCAACAAAATTCGCTTAAGCGATTATACCACATGCGTCCGGATTGTTTCAATCCGTAAAGTGATCGTTGTATTTTGACCGAACAATTTTTTCAGATTCTTTTGGAATCGTTGATCCTTCTGGGATCTTAAATCCGTCTGGGATTTTCATATATATGTCACTATCTAGTGATCCATATAGATATGCAGTCAAAACATCCACAAGGCACATTTCTAGATTTTTCAATGCCGTTAGGCTCATTAAGTACCTGGATGTGATTGCATCCATTACCGGGGAATATATTTCATCATAATCAATTTCCGGTCTTTGAGAAAACCCTTGTGCCACAAGTCGTGCTTCATATCTTGTGACTTTGTTTTTCTCTTTTTTCGCACAAAGATCCATTTACACCGACATGTATTACATCATTTAGGTGTAATAACCACAGGTCCAAACACATTTCTTTTATTGAGAGAGAGTAATTAATTCTTGATGGCTATTCACCATTTCTCCCAATCGGGCCTTTTATGGCACTCCGATACGGACCTTGGTTCTGGATCATTTTCATTTTCCAGTTCTTTGGATACAGAAAAGGAGAACATTCCATCATTATCTTATATTTCATTTCTAGCCTATAATTTTTCACGTTGGGCAAAGTTAATGGAATTCTCATACTTTTCTGCATTATATTCGTCTTCAAAACGAATTCTTTTTATTTAAAATAAGTCCCCTTTCACTAGGTTTATAACTTGGGATGCTATATTTAAAATAACTTACCTTTCACGAGGTTTATAACTTCGGATGCTTGAGGACAATCTTGTCTCTTCAGCCTTTTCTCCCCCTAATTATCTTTATTAACTTGCGATAACTTTTCATAAGTTTCGCTCTGATAGAGTTTCCGGAAACATATTTCATTTGGCCAATATTTTTCTCTCTACACTCATCTTGGGAACGGAGACTCATAATATTCATTGTCTTTTTACACTCATCTTCGGAGTAGAGACTCATTATATTTATTGTCTCTTTACACTCATCTTCGGAGTGGAGACTCGTGATCCTCATTTTCTCTCTACGCTTAACTGCAGAGCGGAGATTCATGCGCGCTATATCATTCATTTTGTCGACAATCATATCTATCTTTGGTCCATATTTTTCCCGTAATGACATGGTTAATCGAGATCTCTTTATCAATATCATTGATTTTCATTCAGGTACCTGATCTTATTATTAACCAATGCCAACAGTCTCATTACTCCCCCTCTTAGGGAGTTTAATCCTCTTTTCAATAATCATTTGCTCATTTTTATTATGAGGATTTATTTTAGCTTAACCAAAGGGGTCTATCACGTTTCTCACGTGCCATAGACACACTATTATTATAGGAGCATTCTCAGCTGGAATATGAGATTTCTTTGAACTTCAAGTTCATCATTCATTTATGCAAGGATCACAATGAAATCTCAGCCATCAGCATTAGATTTGCAATATATCTGAATAATGATCCTTTGAAACTTTGAACCTCAAGTTCACATTCATTTGTTCAAGGATTCCAACTATTCATGATTCTCTTTATAATGATGGGAGAAAAATCTCACCACAATGATAATATGCAAATCTTACAACGAGCACATCACCGAGTGATAGCTCAACATTATTAGAGCGAGATTCATCTCCAGCTCTTTACGTTTCATCCTATGTGGATGTTACTTATATTCGGTGTGGGAATCATATATCTTACATCCATGCTAAACATGGAGATTAAATTCCACCATAATTGGTCATTGCAATCCCTTGGATTTGCTTATAAATAAGCTCATTTTGAGAGTGAACATAATCATCTGTATGCATAAATTTATCTCATCGACAATAAGTGACAAATTGCATAACATGAACTCACTAGAGTGATCAAGTCTAGGATTTCATTTTACCAATATTATCAACTTACTGTCGATGTGGGATTCGTTAATTCTCCCCCTCGAGATGATATCTCTTCCAGAATATCCATCTCGAATGAATCCCAATCATGCATTACTTGCTTGGATCCTTTTTTGAACTTCCACTTCGCGTGATGAGTAGAAGGATCAAGATTGCCAAAGAGTGTATACACTAGGTGTTATCATTTGGTGATTCTCTCAATCCTCCCTCTAACGCGGGGAATTCACTTTCATCAAACCATCATACACAATGAGCTATTTCAACCAAAATAGTGATTTGGCCATGAAGCCTATGATTCAGTCATATTTATAATTCAGAGGACATCACTGGCACTCTCCCAATGTATGTTTCCTCTCCGATGTAATGCAAATATTTTCAATGTCATTTTATCTCTCTTTCGATATATCTCCGGAACTTAACAAAAGTCCACGAGATTTTAGGAGAATATAACATTTGGTTCCCCTCGGCATTGAAAATTGGCTCATTGGTGCCTTTCATAATCTTTGCATTACCGATAGGATACTCACGCTTTCGGCGGAGTCCTTTATTTTTAAAACAGGAGAAATATCGTCGATAATGCGTGTTGTAGCATTATCTGCCAGGCCAAAATCTTCATCATGAATCCCAATTCATGACATCATGTCATATTGATTTAAGTTCTTTGTTTATTCTATCAACAAGAAACTTGTTTCATCAATATGATTATTATTACATAGGCCATTAAACAAATATTCAACCGAGAGAAAATCGGTTTAATATCGATCCTCCTGTATTATGTAATTTTCATTGGCTGAACATTTTGGCATACGACATACCCAATTTCATATTATGCCAAATATGTAACAAACATTCTCGTTTGTGTTTTCATTACACAATTTTTCATTTAATTTATGAGACTGGAATCTCTTTCCACGTCCATGTCTACCACTTTATTTTATAAGCGATCACGGTCTCTACCGTGTCGGTATTCTCGTCATAAAAAATTATCACAATTACTGGTTGCTACGACATTCACTTTTGATAATGAAACTTTTGAGAATGGAGCCAATCCAGTTGGACGAGCATGATGGTTCATTATCTTTCAAGCCATCATGTAAGTGGTGACGTAAAATATCATTTCATTCGATGTTGTTTTAGAGGAGGCCTAGCCTATGACTCGATTCAGGAGGAAGCAAAACCTTCTACTCCAGAAATAATTCAACATAAAAAAATCATCTCAGGACGACAACATCCATGTGATTTTTTTTCTCAAGAAATGATAAATTTAAATGCATAAATTGAAATGCATAAATTTAAAGGCATAAATTTAAATGCATAAATTTAAACGCATAAATATAAATGCGAAATTTAAATGCATAAATTTAAACGCATAAATATAAATGCGAAATTGAAGTGCATAAATATAAATGCGGAATTTAAATGCACAAATTTAAAAGTTAGATTAGTAATCGAGGAGGCAACGCCTACCATAAATTCAAAGAGGAGACATAATCTCTCACTCTATAAATATGATCTGAGGTGACATAGTCTACCATATGATCAATTCGTGGAGGCATAGCCTACCATAATTATAAGGAGGAGGCTTAACCTACCACTCCATAAATATGATCTGAGGTGACATAGTCTACCATATGATCAATTCGTGGAGGCATAGCCTACCATAATTATAAGGAGGAGGCTTAACCTACCACTCCCATGTGATCATGATCGTGAAGGCATAGTCTACCATAGCGATCGGTTCGGGGAAGGCAGTGCCTATCTTTCCGAAAATAATACATGAACAGAATAATAAATTGGTCATAATCAAACCTCACCTTTTTGGTATTTGACCGGATTAAGAGACGGTCGTGCTGATAACGTGTTGTGGAATAATTATTATTATTAAGGTGAGATATGTATATATATGTGTTATATATATATATATATATATATATGTGAGTGTATATGGAGGGGGAGAGACGAGAGCAAGAGACGAGGGTTGAAGAGAGCCTTTTATTATTATGTTGTTATGTTGTAAGTTACAAAGAGGGATGATCCCTTATTTATAGGGTCTTTAGACCGACTTGTGTTAAGTCGGTTAGATAGATATTTACATATATAATATATTATTTAACAACAACCATTTATTAAGAGTTTGCTATTCTTACTTGTTACTCAATATGCGAGCATGGGGCTTTATTAAGCTAAACACTAGTTTAAATATTGGATTCTCTCCTTAGCAAAAAAAAAATATATATATATATATATATATTGGATCCTCTTGAGCTTATATAACAAATGCTTTTATTTCCCCACAAAAATGACACAACAAATATTAGCTTGATATATTGATTGTTATATATTGTAGTTAAAGCCCAAAATTATATTTTATAAAATATATAAAAACATTTCAAAGTATTGTTTGTTACAAAAATATGTTTGACAGAAAAAATATATATATATATATATATTAAAAATGGTGTATGATGTGATAGAATTTGAGTGGAGCAAATTTTAAGCATTATTTCCCATAACATGAATGTGTTTGATACGATAAAAAAATATTTTGAATTACATAAAATAAAACTAACAGCTGATTTTTATAATTAGTAAGATGAAAATATTTATAATTATATATACTAAATTTTGATGGAAGAATATCTACATGTTATATATTATTACAATTTTCATTAAGAAATTTCTTTTAAGACAGTTTATCAGTTTATGACTTCTATCTATGTATAAACAAATTCCGATCTGACATCAAGTCCTTATTTTATAGAACACACATTATATATATTGGAGTTTGGACCAATGAAAAGCCAAAATTGTTGAAATACGTTGACGTTAAGAGGATAAAAGAGAAGATAAATTGCATTAAGGAACAAAAATAGAAACCCTTCATCTGCGTTTTATATTCTCCCCGTCAGTTTCGTAGCGAATATCACTATTTTTCTTCGGCTGCAGAATATTAACTTACACATGGAAGCGAGAGAGAAAGAAGAGAAAAAGTTTCTCTCTTTCGTGCTCTGTGAAACCCAAAATCGTGCTCTGTGAAACCCAAGAACAATGGGGGTTTTTAGGGAGAGGGGTTCTTAAAAAAATTATAAAATAATACGTGGGCCCCACAGCATAGTTAAGATACAGGTCCTTAAAATTCTTATATAAGGACCGATCCTTACACTGTTCACGCCACGTGGCGTGTAACGATTGGTCCTTATTTTTTTAATAATTTTTTTTTTTAAGGATCCGAAAAAAAATAAATAAAATAATATTAATTTTTTTTTTTTTTAAGAACCCCAATGGTGTAACCCATTGGGGATGCTCTTATATGTTTCCTCTCTCTTGATTCCCATTTCACTATACGTATCAAAATTTCTTGGTTAACGAGAGGAAAAAGGACTTTGAATGGTCTACCTTTCTTGGGATCTATCAAGTTTCTAGCTTTTTCTGCTACGATTCATTATCATAAATTTGGTAAATCCCATTTGCTCATTTTGGTAAATCCTAATTCCATAAAGTTTGTAGCTTTTTCTGCTACGATTCATTATCATATTAAATTTGAGCTCTTTTCACTTCATTTCGTTCTCTCTATCTCTCTGCTTCTTTGTTTTTACCTTGACTTCAATTGGTTTTTGGCTTGTTCATTGATGACACCAGCTTATATATAATCATAGAGCTGTAGCTTGAGTTTACAAATGGTAGAAGTCATGTGTTTTTCTTTGTTCTTGGAGATTATTAGCTCAAGACTGGTAGAAGAACAACACTAACAATTATCCAGTGAGGGCCAATTCAATTCTGCTCTTATTCATTGTTACTAAAAGGAGTTGATTTTGGTGCAAGTAATTAGATCTTTGTAGTCCTCTCAATCTGATTCTGCTGGCTAAGGAGTTCCCTATTTTCAAGTTGTGTTTAAGTTTCTGTTAATAGTACTGGTTTAGGATGAAACTAACTTTGGTTTAGTCTCTTTTGTCTCTGGTGTTGGCTTGTCAGTTGATTAATCAGACAACGATGGAGACGCATCATCTCTGATCCGATGGATCCCCAAGCTTTTATCCGCCTTTCAGTAGGCTCACTTGCTTTAAGAACTCCCAAGTATCTCTTAAACTCTTCTTCAAGATCTGATGAGAAGAAGAACTCTTGCTCCCAATGCTCTTGCGAAATAAAACTCCGAGGCTTTCCTGTTCAGACGACATTTATCCCTTTGATGCCTTCCTTAGATGCAGCTCCTGACCATCACAGCATTTCCACAAGCTTTTATCTTGAGGAATCTGACTTAAGAGCTCTCCTGACCCCTGGATGCTTCTATAATCCTAATGCTCACTTGGAAATTTCAGTTTTTACTGGTAAAAAGAGTTCTTCACATTGCGGAGTTGGTGCTAAAAGACATCAGTTTGGGGTGTTTAAGTTGGAGGTAGGTCCTGAATGGGGAGAAGGAAAGCCAATGATTCTGTTTAATGGCTGGATTGGTATTGGAAAGAACAAGCGAGATGGTGGTGCAGAGCTTCATTTGAGAGTGAAGCTTGATCCTGATCCTAGATATGTTTTCCAGTTCGAAGATGTTACTACTTTGAGCCCTCAGATAGTTCAGCTTCGTGGCTCGGTCAAGCAACCTATCTTCAGCTGCAAGTTTAGCCGAGACAGGTGAGGTGACATATTATTTCTTCATAGTTTGCTCAAGTAAAGGGTACTAAGTTACTGATGGGCTTGCTTTTGATTCTTCAGGGTTTCACAGGTGGATCCATTGAACGGATACTGGTCAAGTTCAGGGGATGGAACCGAGCTTGGGAGTGAGAGACGTGAGAGAAAAGGTTGGAAGGTGAAGATACATGATCTCTCTGGCTCTGCAGTTGCTGCAGCTTTCATAACAACTCCTTTTGTCCCATCCACTGGCTGTGATTGGGTGGCCAAGTCCAACCCTGGTGCTTGGCTTGTGGTCCGTCCTGACCCATGCCGACCCAACAACTGGCAGCCATGGGGAAAGCTGGAAGCTTGGAGGGAACGCGGGATCAGAGACTCCGTGTGTTGCAGGTTCCATATACTTTCGAACGGGCAAGAGGTTGGAGATGTTTTAATGTCTGAAATTCTCATCAGCGCTGAGAAAGGCGGGGAGTTTTTAATAGACACGGATAAGCAGATGGTAACGGTTGCAGCTACACCGATCCCAAGCCCGCAGAGTAGCGGAGACTTCTCGGGTTTGGGACAGTGTGTATCTGGAGGAGGGTTTGTAATGAGTTCGAGAATGCAAGGGGAAGGGAAAAGCAGCAAGCCTGTGGTGCAGTTGGCTATGCGGCATGTAACTTGTGTGGAAGATGCAGCCATTTTCATGGCGCTTGCTGCTGCTGTTGATCTTAGCATTCTAGCTTGTAAACCTTTCAGGAGGATAAGCCGGAGAAGGTTCCGCCATTACTCATGGTGATAAAAGGAACTCTTTTGTGGTTAGTTCTGTGTACAGTTTTTGAATTGGACCAAAGTCATTGTATTAGAAAGAAACTGGCTTAAGATTAAAGGTTTAACCCTTCTCAGATTCAGACCAATCAATAGAATCAGACCAGAACCAAGTAGATGAACGTAGCAACTAAAAGAGTCTAACAGGAATGAAGATGAACAACAACAAGAACAAAAACACAAAACTGAGGAATAATCAAAAGGCTTAACTAAAGCTTGTAGTTGCTCTTAGTTCTTCTTATCACCTCCAGCTTCAATCTTCTTCTTCGCAGTGGCCTGGGAATACAAGAAGGTACCGAAAATGGCAATGGCTGATCCAAGAGCATTCAGAGGCCTCACAGGATTCCTAAAGACCAAAACCGTGGAGATAATCACCACCACTCTCTTCATCGTGTTCCCTACAGAGAAAGTCAATGGGCTGATCTTGTCGAGAGCCTGGTAAGAAGACTGGTTGTACAAATGGTAGAAGACACCAGAGAGCAAAACCCAAATGTAGAACGTTGATGGTTTCCCAACAGATGCAATGGCTTTATGGTAACCTTGAACCCATTGTGATCCTTCAACGAAAATCGCCACAGGGAACAGATAAACCAGAGAGAGTATACTGATCCAACCGTATAGATTCAGTCCATCAATCTCTTTGAAGTTTTGTAGACTTCGTTTAGAGTAAATGTTCCTCAAGACGAAACCAACGTTACTGATCATAGCTCCTGATAGTCCACCTAAATTGAATGAGACTTCAGTGACTGCAGCTAAAGAACAACCCATAACGATGGGGAGAATCGATAACCAGACAGCTAAAGGGTACGTGTCTCCTAGGAAAGACGAGAAAATCACAGAGAAGACAGGCTCTGCTGATTTGATGACATGAGTGAAAGAAACAGCGACTTTGGAGAAGGAGACACAAGCTGAGATGTGTCCAATAGTGTGGAACAATGCAGGTCCGAGGAGAGCGATGATGAAAGGTTTCGAGATTTTAGGGCATGGGTAAAGCTTAAAGGACCATAAGATAAGCATCCAGATAGAACCTGCGAAGAGCTGAAACGAAGCGAGAAGCCATGGATAAGGGAAGACGTTGAGTGCCTTTTTGTTGAAGATGTTGAAGACGATGTTTTGGAAATACCAAAGACCGAACACGATCGCTAACTGAAGATTCTTCGCCTTCTTCTCCGCCGATTTCTCGGAATCGCCGTCTGGATTTGGGTCGGATGACGCCGCGGAAGCGATGGATCTGAATCTTCTCGAGAACAACCCAGATGGGGTTTCCTGGTTCGTGAGTGAAAGCAAGGGTTTTTTGGCGGTGGAATGAAGATTGGGGATCTGTGAAAACCCTAGTGGGTATCTGCAATTGAAGGGTTTATCGCCGGCGGCGAGAAGAGCAGATAGACGGGTAGGGTTTTGCCGGGTCCGGGTCTTGTGGAGAAGACCCGGGTTTAGGGAAGCTGATAGATTCAGGGAGATCATAATTGCTTAAGCAAAACAACAATCACGAACACAGAAAGAGAGAGAGAGAGAGAGAGAGAAGAGATAACTTTTGGCTCTGGACTAAACGCCAGAGATCCGTTGGGAAAATCAAAAAATTTGAAAGCTCTGTTCTTGGACTTTGCGTCTCCTCCGAATATAAAAGTTTTTTTTATTATTATTCCAATAGTTTTGTTTATAATATCTGAAAGAGGGTAGTTCGGTAAATTAGATTTTTTGAGTTTGAAGAGAAACCAACGACACGAAATTAGTGTCAGATCTCCAGATTCGATCGGTGTTGAAAGCCGTCGCCGGAATCGGTGGGGGAGTAAAATGGCGGCGAAGCAGATGGAAGAGATACAGAGAAAGTTAGGGCTGCTTAGTTACCCTAGGGCAAATGCTCCTGCTCAGTCTCTCCTCTTCGCCGGAATGGAACGTTATGCTCTCCTCGAATGGCTCTTTTTCAAGTAAATCTCTTCCTCTCCGACTTTATCCGTGTGCTTATTCCACAACAATTCGGAAAATTCTCTAAATTTTAAGATCAATCAAACGAGTCTGAACTTCGAATTGTTCTTGTTGGTTTGGTTTTCATAGTGGGGAAGTTGGCAGTGTTTGATCAGGGTTCAATGTAGAACTGGATCTGTTTAAATTGCTTGATTAGTCTCGAAATTTAGTTCCTTTTGTTCTTTTGCAAACAAAGTGAAAGTATGGAGGTAGATTTTTATGGTTGTTGACGTATTCTTCTTCTTGGGTTATCTTGAAGGTTATTAGGTGATAAATCTCCTTTCTCACAGCAAAATCTCCAAGGAGATGCTGGAGTTCGTGATGAAGAAACTGTTCGTATTCAGTGTAAGCCTTTCTTTAATCCTGTTGGCCTTTCCATTATCACTTGAGCTTCCGATAGATAGACCATTGATTTATCGGTACTAGCAAGAGTTTGTTTAAGTGAACTTCTCGTATTCAGATTTGGCAGAGATCGCAAAATTTCTGGGGATCACACCAACAGTAGATATAGAAGCCATTCAAGTAAGCTTTTTTAAATTGTTACACCATCTTTGTATCATCTTAACGCGTTGGGATTTGTCAAAGTCCAAGCATGGTTTAAGTTATACACGACTGACATTTTCTTTTGTTATGTAAATTTCAAGTTTTTAAAGATGTGATAGTACTTATCACTGTTTTTAGGGACATGGAACCTATGAAGATCGAATGGAAATGCTACGCAATATTGTTGATTTAGTGGAGGCAAGCCTCTTCTCAGATAATCCAGAATGGAGGTTGATATACTATGTCTGATTGCACTTTGTAGTCTGATTCTTGTCTACAATCTAGTTTGTTCCTTTGTTCGAGCATAACACAACAATGATTTTGCTTATTCTTCAGTATTGATGAGCAGGTTGCCAAAGATATTCAGCTCATAGATGCTATCGCAGAGAGACAGTCTCTGATATTTTCTGAGGAATGCAAACTCTTCCCTGCTGATGTGCAGATCCAGTCGATATATCCATTGTAAGATGTTTTTCCTCCTGTTATCTCCAAGTTATAGCACATTTTATAGTTATTTAGTAATTGTGGGTTATGGACTGCTTGAATTGAAGATATGGAGCCAATTAGTTATATCCCTTTCTCTTGACTTATGTTTTATAAAACCATCCTTGACTTACGTTTCTGGATCTAACTGGTCTCAGAGGTTTCAATTTGAATTCTAGATTTAAGTTATACTACTGTTGGGTGTGTGCTAACCTTAGTTTGTAGTTTCTCGCTTCATATTTCAGCAGATGTAGTGGCATTTATGTACCTTAATCAAAGTTTATTTGCAGACCAGATGTTTTAGAACTGGAGACAAAACTTTCAGAACAGGCCAAAATTCTCTCTAATCTTCAGCAAAAAGTCGATGATTTGGCAGCAAAGGTGTGTTTTGGTTTCTCCATATTATGTTTTTGACTTTGAACTGCATGACTCACTGGACCAATATCATGTTTCATTAGAGTTGAAATATCCATGTGTGATATAATTTGACATAAGATCCAGATTGTTTTAGTTAAACATATCTTCTTCTCCTTGGTTTCATCTGTTTAGCATGCCTACAACCCACAAGAAGAATATGCGGAAGTGGAATCTCAACTAAGGGATCGTTTAGAATCGTTTAATGAAACTGTGAGGGCGTTCAACACAATCTACACAAAGGTATGAATATATCCTTCTAATCGGTGATATGCATGGATCAATCTATTTTCCTATATCAATCTATCTGAATATATCCTTCTAATGGGTGGTCTGCATGGATCGTGCAGGAAATCCGTCCATGGACTCACATGATGGAAGTGCCTCAGCTTCATGGGTTTGGTCCTGCTGCAAACCGTTTGCTTGAGGCATATAATATGCTTTTGAAGGTAAGTACAAATATCTCCTTTTATCTTAAATATTTTTTTTTTTATCATATCGACCAAAATTGGATAGCTCTCCCCAGTTATACTTTTCTTAGTGTAACACCAATGAAAAGAAATGAGTTGTGTGTTGTTTGGTGACAGTTCTTAGGGAACTTGAAGAACCTAAGAGACTCACATGCAGCACTTTCGATTGGATCATCTGGAACAGTAGCTGGAGAGCCATCTTCTGTAAGTAGAATTGTATCCGAGTGTGAAGCCGCATTAACTGTTCTCAATCGAGACCTTGGAATCCTCTCGGCTTCTATTGCTCGTGAGCAAGGGGAGCGTCTGTAACTGTCACAGGTGATTTTACTTGAAAATTAGGTTCTGTTCATCAGTTAATCATATTGTCTAGTTATTAGAAACCATTTTTAGGGCTGTGGTGTGTTATCTCAAAAGTTTGAACTCTTTTTTTTCTTGTGTGTTTCCAAGTTTGTTTAACCAAATCCAATCAATCTAAAAGTAAAAGTTTCTCATCGGTTCTTAGTAAAGTTTAGATTTTATATACTAATCACGTTTGAATCCAAACCACAATTGAAGAAACGCTTGTTTGATTCTGTCAAAAGCTGCCTCGAACACTATGTAGGCTTTCCCCGAGCGAAGACCTGCAAAAACAGATCAAATATGTATAGATGATTCATGCGGATTGAATGGGCAATACAGAAACTTTACATATATACTAATCATGTTTCGTCCTCAAACTAACTGATTCAAGCCCGAAAAATGGAAGAAGTCGTTTCTAAAACTTACTTGTACATACAATATTTGTACTCTTGGCTCCTCACCAAATCATTTTCGCCTTCTTCAAGCTGCTCAACAAAAAAGAACACGAATGCATTAAAAAGACATCATGTACAGAAAACTCATCATCCTTGTTATATAATCCTTACCGGGTCGCTCTCATAAATGAGTTGATAGCAAACCGGAGAAAGGCATCGCAGGGCACAATTCTCTTTTGCTATTGAAGAAGATTTGCAATGCCAACCCCATAGCCCACTGTTTTGTTTTCCACAACCCAACACAACACAAAAGTGAGCCAAGAATTTGCTAGCTATTGTAGAAAGTTAGAAACTTTACGTTTGGAGGTTAACAAATTTAGCCAAATGATCCTGCAATGATTCACAAAATCTTTAAACTTAACCAAGAACCAAGCTAATAACTTGCCCAAACTTGAGGAAAATACAAAGAACAACCAAATTTTGTAAAGTCAAGTCCCCCCCCCAGTATAAATCAAGAAAATATCTCAACGGAAGCATCAAAATATAAAGCAATTTAGATATATCGTCTATCACGTCTAATGATCGAAGCCACTCACTAAAGGAGAGTTGAACAAAATCGCAATTACCATAATCAAAATTGCAGATGGTTTGTGTGTATTAATCCCCATGGACAGGACTCACCTCTCTATATCGCCGTAGCATTCTCTCTTCTTCTCCCTGATCTCCACATCCTACAAATGGATTTTTCCCATAGAGTCAGCAAGCATGTTCCAATGGAGCTTTAGACGGAGTCTCGAACACAGATTTATGGGAGGGAGACTTACGGATATGGGACGAGGAGATTTAGAGAAAGTACAAGGTGCGAAACTCAGTGAGAGTAACATGAGAATACAAACGATGCTTGAACGAGCTCGGGAAAGTTCCATGGCCTCTCTTCTTCTCCGATCGCAGTAGCTAATACCAGCTGCGGATTTCTGGAGAAAACCGAACCGGTCCATTACGGTATTTTAAATGGGCTTATATGGGCCTAAACGAGACCCGCTCTAATTTGTTTCAAATACATGCAGTGTCCATGTGCACACTGTACTGATATCTGAACCCTCCTTTTTTATTTGCGAGTATCACGTGATCACGAGATCCTGGATTCTCTAATTGTGTTTTTTGTTGAAGAAGACCTATGAAGTTTGATATACCCTAACAAGTTTTCTAAAATAGCAGATCCATGCCGACACAGAATGAACGTGGCACTATTATTATTACACCAAGCGGTGAGGAAAATGTTTCACATTTTGTTGCGGTTCCTATGTGTGACGCATTGTATTGGGCGAATCTTACGGGTGATGGAAAGAAATGTCGACAGACACAACATAAGAAGACAAGTTTAATGTTATCTTAACTCAACCACACGGTCCACACCTAACTCCTCGATGTGAGTAACAGCATATATCATATTCTTCAGCTTCATCAATCCTCATTTTTTCTTAAATAAAATTGTATTAAACCTTTCTCTTTATAGTTTATATAGATTCTTTTAATACTAAAGAATAAACAAACGAATTTTATAAAGATAAGAGAATAATCAGTACTGTTTTAGTGGGTTTCTTTTCCAGTAAGTGGATTTTTTTTTAGTAATAGTAATATTGTTGACAGACAGTAAACTTTGGACTCAAGCTGAAGCATCTTAATCTCTTTTTCCTTACCTTTTTTTTTTGGTGATAATATTACCTTCTTTTATAATAGTAATATAGATTGAGTTTTTTGGAATTCGTCACCACTTTAGCAATAATTATAGATTGATTGTTAACGCACTCACAAGATTTCCTACTAAGTTACCACTTCTTATGACCTAACAAATTTATCTTATTAATTATTTACATCACTATTATTATTGAATAATTACATTTGGTTAGAAATCAAATTAAAGAACTTTGTTTAACGAACTCATCTTTGGGTTGGTTGGAAAATAAATGGGTTATTTTCTTTCTAAAATACGAAATAAGACATACGTTTAGCCACGTTCAAGCTTATATTATTATCAATCATTTATATCATTTTAAATGATTGATATAAGTATTTTAATTCCAGATGAAAGCAGTTTCTTGATGGATTCAAAGTGGAATATTGACCTGAAGAGATAATAAAAGTATTTTAGATCATTGAGAAGCAGATTGTGGAACTCTTCTTTCAACTGCAAAGATGGAAATACTTGGAATCCCTAATCGCATGTGAGCTATAATTTAGGGTATCTAAGAGATGGAAGACGAAGGGAAAGTGACGGTAAGATGTTAATTCGAGGGCTTCTGTTCGTGTGGACTATCTATTGGGCTGACAAATGAGGTTTTTGGTTTAAATACAGCTTGTAAATTATTTTTTGTGCTCACAAATTTTTAAAAATTCTATTAAAATATTATGCTGAGGTGGCAGCATGAGAAAAGAATAAAAAATGTCTCATTATATATATGATTTTATATATTAATGATAGATAAGAGTCATTAGTGCCTCATGTATATATGTAACCAAATGCTTAAAATTTTACTAAAACGAAACTTCACTAGTTTATGCGCAGGATTGAAAATGTTGCTGCCCGATGGATGATCAAATCATTAAGAAATTGTATATCATAAAATGATGGATTCCATTTTCTGTCGTATGCAAATTATTGGAGGTTGTAAAATCAAATATATCTGATGTGCTACCTCACATATATTAACATATTATTTGACGTTCCACGTGGCCGGCCCATGTTCAAGAGTCTAAGACTTCTTTAGGTAGTCCTCTTCACCAACAATATACCAACTAGTTTTTTCATTTAAATTGAAAGCTACTTAACCTGTATATGGTGTGACTTTCACATTACCAAACAATAATAAAACTGATATGTTTCAAACCCAATCTTATATATTATCTATCTACATCATTCTTAAACATCTTGAATAACGCTTAAAGATACATATACACGAAATGTATCTTGTTTTTCTGGCATCAATATTGATTTCTATTATTTTAGAAAAGGCAACTAGGTTAGCTTCTAGAACTAACCAAGCCTGAAAGTTATAAAAGAAAAAAAAAGATTATCGCGAAACTGCACACCTTTGAATAAACCTTTAGTTGAGAAGCGCAAGTGGCTCATATGGTTGAGACCACCTCTGCGACCTTTTCATCTGGAGTTCGATTCCAGCTTCCTTCCTCCTGAAAGGACTGGGCTAGTGGGCCGGCCCGTTGTGGCCCACATAGTGACAAAAAAAAAGAATAAACCGTTAGTTCATACATTAAAAAATCGAGATATATAAGAACATCTTCATCAATTAGATATTCATCTGAGTATTTAAATAATTAAAATATTAATATTTTATGATCTAATTTAATTATATAATTAAATTTTAAAACTAAAAAGCAATGAACCAATTAGAAAATAACAAATATGAGATGAGTTTCTTATTAAAAATCGAGAGTTTCTTCTTCTTTAAGAACCCCTCAAGTTTTTTCTATCCTATTTAATCTATTTTATATTTATTTTAAATATATTTTAAGTTAAGAAACTTGCTAAAAAATTGCCATGGAAGTGTTTTAAGAGAATTGGGGAAAAATAAACATAGATCGTATATGTTTAAAGTCATTCATTTTTGAAGGGGTATTTGATGTGTCAGTCACGGCGTAGTACAAGTGGTAGTACAAGACGTGACTCAGGACATGGATATGTTTGATTGTTAAGATATGAATGAATCTTTATGATGTGATTCGGTTTATGGGTTGTGTGCTGAGCTGGATGAAGATCTTGGAGTAAAGATTGCAGCTTGGAATTGTTTACTTATTCTTTGAATAAGTTTCAAAAAAAAAAGGGAAAGTTACAAAAGGTGGAACATGAAATATCAAAACAAAAAAGATATTTGCTATATCTTTATTTATGTAAACTTGAGGAGCAAGTTTAGCCTATATAAAGAGGATAGGCGTGGCCTTATGAAGATGCAAGAGCTGATAGAATAAAAACTCAAGAGGGCTTTTGTATTTTGGGAAAAAGTCTAGACTCTAGGGGGAGTTTAGCTCAGGTGTTTGATCCTGAAGAATTCTTGTATTGGATAGAGCGGTAGATCAATAGGGTTTGTTTTATTCGTTTGTAATTGGTGGGATTATTTTTTATTCAAGTGAATTCGAAATTAGGGGAGTAGAAAAAATCGAAACTCGTAAACAAACTTTGTGTGTCTTTCTTTCTGCTCTTTATATTGCTTCACATGCACTTTCAATTGGTATCAGAGCGGGTGCTTGATAGAGATTTAGTATTGTTTCGAGCAGATCTAAGGTGAGGATCAGAAGGTAGCTCAGGAAGTAGCACAGAGTTCAGTTCGATGGAATCTCATAAGGAAAGAACGTCTATGACCATACCACCACAACTTGATTCTTTAAATTATGGATATTGGAAGGTTCGTATGCAAGCTTTCATTAGTGGTATTGATGAGGAGTGTTGGAATTTGATTGAGATTGGTTGGAATCCCCCTGTGATGAATGATAAGGGCGTTGAAGTTCTTAAGCCTAGAGATCAATGGAATGCTGAAGAGAAGAGGGCATCAAGTTGCAACTCTAAGGCCAAGACTACACTTTATAATGCAATTGATGCAAGTTACTTCAAGTTGATTTCTCAATGTGTGTCAGCTCAAAAGGCATGGAAAACATTGGAGAACATGTTTGAAGGTACCACAAGTGTCAAGAGGACCAAGCTGGATATGTTAGCATCTAAATTTGAGAATCTAAGGATGGATGAAGGAGAAACTGTGGCTCAATTTAGTGCTAAGTTGTGTGACATATCTAATGAGTCATTCGCTCTTGTAAAACATTACAAGGACAAGAAGCTTGTGAAGAAGCTGAAGAGATCTCTTCCATCAAAGTTTGAGTCAAAGATCTCTGCTGTTGAAGAAGCTCATAATCTGGATGAGATGGCGTTTGATGAGTTTGTTAGGATACTTCAAGCTTTTGATTTGAATAAAGCGTATGAATAACAAGCTCAGAAGAAGGATGTTGATGTTGGAGTTGCTCTACAAGTTTCATCTTCTGAAGATTCTATGACGATGCTGTCAAGACAAGTTTCTAAGTATATGAAGATGAAGGAAGACAAGAAAAGTAAAAGAGAGAAGTTGGACAACTCATCATCGAAGATACAATGCTATGAATGTCATGGATTTGGTCACTTTAGCTGTGATTGTGCAAATTTACAGCATAATAAGAAGAAGAAGAACGTCAAGGATGATTCTGGAAGTGATTCAGATGATGGTGAAGGAATAAAGAACTTTGTGGCATTCACAACATTTGATTCTAGTTATACTATGAAATCTGCAACAGGCTCTGCATCAGCGTCTGCGACGGAACCTGTGTCAGCATCTGCAACAAGGTGTGCAGTTGATAGCGATAAGGATGAAAGTAATGATGATCCTGTAAGTGATGATGATGATTTCGCTGAGAACTACAAATCCTTGTGTGAGCATTGGTGTAAGATGATTGAGGAGAATGCATCATTGACTAAGGAGAAAGTTAAGCTAGAAGCTGAAGTTGCTGAAGTATGAAAGTATACAACAGAGAAAGAAGAAGAAGCACAACAAGCCAAAGCTCAACTTGAAGAGACTCAAAAAGGTGTGAGGATGCTGAATAATGGCACAAAGAAGTTGGATCATCTTCTCACTATTGGCAAAAGTGATCGATGTTGTCTTGGATTCAATGGATAACCTTCAAAAGCAGACTGTGTTTCTGTGTCTGGTGGAAAGATGGATGTTGCATCAACAGCTGCTACAAAGACTGCAACTGTTATGAAGTCTGCAACTGGTACGTCGACTGGTACGAGAGCTGGTACAAGAACTGCTACAGCGACTACAACAAGGAAAATCCCAGAAGTAAAGAGTGCACCTAAACGAATTTTGCGTCCTGTTTGTCATCATTGTGGAGTTGTTGGGCATATTAGGCCAAGATGCTTCAAGTTATTGAAGGAGAAGAAACGAATGGAGCAAGCTCATGGAGTGAGATTTCATGGTCCTATATGTTGTCATTGTGAAGGTAAAGGACATGTTCAAAGAGCTACTCATGGAGGGACAAGGGTCATGAAGATTTGGAGAAAGAATGTTAATCACTTCGGAGATGGTGCAGTAGGATTTCATCCTCAGTATGGAGGAGGACGGTTCATGTGTTAAGTTTTTGACCATGATGTGACTCAAGTAAGGGGAGATTGATGTTGCTAGTTTTGATGATGTTGGATGGTTCTAGTGACGAAGCCTTTGATGCTAGGGTCGTTGAGATCACATACATAGTCAAAAAGAGAGAGATTGAAGAGGTATTTGATGTGTCAGTCACCGCGTAGTACTAGTGGTAGTACAAGACGTGACTCAGGACGTGGATATGTTTGATTGTTGAGATATGAACGAATCTTTATGATGTGATTCGGTTTATGGGTTGTGTGCTGAGTTGGATGAAGATATTGGAATAAAGATTGCAGCTTGGAGTTGTTTACTTATTCTTTGAATAAGTTTCAAAAAAAAAGAAAAGTTGCAAAAGGTGGAATAGAAAATATCAAAACAAAAAGGATATTTGCTATATTTTTATTTAGGTAAACTTGAGGAGCAAGTTTAGCCTATATAAAGAGGAGAGGCGTGACCTTATGAAGATGCAAGAGCTGAGAGAATAAAAACTCAAGAGGGCTTTTGTATTTGGGGAAAAAGTCTAGACTCTAGGGAGAGTTTAATTCAGGTGTTTGATCCTGAAGAATTCTTGTATTGGATAGAGCGGTAGATCAATAGGGTTTGTTCTATTCGTTTGTAATTGGTGTGATTATTATTCGAAATTGGGGGAGTAGAAAAAATTGAAACCCGTAAACAAACTTTGTGTGTCTTTCTTTCTGTTCTTTATATTGCCTCACCTGCGATTTCAATTTCAGCTTCGAAAATAGGTCAGTTCTCGTCCTTCTCTATTATCTACTCATATTATTATTTCATTTATTTATAAGTAATTGGCATATAAATTCGACCATTTCTACACACAATGCTCACTAGGTCTGTGTGTTCGGATATTCGGATCGGGTCTGGGTCGGGTCCTTGTAGGTTCCGGGTCTAACGGGTATAGAAATATAAGACCCATTTAAGAACATGTATATTTTCGGGTCGGGTTCGGATCGGGTCTTCTCGGGTCCGGGTCGGTTCGGGTCTGCTATTGCCATACCTGCAAAGACCCGAATTTTTGCAGGTATTATTCTGGTTTGGATATTTACAGTTTTTTGGATATTTTTGGGTATAAAATGTCCAAAAACCCCCTGCAAATACCCGAATAAACCTGTAAAAATATTCGAAAACTACATGTTTTATCAGTTTTTTTTTTCTAGGTTTTATCAGTTTTTTTTCCAGGTTTTATCGGATCATATGGGTCATATAGGTCCTATCGGATCTTATAGAGTCGGTTACTAACAGGTTCTTAACAGGTTCCTAATAGGTTACTAACAGGTTTTAACTGGTTCTTATAATTATTTGGTATTTACAGGTTCCAACGGGTACTCAAAAAACCCGCGGATAAGATCTAGACCCGAAGTCGGGTCTTCTGAGTCCGGATAAAAATGCTTAGACCTAATTAGGCCTGGGCGTTCGGGTATTTGTTCGGGTTCGGTTTGGGTTTTTCGGATTTTCGGGTTTTCGGGTCCAGGCATATAGGACCCATTCGGGTATTTTATAATTTCGGTTCGGGTTCGGTTCGGTTCCATTCGGGTTTGGTTCGGGTTCGGGTACCCATAAAATCATAAAACAAAAATAAAATTGGTTAATTTGAACAAAAAAATTGTTAAAATGAGACAAATATAACAAGAAATTTCGTATATTTCGTTTATTTTGGGTATTTTAGCTATTTTGATCTAAAACTAACCAATATATATGAGTTTGTAATTATAGTTTTAAGTACTTCTATTATATTAAGTCTAAATATAATTAATATTTTGGATATATAATTGTAGTTCGGATATTTTGGGTACCCATTCGGTTCTCGGTTCGGGTCGGGTTCGGTTTCGGTTCTTCGGGTATAGAGGTTTAGGACCCATTCGGATATTTTGTCGGTTCAGGTTCGGGTTCGGTTCCTCTTTTTCGGTTCGGGTTCGGTTCGATATTTCGGTTCCGGGTTTTTTGCCCAGCCCTAAACCTAATGCTCACAAATCAAAATGTTCATTTGCTTATTCTAGAATACTTAAAAAGGAAAAGAAACGAATATAAAGATAAAGCAAAAGCATAAACACACCAATCTCTGGACCTTTTAGTTCCATATGTTTATTTGCAGCTCAACCAAAACTAGTAAAAAATAATGCTATTGAGAAAAAAGATCATTGTGTTTGTGTATAATAATAATAAGAGGCCACAAGGTTACCGCCAAATCATTTGCTTCACGTAAGAGCATCCCCATACTCCATTGGGGTTCTAAAAAAATAATTTAATAACTTTTTTTTTTTCGGATCCTAAAAAAACAAAAAACAAAAAAAACGGACCAATCACAAGACGACATGTGGCATGAACTGTTAAAAGACAATCTTTATTTAAGAGATTTAGCAGCTCGGTTGTTAATTTTGTGTAGGGTTTACGTGGGACCTACACAATATTATATATATATTTTTTAGCTAAGGACCGACGCTAAGGACTCCGGTTGCACTTGCTCTAAAGAGAGGGCATTTAACTAAAATGAAACATTCTGTGGAAAAATTATAAAGACATTATTTAGGTTTAAAGTTTATTTAAAGAAAGTTAGTTGTCAAATGATATTTATACATTAATACTCTAAATATATATATTGTACTATGTAAGAAAATAAAACACATCTCCTTCTTATTTTGGAATAAAATAATAATATAATTCATCCGAAGATATTAATTAATCAATCAACACAGGAAAAATACATTTCTTTATCAGAGTACGCCCAAAGATAAGGAGAGAGGAGAAAGACACTTCACCTCACCATCTTCTCCTGTCTCTCTCTCTCTCTTCATCTTCTTCATCTTCATCTCTCTGTCTTCTACAACAGAAACAGCATCAAATGGGTTCTATGTCAAACCCTAATCCATGGTCTCCATACGATTCATACAACGACTGTTCTCAGGGAGTATGCAACATCTACTGTCCCCAATGGTGTTACCTCATCTTCCCTCCTCCACCTTCTTTCTTCCTTGACGACGAAGACGACTCTTCCTCTTCCTCCAGTTTCTCCCCTCTCCTCATCGCCCTCATCGGAATCCTCGTCAGCGCTTTCATCCTCATCAGCTACTACACTCTCATCTCGAAATACTGTCATCGCCGCAACGAAAGCTCTTCCGAAGCTTCAGAACGTGATCGCGGCGATGTTTTCTCCTCCGCCGTTGGATCCAGGCAAGGAAACTCGAATTCAGCGGCTGGAGATGGACTCAACGACTCTCTGATTAAATCGATTACGGTTTATAAGTACAGAAAGGGCGATGGATTCGTCGATGGTTCCGATTGCTCAGTTTGTTTGAGTGAATTCGAAGAGAACGAGAGCTTGCGATTGTTGCCGAAATGTAATCACGCGTTTCACCTTCCTTGTATCGATACTTGGTTGAAATCTCACTCTAACTGTCCGCTCTGCCGCGCTTTCGTCACCGGAATCAATAGTCCAACCACCGTAGCTAACCAATCGAGTTCTGTTCATCCGATCGCTGCGGGATCAGGTATTCGAGGCGGAGGAACCGCTGAGATCAGCTCGACTGTGGCTGGTTACCGTCACCAAACCGGCGATTCCGTCGTCGTAATCGAAGTTCTGGAAACCGGATCTCGGAACACTGACAGCAGATCGCAATCACAGCAACCACCGGAGGAGGATCGAGACACAAAGGATGACGAAGACCCGCAGCCGATTCGGAGATCGGCGTCGTTGAACTCAGGGACAGTGGTGTCGGTCGCTGATGTTCTGCGGGAGATCGAAGACGACGAGGAGGGAGACCAAGTATCTTCCGGCATCGGAACATCACAGGAGCGGCGAGAGGGAGATGTATATGACGAAGGGAAAACAACGCCTATACCGACGGATGTGGAAGCGGCGGCTAATCAGAGAAGGGGGGTATCGAGTTTTCTGGTACGGAGTTCAGTGGCGATGAAGAGATCCGTATCGACGGGAAGATTCATCTTCTCGAGGTACGATCGCGGCAGAAATTACAGTTTGCCCAATTGAGTAACATTTAAGAAACGCTATGAAACAAAATGTCTTGATGAACTTTTTTACTGTATTTAGTAAGTTACTGATAATCATACAGTTCACAATACCAGTTCTTTACTCTTCCGGAACTCATCACTTCAAAATAAAAGTGATCATTATTTTAAGTAGTTTGTCCCCTCCTGAATTTATGGAACATCCTATACAAATTACTAAAGCAAATGTGATTTATTATATTTTCTATTAACTTTTTGAAAAGGAGAACCATCGTCGGTAAGACTTGAGATTGGGGAAGAATATATATACTTGTTAAATTCGTTCGCATAATGTGCGATCACAAATATTCTTAAATATAAATTTTTAAAAAATAAAAAATCATCAAATTCATTTAACAACAATAATATTATAAAAATCTATACGAAACTATTTATAATTAAACATACATACATTATTATATTTAATAAGATATTTTATAATTTATTATAAATAAAATTAATAGTAATAAATTAAATTATAATTATATATTTTATATAAAAATCAATACATAAATATATTATTCAACATATTTTATCATATATATAAATTCAAAATTTATATAAATAATACGAATTAATATATAAAATCTAAAAATATATTTATTAATATTTAAAAATATTTATAAACGTTTTCATATTTATCATCTTATTTTTTATTTTTTTATTAAAGATTATGTTTATCTCTAAAATAAAATTAAAAATCTTCATAAATATTTTCATATTTATCATCTCATCTTACTTTTTATTTTTATTCAAAGTTATGTATATCTCTAAAATAAAATTTAAAATATTTTCATAAATATTTCATATTTATCATCTCATTTTATTTTATCCAAATTTATATTTATCTCCATAATAAAATTAGAAAAATATAATAAAATTACCAATATAAATTAAGGTTATTACAGTAATTAGCCTAATTTCATTAATTGCAAATTAGTAATCAACCATTTTGAGAGTGAATATAAAGCCAAAAGCAATTCTCAATTAATATAAAGATATATATAAAAATAGTATTTGTCTTTTTGTCCACATAATAAAAATAGTAGATACATTCTCTCTGTATAGGCGATACACAAACGATTTTCTAAAACCGTTTTCTTCGCTTCTTCTCGACGATAGGCCGCCGGCTTTCGCCGGTGGCTCTGTACGGTCTTTTATTTTTTGTTGTTTTGTTTACTTTCTTCTCTTCTACAAATAGTTTCTTCTCTGTTTTGGTTATTAATCAAGTCCACTTAAAGTGATCATGTCTTCATCTTTGATCCAACCGACACTCCGTCTCTTGATCTCGCGCATGTTCATTGTGGCCTTCGCTTTCTTCGCTCCGATGTTGGTTTTGTCTACAATGTCGTCTCCGTGCGGTGGAGGATATGGGTTCGTGAAGAGTCTGATGGATTTTTCGGGGGATCGTGTGTGTGTTCCGACTCACGTAGCGAACAAACCGCATTTTGATATGTTTCTTCCTTTCATTTTCGCGGCAGTTATGGTAACGACGTCCGCTTGTTTGATCAGATCGTGTTTTGGGACGGATAATATGGACAATAACCGTGGTGATTCTTCTAACGAGAACGAATCACAGAAGAAGTTTCTGGAAACTCAATCTCCAAAGTCAATAAATTGTTCTGATACTACTAACGATTTACTATTGCCCTCAACATCGGTCATGGAGAAAGAGGAGGGCTTCGTTCTCATTGGGTGCCAAAGGTTTCCTCTTGGATATATTCTTTTCCTTTTCAACATTGCCGAGTGTGTGATCATATTTTACCGACGTTTATCACTCAGCATACATCGATACAATTTCTGTTTCAAAGAGTGTTGATGGAAACATCCTTAATAAACGATTGTGTCGGAGTTGTTACATCATTTTTTTTTGCCATCATTTTGTCAATACTAACACTTGTTGTTAGTTTTGTGGTTGTGTACGGGTGTCATCCAAATTTTTGGGTGGATATCCAAAGATTAAAACAAATCTTATCAGATTTGTTCTGGAAACGACCGCCACGAAAACCACCATGGAGATTGCATATAATTAAAGTTAATAAGGAGACAAATACACCACTTATTAAGCTTTTTTCAAAGACTATATTCATCATAAAGACTTTGATATGGAAGTGTTAGTATAAATGTGTCTTTTTTCAGAGTTTCATTGCAACACATCAGGTTCCATGATGCGGTTTGTTCAAAGAATGTTCATCCAAAAAATGTTGTCTACAAATCACATCAGAGAAAGATCAAATATGAAGTTGGACTATAATCGATATTATGATCGGTTAGCGAGTAAAACTACTCTTCGGAAAGCATCGTCAATCTCCCTTATGCAATATCTTCTCAGTATATGACTCATACTTATGTGTATGTAATAAGTGTGTTGATATAATTCTGTATGTCTTTGATTTTGTAACCAAACAAAGTATTTGTTGATTAATGAAATTACTATTTAGACGGAAAATAAAAATAAAAATAGTATTTGTATGATTGTATCAATGCTTATTTATTTGCATTAATCTCTTTTTAATTAAAAAAACACGTAAAATGTTCGTTAATTAGGCAGCGAATCTTATACGCAGGTGCTTAGGAGGAAATCATTCGATTTTATTATAAATTTCGCTTTTGACATTTTTCATGAGAATGAAAAAATTTATTTTATTTTATAAAAGATGAATGAAGAATCACTATTACTTTTCTAAAAAGAAAACTTCATGGATTTGATAATTAATTTATTAGAGAATCGTGTTATTTTCGTTTTTAGTTTGCTGTACTCTTAGTTATCAATGATTATCAATGTAATTACCAATGTGTACCTCGATGATTTGTATGATTTCTGTTTCAAAAATGTTATTTAAAGAAGGTTGCCAAAAGAGTATTTCTTTTCATTTTATATAGATGAAAAAGTAAGAAATCCAATTTTCCTTCATAAGAGGACAGATGAGCTAGCTTTTGGACAGAGATCCTAACAAAAGGAAGGTGATACTAATCTTGGGATGTATCGACCATATGTAGATGATACTAATATTAATGTCCTCAAAATCAAGTGTCCCGGCAATCAAAAGCTTATCCTTCCCTTCCACAGCATTGTTGTATTCGTGTCGTGTTATCGAATTTTCCAACACAAAACGTTTGAATCTCTGTTAACATAATAGTATATACTCCTTTTAATCAGAGAAATTTTAAATTTCTGAATAAAGACACCATATATAAACATAGATGTTTTTGTCTGTTTTTGTGTTGGATTGCATGTTTACAAGTAAAAGAGTTTATATTAGGATATATTAAAATACACAATTCCAAAACGTATAGCAACCTTTCATTTTCATTTAAAATGCCTAATAAGGGGTAAATGTGAACATGTTGACATTCTCATATAATCCAGAAAGAACATGTTGACAGAAGGAACGTGGGAGATCAGAGTAAAGAATCTTTGTTATACAATGCCGAGTCAAGGAGCTGATTGCTGAAACCAAGATCAATGTCTACAATATAATAAACACACAATACCCACATAAATGTGACATGAAATACCATATAACACCACACGATGTGTCAAGCAAAGATAAAAAAAACTTGCATGCTTTAAATTCTAGACTTGAGGCAGAAATATTATACTCCCCATCATCGCCATCTTGAAAGAATAACTTGGGAAACCTCCTCAATGTTTAAAACAAGAGAAAAGGCATAAAATAGCACAAAAAACATATCTTATCATAAATATAGCACCAAGAAAAATAATTTACATTTTTAGCATTATTTTAATTATAAAGACTTTTATAGCATTATATAATTTATGATTTAGGGTTAATTATTTAGGGTTTAGGGTTTATTATTTAGGGTTTAGGGTTTAGTATATAGGGTTTAGGGTTTATTATTCAAGGTTAGGGTTTAGTATTTAGGGTTTAGGGTTTAGTATTTAAGATTTAGGGTTAGGGCTAATTTAATGACAAAACATGTTTTTGTGCTATTTTTATGATTTTTTTTCTTTGGTGCTATATTTTTGACAAGTAATATTTTTTGTGCTATTAATGCGATTTGCCCTTAAAACAATCAAGCGAACATAATGCAGCCATAACATTACATGTGATGTATAACATTAGAGTTTGACATGATTTTCGAAACTTTTGTTTTTGGCAGCTCAAGCAGTTGTAAGTTAGCGAAGTAATCATCCACATGTATCCATTCAAACATAGGCCACTCAGAAAATTCTTTGTTCAGAAATCTCTTGTCTGAGAGAATGTCCAAGAAGCCAATAGGATGATCATGCATCCAAAACTTCCAGAAACTATAATTTTAAGTTATTTTCTGAAGAATTCGCCATGATATATCTAATCCATGCATAATATCATGAAAAATGAATTTGTTTCATTTTCCTCAACTCTATGTTCTTTCTACATTCTAAGCATTGTATATCCATTAGCCATTAGGTGATTATAGTCCTAGAACTCTGAAGAACACATGTTTGGATTCATTTCCATGTGAATAAGGGAGGGGAACAGTTGTGTATAACTGGCTATATGCCTATATATAGTCTACAGATGTGAAAAATGTGCGAAACATCTCGGTTACACAATAGTTTCTTTATTAGATATTTTTAAAAAGGAAAAGTGGAGATCATGTATTCGACTTCGTGAATGTTCGTCGCATCTTGGTTGATAGCACGATAGCCATACGTATAATACATGTAGTTTTATTATATATATAATATTTGTCTTCTGATATATTACCAGTATAAAGGTGGTTCTAGATGAAAAAAAACAATGACTGAGGAGATAATTAATCAAACCACAACCATCATACTAAATATTTGACTATATATCCCGAGTAAATTTGTTAATCTCTCCTTTAAAAGTCTAATTAAAGTTTACTTCACAACGACGGGAAATCGGCCAATTCATACCTCAACAGAGCTCTGCGGTCCCGATCAGTACATACACTTACGATCTGTGCAAAAACATACATCAACACAAATTTATTTCAATTTTCATACACGAATTAACAAAATTAGGCTAAATCATACATTGACTTGTTTGTCCGTTAGTCAAACGTTTACGGAAGCTGACATGTCTGTTACATATATCTACGTGTCAATTTAGTCACAAAAGTTGGCCATTTCATATATCAACACAAATTTATTTCAAATTTCCTACACAAACTAACAAAATTAGGCTAAACCATACATTTATCTCTTGTTTGTTACTCAAACGTTTACCGAAAAAAACATAGCCATTATGGATACTTACATGTTAGTCCATCCATTGTTCTAGTTTCGTATTCGAAAACACAAATATACCGATGATATATGCTAAAGAATAGTGATGAGAAGTAATTCGAATGAATAATTGCAAGTTGGAACATTAGAACATTGATGAGTCTTCCAACTAAGATTGTAATAATTAAAGCGTTCTTCATCTTTTTACTTAGATTAGAGAGATGTAATATATATCGATTGTAATATTTTCTTATCACGTATAAGTCATCCGGATGTCTAATTCTATAAACTCTAGTCATTTTAATATTATTTTAGTATATATTTAAAGGAGCTTTAGTATATATTTAATTTTGAAATAAATTTGTGTATTCGCATAATTAAGTAAATATTAAATAGGAAAAGTTATTCATTAATAATTTATAACCTATTTGTATTTATAATATTTAAATAATTTAGATGATAGCATTTGTATAAAAATTCTAAATAGTTTATGTTATATTTTAGATTTTGTTATTAAAAAATCTATTGGTTAACAAAAAAAATCTATTGAAATTCATATAAAATAAGATTATAAAATAACTATTATTCTGTATATTTTAATTTATGTTTGATTAATAGACAATAGGTTAATGTATGATTTAGCCTAATTTTGTTAGTGTGTAGGAAATTTGAAATAAAATTGTGTTGAAGTATGAAATGGCCAACATTTTATGATTAGATTGATACGTAGATATACGTAATGGACATGTCAGCTTCCGTAAATGTTTGACTAACGGACAAATAAGTCAATGTATGATTTAGCCTAATTTTGTTAATTCGAGTATGAAATTTGAAATAAATTTGTGTTGAAGTATGTTTTTGCACATATCATAAATGTATGTACTGATCGGGACCGCAAAGCTGTGTTAAGGTATGAATTGGCAGATTTTCACTACTAATAAAATTTTCACAGTAATTTAGCGAAAAGGGTAAATACATAAATAAATAAATAAATAAATAAAACAAGAGCCCGCATTTAGTGGTATTTTCAGTTTTCTGTTACACCCGCATTTTCGTTCGCATAATTGTCCCAAGAAGAAAAAAAACAGAGAAGGAAAAGAAAAAGAAACAATCAAAGTCTGATTCAAAGAACACAACACAAAAAAACAAAAGAAGAAAAAACACGATCTCTCTGATTTTCTTCGTTGTGTTTCAGATCTAGTGGTCGGAAATCGAATGGATCAGAGAAAAGGTGATCCAAGAATATACATCGTCACTCTTCTGTTTCTTTCATGCATAGTCTCAGGAGGAGTCCTTCTCGGACTTTACCTCCTCCTCCCTGATCCGAATCCTCTGTTTCTACAAGCGGGTATGTTCTTCGTTGGTGTCCCTTGGCTTTTCTGGTTCTTGGCTTACGTTTACTCCTGCGTCCTCAAGCCTTGCACGGTCTCCGTTAGCAAAAGCGTTGCTAATTTTGATCCGGAGAAAGGCGAGGAGAAGAACAACAACAAGAGCATCCCTGAAAAGGTCACGTCAGATTCAGATCCCGTGGCTGCGGTCGAGCCGAGGAATACGCCGAGGGAAGGGGAGAAGCACGTGCAATTCGGGAATGTGGTGGTTCTTGGGGACGAAGGAGGAAAAGCAGAGGAGGAGGACGATCGAAACGAGGGAAGTTCTAATTATCTGATTCAGGATCATATGCGAATTGGAGACGATGACAAAGAACAAGACAATCAAGAAAATGGTAGATTGAATTCAAGACGCGATGATGATGATGATGATGAGAGTAGCTTTAATGAGGATTGCGATAGAACTCCGTTGAGATTATCCGTCGGGAACAAATGAATTCGATACTGAACAAACGCCCGGATCAGGAACTGATCGTCTTTTTGGGTTGTAAACCAAAACTGAACAGAAAGCAGAGGCCTCGAAAAAGCTAATCCTCATTGACGTGTGAGACAAGTAATGCTGTTCTTTGATTAAGAACTAAATACCATGTGAAAGTTTTGTTGTAGCTTTACTTTTGTTGTGCTTATGGTTTTTGGATGAATTAAAAAAAAAATCAGTAACACAAAAAAACAGAACAAAATATCTTCTCCAAAGTCAGAAACAGAGGATGGAGAAACAGATCATCAACAAGAACAGAGCATTTGCCCCAATGTAATCAAACAAAAAGCAGAGTGCCTTGTTTATTTGTAGAGATGATGAATCTTCTTCTTCTTCCTGACATTACCGGTGCAAGCATCAGCTGATGAAGAAGAGGAAGAAGTCAAGCAGCCAAATTTCCTCTTCACTTCTCTCCATACATTTATCTTCTTCTTCTTCTTCTTCTTCGTCTGCAGCTGAAGAAGATGATGAAGATGAACAACACATTCATGATTCTCAATCTCAAGCCCTAACAGCTTTGTACTCATCTCATCCTCGGCGCTCGAAACCCTAATCTCCTCTTCCTCATCTTCTATTCCCTTGATCTCTTTCGCCACCGTATCCCTTATCTGACGTTGAGAAACAAACAAAACCTGAACAACAATTCTAAGAGGAAGCCTCTGGTTTTTCGCAGCTTCATCGCATCCCTCTCTGGAAAGTTTATTACATTCAAGAGCTTTACAACCTTCCATCTTCTCAGATTCAGTCAAGTATCTATGCCTCTCCAAGAAAACATCAATAGCTCTATAAATCCCATCTGAGTATCTCAAAACACCATGCGAAATAGCCACTGTGATCTCCGCTAACTCCACAAACACCTTAAGATTCAAAGAAGCCTCACTCGCAGCCAAGAACAGAAACTCTTCCAACAGTTTCGCCACTTTGACGAAATGAGAAACATCTTCAGTGTCTTCCTTGGCGTGATAAGAGTAAAAGCTCGTGATGACAGTTTTAACGAGCTGGATATCTTCGAAACTCTCAGCTTTATCTCCGTATCCTCGTGATAGAATCTTGAAATCTGTAGGTTTAGCCATGTCGAGCTGTTTGCTGATTCTGATCCCGAATCCATTTTGACATTCGGAGCTAGCTTCTAACCAGATCGAATGTTTTAGCGTTTTGAATAAGAAGTCGCAAGAGATTAGACCTCTCTGGTGAGGCAAAAGCCGCTCAACCGCTTCAACCACTTCTCTTTTTAGCCTTGAAACGCTTTCTTCCGCGTCTAAAACCCATTTCTTTGCGTATTTGCAGACCGATGAAACGATGTATTCTACAGGAATGCTGCGAGATTCCATCGCTCGGATCATCAAAGGTTCGTAAAATCGAAGCGGAAGTGTGGTCACATCTTCTGATTTCCAATCAATATCAAACAATCGTCTCCTAGGGTTAGGTCTATACTCACTTGTTTCCTCTCTGTTCTTGATCGGATCACCGAGGAGTCTTGGATCGTAGGAAGCTTTTTCGATAAGAGAATCGAAAAAGAGATCCACGAGTCCAAAATCTGCTATCTTGTCGAGACTCTTGTCCCCTGAACGAAGAGCAATTACTGTCTCATTCCAGCAGGGGAGAACTCGTGTTTCTAAGAAATCAGATGCCTTTCCCAACAAGTTATCAGTGCTGTGTTCTTCGTTCATCCCTAAGTAATACGCGATGCAGAGAACAGAGACGATGTTATCAGACGAGAAGTTAACTTTGTAGCCATAACATAATCTAGCAACGAGCTCGAAGGTTTCCGGGTCAGCTTCTATGTCTCGTAGAATCCAACGCAGCTCATCGAACTCGTTTCGCTCCAGTAATGAGCTCACTTTTGCCGATCTCTTGGCTAAAATTTTCTTAAAAATCCACACAAAAAAACAACAAAAGATTTAGGAAACAAAAGTCTCAGTTATGCAATAAATCTAATGGAGAACCGAAACAAACTTACTTTGTCAAGATGAAATGAAACACCCTTTACGTAGATATTAAGCTCGGGAGAGTACGATGCTGACTTCGAATTTCTTCAAGCAAATAAGTGTAGTTAAGGATTTTATGAGTTCAAATCGGAATGAGGATAATAATTTGAAATAGATTAGATGAAGAAGAAGATGCTCAAAAAACGTCAAAGAAAGATTTTTGAATTTTTTCCTCTCAGACACTCTCTCCGAGGAGAGCCGTTGACATCGTTGTCAACCCAAAGAGGAAAAGAGAACCTTTCTACCCAGCGGATAATAGAAGATACCACAGTTACTTTTAACACTGGTTTGGGAAAGTTCATAGAAGACCGCCGGTTAATCCGGTGACCCACGGCCGGCGACCCTTAACGAGGCAAAGGGTTTCGCTTCAACGCCGTCTACAACCCACCATCACTATACACACTAGTTACTTCAAGGCACCGAACATCCTGCACATTATAGCTTGAAGTTTGCTCAACAAACATGATTTGCTGTCCTAAACCTCCGCTACAGTATCTAAGAAACCTCTCAAAGCTAAGAAACAAACAATGGCTAGAAGATTTTCGTATGCAGAGAAAGGGAAATCGATTGCCCGAGAGGGTGAAGCTCCAAGAAGACCAAGGATAAGAGCTCCTGACATCGATACATAGGACCAGATAAGAGAGAACATGCTGACTTTGATAGGAAGACTCACTAACCCTAAAGCCCAAAGCCTCTGGGAAATGATTCCTTTCTTGGCTAGGAGGTGGAATCTCAAAGGGAAAGCGACTGGATCAGATCTTGGTAATGGCTGTTTCCAATACAGATTTGACTTTGAGGAAGACTTGGTCCATGTCCTGGAAAACAGACCTTATCAATTTGCACGCTGGATGGTGATAATCCAAAAATGGGAACCATCTCTTTCTCCAACATTCCCATCGCTACTGGCAAGAGAAGCTACTGAAAGAAATTGGGAAAGAGATTGGGAGACTAGATGAGGTTGAAATAACCAAGACAGTAGCAAGAGTCAGGGTCACAGTTGAAGGGCTCCAACTTCTGATAATGGACTCAGACATTGAGTATGCCAACGGAGAAGAATCTGTGATTTACTTTGAATACGAGAGACTCGGAAAGCACTGCACAAACTGTTTAAGGTTAACCCATGAGAAGGAGAAATGTCCAAGAATCAGAACTGAAGTTTCTCGAAGCTTCAATGAACGAGAGGCCACCAGAGACAGAAACGTTCTACCAAAAGAAAGGGAGAGACTTCCTGCAAGAACAACAGCTGAACAACAGCTTCAATCACTGTTCAGGGCAGAAATGAGGAGGAGAGCTATAGGAACAGAAGAGATAGACATGGTGAATATTTTGGATTCAGAACCTCTGAGAGAATGGACAGAGGAGGCTCCCAGTCCAAAAACCATAGAGAGAAGAGTGTAAACTCACAGCCTGAAGGAAATCTGACAAAAGAATGGAGACCAACAGGGAACAGGATCCCAAGACCAGAGTACTATCCACGAAATGAACTGAGAGAGGAGCTAAACCGCAAGAAAACTATAACTGAAGGAAACTTCTCAGCTTTGAAGACACCCCAGGCCCCCTTTCACACAACAAACCTGCCTAGCCAAAACCAAATTGACAGATTCCCTTATCACACGGCTAATGCAGGTCAAAGAGAAGTACTTACACTAAGTAAGGCTCACCACCAAGGAACAGAGAAGCACCAAAGAAACCTACCTCTTGAACGTAATCTGGAAATTATGGATTACCCTACAACGCAAGTTATCCCATCCATGGAAGAGGTAATGGCAGAGCTTGACGATGCAACGCTGAAGTACGTGAGCTGCTCTGATCCAATTGAAAGAGCAGCAAGAATCCAAAGAGTCCATGAGGGTGAAAGAAGTAATCTTATGAAGGAAACTGCTCTACAGATCATTGAAGCTGCGAGATCAAAAGTAATAGATGCAATCATAGGAGAAAGATACCAGCTCAGAGATGAAGGAGAGGAGTCAACAAATAGGGAGATACACCAGCTACCCACCCTCCTAAATGATAATGAGGCAGGATCTTCAGCCGTACCACCGATGGTAAGAAGACTGAAAACATACCAGAGAAGAACAACCCTTACCAGTCCCCTCCAGGTTAAAGGAATAAACATGAAGAAGCAGAGATTAATAAACCAAGGAGGGAAAGGAAGAAGGACTACTCCCCTAAGAGCAAACAAAAGACCTGAGATCAGATTGAATGTGGTCCAGGAAAATACTACGGGGAACCAACCTGATGTTGAGCCTCAAAACACTGATCACCAGAACCAAAGGAGACCGAGTGCTAGATCAAATGCACCGTCAAAGACTAACCTGGATTTTCAGGCCGAAGGAAAGTCCGCTCCTTAGCCATAGCAGCCTGGAACTGCTGTGGACTGGGAAACACAGAAAAGTTCCAAAGGCTGAAAGAAATTCAGAAAAAGTATGAGCCAAACATCTTGTTCCTATCTGAGACTAGAAAACAAGATGATTTCGTCTCAGAGAAACTAAAGTCCCTAAACTACACAAACATCTGCATTCAAAGCCCCCAAGAGAATGCAAGAGGAGGCCTTGGACTGGCATCGTCAGATGATGTCCAAGTGGAGATTCTGGAGAAGAATATAAACTTCATAGACACAAGAGTAAAGTTTAAAAAAGACACATTCTACTCAACCTTTGTGTATGGAGCGCCAGAAAAGGAAAAAAGAAGAGATGTTTGGGATAAACTATCTGACCTTGCAAAAATAAGAGAAGGAGCCTGGTACCTTACAGGTGACTTTAACGAAATCAGTAATGCTGCTGAAAAGGAAGGAGGACTTAGCAGACCGGAAGGATCGTACTCAGATTTCAGAAACTTCATGGCAGGCAACAATCTTTTTGACCTGAAATACTCTGGTAATTTCTTGTCTTGGAGAGGCAAAAGGGGTGACCATATGGTATATTGTCGTCTGGATAGAGCCATGGCAAATTCAACATGGGCGGACCTATTCCCACAAGCAAGAAGCGAATACCTGCAACTTACAGTCTCTGATCACAGACCCATATTAACCTTCCTGTCTCCCCAAAAGAAAAAGAAAGCAAGACTCTTCAGATATGATAGAAACATGAGTAAAAATAGTGAAGTGGTTAAGCTAATTGAGAAAGCTTGGACATGAAATGGAGAAGGCTCAGTAAAAGAGAGAACAGATAGGTGCAAGAGGGCAATCATAGATTGGAACAAGGAGAAACATAAAAACTGCAGAGAAGAAATAAGGAAGCTTACTGAGGAACTCAACGAAGCTAAGTCAGACATGAACTCACCCGACAGCTTTGTGCAAGAACTGAACAAGAAACTGATTGATGCTTATAAAGAAGAAGAAGTATACTGGCGTCAAAGAAGCAGACAGAACTGGCTAGCTCTTGGAGATAAAAATTCCAGCTATTTCTTTGGAATAACAAGGGGAAGAAGGTGTATTAATCGCATATCAGTCATTGAGAACAAAGAAGGAGATGCTGTGTTTGAGGATGATCAGATTGCAAGAGTGATTGTCAAATACTTCTCTGACTTATTCAAATCAGAAGCCTCTGACCCCACAGAGACAGTGAACAAAGCAGTGAATAGGAAAATATCAGAGGAGACTAATAAGAAGCTCATCTCTATTCCATCAGCACTGGAGATCAAACATGCACTCTTCTCTATACATAAGGACAAAGCCCCAAGAGCTGATGGCTTCTCAGCCTGCTTTTATCAGTCTAACTGGAACCACCTGAAGGAGGATATGGTAAAAGAGATCCAGAGTTTCTTTAGAACTGGAGTCCTTCCCCTGGCGGTTAACCATACCCATATCAGGCTCATCCCAAAAGTCCACGGTGCTAAAAGCATAAGGGAGTACAGACCACTGGCCCTGTGTAATGTCTATTACAAGGTCTTCTCTAAACTCATCACCAGGAGATTACAGCCAATTTTGTCCGAGATAATTGCTGAAAACCAGTCAGCTTTTGTCCCAAAAAGAATTATCACTGATAATGTGCTGATAACACATGAGATTCTACACTATCTGAAGAACTCCCAAGCTACTAAAAGATGCACTATGGCTATCAAAACTGATATGACAAAAGCCTACGATAGACTTGAATGGAAGTTTATAGAAGCAGTGCTAACAAAGATGGGATTCCATGAGAAGATCATCAACTGGATCATGCAATGTGTATCCACTGTTTCTTACTCATTCTTAATAAATGGAGAGGCTAGAGGAAAGGTCACACCAAGCAGAGGTATACGCCAAGGTGATCCACTATCACCATTTTTATTCATCATCTGTAGTGAAGTACTATCTGGCTTCTGTAACAAAGCTTAGAAGAATGGGCAGTTAGTGGGAGTGAAGATAGCTAACCATTGTCCACGCATTAACCATCTACTCTTCGCCGACGACACCATGTTCTTCACCAAAGCAGATGTGAAAAGCTGTGAAAACTTATTACAAATACTTGATGAGTATGGTAGAGCATCTGGTCAGCGTATTAACAAGGACAAGTCAGCTGTAACATTCTCATCGAAAACAAAGGCTGAAACCAGAGTAAGAGTTAAAGACCATCTAGGCATTTCAAAAGAAGGGGGAAAAGGGAAATATTTAGGACTGCCTGAGATGTTTGGGAAGAAAAAGAAGGATTTGTTCTCATCAATTGTAGAGAGGATAAAACTCAAGGCTTCTAGCTGGTCAACTAAAAGTTTATCAAGTGCAGGGAAGATGGTGATGCTCAAGTCAGTCTTAACAGCTATCCCTTCTTACACTATGACTAGTTTCAAGCTTCATGTGGGTCTCTGTAAACGGGTGCAATCAGCACTGACACGATTCTGGTGGGACTCAAACCCAGAGAAGAAAAGTGTTTGTTGGATAGCTTGGTATGAACTTGCGAAATCAAAGGCGAAAGGAGGAATAGGAGCTAGAGAAGTACTAAATTTTAATGAAGCTCTTCTAGCAAAAACTAGTTGGAGGCTGCTGAAAAATCCTCAAAGTTTATTGGCGAAGATACTGCTGGGTAAATACTGCTATAAACAATCCATTCTGACTGCAACAGTACCAAGCAACCCCTCCCATGGCTGGAGAAGTGTGTTATATGGAAGGGACCTTATTTTAAAAAAGCTGGGAAAAGCTATTGGTAATGGGAAACAAACAAGCTTGTGGAGAGACCAATGGATCACCTCAGATCAAAGAAACTGGATCATAGGACCAGCAACTGAACTCACTGCAAATTGGACAGTCTCACAGCTAATGGTCGAGGGTACTACAAGTTGGAATGAAGGACTGGTTAAGGATTTATTCCCTGAGATTTGGGAAAGAATTTTATGTATAGAACCAAGCAGCTCTGGTGCAGATGATGAGTTTATATGGATGGGAACCAAGGATGGAAGATATTCTACTAAATCAGGGTATCATGCAGCTATGGAAAACGATGAACAGCTATACCGAGGAACTAGAGATCATGATGAGTTTAACTGGATCACAGATGTCTGGAACCTCAAAACAGCTCCGAAGATAAAAATGCTACTTTGGAAAGCAGCTAGAGGGATCCTGCCTGTGGGAGAAAATCTGCTCAGAAGACACATTGTAGAGGATGGTAGATGCTCACGATGTAATGCTCTGGAAACGACTGAACATGTGATGTTCAACTGTCACTTTGCTCAGGAAGTCTGGGATCTTGCACAGACAAATAGAAGACTGGAACTAGAACCAGGGGATGACTTCAAGAAGCTATTGCACAAATCAAAAACGATCAAAACACTCCCCCCAACGGGACTGAATACTGAGACCATCATACCGTGGATATGTTGGGGTATTTGGGAAGCCAGAAATAAGAAGATTTTTGAGAACAGAGCCTCACAGCACAAGAAACGATCACAAATAGTATGGTAGCAGCAAGAGAATGGCTCACAGCCCAGCCGGACGAGACAGGAAGAGACTACTCAAGACATCCATCGAACACCGAAAGAGAAAGAGAACCAACTGAACCAGATGAAACGATCTGTTATACTGACGCAGCATAGAGACAAGACAAATTGGAAGCAGGATTTGGATGGTGGTTCTCTAAACCAGACAAGACAGTGATAAACCAAGGCGCCATGGCTAGAAAATTTATTCAATCACCTTTAATGGCTGAAGCATTTTCAGTAAGAGAAGCAATGAAGGAGGCCAGAAGTATGAGTGTCCTGAAGCTAAGGATAGCCTCAGACTCCTCTACCCTGATATCAGCCATTAACGCCCACAACCCCATGCCGGAATGTTTTGGCATTGTAAGCGACATTCTAAACATGTCTAAAACCTTTTCTAAGTGCATCTTTGAATATGTACCAAGACTTGAGAATAGGAAAGCTGACGAGTTAGCAAAAACTGCTCAAAGGCAATCCGAACTCCAAGCCATTGTAACGGAACTTGTTTGATTTGAATGAGATTTAAAGTTTGACCCCAAAAAAAAAAAAAAAAGATTAGATGAAGAAACCTTACCGGTTCTCGTTGTTGTTCGTCCTATCTGAATCTGACATCTTTTAAAGTGAGTTTGTCTGTATTTTAGGGATCAAGAAACAAAAGTACTCAGTTTCATGTGTTCTGCAACAATGGAAGAAAACAGAGAACCAAAGATAAAAACAAAATTATTCCAAAAAAAAAAAAAAAACAAATGGATACTTCTTAGATATAGGAAAAAATCTATATATTGTACCAGGATTAACTTCTTTAAAGGGTAAACTAAACAAAATTTGAACAGTTTTATCGTTTGTTTGTTATTAATTTAAAATTTATTCGTGTTCTCTTGAAATATAATAAGAACAACAACTCAAATCACATCAACAATTGAAGTTACACAGGTCTAATTACATGTTACTTACGTCTATAATCTTCATTATCATCACATATATGAACATGTCAATTCGATTTGATTTTTGGTTACAAATCTTTTTCACATGGTTATAAAAAGGCATTTTATACAAAGAAAAGTGGGAGTCTACAACACTGGTACAATAATAAGCTTAATAAGTCCAACTTCGAAGACTCGTCGTAACAGAGTGATGACAAACACAACTATAATGTCTTAAGAACTCATGATACATGTGTTGTTGAATGGTTTTGAGTGTGATCAGAGACATCACCAGCACCTAAAAGACACAAATCCATTCTATGTTTTATCAAGAACTTGTTCCAGTACCAAAAAAGATGTGTATAGACAAACTAACATAATGATTTACCTCTCTCAAGAAGCAGCAGCTTTGAACCTGCGTAAGAGAATAACCGAACAGCATTCCTATAGCTTAGTTCTGCGAGTTCTTCGTTCTTCATGTCCAACAACCGTGCTACATACCCAAGTACCTATAACCGTAATTGACTAGGGTCGGTTATATGAGAAAGAAGATTGGTTTAAGCAGTCATGAAGTAACAACATACGGTATGAATATTAGCAGGGTGATTAAGTGTTTCCTTTGGCAACTTCATTGAGTCGGTAGAAGGAGTAGAGTTATCATTTGGAGTAGAATCAAGATCATGAGCTGAGTTTCCTTCTTCGGGTAGAGACGAAGGATCTCCTTCTACAAAGTAGAGACTACCTGACTCTGACTTTGGTAATGCATCAGGTGCATCAGTCTCCAATAAAATCCTATCAGAAGGAACCTACCAAGAACCGAAATCAAGATTCCATTACACCTAAAAATTGTAATTTGGTGTAGAGAAATATGGAAATCTTACTGCTTTTAACATCTTCTTGGCTTTTTTCTCACTCATGGACATCAGAAAACCAGAGAAGGAGAAGTATGCACCGAGCTTAGCAAATTCAGGAACCATCTCAGCAGAGCCCAAATACGAGTGAAGGATGATCCCAGCAGGGAAAGGTCCCACAGATCTGCGTATCACGGCATAACATCACACTACATACGTATATAAAGCTAGAATATTCACTTTTTCTTTGGTACACACAACAGGAAGCAGCAGATCATACTTTGTTATCTCGAGTAGATCCCCGAATGCACGGACACAGTGAACTGACGCAGGTTTATTCAATTCCTTTGCAAGTTCGAGCTGTTGACGAAACACTCCAACCTGAACATTTAAAAATGCAATTTTTTAGCATCAAATAGCCATCAATCGAAAAGAACACAAACTAAACAAGCACAAAAGTTTCTGTTTTATGAATCCTGAAACCTGGTCTGAGAAATCAATCTCCCTTCCCTTAGACCCTTTGTCCAAACCAATCTGTTTAACAAAAAAGCAGTTTCAACCAACACAATCATGGATTCTACAAATAGGGTTTCTTCAAATCAAAAGAGACAAGAGACATACTTCTCCAACAGCAGCAGTAGGAGTGGTCTCAAACAAACTCTTCAATGTCTCAAACCATTGAGGACTCCTCTCTGCTACATACCTTAACTCAAACACCCAAAAGACCTTAAATTTTGAAAATTTATCAGTAAATGAATGTATATATTATATATACAGTTTAGTACCATGGATGGATCCCAGAGCAGGGAACAACAGAAGGGTATTTCGCTCCCATCTCTTTGACCAGATTCCAATCTTTCTAGACCAAATCAAACGAAACCCAGATTCGATTCAAACTATCTTAATTTGTAAAAGCTATCATTTTGCAATCTCTGACAAAATCAAACCTCGGAGACTCCATTGACGGCGAAGGCAGAGACACCAGAAGCTACAGCGGAGGAGATGAGTTGAGGAGCTTTGCTGATAATCCTGGGGTCTTGAAGGTGACAGTGCGCGTCGAACAGTTTCATCTTCTCCAACCGTTTCGTAATGTATCTTCTTCAGAATCGTCTGTGTTCTACTCCCAATTATTTGTGTGTGTTTTATTCTTTCTGCCCAATAATTTTGTATTAATTCTAGATTGACCCCGATACTATATATTGATAAAAACTCACATTTGAGTAACCAATGAGAGTGTGCTTTTTCTGGTTTAATTTGTGTGGTTGGCAAAAGAAAACTCATTCATAGTCTATTTACCATTAACCCTAATTTAAGTGCATACTGAATCATTCTATTTTTGGGTATATTAAAGATTATTTACAAAATAGTTTACATTTGATCTGCAATAGATTTTTGTTTGTTTGTCTGCAATGCTACAAATCAAAATTGAACTTGACTACTTGCGAACTAATCTCCACTCACCATTGTTACCATTTAAAATTTTAGATTACAATTTGTTTAATGAGATGAACAGGTTTTTTCATAACCCAAGTATTTTGAGGCTTAGGCCTAGACACAGTCTTAGGATGAGGTTGTTCACTCCATCATCTAAAACATCTAAGGGTGCAAATGGTTGTTCTTCTAGAGGAACAAAATCTAGTGGAATAAGCTATTATGCTAAGTTACTCTAAAATGTGTCCATTTGTTAATTATTAATTTTTTAGTGGAATATCGTGGGATCTACATTTTAAGTGAAAAATTAAAGAGTTCTGCTAAAAATTGTTCTTCTACTCATGGGAAGAGGAAAACTTAAGCGTAACTTGACTCTATTCCTCTAATTAAATTCCACTAATTCTTATTCCATTTATTCCACTCATCCTCAACCATTTGCACCTTAAGATAAACGTCTTATGTTCTCAGTTCAGTTCATTCTCTATATTTTCAGTTCATTTTTTCTCTATGAAGCTAGTCAATCCACTTGGTGCAGCAGTGCCGTTATACTTTGGACATGGATACGCAAAATATGAAAATGCAGAGCCATGCATGCTTGGACATGGATAGACTTCTTGTGGTGCCACACAATTAAGAAATAATTAATTAAGATTGTAATAATCTTATATAACTGATGAACAAAAAGTCAAAAAAAGATTCGATTCGAGAATGAAAAAGTGAAACAAATTCAGTCACTCATTAATTAGAGGCTTACTTTTCTTGTACATAAACACTTGTAGTCCCATAAAAAACACCAAAGCTCTGCCCAAAACAATAAGCGTTACAACAAAATTTAATATATTTTTTTTACACAAAAGATATCGACTTATCGTAATGAATCTAATGATATATAATATATATACTTAGTGTTCCGATGCAACGAGAGACAAAGATTCTTCACTAAAGTCTATCTAATGTCTCTTTCACAACTACTGATTCTTCTCCTTCTCATTTTGCCGGCGCAAACCGCCGGAGCAGCAAAATTCCGGTTAGTTACCTATTTTCAGAGAACTGCAAAGACTGCCTGCAAGAAATCCCACCAGAGTCGTCGAGTACATCGTCTGGTTCCTACGTCAGGTCCATCAAGGAGACGTAATAATGAACTTGGCAAAGGTAGATCAACTTTCTGGACACCTTTCAGGACATAATCGCCGACGACGTTGCCGCCGGAGTTAATTTCGAGATGAAAGCAGTGCTGTGTTCTTAGAATATACTTGTAAAATGATGGCATGAACATAGTTTGGTACACTGTTCAAACTGTGTTCAATCTTTCATTTTCTTCTTTCATTTCAAGAACTAGTAAAGCTCCAGTTATTCTGTATTGCATCTTTATCCGTTTATTGTGTAATAAAAAATGTGATATTGCCTTTGTGGTTCAGTTTTTTTTGTATTCTGTGATGACATAAAGCTCCAGACATATTTTTTCACTCGATCCTTGTTGTTTTAAGATATAATATGCTCGTCGGAATTTTCTTGAAGAGCCTGAAGGAGGAGCAAAATATCGTGAAAGAGGAGCAAAAGATCGAGAAACTTTAGTGCTTGAACCTCTTTTTTATTTTAAAATGTTTTGTGACTCTGTTCTAGCAATAGTACTTTCAAAAACATTCAAAACCTGATGTCTCTTCTCTGTTTATATTTGTTCCGTCGACTTTTCACATTGTTTTATTTTGTGTTGACATGGTTAAGTTAGCTTTTTGGGTTAATCCTGACCCTGAATAAATTACGGGATTAGGGTTATAAATGGCTGAGTTATATATAAAAAAGTTGGACCGAATTTAAATCCTGAAATTAATATCCCTAATGACATCTTTAACAAGCCACAAAGATGATCCAATAAATTAACAAGCCACAAAGATGGAATATTGGAAGTAGACTACAGCAGACCATTGAGTACACACTGCTTGATTTCTCTATGTTAATATGGTCCAATGAGTAATCTGGGGGCTTTGTCATCCAGTGTTGGAATATCAGTCAAAAATATCATCAGTCTCCGTAATTTCATCCCTTTTGTTAATCAGATTGGCTAATTATGTTGTTAATCACTTTCAAACCATACATTTTGTAGACTATGTCCTTATGTCCCAAATTGTTAAGAAAGTACTATTTTATTTTCTAAAAGCATTATTTAAGATTAGACTGGTTTAAACATTGTGGATATAGCAACTGATTAGATGAAAAAATTTAAAGAAATAAACCGTTATATTTAATCGTTATTTAACGGTTTATAAAACTGATATAACTGTCATAAATATTTGTTTTGGCGGGATATAACATCGGATTGGATGAAAAATTTTACAGAAATAAACCGTTGCATTTATTATTATTAAAAGGTTTATAAAACTGATATAACGGCCATAAACATGTATTTTGGCGGGATATATTTGATAAAATGATTGCAAGTACGGTAATTAAACATAAAATTATATGTACAAATAAACACAATATATAATTTTATTTAAAACAATAAAATATCTTTATAATAAAATGTCAAAAAATCCAAATTAACCAAAGCAAACTAAAACATACAGAATAGTGTTGTCGGTGTGTGATAATCCAGATTCAAGCTACGTATATAAGTGGTAACATATAAAAATATTATAACATGTATAAACTACGAATTATTTAAAAAAAAAAAACAAGAAGAGTTGAAATCTTTATATTAATTGGGAAGTTGGTTTTGCCTTATATTCACTCTCAAAATGGCTAATTACTAATTTATCATCAATAAAATTGGGCTAATTAATATATTAACCTTAATTTGTATTAATAATTTTATTATATTTTTAATTTTATTATGGAAATATACATAACTTTAGATTAAAAAAATGAGATGATAAATATGAAAAGTAAAAAGATATGATAAATATGAAAATATTTATAAATAAATTTGATTTTAATTAAGAGATATACATAACCTTCAATAAAAAATGATAAATATGAAAATATTTATGAATATTTTTAAATATTAATATTTTTTAAATATTTTATATAATAAATTCGTAATATTTAAATAAATTTTGAATATATATATATATATATGATATATATATGATAAAATATTTCAAATAAGATGTTTATGTATTGATTTTATACATAAAATATATAATTACAATTTATGTTATTACTATTAATTTATTTATAATAAATTATAAAATATCTTATTAAATATAATAATGTATGTATGTTTAATTATAAATAGTCTCATATAGATTTTATATTATTATTATTATTATTGTCAAATTAATTTGATAATTTTTTATTTTTAAAAAAATTATGTTTAATAATATTTGTGTTCGCACCACGAATCATACTAGTATAAATAGTATTTTGAAAGAAGATATAACAGTTTTGTTTCGGTGGAATATTAATTCTTGATTATACGACTGTAAATACGGTAGTTAAACATAAAATTACCAAAATAAACAAAATATATGATTTTTATTTTAATAAGGGCAAAATTTATATCATTCCAAAATCCAAATTAATCATAGCAAAATGAAACATCTAGTGTTATCATTGTGTTGTTGTCAAGATTCAAACTTTGTCATATACATATGTGAATGTAGATGACAATTTTTTATAACATGTATAAATTGTAAATATAAATAAAAAATGTTAAATATCATGTTTAGTAAGAAATATATATTAGTTTAATTAATATTTGTATTATTTATAATCAGATTAGATCAAAAGTTTCAAATGATAATGTCACAAACGCCAAAAATGGCAAAATCCTTATTCCAAATTACCACAATCATACTGTGAAACTTGTAGATTATTGTTGTGGTTGTGTTAGAGCATACCCATTGGTGAACCGCCTTTGGAGATTCTTAGTTAATTTTTTATTGTTTTTTTTTAGCTAGAGAAAAAAAAAATCAAAAAAAATCCAATCAGATCGTGCCACGTGGCGAACCCAGTTTCTAAAGGTTGCTCAAATAAGAACCCCCCTAGAACCTTTCCCTTCTCTCTCCAACTTTTTAATTTTATATTATTATTTTTTTTAGAATCCCCTTATAACCTCCGATGGAGGTGGTCTTATAGTCCAGGTTCAAGAAGCTATGTAAATGTTCTAATGAGTAATGAGAGTGATAGATGATAAAACAAATTGAAGCTAGTTTTTTTTCACTTAATTTTGTTAAACATAACTAAGGATGTTACAAAATCGGATATACCTAAATCTTTGTCCGAAAATTTATAAGAAACAAAGCAGACAAAAAAAAATCATTTAAAAACCAACATTCCAAAAAAGGGAAATATAAGAAAAAAAATAAGAAACGAGATACAACAAACCTTACTAAAGAGAAATGGTAATTGATAAAACTGCCACAAAACTTTGGCATCAAACTAAAACATTGAACCTAATCGCTCTTACAACTGCTCTGCTCCTATAGAACCTGAAGATGACGGAATAAGGCTGAAAGACATGAGCTCGAAAACACTTTTAAAACTGATAAAGCATAAATAGACCGGACACAACTAGCCACAACCCACACACTCACAAGAACGAAGAAAACCAAGATAAACCACACCACAACCAAACGAAAGTAAGCGAGGCCGACGAGAAAGGCCATGCACAAGGCACAAAAACCTTGATTTCTGAAATGGAAAAACGCTATTAAGATTTTCAGTTCTTACACTCGGACACTCATATATCGGTCTCATGCATTTACCTACAAAAGACGGTTATCTCCTTGTAAGAGAATACTCTAAAAACGAAACCATGGCGATGCCAAAAAGCCAAACGCCAAAGCTAGAGAGGCCTCAGAGATACTCATGCAGTACCTTTAGCGGAACAGAAGAGAAGACTAAAGTAAACCAGAGGGACGAAGCCGGAGAGAAGCTCTCAACGCTGATCCAAACGAAGAATCACTAGATTCGCTTAAATGGGAGAGAAAATCCAGTCAATCCACAAACTGAAACATACATATAAATTACAAATATGGTGCGAGATTGTTGCGAGAGAATGAATCAGATGAGCGTAGAACATCAACAACAAAAAGAAACATCTAATTTTTTTTTTTTTCAAATTTGTTTTTGATAAAACAAATAGCTTTGTCCGCTAATCAAGTAATAGATATGATCAAGTGTCAAGAAAAAAACTTGAGGCTTCAAACTTCGGAAGGAGTCTTAGTTGTCATTTGATCAACTGCATGAACTACATTCTGAAGCTCCTCCCAAATGGCTTTGTAGACCATCCTTTGTCTGTTCACTGCAGATTGTCCCTCAAAAGCCGATGATACCACATTGATGCTACAAAAACAGAACATATACATTAAGCAATCTTGATGTTAAGTTATAGACTCATCTAATATATCAAGTTTTTGCTGACACAAGGGTTCAAACTTACATCAGGAACAGAAAATGGAAGGTTTAACTTAAACCCCAAGTTTGATGATTCTTCAAAGTAAAGATGAATGCTACTGATTGAATTTGAAGGTTCTTTGGATTTTGTTTTTCCACACAATAATCATAGATGTTCTTACTATAGCCTGATTTTGGCTTGTTACTCGATGAAACGAGATTTAAAAAACTTATATATGAAGAAAAAGGGATTTCAAAACATGAATCTTTCTGTATCTGAAAAACTTCAATAAACACTAATGACTAATCCTAGCACATTTAGTATCATCTGCAACTTTATTTATGTTTAATAAACGAATGATCCAGAAGATAGAATGAGAGTTACGCATACTACTTACCAAACATGACGTCCATCTCCAGACATATCCTTGACAGAAACTGACTCTGCATTCAACTGTTCTTTGATCTGCACAGATATGATTCGTCTTTAAAGATCTTAACTTAGTGATATAACCTAATCTTGATTATTCGAGCTACTAGGAGACTGAGTTTAATCATGAACGAGATATCACAATGAATAAAGGACTTTATGCTAAGTATTCCCATCAATTCATTCAGATTTTGTAACTTAACCTATAAACTCAACATAATCACGAAGAAGTGAAACCAAAACCACAAATATTAAATTCCACTGAAAGTTGAAATTAGATTATGAGAAGAAAAAAAATCTAACCTTTTGCTCCATGGATTGCATAAGGGTTTGATCAATAGAACCAGCATCGTTGATTTGAGAGGATCTAGTACTGAAATTACGGCTTCGAATGTCCACAACACCAAACCCAGAAACCCTAAAAGCTCCGTTTCCGTAAATCGACAACGGCGCAGCACCCTCTCCACGAGACAAAACGGCGCTTACGCTTCTCAAGTTGGAGCTTCTCACGGCGGAGGATGAGAGTGTTGAAAAAAGTGAAGCAAATGGTCTCTTTGGAAACTGGAAAAGGAGATGAAGGCTTGCTCTTGTGGAGGAGAGAAGAACAAATGGACGAGTGGTCGCCATTAAGGTATTCGCCATTGCTACTTGAGAGCAAAATGTTTTTTAGGGGGACTTTGTTGTTGAGAGTAAAATGGGCTATACTCAACACAATAAAGTTATGGGCTTTATTTAGCCCAGAAATGTCTTTCTTTATAAAAGAATGAAAAAGAATTAGAGATAGAAAAAGTATACATTTGAAGATGTTTTTTTGTTTAGGCATAGCTTAAGGTGTTGGGTTAGTCTCAATTAGATTTTCTTTTATTCGTTGAATCTAGAACTTTAGTCTCTTTGGTGCCGCTTGTAGATGAATAAGTAGTCTGGTCCTTTAGTCGTTTCGTTTTTCGGTTCTAGTAAGGCTAACTTCGTGTAGGAATGCATAGTTCTCGATTTAGACTTGTTAGGATCAAGATTAGGTGCGAAGGAGTTGGATTCTCGAATTGTTTCGTATTGTCGTCTAGTCGGGGTTATAGGGTTAGTGTTTGCGGTTTGCCTCTGTCTGTGGTTTTCTCCGCTCGTCGGTGATTTCCTGTCTCTATGTCTACGGAGGGTCATTGTGCCGCGTTTGTTTCCTCTTATCTGCATCCCCACTCTTTGGAGAGTTTTCGCCGTTTGATCTTGTTTTCAAGCTGTTTTTAGTTGTCCGACTGTGGGTTTTGTTACCCGTTTGTGGGTTCTCGACCGCGTAAGGAGTTTGTTCCTTGCCGCCTTTGCTGTCCGGTATTTGATCGGATTGGTTACCGATAAATCCGGTTTTGTTGTAACTCTTGGTTGCGTTTTTAATCTAATTCACCAGATGTCAAAAAAAAAGATGTTTTTTTGTTGATAAAATACGTTTGAATAAGTTCTTGGCAAAGTTTATAGAAAGGATCATCAATAGTTTTATAAACAGTATAATTTTTTGGGGTCGTATATGTGATCATCTGATTAAGTCGTTTGTTGACATTTTGCTCGCAGGAACAAAATTATAGTTTTAAATTAAATATCAACATCATTTTCGGTGTGGCCTCAAAACCAATAATCGTATGTTGTATGTGTGACCTGCAAAGTGTGGTTCAGTGGTAGTATCAGTTTATGGTTCCTCCTTAGATTTTCAGTACGATCAGATGATATATGGCATTCTATTAAACAAATTTGTTATTAAGCGGATTTATACGGTTTTAGACGGTTCTAAATAGTCTTAGGCAGTTTTGACAATCTTAAACGGCAAACAAAATCTTTAACTAATTTCTTTTATTTTTTTTAATAATTGTGTTTGTTTTAGTGTATAATTTTCAGTATTCATTACATATATTAAAATTATAAGTTTTTACATCATAAATATATGGTTATCAAATATAAAAATTTGTGATGTAACTAAAAACATTTTAATAAATTTGCATGTAGGTTAATATCATTAATATTTTTATAAATTTATAGTTAACATTTTTAGATAAATTATTTTAAATTTATTCTTTATGATATTGAACATTCTAGATTTTCATGTTAATGTCTTTAATCTAATTCTCACTTATGATATTTTCTTAGTGTTTAACTTTTATATTATGTTATTTTAAATATTGTGATATAATTTGTTTTGAATCTATTTTTAGGGATAAGATATTTGAATTCGTTTAATACAAATCATGATATATCATATCTTATATTATATATCTAATATATATTGTTTCGTTTTTACCGTCTAAAATCGTTTAGATCCTGATGTTCTAGGTGCTAAGCACCAGATCACCTCTTGTTAGCACCTAGCGATTTTCTAAAATCTGCTATATCTTAATCGGAATAATATAAATGCAAAAAAACTTACGTGCAGCTGAGATCTTATGGTTTAGTGGTAAGAAGACAGGTTCAGGACGTAACAACGCTTCAAATTCGATCTATTTGTTGCGAGAAACTATAACACATTGTTTTGGACACTAATACATATATAATCATTGTTTTCGACCCATTTGTATATCCAAAAAATAATAATTTATTTGTGAACTGCATTTTCGCTTTTAGTCTAAATCCTTACATAAGCCCAACTTAAGAAAATAAAAACTTATGTGTGACACAATGGATGAGAGAGAGTCGTTAATGTGATGTTTAATCCTGACATATATAGTTTCGCTTATGTTTCTACAAAATTATAATTATGAGTTCATGTATATCTATAGAGATCATGTTTTGATATTGTTTTAAATTTGGATTTTTTTTGGAAATAACTGATTATACTCCGAAGGTTTAGAAAAAAAAACAATTATATATAACGTCTACTGGCATCAATTCATATTATATGGATCCGAAAAATGGCGACATTATGTTGACACATAGAATTAAACAATGTAAATAACATATTATACAAAGGTAATAAATTTCTCATATCTTAACATAATTACATACAAAAAGGAAAAATGTCAACGCATTGCCCTATATATTGATTCCATGCTTTCTCATAGTCCGCACAACAAAAGCAAACTCAGAATTGAAGCATAACAAAAAAAAAAAAAAGCAAAGCATAATGGCAAAGATACTTATTAACGCTCTCTACTTCTCAGCTCTCATGACATTCCTCTTGTTTGTTTCAAGTGGTACGTCATATTTACAACTAATCTTTTATTTTATATTCTGAGTTGCTAAATTAATTAGTTGATGAAAATCAGTATAATCGCTAAACGACTAACAATTGCATTCGGTTCAAACAGGATTACCAAAGGTGAATGGCCAGCCATGTCTTGTTTTCGTGGGCGAAGGAGCCGAGAATGTATGTCTTGAAGGTACCGGCCATGCAACTTGTGATGCTAGTTGCAAGGTACTCTTCGGAACAAACTCTGTTGGCAAATGTGAACCGGAAGGTGGCGCACTTCACTGCCACTGCTACAAACCTTGTTAAACCGGTTTACCAATGATCAAAAACTGAATATTTTCACATCGATTGGTACTCTCCTTATGTAACATTTATCGTTTATGTGTGCGTGTCTGTGTGTGTATGGGTTTCATTTTCAATAAATGTACATCAGCATTGTCGTAGCTGATGTTGTGATGATGATAAGTCAATATAAGATTCGAGTGTGAATTACTATGCTGCTGTTGTTTTTTGTTTTAAAACGTTTTATTTATTTGTTCATGTGCTCTCTTTCGACTTGTCAATGTATATAGCCTATATGCTATGCTATGATGTTTTTAGATTACGTATGAAAAATATCATATCATAGCCAATTAGCCGTTTTACAAGTTAAGCTAAATGGTGAGTTATCAACCAGTACTCACTTATATGTGGCGAGGTTTATTCGCACTATTCAATAGATTTGAGCTTAAACACTTCATTGTCCCTAAACTTTTACAGGTGAAATATTAATAGTTTGAGCTATTTTTATTCCAACCATGTTACAAATTTAAGTTCAAGCTAAACGATAAGTTTTATCAACCCTATACACTTGTTATTCAATAATGACTTTTAATTAATTTAAATTTTTATTCAATCTACGATTTTAAATTACAATTTAAAATTTAGTGTTATGAGATTTCATATGAGAAAAGACATAAAATAACACAAAACACACTTTATCATAAATATAGCACTAAAAATTAATTGACATTTTTAACATTATTTTGATTACAAAGATTTTTATAGTATTATATAATTTAGGGTTTAGGATTTATTATTTAGGGTTTAAGATTTAGTATTTAAGATTTAGGATTAGTGTTAATTTGGTCTTATTTTTTTTAATAAATGTTATTTTTGTGATTTTTCTTCCTTATTGCTATATTTGTGACAATCCATGTTTTTGTATCATTTTTGCGATTTTTCCATTTCATATTTGTAAGTTATGGTTAACAGATTTTAAATTTTGGTATTAGTTAAATAATATTATAATACTTCATTAAAATTTAGTAATTACTATTTTATGTATTTTTGAATTTATATATAATAAATAATAGGCAAATCGCAAAAATGGTACAAAACATGTCTTGTCCTAACACTAAGGAGGAATAATTACAAAATAACATTTATTAAAGGAATAAAACTAAATTAACACTAACCCTAAATTTTAAATACTAAACCCTAAATCCTAAATAATAAACCTTAAATCCTAAATAATTAATCCTTAATTCTAAATTATATAATGTTATAAAAGTCTTTGTAATCAAAGCTAAAAATGTCAATTATTTACTTTGGTGCTATATTTATGATGACAAGTTATATTTTTGTGTTATTTTATGTTTTTTCATAAATAATTTAGATAGATGTTAAAAAAAACTGGGGTGAAAAAACGTCAGCCGTTGGATTGAATTGTTAAGTTCACAGTGACGTATCGAAATTATCAATTGAACACCGCCCTTCCAAAATTTGTCTCCTTGTGCGATATTTCTCTCTTCTTCTTCTTCTTCCACATCTGTGCTTCTAACACAGTGAGAGGTTCCCCAAAATGGCCAACTGCACTCACACCGATGACTTAGACGAGCTTCTCGACAGTACGATTCTAATTTGATTTTATATCATTACTAGCATCATCGACGAATTCTATATTTCTATGTGTTTTCGTTGATTGGTGAAAACGTTTTTCTAGAATTGAGAATTGTGGTTTTTCTGTGTGGCTTTCTCAGGCGCGTTGGATGATTTCAAGGATCTCAATCTTACTCAAAGGTTACTCCTTTTCTCACTCTATCCCTATCTCGCTAGTTATATCTATTGCCCTTAATTTGTTTAAGGTTGTGGTTACATATTTGTGAATTTTGAGTTAACATGAAATATCAATACTTTAAGATTGTTGGAATTGGGGGTCGTGATTAGCTTTAAGAGTTTTGTAGAAATGAAGTGGTGAAGAAAGAAGATGGTGATGGAAAAGAGATGGAGTCATTACCGAGTGGTGTTCAAGGTCTTGGAATGGGTTTACCAGATATGAGGATCAAGAAGAAAGGAAAGCACAAGGTTGCAAAAGAGGACCATGTTGCAGAGGCTCTTGATAAACTCAGGGAACAAACCAGAGAAACTGTCAAAGGCCTCGAGTCCTTGTCATCCAAGCAGCAGCAGCAGCCGGGTTCTGATGATGCTATGGTTGAAGATTGGATCAAGCAATTCGAAGAACTTTCTGGATCTCAGGTAAATTACAAAACACAAACCGAGTTGTTACTTCTTGTTCTCTGTATTTACGTTGATTAAGTTCCAGATCCTCTTCTTTTACTCTTCATTGCACCTTTAGGATTGGTTTCGTTTGCCATTACCATTTAGCAGTTTGATTTGAGAAAATTCATTATCAAGTGGTTAATGTTTGGTGTATATTATCTTAGCTGAGATGTGCTATCTTATTGCTGAAGTTTCATACCAGTTGAGGTTATGGCAGAGTAGTACCACATGTTGCAGAGTAGCTTTGAAGGCTGTGTGAATAGGACAGAGTGTGATAACCTAATTTCAAGATGGAGATTTATCTGCAGAACCACTTAAGAGAGATCCTGATCATAGTTTCCTTGTTTAGGACTTGGAGTCGATTGTGGACACGATGATGCAACAGCTGTTATCTAAGGATATTCTTCACGAACCAATGAAAGAGATCGGCGCAAGATACCCGAAATGGCTAGAAGAGCATGAAACTAGTCTGAACAAAGAGGAATACGAACGTTATTCGCGTCAATATGAACTAATCAAAGAACTCAATTCGGTGTACGAGAACGAACCAAACAATTCGACCAAGATCATGGAGATTATGCAGAAGATGCAAGAGTGTGGACAACCACCGAGTGATATAGTGCAAGAGATGGATCCTGGCTTTGATTTCGCAAGTCTAGGACAAATGTAAGTCTTCTTCCTCGTTGGAATCTCTGTGATCTTTAAAGACCAATTGAACTGACTTTTGTGTATATGTTCACAGGTCTCCGGATATGCTCGAGTCTTCACCGAACTGTTGTGTAATGTGACGGTCGAAACAGGTTATAGTGGACTGGTCAAGCCATTCGAGACCATGTTTTTCTCTCTTTCTATTGTGCATTATACAATGCAAAGCTTGTTTTAGGTTTTTTTTATTTTTAAGTTCCATACTTAGTTATTTTCTTTTGGGATCGGTTCAGGTTCATTTGGTTTGTTTAATCTGGGAACAATGTTACTTTATTGAAACAATAACGGTCAGTCTGTTGAGGAATCAAAAAACCCCTGATAAACTGATCATGTCTTGTCTGTAAAATCAATAGGAATCTGTCTTATAAATTGGCATAATTGGAGACGATGGTTTGTATAGAGATGGACGCAGCATCCGTCTTACAACAACAACAAAACAAGGCAACGGGGCTCGTTCAAATGATTCACAACACAATTGGCAGCACGTGACAGAGCATGAGGAACTAAGCATATATTCGAAAAAATCGAAAATAATTGATGGAAGAGATTTTCGTCAAGAGAAGCAAATGAAAATTGTTAAGGAAGACGCAACATTAGAATGAAAGTAGAATTGAAGGTCTAGAAATTGTATTACATGTCGAGATAAAGAGACATGAACTGTAGTGCCAACACCCCAACAGCAAACGAACCCAACTGGGTGTAATAAACAAATAACTCTCTCTCTCTCTCTCTCTCTATCTTACAGCAGCATAAGACTCTCTACGTAACCCAATAAATAATTTAAACCACAAAAACTGTCGGGGTTTGCGTCAAGTTCAATATTCATCTTCTTAAAACTAGCTCCCTTGGGATCCTGGCGGATAACACTAGCCTCTTTAGAAATGTTGGGTGCGAAAATAATGTCACCCGTATGACTAATACCTTTCATACGTAAAAGAATCTTGGGGAGATTATGGAAAGACCTCTCTTTGAAATCCTGTTTTCCGGCTTCGAAAACGAACAATTCAATTGAAGACAAATCGCTGAAAGGTTGAATGGCTGCGCCTACTTTGCCATGGTAGTTTATCAAACTTAGAAAACCTTGAGACCACAAAGCTCTAAAATCCTCTGATACCCTAGCAAAGATATCAAACTTTTCAGACTTCAAATCGAATCTCATCACACTCATGACTTCTGTGTCCGTTTCTGCAATGTAGTACATAAACCCATCAATACACAGACCTTCAGACGACAAAGGACTGTGAGGAATGCTACAATCGATCAGTCTCCATGATTTTGGTTTAGCTCCCAAAGTGAATACATGAAAGTTAGACCACAGAGCTGGTCCTTGTCCTGCCAGATTCGGAGACATGCACAATACTTTGTACTGATGGTTGATAGGGTCATATCCGAACAAGCGCATTGTTTTTTTGACAAGCCTTGGTAAAGTTATGTACTTACCGGTGCAAGGGTTACATATGGTCTGTCCAATGTTCACCAAACCATTAACGTAATAAGCAGGGTACAAGGATAAACGGCCATTTGGGGAGGGAAGTGTTATTCTGGATAGAAAAGAGGTTGATATTGTTGATGTTGATGACAACGCAGAAGATGTTGAGAAGAACTTGCAAGTTAAGCGTCTCGTTTGGTCATCTATCTCGATTAAACTGATTAGGAAACGCAAAGGCTGAGTCAAGGATCGAGAGGGAAACGATCTGATGAACCTCTTGCTGCCTATAATTTGTCCCCATGATTTCGATACGAGCACAAACCTAACTACGGATTTCGCAGGCAACCGGTTAAGAATCTCTATCTGTAGATCCAAAGGAACAACATCGGTTTTCCTCTTGCTAAGACGGAGACTTCTTCTCATGGTCGGAAAACCCTAGATCTTTCTCGCTCTACGTCTGTTTTCCTCGTGCTATATAAATAGAAAGGTAGCACTCTGGTTAATGGGCTTAAACCCGAATAAACCGTAACTTTCTTATTCTTGATTTCAAAATAGAACCAGATCGATTATATAACCACAAGATTTCGATTGTACTAGTTTCACATGAGAGATAGAAAAGCCACACACCAATCTTTCAAGAGGAGTGAGTGAGTTTGGACAAAGCAGATGTGTCCAAAGCATTGAACTCCTTCACTGCATTAGCAACCACAAAGCCTAACTTCACCGCATCATCTTCACTCTGCGCCTGCGCTTTCCAAAAATTTGAGAATTCAATCAGAGCCTGGCTACCCAAACTATACGTCAAGCTTTTATAGATACATATATATGTTTCACCTCGATGTTAAGGGGAAGAACAGGATCGTGGAGCGAAAGTCTGAGAAGAAACCATCCACCAAAGCCCGACACTCGGATCTATAAAAGAGGAAAGGTTTATTAGTGCAGTGGAGGCAGATTTTTAGGACGAGAGAGAGGAATCTAACTAACACTCACCCCTTCATAGTTAACTGGAGCTCTTTTGAGATTTGGATTTGTTTCTATCGAGTTCGATACGTGTTGCAGGACCGTTTCTCCATACTCCCGGAAATCTCTACAGTTTTGTAATGGTGAGTGAAATGCGGAAAAGAAACCAATCAAGAACTTAAGTCATCAATAATCATACCTTCCTTCAAGGTCTGGGTGATTCTTGTCTATTTTAAGCCTCAGTTCTAAAGCAACTTTGGGTTCCTCTAGACCTTCAACAAGATCTGTTAAAACTTTGCTGCCACTTCCTTTGCCAGCAGCTCGGGCCGATGCCAGTTTATTCAAGATTTTTACCTGCAAATGGGCAAAGTTCACTTTCTTTTTTTTGTTCTTATTTTCTTCAAACCATAGCAGCAATCATATAACTGAGTGAATAAGGCTAACCATGAGATAGGCCCCATCATCGAGCCAATGGTTTTCTTTTAGTGCTCCATGGCCACTGGTTTCTATAGCCAGATGTGATTCTTCTCCATTGGAGTTCTGCCATCATCACATTACAACTCATAATATTTCAGACATGAAATAACAACCGTTCGTAAAGAAGGGTACGCTTTTTTCTGCCAAAAGATATGATCATTTAGATTTATTACCAAGCGAATAGCTTCATCGATGACATTCTTGTAGCCTCTTTTGAATCTGTGATGCTTTCCGCCTGAAACAAGTTTGGTTCAGTGGACAAAGTTCACAGAAAAAACAACAACGTGGTGGTTGATTGTTGGCATACCGAGCTTCTTCTCAATGAATGAGGTCAAACCGTCCGAAGTGACGCTGTCCGTAACAATAGTTGTGCCAGGGTGCTAGATGGACAAGAAAAGAACATCACCAAAAAATCTGTTTCTAGACAATATATGTAATACCAAAACCATGGTAGTGGTGAAATGGTTAGAGCATATCTCACTTCCTCTAGAACAATTGCTGAAAGCAAGGCAATAAGACGATTCCGGTTGAACTCACGCCCGGTTGAATCCACAGCAGCGGATCTTCATAAAAATTGTTTGTAAGAGGCAATTTAAATAATTTTTCCAACGTAACAGGGATAGCTCTGCAGTTACTATACCTATCAACATCAGTATCAAAGATGATACCCAAATCAGCCTTGTTATCAAGAACAGCCTTGGTTATAGCTTCCATTGCCGTCTTATCTTCCGGATTAGGGATATGATTTGGAAACATACCTGATATCCAGAAGGTTTGTTTGATCAACTATTAATTAAAGTAGGCCAAGATATACTCATGCGCGTAGATATTACCATCTGGTTCCAGATATTGACTGCCAGAAGTAATTGCTCCTAAAGGCTCAAGCACCTTGGCCTGTCAGGTTTCAGATGAAGGAAAATCTCAAAACTCCCTGAACGGATAGTTGAGTTTCGAATCTGAAAAAAAAAAAACACAAACACTTGACTTACAGCGAAAAATCCTCCAGCTCCATTTCCAGCATCAACAACAATATGGAATCCCTCTAGAGGCTTCTCTAAGAGTCAGAAACGCCATAAATTAAGCTTGTTATATTAGCAGCAGATAAATGGAAGTTCATAACTTTATTGATGATGATGATGCTACAAGAAGTAATACCTAAACCTCCTGCTGCTTTCCGAACTGCATTTACAAGACCAGAGGTGTATACTGCCATGTAGTCAACCTTTCTAATAGAAGAATTTTCTCTTTGAGATTTCTTCAGATTTTCATCAGAAATATTCTTGTAAATATCTGAAGCTCGCTCCAAAATGTTTTTGATATCAACCTTTCCAAGCCCTCCATCACTAGTAAAGAACTTGAAACCATTCCTGTTGTAAGGAAGATGGCTTGCTGGTAAAAATAAAAGCAAAATATCATATGAAGTACAAAATGGAAAAGTATTTACAAAGTGGTGACTACTATTAAAAGAAAAACATAGTGTTATGAAAAATTGGATCAATAAAAATACCTGTTATCATGATAGCCCCATCAGCTGGGCACAAGAATGATTCATCTTCAGTCAATGTGCTATTAAACATTGCTGGTGTTGATGCTAATCTGTAAAGCAAACATAAACCGATATTCAAGAGATGTCCTTCAATAGGTTATATGTGAAATGTGATTCAAACAATCATATGACCCAGTAGCACTACACTCAAGCGAGTTAAAAAAAAAAAGATTATTGTTGCATTGCTTCTAGATATAATGCAATGAGTTTCTCATCTAGTTATACTGAGGAATGAGAATAAATTGAGTATTTCAGAACAACAAAGGCTAGTCATCACTCACCCGAACTGAACAACGTCTACTCCAGACAAACCAAGACCTCGAGAAACCGCCTCCTATAAAATAAACAATGCAATTGCCAGTGGATAAATTACTCATCCCGTTGCATAGAGTGGCAGTGTTTCCGAAAGGGAAAAAAGTCTTTGAGAGTAAAGAGACATGTACAACAATCGCTTAGAGGGACAATAAATTAAAGTCTCGAGTATTGCAACATGGAAAACGCCCAATAAATAAAGGAACCAGATACATACCAGCAAGGTTTGTGCAGATATGCGAGAGTCATGGCCAACGGATACTCTCAACTTCCGGGATCCAGCCTTCTTCTTGTGTAACAGCCATTGCCCAAAAGCGGCAGCTATGGCTTCATTCACGGGTTCAGGAAGGCTTACAGGTTCCCCCTCAACCCCAGAGACTGCTACACCCCGAATATCGCTGGGGAGAGAGCAATGAATCATAGCGTGAGTCAACATGGAACCATTCCAAAATGTGAGTGTTTATAGTATTTTCTAAATGCTGTTGAACAGAGATAAATTAGTAATGATGATTAGCTGGGTAGGCGATGTTTGGGTTCACCTGCCGTTCTGAAGCTTCAGAAAATCAGATTTGTCAAGAGATGGCACAGTAGCACTTGACAAAGAAGCTGCAAATGGAGATTACAAAAGTAAGCCACCCATATTCAACAAGAAAAGAAAAGATATATAAGAAACACCACATCTCTTTTCCAAGCAACATAGGGAAAGACAAAACACAAATGCAGGGATATCAAAGTGTTGATGCCGTTAGAAGAAACATTAAAAAAATCTAAAGAAGCAAAGGCAAAAGCGCAAATGAGGGGGCAAAGCTGAAGCCTTGTTCCTTCATCTAAACCTTAATATCAAGAATTTAGAACGGACCATTGCAGTAAAAAGTTGTTTGCTTGGAAATAGCAGTAGACTGGTATTTGGAAAAAGTGTGGGCACGCAAGGAAGAGCTGAGGTTCCCTCTTGGACAGGGAAGTAAAGCAGACATGAATGGGTTCGTTTCTCGTTGGTATCGTGTCTTAAACTGCTTATTTTGTAGGTAGCAGCACTGTTCTACATTAAACTTTTGGAAAACCTTTCCTGAAAAATAGCCGCAGCATAAGAAATTCATACTTCTATTAGCAATTTTTCATGTTTTTTTTTCTGACTTTTGTTTCTCAATTTCAAATATAACACTTGCCGGAAATTTTCAATCCAAAATAGCACAGCTAATGAGATAAAAAGGTTTACAAAAATCAGTAAGAAGGTAACAGGTTTGATCATCAGAGAAGTCGTTGTGATGCAAACTGAAAACTATATTCATCAAAACTATTACCGCAGAACAAAGTCAACATTTTTACATATAATTTCCCATCACTTGAACCACTCTAAAATCATCCTAATTTGAGCTTTAAACAAATTCGAACAGAATCAAACTCCGACAACAACAACATAAACACTTTCGAAATTTACAGGATCCAATTTTGGAAAAAGCGTGACTCCAAAGCCGGTAAGGGAGAGTAAGGAGGTAGCACAAGTATACAATATCGATTTACGAAGAAATTGTAGCAAAAATCGTTTAAGAAATTCTACCTTCCATTGGAGACACTGAAGAGCTCACCAAATCAGGCGACAGGAGCAAGATATGAGTCTATTCTAAAAATGAAAGAAGTTGTTGGAGATTGAGAGAAGCAAAACCAAAAAGGTTTTGATTGTTTGATAAAATGGGCTAACAATATGGGCTTTTCCGCGAGTTATGGGCTTTTCAAGTCATTCAAAAATATTAGTATTTTAATTCCAAAAAGGGGGAAAATCGAAGCTTGAAGAAAATTAGAAATCTAGGATCACTACAAACTAGCTACAGTTTACGATAAAATACCATCCACGTGGCATCTTGTTATTTCCCAATAACACCTACACTCTATGATTTCACTCGTATAACTCCTTTCGTCGTCTCTGTTACAAGGAGAGTACAATAATTCTACCATTCCCATGGAAGCTAAAGCCATCGCAATGTCTCTCGGTAGTGACCGCTTACAGATTTTTCTGAGTTCTCCTCGCTCTTCCTTCGTTTCTACCACTCGGTGCTCCCGCCTACCGCTGAAGCGTTCGTGTATCGGTGGTGTTTCCGGCGTCGATGGCTACCGTAGGTTGGCTCTGACTCGGTGGAATCCGATTGTTTCGACTCGCCGCCTGCTGATCCCTGTTCGTGCAGTTGAGTCGGATCTTCCTTACCCGATTCAGCAGGTGAGGTTTGAATTTTGAGCTTATGTCTGCATTGACGAGTGTAGAAAACTTTTTTGTAGTTGTCAAAAAAGAAACTTTTTGTGATTTCGTTGAATTTACGCTTAGGTTCATTCGAATTGTTCCACAATTTTACGTATGGGACTCTTGTGTTCTAAAATCAACTACTAATTTGTGATGCTGGATTGATTTGATTTTGGGGTTTTTTTTTATCTCAAAGGGATCTCGAGGTTTAGGGAAGATTAAGGAATACGAAGAATGGGACTCATGGTCGGCGAAGTTCTCCAGCGGAGCGAACATTCCATTTCTCATGCTGCAATTGCCACAGATTATCCTCAATGCTCAGAATCTTTTGGCGGGAAACAATACCGCCCTTTCAGCTGTGCCATGGCTGGTAAAATATCTTGATACATGTAAACCTCGCTCTAATCATATATATACACGATACGTTTGATTTCGTCTTCACACTAGTTTATAAAAAACTATAGAAAAGTAAGGTAGAATCATTCTGTTCTTTAGGGGGATTTGCGGTTGTGACGGATAGAATCTGAAAGTTTACGTTTTGGAATACAGGGGATGTTGACTGGTTTGTTAGGAAACCTTTCGTTGCTTTCATATTTCGCAAAGAAGAGAGAAAAAGAAGCAGCTGTAGTCCAAACACTGGGAGTGATCTCCACCTACGTTGTGCTAGCGCAGCTCACTATGGCTGGAGCAATGCCTATGCAGTATTTTGTTGCTACTTCGGCCCTTGTCATGATTGGTCTCGTATTGAACTGTTTGTTCTATTTCGGTAAGCTTAGCACAACTCTGTGGCGACTTTGGGAAGACTTTACCACTGTTGGTGGGCTCTCCGTTCTTCCTCAAGTGAGCTTCTTTACACTTCACCTCATGTTTTGGCTTTGTACAATAGATTCCATGGATATATTTAATCCCAAGGAATTAGAGCAGATGCATGCATATATAGTTGGTTCTACATTGACATTCTGAATTTGCAATCGCAGATCATGTGGTCAACTTTTGTCCCTCTTGTACCTAACAGTATCTTGCCTGGGACAACTGCTTTTGTTATTGCTGTGGCGGCTGTAATTATGGTAAGCTTTCAAGTACTTTTGCTTTACTTTCTCCCTTAATTTTCTCTGTTATTGCGTACACATTCTTCAGGGTCACACTAGCCTCATCAGTATTACTTTTGAAGCCTATTAACAAGTTTTCATATTTTTAGTTTGGACAGAATCGTGGTTGCAGGTACTGAATTGTTCTAACAGCCGCTGATTTGAAAATTTTGAACTTTGTAGAGCTTTTTGTTAAATTGAGCTAACTGCAGAACGCCAAACCTTTTCCGTTGCATATTCATTTTTAGTCTTTCAGCTGTGTTGTAGAGTTTATAAACAAAACACACTATGTTAGGACATAGGAGTTTTCAGTTATAGAAAGGGGAAATGGTGGCCTTGGCACTGTAAATGAATTGCAAGATGCTGTTTCTGTAGGTCTGTGTTTGGTTTCTATGACCTCGAATTCCAAGGTTCATAGATCCTTTACAAACACTTTTAAGATATGTAGTTGTAGTTGTTGTACGATCTGGATGTAGTAATCTTCCTTTTATCTTAACTTTCCTCTGGTAAGAATGCAGGCTCGAACCGGGAGACTCCCAGAGGAAGGTGTTAAGTTTGTCGGGTCTTTATCTGGATGGACAGCGACACTTATGTTCATGTGGATGCCAGTTTCCCAAATGGTATAACACCTAGTTTTTCTTCTCTTGTTCTTTGAACATTCTGCTAACTATTGGATATCTGATGTTCGTCTACATTTCAGTGGACAAATTTCCTAAATCCAGACAACATAAAAGGCTTATCACCAATCACAATGGTGCTTGCGATGATGGGGAACGGGCTTATGCTCCCACGAGCATTATTTATCCGTGATTTGATGTGGTAAAGCTAAGCTTCCCTCCAGTTAGGAACCATTCAGCTTAAAACTATATTCACATATAGTAACAAACTATTTGATATTCATCTTTGCTGTGACATAGGTTCACTGGTTCACTATGGGCAACTCTCTTTTATGGCTATGGAAACATTCTATGCTTATACATGTAAGAATCCTTTCACACCTCTCTTAAAGCTTGAATGGTTTCTGTCGTGAGTATCAATAACCCTGAATTCTCCAAATGCAGGTTTAATTGCACCAGCAAGTCATTTTTTGCGGCGGCCACAATTGGTTTGATCTCATGGATAGGTTCATAAACTGAAAGATACTCTCTTATATCATCATCATCCTTTGTTTTCGCCACTTGTCCAAATGTGAAATGTTCATAAAACACTTGTCTGAAAATACTTCATTGTTTTGATTGTGTTTGGAAACAGGACTTGCTTTGTGGAGAGATTCAATGGCTTATGGTCACAACTCGCCGTTTAGATCACTGAAGGAACTGGTTTCTGGGTCATAACTCAATAGAGATTAAACCCTATAAACGCCGTTTGCTTCAAGCAAGCAAGTACATAGGGATTACTTGTTTGGGTCAAGGACCAAGTCATGTATTTTATGTTTTTTTTTTAGTTCCAAGTTCCTGTGTAAAACGCCTATTTAGTGCTATGTATTTATCACTTTCGTTAAATCATACTAAAATATCATCTTCATCTATCAAAAGTAGAAACTTTTGAAATCTGGTCATCAAACCTAGAAACATTCTCGGCTCACCTTGATTGTCGATTGGTTTTGCCTTCCCGGTTTCCGACCGAGTAATTGAGCTAAAATTATTGGGCCTTTAGTTACCAAAAACATCTTACTACATTGGGCCCAGATTAGTAAGCTCATGTCTCTTTTTCGTCTTGTCTGAACAACCATCACATTTCCCAAAATAACCTAGAGATCCCGAAAGCACGGAGGAAAATCACAAATCCAGGAGAAAGAACGATGGAGGAGACGAAGCCATTGGTAGGGAATCATCCCCAGCAGCAGCAGCAGCAACAACAACTCCTCTATCAACAACAATTACAACAGAGACAGCAACAGATGCTTCTATTGCAACAGTTGCAACAGAAACAGCAACAACAACAGCAGCAACAAGCAGCCATGTCTAGGTTCCCGTCGAACATCGATGTTCATCTCCGACCACCAGGGTCAATTCTGAACCGACCCATTGTTCCGCCTCAGCAGAACCCTAATCCCAACCCAAGCTCTGGCCCTAATTTGGTACCGCAGCACACACCTAATGTTCAGCAGCAGCAACAGATTGTATCAAGTCAGCAGATGCTGCAACAACAACAACAGCAGCAACAGCAGAAATTGATGCGTCCGTTGAATCACATCGAGCTACAATTTGCTTATCAGGACGCTTGGCGTGTCTGCCACCCAGATTTCAAGCGACCTTTCTCTTCTCTCGAAGACGCTTGCGAAAGGTTAGATTTTTATCAAAGTTGCCTCGCATGTTGAAAGACAAAACTCAACCCTTTAATATACTTTCGGAGCTCTTGCATTCATTGATGTTGTCCTAAATTACTTCTTGAGGATCAAACATTGGTCTCATTGATCTCTTTATTAATGATTGACCTTAATGACATTCTTGAAATATATGCAACTTTTGTGCTCTTCAGTTCTTGTCTTTTAAAGACAACTCCAAGGCTATGTGTTCTCCTGTTTTGGTATTATGATGAAATTGTCTCTACTTGTTTGGTTGATATTGTTTGTGTTAGATCCAGTAGCCTCGAAATATTTTTCCTATACATGATAGATCCTGCACATTCGTCATGTTTTGAGGTTGATTTAGGATTATGAAAGTTTCCTTTTTAGTATAACCACCTGAGTCTGTAGATACTAATAATTAATCATTTGACATATTACCTGTAAACACTTCTATATCTGTGATTAAAATTTTATATTGGCATATAATTGACTTTACTTGTTAGATAGATTTGTTGCCTTTATTGAACATTATGTATATGATTTGTTCTGGTAATACCTCATACGTGTCTTCTCCTACAACATATGCAGATTATTGCCTTATCATGTCGTAGCAGATTACGAAGCAGAAGAGGATGATAGAATCCTTGATTCTGACCCAACAGGCCAGGCTCTTTCCCGCTCTCAACAGTGGGATAACAACATTGCCGCAAAAGTTGCTGAATTCACTGCAACGTTTGAGAAACAAGCCCTAGCTTTCAACATAATAACTCGGAAGAGAGCAATGGGAGAGTTCAGATCCGAGGAAAGGTTGATGGTAGAACAAGCTTTGCTACAAGAAGAAAGAAAAGCGTTGTTTGAACTGAAAGCAGAGATGGATAGGGAGAAGGCTGGCCGGGAGGCTCAGGAGGCTAAGCTGCGAATGGCGGCTTTGGCTCAGGCTGGACAATCACAATCCCATGCAGAGATAATGGCTCGTAACCCTCTGAGGGCTAATGCGGTTGGGAATCAGGGCAGCAATATTCAGCTGAGTCACGAGATGGGAGAACAAGGACGTAACATGAACCCTGATGAGATGATGAATGGATGGGGAAACAACAGTCAGAGAGAGGAGAAGGAACCTTCAGAAGATTTCTTGAATGATGAGGAGAATGACAACGGAGAGACGGGTGAACAAGAAAACTGGCGTGAAGCAGGGGAATTCGATTTGAATAGCCGTTAAATAACCCAATGTGGAGACTGTCTGGAGTCTCATGAGTTCGAAATTATTGTGGAAGTTATAGTAGAAATAACTAGATTCAAGCTGCTATACATGTGGGGATGGTCAGGCTCTGCCGCTAGCTAAACCACCAGATGTTAAGCCAAGGATGCATTACCGGTTTTAATGTTTATGTAACTTAAGTTTGTTGTGCAATAAATTTTATGGAATGGTGTCCTAAGAGGAATAGGGTTCTTCATTATGCATGGAGATGGAGTGGCTTGTTATCTTATAAGCGTATCTTGTCAAAGGTGTAAGAGATTCAGGTTCTAAAGCTTATAGTATGTAGGATTATGTATAAGTTACTACTGTGGATTTGTTATGTAAGGATTGGTTGTTTTTATTATGAATTGATTGTAATAGTAAAATTATATTTATTAATTTTGTTGCGTAAACCTCGAAAGTCAACGATTTAAAATTCCAAAAAGGCAACTTTTCCTTCATCTTCTCTCTAAACCTTTTCAACGAACGAAGTTAGTTCTAGCCACGGGTTACGACGACTTGTCGTATTGGGAGATCGACCAGATTGACCAAACCAAAGGAAATAACGAACCGAGATCGAAGGAGACTACAAACCGAGATCGAGATTCGGTTAAGGAAATATGTTGATATTTGTCAACATATTAAATTAGGAAAGTTAATATATTTGTATATATATTCTAGTTAGGAATATTTCCTATACTCTTATGTAAAGAACTTGTACGACAAGTTAATCCTTTGTATAAATAAGCCTATTGGCTAATGAATAAAGTTGAGAAAACCATTTACAACTTCTACGGTTTTTCCAAATCTATCATGGTATCAGAGCTAAGATCCAATTCTTATGGGTTATGGTTTTGTTATCTTCCGCTTTGAAACAAAAAAAAAGGTTTTACGAGTTTGTTTTTTTTTTCTATTACGTGATCTATCTTTTATTTTAAATTTGATTTCTTCTTCTTCTTTCTTCTGTGTTTTGTCTTCTTACCGGGAAAAAAAACAGTCGTGAGAAAGAGTGTAGCTTTTCCCTTCAAGCAATTCTGTTTTTCTTTTTCTTTAACTACTTTGATCCATATTTTTTCTTCTGTCATTTTCCTCTTTTAAAAAAAAAAAAAAAAACGTTTGCCTCATACTACAAAGAAAAGAGGACGACGTTTAATGATTGATCATATTGATGTGGATTATGAGCATGGACCATTACATTGATGGGTTAGTTCAAATTCACTGTAATATTTCTCTATCAGATTTTTATGTGGTTATTCATCAACTACAAATTTGATGTAATCACAAATATGGTAACTCCGATGGATATATACGGATCCGGTGGAGTGATGAAGTTGCCGTGGACTATGAGCATGAACCAATTGATGGGTTCGTTCAGTTCACATGGTGATGTGAAACGATGGAGATATACAACTACGACAGTATTCTCTATTGAATCGATGACCTTATGGCGAGGTATAAATGCCATTGACGGCCCTACGGTAGGGGTATAAACACCGTGAAGATGAATTGATGATTGTCCAATCTCATACGTGTTACCACGTATGAGCTTGCGGGAGGGTATTGGGAGATCGACCAGATTGGCCAAACCAAAGGAAATAACGAACCGAGATCGACGGAGACTACAAACCGAGATCGAGATTCGGTTATGGAAATATGTTGATATTTGTCAACATATTAAATTAGGAAAGTTAATATATTTGTGTATATTCTAGTTATGAATATTTCATATTCTCTTATGTAAAGAACTTGCACGACAAGTTAATCCTTTGTATAAATAAGCCTATTGGCTAATGAATAAAGTTGAGAAAACCATTTACAACTTCTACGGTTTTTCCAAATCTATCATGTCGTGCCGATGGTTTGGTTACTTTTGTTCTCACCGTCGATTTCTCTGTTTTGTGTAACAAATTTTTATGGATCGGTCGGTTTTGTTTTCTTTGCTTTTGATCTGAATAATCCGGACCTTATGTTCGGCCTTTATACCGACTAAGTTCGGTGGTATCTCTTGGTTGCTTCCGGACTTCTCTCTAATTTAAGGATCGATTTTGTTTTATACTTCTCTTTCAAATCAGTCTTCAAATCGGAATCGCCAAATCTGGATCCACGATGCTTCTGTTTCCATCCCAACTAAAGGAGTGCTTAAAAACGGTGAGTTCGATATCCGATCGAATTGAACGGACCCGACAGTTCTTAAAACTGCATGCGATTTTCAGATTTGGCGTCTGCAACAATGAAGCGCTATATTGGTGCTAGATATGACGTCAGACATGCATCTCACCTTGAAGCAATGGTTTTATGGAGTTTTGGGTGGATTCGACTGACAAGGCGAGAAAGATGAAGGGGCAAAAGCATCGCACCACTGATCAGAGTTTTGGCCGGTGTTTTGCATGTCTAGCACCGATTACAGAGCTGGTGAGTTCGATGTCAGATCGAGTTGAACAGGTCGACGTTTCTTCAAATTGCATGCGATTTCCAAATTTGATGTCTGCAACAATGAAGCGTTGTAATCGGTGCTAGATATAACGGCAGACATGCATCTCACCTTGAAGCAGTGGTTCAATAGAGTTTTGGGTGGATTCGATCGACAAGGCGAGAAAGATGGAACGGCAAAAGCATTGCACTAGTGACCAATGTTTTGGCCGGTGTTTTGCATATGGATATTCATCGATCTCCTGACGCGTGGCAACTAGGATTTCACGACATCCTCTTTCATGTATCTGCTAAACTCTTTTGGTTTTACTGCTTATCGGGACGAATTTAGCCCACTGCTTTGTATCCAAAACTATTCTTTGTTTCCTGCCATTTGCGCATTGGGGCTAATAAAATTATCCAGTCTTGCCACAAAAAAAAAAAAAATCCAAAACGGCAGCTTGTTTACATATTAAATACTTCACCGACTTAATGCTCTAGGGTTTTTATATATATGAGAAGGCAAAACTCATAAAACGTTTTCATTCGTTTCTTCTTTCCCCCATGGAAACGCAAAGGATGAAGCGTACGAAGGGAAACGTGAAGTCAAATTCGGTTCCGCTTGATCTCATGATGGAGATACTCAAACGATTACCGCTCAAAATCCTAATCAGATTCCTCTCGGTATCTAAGCTATGGGCTTCCATCATCCGAAGTCGAGATTTCATGAAGTTGTTCATGAATGTGTCCTTGACTAGACCGAGAGGTCTCGTCCTCTTATTTCAATATGGATATTGCGGTTTAGGGTTCTCATCGGTTCTTTCCCAAAATACTCATGAATCATCTTCTTCGATCACTTTCCATGTGAGTTGCCACAAGGCCCACTCCGTACTGTGGACCACCATTGTTCCTTCTCTCCACGGTTTGATTTGCTATGGAGGAGAATCCAGTAGACTTGTGATATATAACCCTTGCACTAGACGATCCATTACCTTGCCCGAGATCGGTACAAGGAAGAGACCCATAAGATACTTATTGGGACACGATCCCATCTACAATGATTACAAAGTGTTGTGCATGACAGGAAGAGGTCTGGTTAAGGAGATTAGGGTTTTGACCGTGGGAACCGGGAATTCTTGGAAGAAGATTGAAAACAATATTATTCCTCCTCACTGTCTTTTTGGTAAAGAGCTGTGTATTAGTGGTGTTTTGTTTTATCTAGCTTTCACTGACAATGATACTGCAATCATGAGTTTTGATGTTAGGTCTGAAAAACTTCATCTTATCAAAGGACCAGCTTGCACGATGTGGAACTCTACAAAGTTGACAAGCTACGAGGGAAAGCTAGCTGTCATCTTGCTTGAAAAGAAGGTTCGTGGTGATATTATTATTGATTTGTATGTTCTAGTAGATGCTGCTAAGGAGCAATGGTTGAAGAAGACTTTTGTCTTGCCGACAACAATCCCGTTTGATCATCGGGGTGGAAAGTTTCACAGCACTGAAAGTGACACGGGTGAGATTATCTTTGCACCAACTTATTTTCCTACATCAATTGTCTATTACGATCTGAAGAAAAATAGTGCGAGAAGAGTTTATATGCAAGGAATCACAGAGTGTACGGGTTATATAGAGTCTGCCTCCTTTAATCTGGTTGAGAATCTCATGTTTTTGTAAGAGTTTTGTTTTGTTCATTAGTTTAAAGAACAGATGAAACGGGTCATCAGTGATTAAATCATCCATCGTGTTCTTTTAAACAGTTAGACTTGTGTTTGTCTTCCAGAACCAAAACTTCAAGAAGAATATTAATCTCATATATATATATATATTCTTCAAACTTTAAAAATACAAAAGCCTACCATCGTTTTCCCGAACCAAAAACACCTAAACAATCCACTAATCCTACTTTATTCTAAGCATTTTTGTTTTGTTTTTTTTTGGTCAAAACAATCTCATAATTAGATCAATCTATAATATAATTACCTAACGTAATATCATTATCAGTCTCTTTTTTGTTGTATAGAAATTTTCCAAGGGCGTGAAACAAGAAAAGGGTCTCATATCTACCAAAACAGGTAGATGTTCCACTATCCAAACCACTGTGCATTGTCTGCTCATTCCCTTGATAACCGTTATCATGCCAGACCATGGTGTTTTTGTCTTTGTATGATTCTGCTCTGGCTTAAAGGAGAAGAGTTGCAAAGATGTTCTGATGTCTCCACCACTGGCACTCGCCATCTGATCAATCTCCACAGTCGTTACCTTACAATGCTCTTCTCTACTTATTCTCCGAAGTGTCTTCTTAATTGAGTTCTTCGCAATGGGATTAAAAGCGATCTGTGAAAACATACTTGGAACAATCAACTAGAGCTGAAGAATTTTATCTATAGTTAGATCAAGACTGCAAAAACTCTAATTTCAAAGTTTTGAAAACTCTATAAGAAACTAAGAAACAAAAAGAACAAAAAACAATTAGGAAAGCAACCATCGGAGGCCTTAAAAAATTTGGACTATAACTCTAAAAAAGAAAAAAAAATTGGACGTAAGCTACAGCTTATCCTGCTTACCCGACGGGCCCGGCCTCGGTACGCACTTTTGCTTTTGGGATCTGAAGTCTTTAGGGAGTTTTAGAACGATAAGCATGTCAGTTTAAATGAAAATGATCTTTGTATTATCTCTTTGCTTATCTAATGTATAGGATGATGAATGTGGTTGTGGTTATTTCTTGATGAGATGATGAATGGATGGGAAACAACAGCTAGATGAGAAGGAACCTTCAGAAGATTTCTTGAATGATATGAGGAGAATGACAACGGAGATACGGGTGAACAAGAAAACTGGCGTGAAGCAGGGGAATTCGATTTGAATAGCCGTTAAATAACCCAATGTGGAGAGTGGAGACTGTCTGGAGTCTCATGAGTTCGAAATTATTGTGGAAGTTATAATAGAAAGAATTAACTAGATTCAAGCTGTTTTACATGTCGGGATGGTTAGGCTCTGCCGCTAGCTAAACTACCAGATGTTAAGCCAAGTATGCATTACCGGTTTTAATGTTTATGTATAAGTTAGTTGTGCAATAATTTTATGGAATGGTGTCCCAAGAGGAATAGGGTTCTTCATTATGCATGGAGATGGAGTGGCTTGTTATCTAATAAGCAAATCTTGTCAAGATAATGTATAAGTTACTAATGTGGATTTGTTATGAGATTGGTTGTTTTTTTCTAATGAATTGATTCTAATAGTAAAATTGTATTTACTAACTTCTGTTATGTAAACCCTACTTCACCGACTTAATGCTCTAGGGTTTTGATTGATATATATGAGAAGGCAAAACTCATAAAACGTGTTCATTCGTTTCTTCTCTCAGCCATGGAAACGAAGAGGATGAAGCTTACGACAGTAGACGTGAAGTCAAATTCGGTTCCACTTGATCTCATGATGGAGATACTCAAACGATTACCGGTCAAAACCCTAATCAGATTCCTCTCCATATCTAAGCTATGGGCTTCCATCATCCGAAGTCGAGATTTTATGAAGTTATTCATGAATGTGTCCTTGACTAGACCGAGAGGTCTCGTCTTCTTATTTCAATATGGATATTGCGGTTTAGGGTTCCCATCGGTTCTTTCCCAAAACACTAATGAATCATCTTCTTTGACCACTTTCCATGTGAGTTGCCACGCCGCACAGTGCACCAGCGTTGTTACTTCTGTCCACGGTTTGATGATTTGCTATCGAGATTCTACTCAACTTGTGATATATAACCCTTGCACTAGAGGATCCATTACCTTACCCGAGATACATACATGGAAGAGACACATAAGATACTTCTTGGGACACGATCCCATCGACAATGATTACAAAGTGTTGTCCATCATGACAGGAAGCGGAACCATATGTTTAGTTAAGGAGATTAGGGTTTTGACCGTGGGAACCGGTAATTCATGGAAGAAGATTGAAAACAATATTATTCCTCCTCACTCTCTTTTAGGTCAAGAGCTGTGTATTAGTGGTGTTTTGTATTATCGAGCTTTGGATGGCACAAAGCTGAATGATACTGCAATCATGAGTTTTGATGTTAGGTCCGAAAAACTTTATCTTATCAAAGGACCAGCTTGCACGTCTTGGACTTTTATGCACAACTCTACAAAGTTGATAAGTTACGAGGGAAAGCTAGCTGTCATTTTGCTTGAAAAGAAGGTTATTGGTGATAGTATTATTGATTTTTATGTTCTAGTAGATGCTGCTAAGGAGCAATGGTCGAAGATGACTTTTGTCTTGCCGACAACAATCCCGTTTAATCATTGGGATGGAAGGTTTCACACCACTGAAACTGACACGGGTGAGATTGTCGTTGCACCAACTTTTTTGCCTGCAACAATTTTCTATTATGATCTGACGACAAATAGAGTGAGAAGAGCTTATATTAAAGGAGTCGCAGAGTGTACGAGTTGTTTACATGTCTCCTCTAATCTGGTTGAGAATCTCATGTTTTTGTAATAGTTTGGTTTGTTTTATCTTTCGTAAGAATTTTTCATGATTGTCAAAAATAGTATATACAAAACAGTAATTTGTCTTCCAGAACCAAAACTTAAGAATAATAATAACTTTCCACTGGAATATTATATTACCATTAAAACCAGGGTTTTGCACAAAGCCCGCAAGTACACAGAATTCTCGGAGGCAAAAACCAAACAAATCTTGGAGCCACAAGTCAGACCAAAGAAAATCTCCGAGACAGAACTAACAAACCAAGAAGCAAACAAAAACACTAGACAAGACAAGGGTAATTGAAAGGAAATCCGAAAACTTGGGATCAAAGCCACCAACATATCAAACATGGCTTCCATCAACCAAGAGACGAAGTAAGTTCCACCGAACTCCAAACTTCAAAAATACAAAAGCCTCGAATCGTCTTCCACTCTTCCTGATCTAAGCATTTTGTTTATTCTCATAATCAGATCAATAAATATACCTCAAAAGATTTTGAACCATTGGCTTGCAGGTTCACAACTAATATCTCCGGTTAAACACTTGCACCGGTTAGCAAAAACATTATTATTCGAATCGACGTCTAAGCATAACAAAGAACCATCGTTGTTACTCTTGAACGACAAATGCATCTTTGTGGCCGATATTCGCTTAATCTTTGTGCATTTCTTGCCGAGATTCACTCTTTTCCCAACTGATGTTTCGCCTTCTACACAAGATTTCTGATCGCCTTTGATTTCAAGGGTGTCTCCATGAGAGTAGCTCCAAGGCTCGTCCTTTGTGCATGGACCTAACGTGAGCTCTTTTGACTCATGGCACAGTGATTTTCTCACTAGACAAAGTCCGGTTAACGGATGGAATATTTTCTTGTGATGGTTGTGCTTTATACCGGGTCCTGTTACAGTTTACATCAGTTTCCTATAAAACTTGTATCATTTCACATGCATGATGATGAGTTAGGTTAATTTACAAGGACAGCAAGATTGGTTTACCTTTATGCGGTGGTTGAATGACGGAGAGCCTCTGGAGATAAGTATGGTTATGAACATGGTGCCAATTCGCATCTAACATACCGTAAGCTTCAACTACACCACGTTTCCCTTCACGGAAATAATAAACTCCCGTAAGCGCCCAAACCGCCCAATCGATATCTTTCTGGGCTGCCCATGCCAGCATACAACTCATGTACCTAAAGTCACGGTTGATTAAAAAAAATTTAAGCCTCGATGGTTTCAGACATCAATCTATATGTTTCATTAACCAAAATGTTAAAATGTTTTAAATCATGAGTTTATGTAGAAAACTATATACACTAAATGAATGTAAACACACAAAAAACAATCAACAGTTAAACTAGTTAAGAAAATCATATAGCCACGAGATAGCTATAATATTTTTCTTGGCTTTTTAAAATAGAGACGAAAATGCCGCTAAAAATCCACAAAAATCTTATATAGCCCACTTAAAAACTCAATAGCCACACAAAAAACTAACCACGATACTATAGCTACAAAGCTATAGCTATAACATCGTGATTTATTTTTGTGGCTGTTTAGAAAATTTCGTGGTTATATGAACTTTTTCGTAGCTTTTCCATGACATTGTCGAAAGCTACAAAAAATACCGTAATGGATATACAAATAAGTTTTGGATTTCTTATTCAATACTAAACCATATATTTTGGACTTCGCTCAAATGTGTATTTAACCAGAGATGTAAATGTAACATATACCTGTTTCCTTCAAAATCACCACCTCTTTGATCAGTCCCGAACTCGCTCAAGAACAATGGAAAGCCTTGTTCGAGAAGAAAACCTCCGGTACGACGCTCCTTAGCGAAGATTTGGCTACAAAAATCATTGACATTGTGCGATTTCCATTGACCAGTACCATTGGTGAAAGCATACCAGTGAAGCTCCAAGACAAGCTTTCTCTTAAAGCTAAGATTCACTGGACGATCTTTTAAGAAAGTTAGGTCAGCGTCGAAGTCAAGCCCGGAGATTATGACCAGAACGTTAGGGTTTGATGCATGCACTGCTTCTGCTCCTTTTTGCATGTACCTTAAAGTGAAAAAGTATCATTTCCAATTCCCATATTAATAATTTAGACATTTAATACGTATTAGAAAATGTTAGAACCAACAAAATCATGTAATTAAATTATTAAATTATTTCTCTGCGTTGATTCTTGTTGTTAAATTTATGAACCTAGGATTCCTATACCAATAATATTTATACATATGCATTTTTTTATAGATGTAATTGTACTAAATTATTTTTTGGGATTTAATTACTATAGCACTAGGGAATATAAACAGTTAAGATCTAGAATAGACAGATATTATGCATTATATACTTCGCCTTCAAGCTTCACATGGGCATTATTGTGATAAAGAGAAAAAAAAAAAGAAGGAATTTATTACGTACGTGTACCAATCTTTTGCAGTATGATTGTAACCTCTAAGTTCATTCCTCAAGCTCATACCAATAACGTTATTCACGTTCATAAAGATTGTGGCAATCTTTTTAAGACCCAGCATCCATAGATCCGGATCGAATTTCCGGTCGCCAAAGAATGCGTCCGGGTCATCGTTGCTGCAACACCAGCCCGGTACGGTCTTGTGGTTATCAAGTATCACCATCACATCGTTTCTCCCAAGACTATACACCACGGCCTAAGAAAAGTGTTGCTTGCGTTAGAAGTTAACATATAGTTAAAATAAGAATAAGGAGCCTAACACAGTAATACACTTGCCTGGAATGCATTGATAAGAGGAATATGAACAATAGATGGATTGTGAGTGTAAATCCCTTGAAGCTCATGATCCAATCCATATCTCTCAAATGATTGTTTAACGGTAACATTAAAAGCTAAAGTGTCATTAATCATGAGCTCAAGTGGCCAAGTGAGCCTAACACAATTGAAACCCATTTCTCTTATCTTCTTGGATATTGAATCCATTGGCTGGCTGCTAAGCCCCTCGGCCACCACTGGCTGAAGGTGTGAAGGCCAGTTCGCGCATGCTAGCTTCACGCGGTGGCCACTCTTGTTGACTATCCATCGTGATTTGGTTGAAAGTGGATAATCAGTTGCTAGGGTTAGAGATATTAATGACAAGAGTATGGACAAAAAGAGAGTTAAAGGAGAGATTAATGTTTTCGCCATGTTAATTTCTTAGTGATTTTGTTTGAGGAAGAATATTTAGTATTTATAATGAGATCAAAGGTTTTGTCATAATATAAGGGGATTTGTTGAGTTATTTTAAAGATGTGATTGACTAATATATTTCAGGTTTTTAGTTTGAGTTTCAAAGTTTTTTTGAGATTTTTACGGAACATTGTGGATAATCCATCTTCTTGCCACACATTTTGGATAATTATTGTGTTAAAACATGCGGATTATCTGTTCTAAGATAAGATGATTAATCAGTGGATATCATCGCCTGAATTTTCGCGGAAGTAACGTGGTGAAGCTTCAAAATGTTTCCGGTCGTTAGATAATCTCGTTGGTTATTTGTTTTCTCCCTACATTTTCTATGAGTAACATATGAAAACAATGAAAAACAAGAACACCATATATAAGAAGACTTGTTTGTTTTTTTGTATTATAAGTTTAGATCGTGTGAGGAGAAAATATGTTCTGAAGTACTTTATCAAAAATATATATGTTTAAACGTTAATCTCAAATTGATTGAATGCTATATTTTTCTTTTTATGTCATTTTATTTTAAAAAATCATCAAATGATCAAACAACTATAAATATTTTTGACTGTCTTCTGGAATTCATAGATTAACATTTTATGCATTTTTATCATACAAACGATCAATATTTTTCAATATTTTTTGCCGGGATGTATGTATTGGTATAATAATGTATAAATTGCAATTCTAAACAAATAAAAGTAAGAAAGTAACGTAAGAGCAGAACCAATTGGGGGGGGGGGGGGTTTAACCCATGTTCTAAAAAAAATTAATAAAATAATGTGGATTCTACGTGGGGTTCATATGAATAGTTAACATACATGATATAAGAAATTTTATATAAGAACCGTATCTTAACACGTATCCACGCGTCATTGGTCTCTTTTTTTTGAATTTTTCTTTTTTTTTGCCTCTGAAAAAAAAAGTATTAAATTTTTTTAAAAAAAATTCTAATGGGAGTATCATTGGACATGCTCTAATGTTGTGGACGTCTCGTAGGCAATGTCTGCCGCCACATGTCGACCGTGAGGTTGGTCACGTTGTCTCGCATTCTCAAAATACTCTGAGCTGTATTTCCTTTGGGACCTAATTTATTGAAAAGTACTAAAAATATTATCTAGATAATAAACATAGAAAAACATCAGCAATTTTTTTTTTTTTTTTGTTAATCCAGGGAGGATCCCATACCCTGGTTCAGACTAATCTTCCTGGGCCCAGTTAGATCGCAGACCAGCTTCACCTGGGAGGGTTTTCCCTGGGCCTTAGGCCCAGTGTCCGCGTTATAAGCAGAGGAGACATTTTTGTTTCCGCCTGGAGTCGAACCCGGGTGATGGTTGCCACCTCGAACCCTTCTACCACTTGGACTACCTCAACCTCTCAACATCAGCAATTTAACTCAGTAAATAATAACATTACATGGTTTTGTCATGTTTATTAGTTTAATCGACTGCCACAGTCATTGGACTATTAAACAAATAGATAATCATAAGATGTGAGCATCGAGCAACGAAATTTTTGTAACTTGAAGCAGGAAATAAAATTATAAAGAGATAATAATATTTATTAACTTCTTATCGAAGAGTTATTATAAAATAAAATAAAAATGAAAAACTATTGGACCCAATTATGAAAGAAAGAAGAAGAGAAAACACATGGCTAAGTATAATGGCCTGCCTCTGTTCCTTATCTCTTTAACTTGCACACTCTCCAGGTCCCTCACTTCCCTTATTGGACCTCTCTCTTTTCCTCTCTCGTGTTTAAATTCTTCTACTCTGTTTCTCCTTTGTTTCCACAGTTTTGTCTATACCAATTCCAACACCAATAATTTCAATCCCATACCACAACCACACACCAACCAACCAAAAAATAAAAAATCATTCTTGATGACGAAGAGAAGCCATCAAGAAACGTCTGTAGAAGAAGCTCATTCAATGGGCAAGAAGCTAGAAGACGATAACATGGACGAGCTTCTCTCTGTTTTAGGGTACAAGGTTCGATCTTCCGACATGTCGGATGTTGCGCAGAAGCTTGAGCAACTTGAAATGGTTCTGTCCAACGATGATGGTCTTGGCTCTAATGCATTAAACGACACTGTTCATTACAATCCCTCTGATCTCTCCGGTTGGGCCGAGACCATGCTCTCCGAGCTTAACTACTACCCGCCTTCTCTGGATCTCGACCCGACCCGGATGTGCAATCTGAGACCAGCCCTAGACGACGACGAGTGTTGCAGTACAACTAGCAACAGCAACAAGAGGATCCGACGACTCGGTCCCTGGTGTGACTCAATGAGCAGCGAGTCAACTAAACCCGTGGTGGTGCTTGCCGTTGACTCGCAGGAGACGGGAGTCAGACTCGTCCAAGCTCTAGTGGCGTGCGCCGAGGCGGTCCATCTGGAGAATTTGATCCTCGCCGATGCTCTCGTGAAACGCGTGGGATCACTCGCGGCTTCCCAGGCGGGAGCAATGGGGAAAGTCGCCACCTACTTCGCCGAAGCCCTGGCTCGTAGGATCTACCGGATTCACCCATCCCCTGCCGCCATTGATCCTTCTTTGGAAGAGATTCTGCAGATGCACTTCTACGAGTCTTGCCCTTACCTGAAGTTCGCTCATTTCACGGCCAATCAGGCGATTCTAGAAGCAGTCACGACGGCGCGTGGCGTTCACGTAATCGATCTAGGGCTCAACCAAGGGATGCAATGGCCGGCGTTAATGCAAGCCCTAGCTCTTCGACCCCGAGGTCCTCCGTCGTTCCGTCTCACCGGCGTGGGCGGCCCGTCGGATGGAGACGGGATTCAGCAGTTAGGTTGGAAGCTAGCTCAGTTGGCTCAAGCCATCGGCGTCGAATTCGAATTTAAGGGTCTAACCGCCGAGAGTCTCTCCGATCTCGAACCGGAAATGTTTGAGACCCGACCCGAATCGGAGACCCTAGTGGTTAATTCTGTTTTCGAGCTCCACCCGCTTTTGGCTCGACCCGGTTCGATTGAAAAGCTGTTAGCTACTGTAAAGGCGGTTAAACCGAGCATCGTTACGGTGGTTGAACAAGAAGCGAACCATAACGGCGTCGTTTTCTTAGAACGGTTTAACGAGGCGCTTCACTATTACTCGAGCCTGTTCGACTCGCTCGAAGATGGGCTTATACTACCGAGTCAAGACCGAGTCATGTCGGAGGTTTACTTAGGAAGACAGATCCTGAACGTGGTGGCTGCAGAAGGAATCGATCGGATCGAGCGGCACGAGACGCTGGATCAGTGGCGGACACGGATGGAGTCCGCCGGGTTTGACCGAGTTAATCTCGGATCAGACGCGTTCAAGCAAGCGAGTTTGCTACTGGCGCTATCCGGCGGCGGAGACGGATACAGAGTGGAGGAGAACGACGGAAGTCTTATGCTTGCGTGGCAGACGAAACCGCTCATCGCTGCATCGGTGTGGAAAGTCAGCGCCGTCTCGGCGGAGTGGCGGCGGTAGAGGATTACGACATATGTCGTCATAAAAAAGGAGAAAAACTTAGATATATAAAATTGCAAAATCGTAACCTTTACGTTCTTGTTTTACTGTGACTTGCCCCTCTAGTTTCGTTTAATAAAATTTCGCCCAATATTTTCTCCCGCATTTTCCGTTACTTTTTTTGACCTTTGGGACCCAATTGTCGTCGAGATTCGAGAACGAGGAAAATGTGTGTATGTAAGCACAAGCTAGTATTTTTTTGATATAGTAGTGTCAATAAAATGAAGAATTTGACTTTATTTAATTGCACCTAAAAGATGTGTTAACGCATGCAAGGAATTTGGAGCGACTTGGGTATTTAATAGATAGAGGAGAGGCTAACGTTAGGGAGATGATGTAAATTGTTTACAAATTCATCGTGTTTACTTGTCAAAGCATTACTAGCTCGGAATTTTGAGGATATCCACGAATTTATAGCTACAAATTTTGTTTTGTGATTATCCGTGATTATATACAATTTGTCTTTTTCTTGTAGTGTTTTATGTGACGTACAACATTTGGTGCTCACCTAACAACATTTGTTGCTAGTTCTTGAACCAGCCACATGAATCACTTATCTATCCTTTATATGTATGGATCGATTGATCTCTTGGACTCCTAACATGTACATCGAGATGATGGTTTTAGTTTGTATATTTAACAATAACTTAAAAAGGCATATAGAGTATATTCTTTACTTGGAAGGGGCTATAGAAAGCATGGATCGTGACTCAGACAAGCTCTATAGAGATGCACGTTCTTACTGGTGCCTCGAGCTCTTTACCATGCTCACTTGCACCATTTCATCTAGCATTTTCTTGGCTTTAATGGACTGATTGTCGTTTGATTCATCACTATGAGTTGAAGCATGGACTATTGGGAGAGAAGTTCAGAAAGATTCTTGTTGTGACTTTATCTTGTAATTTGATCCTCTGCTTGCCAACATAATTCTTTCTTGTCAAATGTATTCATAGAAAGAAAAGAAGAAGAAACAACCGAAAATTCCCTCCAGCAACAATACACCAACAAAGATTATAAAATAAAAAAAAATAAAAATGAAACATACACATTAAACGAAAAATATAAAATAACATTTTAACGAAACATACAAATAAGAATAACAAAAAAACGATCCTATACCTCCCATCACAATGATCACATTGGATTGAGTAAAAAAAGAAGAAGATCACATTGGATTTTTAGGTATAAATTAATCACCGAAGCTCACATGATATTGACAAGGTATAAGACATATTTTCAAACAAAAGACAATTAATGACAAGTAAGAACTAATTTAGAAAATTTTGGCAACATCCTTCATAAGTCCACGATTGGCAGATGCAAAATCAGTGAATTCTTGATAGGATATGTTTCCATCACCATCAGTATCAATTTCAGCCATCATTCGATTGACGTCATCGTGCGTCACTGAGCCAAGTTTTTTAAGAGCTTCTTCTAGCTCGGCTGCTGATATTTTACCATCGCCATTGGCATCAAATTTCTTGAATATACGATCGTGCTCGGCTTTCTCCGTTGCATCACCCATAATGTGTTTGTATGTTGTTTAAGATGTCCAATTTATTCTTTTAACTTCCTTTTGTTGAGGAATAAATAATTACCAAACTATATAAATATTTGAGTGACAAATAAAAGTTGAGGATGTGCTTTTATTTAGCAACTTTTGGAGGAATAGCACTAAACAACAATTGAACGCAAATGGTCCTGAGTTACACATAAATTTACCGGAATTAGGATGTGACTTGGTCTTTCACAAAAAAATAGATTCAAGTTTTTACAGTACTTGGATTAACAGAAAAATAATAATTCGAAAACTAAAATTAAAATCAGTTTATATGTTCAGTCTACTCAATTTAAATCTTAAATTAATTGATCAGTTTTCATTGTATAAACTGATAAATATATGAAAAGGATTTCCACGTTAGATATTGTTTCTCCTTGCTTTTGTGGCTTCGTTGGAAGAAGAAACGTTAGCTCTGAGTGGCTGTCTGTGGGCCGTGGAGGGCATGCTCGTCCCTCATTGCTAGAGAATAGGATGAAACGCCGATGGGAATATTACATTTCAAATACAACAGTCCTAGAATAGGGATTTAAAAATTCATTTTCTCCAGAAGGGATGTTCATGCAGAGAGAGATTCGTTAGTTTGTCTTGATCCCGAAACGCCCGCACATATAGTCATGATGTGTTGAGACTTGAGATATAGTATCTTGAAAATGCTATAAATGAAGTAAGGTAATCGATCATGTCAACAATTATTTAAGAAACAAAAAGTGTTGAAGGGGAAAAAGATAAAAGCCTTTAAAAAGTTAATAAGAAAAACGTAACAGAATCGATTATGTTTCTAAAGGTTGTTTAAAAACAAGGTGTTCAAAGCCCAACTTTGAAAACCCAGTTTAAAACTCACTGCCCAGTACGTAACTCTCATCCCCTAGTTGGGCTATGATAAATGTATAGTAGATGTCATCGTGATGTTCTTCTTCAGTCTCTGATCAAGGTTTAACATACATAAATTGTTTCTTTATGCAGTTGTGTTTCTCATACATAGTAGATTAAATTGTTTCTTCTTTTTTTTTTAATACCATATGAAGATCACTCTACATAAACTTATATAAGAGTTAAAATACCTCAATCATAGGCTTTGAATGGTAAACGCAGATTAAATAATATACAGATCATATCAATCAAGTAGAACAAATACAGATCATGCAGATCAAATAAATCTACCAATTTATAATATTTATTCGAATAATGAAAAACATAAAATGATAAAACTAAATAAAAAATAGAATATATAAAAATAGTATATATACTAAATATATTCATAATTATAAATATTTTTAAACTTCAAATATTATATATAGCACCATAAAAAATTTTTTAAAAAAATCTAATTTAGAGTATTTTGATATGTCCATAACAAATTTGTAATATTTCTCTGATTTTTGCTATAAGATTTAAAAGTAATAATAAAAAATCATCAATAAATGCATAGTTTATTTTATAAAATTGTTAAAACAAGCATCTTATTGCATATACTTTTTTATGCAAATATCGATAAATTTGTGTGTGTAAATAGAAGTTAATTAAATATATATATAAAATTGGTGTAAAACGGAAAAAAAAACACACTGATGGACTGGATGGACTGGACAAGAAAACATGCATATTATTTATCTCATATATTTTTTATGAGTACAGAACTAAATGCAGTTTAAAATTATTTTATTAATATTTTAGTTAAGACATTTTTAGTTTTGAATGGTAACTAAAATGTAGATGGTGCTAGAATGCATTTCATCTGCATTATTTCTGCACATCATTGAAAGCCATAGTCGTCTCAAGTCAGGGAAAAATAAATAAAAGCGTAACGTAAGAGACTTTCATAACTCAGTTTCCAATAGTTTTAATCCACGTGTTTAGTTCCTTTATGCTCGTCAGGACAGGTGTCTCTGATTATATCTATCTTTAAAAACCAAAAATAATTAATAATAACAAGCAGCCGACCTAAAAATCCAAAATATCTATTATAATTCAAAATAGTAACAAACCGACCCTACGTGGAAAGAAAAAAGTTTAATAAATTTCAAAGCATTCATCTCTATAAAGATCAGCCTCTGGTTTAACTCATTCAACAAATCACAATCATATATTCTCCACTCTTTTCTTGAAATCTGATTTCTCCAAAAAATAATTTGATCAACAAGTTTGGCGATGGCGTTTCCGGCATGTGTTCAGTGCGGAACGAGACAAAACCCGTGTCGGTGCAAATTTGTAGGACCGACGTTAGGATTTGTGGCTTTTCTGGTGACCGCAGTCGTTGAATGGCCAGTCGGTGCGGTGGTTTATATCTTTAAACACGCAAAGGGTCGCCGTATAATGGGTCATCCGGCCACCGTCGTTTATCCTAAAGTCTCAAGAGCTATTCCCATTTGAGTATTTGACTTTGTCGTCGTTTATTATGCTACTGTCTTTGGTTAACAAAAATGTTTATGTTTTTCCTCCTTGTAAAAAGTCCGAATCCAAGTCTGGATTAGTTTCTGATAAGTAATGACCAAAATAAAGATTTACGTTATGTGGAAATCGATTGGGTCTTTCGACTCGTCTGATCTACTTGTACACTATTTTCACTTTTTGTTTTTGTATTTGTAAACAAGCTATATGAAAGCGAATAAATACTGTTGACAAAAAAAGTGAATTTTTTTTTTTTTGTCGGCAATTTTTCCATTAAAGAAACCCAAAAGGGTAGTACAGATGAACAAACGAAAGCCCAAACCAACATCATTTACACATTCATAAAATTAATTAAGCCCACTTAAGCTTATCCAATCTACTGATAAGGTTAAGTAACATAATGGCCACGTGTATACACTCGTTACCACACGAAGAAGAAATACACGCAAGACGTTGGATGGTTGACACGTGTAGAATCGGATGATCCACGAACCACCGCGACTCCGACGCCGGACTTCGTAGATGTTCATCATCTTGTCTGATTTCTCTAACCTCCGATGCTATCCACTTGATTTCCGAGCAGTCGATCATCTTCAGATTCACCAGAAATAAAGCCGCATGAGATTGAAATTCCGTCACTTCAGCTCGCCGGAGACACCACACCATGGAAGCTTTGCGCCGACTAAATCCAATCCACTGATTTAGTCCTTGATCCATTGCCGAAGATGGAGATAAGCAACAAAGATATTAGTCCAAGCTTGTGAGATCTCAAGCAAAGTATGAAGGATAAATCGGGTTTTCTGATGAACTAAAGCAAAGGATAGCACGAGTGGAGAGAAACACAGATCCGGCAGGGCCACCGGAAAGCAAAATCGGAAAAATTCCGAAGAGAAGACACAACAAACAAAAGAAATCCGACTAAATCGGAAATTATTGACACAGAGAACAAATATATTACACACAAAAGTAACCCGACCGCCGGCGAACCGACGGTCGGAGGGGAAGCAAACCGACGATGAGACTCTTAGCTAAATTAGAGAGAAGACAGAGCAAATAAAGAGGAGAGAGAAGCTTTTGCGTTAGTTAAAAAAAGTGAATAAATACATATTATATTGTACATAAAATAAGATATTGTTATAATTCATTATATTTGTAAAAAATAATAATATAAAATAAATATTATATTGGACACAGACTAAGATATCTAATTAATATAAATCAGATGTAATGTGAGAGAAAAAATCTGTTATCAGCCAATCAGAAGATGTTATTGTGCTGACGTGTCATCTAATTTGAATGACTATTGTGAAAATATTTCGGTGTCTATTCTTTAATTTTTTTTTTTTCATTTCTCTCATTTTTTCTGAGCCAAAAATCTCTCTCCCTCTTTCTCTCAAAACTTCATCACTCTCAAAGTCGCCGATCAACTTCTCTCACCGTTACGATCTCCGGAATTCTTCGTCGGTGTTCTATTTCCAGTTTATTTCAGTCGCTTGCTCAATTAACCCGTTTATTAACCCAAATCTAGATGAAAGGATTTATCTTTGTCCATGAAGTTTTCGTCTCTTCTCTGGTCCCAAACGGTTTCGCCATTTTCGTCGATCTCGGAATCTCGGTAGGTACCAAATCAAATAGGTCGTATTCGATTTACAAATCTCTCTCTGATTTAGTTTCAGTTGTTTATCTTCTTTTCCCATGTGATTTCAGATCCGTAAAAATCGAGATAAAGATTGTCGACTCAGCTTCGATTCTCACAGAACCAGGTACCAAATCCATCGTCTGATTCCTATTTGTGTTTCTATTGATCTAGATTTACATGCGTTTTGTTTTGAATCTAAAAAGCTGAGTTATTTCATAACCCTAATCTCCCTTTTCGTTTGATTCAGGTCAAAAACCGCTGATTCAAAACGTAACACGGTTCGTCTATCAAATCCCATCTCTATCTCCTTTTTATTTCATCGCTTTTCCAGCCGAGGTTACTATCTGGTTGAGTAATTACGATATCTTTCAAATTGCAGGGAAGCTGAATTGCTTCTTCATGATCAAGCTACTTAGGATTTTTCGATGGTTTTTTTTGCTAATGTTGTTTTCATTTGAACAAAATTGCAGATTAGTGCTAACATTGAAGCTGTTAAGAAAGCTCACGAGATGGTAGCTAGGCTGGGATACCGTCAGAGACAATGGCCGTTGCACAGAAACCGTCAAAGGCTCCTGTTCTGCGTGTGGATGCACATGTAAGGGAGATAGATGAACATGGAAATATGATTATTGTGACTAAACCAAGCAATCTTAGTACATTAAAGGTCAGTTAAGTTAATTTAAATGTCTAAGATTTCTATATTTTTCTTTTTATGATAGAGCTCCTAATATACTTGGATATCTACAGGTTAACATCAACAATCAGAAGTTAAAGGTATGCATAGTCTTTAATGTACCGGGGAGAAGTGTTGTATGGATATGAAGCTTATGCTTCATACCGGGGAGAATTATTGTGTTGTCATTGCTTCCTCCCTTCCTTAATGTAGTTCAGTAAAGGTACTTGATTACTTCTTTCATTGTATCTCATACAAAATTACTAAAGGCTTATTATTCATATGTCTTGAATAGTTTTTTCTATTTCTTTATGTCTCTGTCTCCTAATATTGTTCCTTTGCAAATGTGCAAGTCACTTACTAGAGATGATATCAACCATTTCTGGAGGCAAAGAATAAGATTCAAGTAGGACATGTTCAATCCGTTTTTCGAGTTGGTAGTTAAGGTAAAGACTAAACTAAGCAGCTCTAACTATATAAGTCACCATTTTGTTCTTTTAAGTAACACTCTCTGGTTTCTTTTTGTGGATAGGAAGCTTCTGCTGCAGACAAGATGAGGATTCAATTTGGAAGCTCCTACAAGGCGTTTCAGGCAATATGGACCATGGACTTCCTTCACTATCAGTAAGTGGATACATATCTTTTTGATCATTTGTTAAACCATGAGCACAACTTTATGATTTAAGTCATGCTTAATCATGATGATCTTTATATTCCAGTGAGTTGATGTTAATGATGTGGTGACATAGTTGGTCCATGTTCTCTATTTTGTTGAATAACCAAATATGTAACCATATCATTATCATCAAAAAATCTTTAATATATCAAGTTTTTATATTTCGATTTGGTCCAGGTTTCATTAGGCAAGGTTTATAAAGTTTTTCATGTTTATAAAGATTTCATTAGATAATGTTTCATCAGATAAAGGTTTATAAATTTTCTTATTTTTTAAAAAATCTTTCACCCGATATTGTTTTATATTTCGAATTTTAATACTTTTTTAAAATATAAAACGGTTATCCACAATTAATTTGAAACATAAATTGTGGTAACTGATTATATACATGATCTCATTTTAAAAACTTCTCCATTATTTCCTCCATCTCTCACGTTCCCCACTACTTTCTTTTTCAGTTTCACGATATCTATAACCTGAGCTACTTCCTTCATTTATACGAGACACATAACACAAAGCACATCTACTTTCTCCATTGTAGTAACTTCTATCTTCAAAGGTAATACGATTTCTATTCAGTTTCATCATCTTATTCTATATGTATTACTATTATGTATTTATTCTGATGAACACTCATTCACTCTTTACAGATGGCTCTCCCATGTACCCCAATCTCTCAGCTTTTTCCTACCCCTGTACCTGCCAAGATCAGAGTTCGAATATCACGTCTTTGGGCATTTGAGAAAGCAGATAGACCTGGAGAGATAACTGGTTATGACATGATCTTGGTGGATGAACAGGTATGAATGATTTTCAGAAGGTGATATCCGACTTATATCATTGTATTTTTAGTATTAACTTCACTCTTTCAACAGGGAACAAAGATACAAGCTTCGGTGGGTAAGGGATTACTGTGGAAACATCAAGGTCAACTTGAAGAAGGAGCGTGTCGGCTCTTTATGAACTTCAGGTTGTTGCCAAATAATGGGCCCTTCAGAGGAACATCTCATCCTTACAGGATAAGCATTCAGTATTCTACTGTTATCAAAGAAGCAAATGAGATCCCAAATTTGGCTCATCGGTTCAGCTTTCATCCTTTCACTGAGATATTATCTGACTCACACGATACAACAATGTTCTTTGGTATTGAAAATCCTTAATGGTTATCTCTTTATCATATATTTTATATTTTCTTATGCTTCTTTTATTGTTTTCTTTGTTAGATTTCATTGGAGAGATCGTGGCCATGAGTGAACTAGAGGATGTTAAAGTTGGTGAAAGGATCGAGAAGACACTGCGCCTAAAACTACAAGATCATGGGTCAGTTTTTGTATCTCATATATATTTAGATTATCCACATAATTTTCCAGTTTTGATAACTATATTAATTCATCTGATAGGGACACCACTATTGATTGTACACTTTGGTCTAAATTCGCCCTAGAAGCTCACTCATACCTCAAAGGTACTAATGAAAGACCAGTTGTGCTTCTTGGGAGTCTAATGAAGACAAGAAAATTCAATGGTAAGAAGTTAAATTGGATTTGTTCTTCATCTTTATATTTGTTACAAAATTTGTTCAATGTGAACATTAACTTATATCAACTAACCTTTACTTCTTTTGTTACAGCAAAAACGACAGTGCAGTCCAATCCTTTTGCTACAAAGCTCTTTTTCAGCTCTGAGATTGTTGAGATAAAGAACTTCAAAGAAAGGTAAGTGTACAATTCATAAGCTACAAAATCACATTCACATAAGTTGATTAACACAACACTGTTGTCTGACTAACATTTCTATATACTCTTTTGCAGCCTTGGTAATACTGAGGCTATTGTTCCTCTATCACAAATCACTACAGCATCGTATTCGGGTGACTGTGGCGAAGTTTCTTTTCCAACCAGCCTGTACCTAACAGTCGCTGAAATTTTAGCAGAAACTGAGGTGTTTGTAATTCCCTTTTCAATTTATCCTTTATGTAATCTGATCAAGGTTTCTAATTGTTGTATATGAATTTTTTCAGGACAAGACATGTGTAACCGTTGCCACAATTGAATCCTTCAATCATAATGATGAATGGTTTTACATAGCATGCAATGGATGTTTCAAGAAAGCTTCTGCCTACTTCAACCCAACAACCGAGAGGCTTGAGAATGACAAGCATTCCTGCCAGCACTGCCCTAAAGAGATTACAAACACCAGTGTCAGGTAGTCCAACAAATACACTTCTTACTTTCAGAGTTATCATTTTTAGCATTTAACCATAATCCCAAATTTCTGTGTTTGACAGGTACATGGTTAAACTTAGAGCTGCTGATGAAACCGAGTCTGCACCTTTCGTTATATTTGACAGAGAGGTGGCTCTCCTCCTCCACAGATCAGCATATGACCTTCGCCAGCAACAAATTGAAGTGAGTTCTATCTTCTTATTAAAACCTTTCAATAACAATGTTAATTTTTTTGTTTATATCTTAAAACATTAATGTCCTATTGGTTTTTTTCCTCTTTCAGTTTGGTCGTGAAGCTGAATACCCACAGGAACTTTTGGATTTGGAAGGAAAGTCAGTTCTGTTAAAGGTGAAGGTGAAAAGTTCTGATTATGGTTTCAGTAACACGAGTTTCACAGTGATGAAAATCAGTTTTGATCTTAAGCAAATTGATACTTTCAAAGAAATGCTGATTAAGGTTTGTTTTATATACTTTATTTTGTTTTTAAAACATTTGCTATAGGATGATATGTTCTAACTGAGTTTACATTGTAGGAAGCCACACCAGAGCAAGCTCCAGCTGCAATTTCCCTCTGCTCACTTGAATCCATTGGCAATGATGTCCAGGTTAGATTTCTTTATCCAAAGTATGATTATTCCTATAATTATTTTCATTGATACTTTGAGTCCTACGTTTGAAAGTAAGTGGTTTGTTTAGAATTATATTTTACACTTTGTGCAGCCGGTTAACTCATCATCGGAATCTACTGAACAAGTTGTGTTCACTGAGGCTAAAACTCCTATTCAGAAAAGACCATTGGCTTTGGTTGTAGAGGATGAGGCTGCTGAAAACTCAACAACCAAGCGACCAACTCCACAATCCGTAACAAAGCCAAGGAAGGTGTTTGTCAAGAAGGAGAATAAACACTGATGAAGATTTTACTAATATGAGTTTTCATCATGAACTCAATCGTGTTTTAAGTATGCTTTATGTGTTGAACCTTAGCTTCTTTAGGATTTCCTATATTATCTTTGTTTTCTGTGTGTTTTATGTGTTGAACCTTAGGTTCTTTAGGATTTCCTATATTATGTTAGTTTTCTGTGTGTTTTATGTTCAGAACCTTAGCTGCTTTAGTGTTTCCAGTATTTTGTTTTAAGACAATTACTATCATCAATTTAATTATGTTCGACTTACTTCCTTATTTTAACGTCTTTTTGTGTTATATTTTTTGTTACACCAAACTAAAATACTTTAAATATTTATAGTAGAAAATATCTTTATGAAATATATCATACTCTGATTCATTTAAATAAAATGTAGTAACCATACGTTCTTTTGTTGATGTGTTCAAAGTTATTATCAATAATAATTGGGGATTAATTATAGAATTACAATTTTTTATTTCTTCGTATCTAAATATATAATTGGGATATATTAATAGCATCGATTATTAAAAACAATAAAAACAACAAATATTTTGTTAATCTTTCTATACTTCTTCTTATATAAATATAGAATTCAATCATTGAATGTCTAAATCTCATATCTAAATATAGAATTATATTGTTTACGTTCAATGTTTTTATCCATAAATATTGAGCAATATTTTTACCCACCATTATTTAAATAAAAAAAAAGAACAAATTTTGTTATTTGTTTTACTTCTTCGTACCTAAATAAAGATTTGTATGAGTGAAAGACAAAATCTTCAATCTAAATATAGTATTTAATTGTTTGCGTTCAAGGTTCTTATCTATAATAGTTGGTGAATATTTATACCATCCATTATTAAAAACCAGTACAACAAACAAAATTGTTATTTTTTTATTTCTTCTTATCCAAATATATAGATTTGTTCGAGTGAAATGCTCAATCTCAAATCTAAATATAGAATTTCAATTTTTCCGTTAAATGTTCTAAACCATAATAATTTGGGAGTATTTTTACCATCCATATTTTTTTAAAAAAGACTAACAAACTTTTTTTTTTGGTTTCGACATCTATTCGATTTTTCGTGTCTAAATATAGTTTATTATGAATGTTAATTTTAAATCCTAAATCTATATTTAGGTTTTCTTTGTTGCGTTCAAAGTTATTATACATAATAGATCCTATATTTCTGTTTTCTATTTTTAGATTATTCGTGTTCATCACTAAGCTTCATCCACTATATATATTGGAGAGAAATTCGAACAAATGATTAAGTTTTAGAAAAAAAAGTTTCTTTCTCACATAGTTACTCAAAAGGTAATTCATTTTTGATTCAGTCAAACTCGAGTTTGCTCTCGCTAAGATAAATCCGATTTTCTAATGATCATATTTCTCTCTATTTACAGATGTCTCTAGAAGCTTTCCCAAGATCAAGTTACAAAACCATTGCTCAGATTTTGGCAATAAGACAGGTATAGAAACAAAACATGTTAACTTTACTATTAGGTATTTCATAACCATAACGACATCATTTAAAAATAATAATTATTCTAACAATACATACTTATCTTCAGGACATGGTTTGCGTTACTCTTGCAACCATTGTGTCATTGTACTCCGAGGATCCATGGTTTTATGTTTTGTGCATAAACTGTTTCAAGAAAGCAAAACCGTATGTCAATCCCATAACTAATGAAATCGAACATGACAAGCATTCTTGCAAGCATTGCAAGATACCTTTAACTACTACAAGCATTAGGTATTTCTCCATTATTTTTTAATATTTTCATTTTTTCAAATTCCATGAGTCATCTGTTAATAATTTTTAGTACATTTTTTTATGTAGGTACATGGTAAAGTGCAGCGGAGCCGATCAAACTGGAACAACATCTTTCAGCATATTTGATAGAGATGTATATGGTTTGCTTAAAATATCGGCCAATGATCTACGTCAGCAAGAAATTCAGGTTTTTTGTTTTTTTGTTTTACTCATAAATACATTTTTCCCAATAACGACAAACTTTATGAAAGATTTTCTAAGTCCCATTTTCTTATTTTTTTTTATTTAGTTAAATCGCCAAGATGAAATTCCTCAAGAATTGCTTGATATTCAAGGGACCGAAGTTGTCTTGAAATTTAATATTCGAAGTCTGGACAATAGCTCCGGTAACTCCTGTTTCCAAGTTGCACAACTCAGTGACGATCCATTGATAATTCAGAAGTTCAGAGATGAGGCAGATAAAGCGGTTCTGTCTTAAAATTTCAGGATTTATGTTATCTATCAAAGTTGTGTTTTTATGTTCCGTTTGCTAAATAATTCTTTTTTTTTAATGTCTTTATGTTTACCAATGTTTATCTATAATCATCATTGTTAAATACCACTTATAGTATCTTTTTTTTTTAACCACTATTAGCTCTATGGTAGCGTTATTATAAAAATACACGTTCTATCTATAGATTTCAGATAAAATACCGAACCTTAGTTTACTATCTTCTCTCATATGTAAATCTTATTATATTTATCCCTAAATTGATAGTACTATTAAAATTAAACATATAATGTTGAACGTATTTTTTTTTTTCCAAAAGTGTTTGTTAAACGCTGAATAAATAATTAATTTTCGTAATTTACTCACATCACTTTAAAGTACATTATTATTTTTTTGGCCGAACATGCACACATATATATACACATTATAAATTATATATACGAAATGTTATTGGCATTAAGTTTATCTAATAATATTTACGGGTACTTATCTAATCAAGAAAATCGAAAATTGGCAATAGAGTTTACGAAAAATAATTATTATTTTATTTAATTGTTGAAAATTAATCTCCTGTCTATTAATTTGTTAACCATAAATAAAGTTTAATAAAGTTTTAAGAGACCATCTTTAGTTCTATTACTTGACTTCAATTTCTTTCAATCCACGTAATGAAAATTCAAATTTTTTAAAATAACCAAAAAACAGTTACCAAGCTTCTCTGCCCTTTCTTCTTCAATAGACGTCAACCCTTTACTGATTTTGAACGATATCGTAACTTATCTCTTAATCGGTGTTGCTCTTAGACTATCTTCTTTATGCTTTATTTTCTGTTCATCGTTACATATCTTCGTTGTTAGTTAAGCTGAGATATGACCAAAGCTCTCGGTTTGAATTAAGGTGCAATAGTGACTGTGTTTTCATGGCTGCAACTGCATTGACATCCAAATTACCAATCACAAATTCGTTTTGAAATTCTGCCACAAACATCCTATCTCAACTAATCGTTTTCTTCTTCTTATTGTAGCTTCCAAGGATGCAATTACCGTCTGTTCACGACAGGGGAAATATTGTGATGGTATTGGTTAGTTGCATTCGTAAACATCAGTTTATTTCTGTACCAAATAATTGTTATCTTCATTGTATTGAATATTGGGATTGAATAATATTATTGACATGAGGATACAGAGCTTTATACATAGAGGGATATACAGAGGAATGGAAACAAGAATATACAGCAAGAGATACAATGACCGTTGTATGATATCGAAGTTTCCTTATCTAATACATTGTGTTTTGATGTTCCTGTGTAGCTTTAGCACGAACAGGTCTTTTGACTAAAACACTTCTTTGCATAGTCCACGGTATACAGTCTTCGCACAAGGTAAGCAACTCCATTATTGTTCTACAGAAGAAATATTAGCTTAGTAATAGCATATACACTCAACAGTCTGTAGGAAATCAACATTCGAATGGTTTCTAGGTTCTGTTAAGAATCTATGAACTACCTATACATTCTCTGTTGTTTTTTTTACTCAAACTCTAATTCCTATGTATGTCCGTTCCTGAAAAAAAAAAAGAGATTCATGGATGCGTCATCGGCAAATGAGCAAAGAGACAACATGTCAGATTTAAGAGCAAGTAAAAGACATAAATCAAAAGGTGAGATCTTTTCCACAAACCTTCTATTTCTAACATAGATTGTCTTTGTCAATATCAATGCTAAATTGTAAACGATATATGTGTACTAATTACAGAAAATAGAGATGCAAAGGATATCACTAATGACAATATCATTGTAAATTCTTCAACACCGGTTTCTGCAAGTAGGCAATCGAGTCAACAATTCGAAGATGTTACAAACGGTAAGTCATTCTACATTGTATAAGTCGTTCACACTATTTCTAAGTTAAAGAATCAATACGGGAAAAATATTGTGTAGAGCACATATCACCACGACTCCATCGAATGCATATGTTTAAAGAAAAGAAGAGACATAAAGCTTCTGGATCAAGTAATTATTTCTGTTATTGACTATCGATTTATATTTGACTTATCTGTATTCTGGTGTGACTAACTTGACTGTATTGCACTTTGTACCACACAAAGCTACCTTGCCGAGTAGCAATTCAAGTGAAACATCAACGGTTCTGTCAGAAATAAGAGAAACTAAAAGACATAAATCAAGAGGTGAGATCTTAAATTAGTTCCAGCATCTTTCCTAACTTCTATTGTGTTTGTCATCACCAATGTCTCCTAAAAAAAATGGTATTTTTAGGAAATGAAGAAGACACCACTGCAAATCTTATCAATAATGTAAACATCAATGTAGACTCTACAACACCGGTGTCGAGAAGTAGGTTATCGAGATAACCACTGGTTGATGTCACAAACGGTTAGCCATGCGCCACTGTATAACTTATTTAAGATTTTATTCAGACTATAAGTTTAAAAACGAATAAAATATTGTGTAGAGACTTTATCACCAAGACTCCATCGAATGCATTTATTTAAAGAAAAGAAGAAAAATAAACCTCCCGTTTCATGTAATTATTTCTCTCCTTGGCTTTTGATTTATATAGGACTTATCTCTATTCTTATATGACTAACCTGATGGTGTCGTTATTTGTAACATTACAAAGCTACCTTGCCGAGTAGCAACCCAAGTCAAACATCAACGTTGAGCGAGGATCAGAACCTTGGTAGCAGTCGTGTACAAAGATCCACATCCAACATTGACCCGGAATTTTGTATCAGCTCAATGCATCTATCCACAGTAATTCAAAATTTTTACGTTGGAAGCAGTTCGACTCAAAGATCTACATTCACGAACTATTCGACCAGCCCGATGTCTAAGACTACAGAAAACCCCAACAATGTATATAAAAAATCGTCTAAGCGACAAAAAACAGCAGGTAGTTAACAAAATTGATTACTTCTAAAAAATCATATTTTTCTTTCTAAAACAATGTTACTTATGTCAGGTTGTGCATCTCCGGCCATTTCTAATGATCCACATTCAATATTCGTAGGTATAAATTGTTACAAGACAAGACCCCACATATTTATTTACCATAAGTTTATCGCTATACTAAATTTTCTACAGAATATGATGATTTGGGAGATGCAATATACAATTGCGAAAAGTGTGGTGCTCTAATGTGGTACGCGGAGAGAATAGAGAAAAGGAAAACGTACGGAACTCCAAAGTTTTCTTTGTGTTGTATGCAAGGAAAGATCCAACTAGAACCGCTAAAACGTCTTCCTCAAGTACTAGAAGATCTGCTCTTCAAAGGTGATAAAGATAGCAAAATATTCATTGAATTTTTGAGACCGGCCAACTCGATGTTTGCATTTTCTTCTATGGGAGGTCAAATTGTCAATTCAGTGAATAACGGCCGTGGCCCTCCCGTTTTCATACTTCATGGTTCAAACTATCACTTCATAGGCAGTTTACTCCCTATGGATGGATCTCCACCAAAGTGTATGCAACTCTATATATACGATACAGAGAATGAAAACGAAAACCGGATTTCTGCATTCAGGTATATTCCCCCTTCTCATTTTATACATATATACAATATTTTATCTGTGTTCTATCTCTTTAATTTTTTTTGTACATTAGTACATTGGTTAGCTTAGAGTTTAACATTTTTTTGTTCTAGCAGTGCCAAGAAGAAAAATCAAACCCCTGCATCGAAGAATTTACCGATTCATATCATTGAAGCGATAAAAGGGATGTAGTACGAGTGTAATCCATACTCAAAAATTCTTAGGACGGCAAAGGATCGTTTACAAGAGTCGGACACAACATCAGGTGTTAAGTTAAGGTTGATTGCGAGTCGTTCTACCGATCCTAATACCTACAATCTCCCTGGTACATCAGAGGTCGCAGCACTGATAGTTGGAGATTTTGATAGTTGCTACGAGAGCAGGGACATTATTGTTGAGACAAAGACAAAACAGTTGACCAAAATAAGCGAACTTCATCCCGCATATCTACCTCTTCAATATCCGCTTTTGTTTCCGTAAGGCGAAGATGGTTATCACATCGATCTTGAGTTAAAGAAAACAACAACAACAGCAACAAACCCAAGAACAAGAGTTAGTATGAGGGAGTTTTTTGCTTACAGGATAATGGAACGTAGAAGTGAGCCCAGTCATCTGCTTCATTTCAGAAGGTTGTTTCAGCAGTTCCTGGTTGATGGATTAACCATGATCGAATCAGAAAGAATCTGTTTTATTAAGCTCAACCAGAAAGTTTTACGTGCTGATAAATATGACAATGTGTCAGCACATGCTGAGAAGGGCAAAGATTCTTCACAGATTGGAAGACGAATTGTACTTCCTTCAAGTTTCACAGGAGGTGCTCGGTACATGCACGAAAAATACATGGATGCTATGGCAGTGTGTCGACATTTCGGGTATCCAGATTTGTTCATCACGTTTACTTGCAATCCGAAATGGCCAGAAATTGCAAGACACTTGACACCATTACGACTCAACCCGGAAGACAGGCCTGAATTAGTTTCCAGAATCTTCAAAGCTAAACTGGATAAGCTTATAGCTGAGTTAAGAACCGATAACATTTTCGGACCATCAACAGCAGGTAAAACGCTTTAAAACTTGCAAAATTATTTAGCTACTCATCTACAGCTACTAATTTTGTTTCTGTTTAAAACTTTATGCAGTGATATACACCGTTGAGTTTCAGAAAAGAGGACTTCCCCATGCTCATATCTTGCTTTTTTTGAAACGAGGATCTAAATTTGCAGAAGTTGGAGCGATTGACAAGGTTGTATCTGCTGAGATACCAGATCCGTTAAAAAATGAAAAACTTCATGATATAGTTCAAGAGTTCATGATCCATGGGCCATGCGGGTTAGCGAATCCGAAAAGTCCTTGCATGGAAAAAGGGAGATGCAAGAAAAAGTTTCCTAAAGATTTTTCAGAAGAAACACACATCAATAAAGAGGGGTTCCCTGTTTATAAACGAAGAGATGATGGGGTATGCATAGAGAAAAACGGTACCTATATCGATAATCGATTTGTCATTCCATATAATTCATATCTGCTACAAAGGTACCAAGCTCATATTAATGTTGAATGGTGCAACCAAACTCGAGCTGTTAAGTATTTGTTTAAATACATTAACAAAGGGAGTGACCGTGTCACTGCTAAATTCACCGTTAACTCCTCATCTGGACAAGCTCTGGGAAATGACGGTGTCGTCGACGAAGTACAGCGATATGAAGATTACAGGTAAAACAATATAATATTTTTAATTTTTTTGCATAAGTATGTGTTATGTAAATATTTAAATATATTTCTACGATGAACAACTCATTGTAATCTATAAATTGCTTCTCTGCAGGTATATCTCACCATGCGAGGCAGCCTGGCGGATATTTGGATTTGATATTCATTATAGCAGCATTCCTGTACAAAGACTTAGTTTTCATCTTGAGGGAGAGCATCACATCACTTATGAAGAAGATGACGATGTGGAAGAGGTTCTATCTAAAGATGGTAATCAAACGTCGATGTTCTTGGAGTGGATGAAAGTGTGCAAGGTAAATAAAAAAGCAAGTGAGCTATTATATATCGACTTTCCATACCATTTTTCGTGGAACAAATCAAGAAAAGAATGGACTGAGCGTAAAAACAAAGGATATAAATCTGTGGGAAGAATTCATCAACTCAATCCTTCATTTAGGAGCGAATTCTACTTGAGAATGCTCTTAACCAAAGTGAGAGGACCTACATGTTATAAGGACATATGTACATATGAGGGTATCACATATCCATCTTATCAAGAAGCGTGTGTTGCTCGAGGTCTTCTTGAGGATGACAAAGACTACATCGAAACAATCATCGAAGCAAGTCAGTGGGGATCCGGTAATTACATTCGCAGACTGTTTATTACCCTTCTGAACTCAGGAAGTTTGTCTACACCAGAACATGTTTGGTTAGAGACATGGCATTTATTATCTGATGATGTTCTGCATATGCAAAGGAGAATCCGCCAAGAACCAGGTAATAAACTATATATATTCGTATCTACTATTAATTTCTTAGTTAGTTGTCTCATCTACTGATCTTCTATTAAAAATTTCAGAGTTTCAGATGTCTGATGATCAAATCAAAAATCAGACACTCCTCGAAATAGAGAGGCTTTTACAATCCATTGGAAGCACGCTGCGTAATTTTCCAACTATGCCTTTTCCAGAGAACATTGACACTTCGTCGTCTATCAACAGATTGATAAGTGAGGAGTTATGTTACGACAGAAAAGAATGTGCTCAAAGACATCAAGAAAACCTACCCAAGCTTACTGATGAACAGAAGAAGATATATGATCGAATAATGGTAGCATCAGAATCAGATTCAGGTGGTGTTTTCTTCGTCTATGGGTTTGGTGGGACAGGCAAAACTTTCCTGTGGCAAACTCTGTCTACTGGTATTAGATCAAAAGGAGATATCGTCATCAATGTGGCATCAAGTGGTATGGCAGCATTGCTTTTACAAGGAGGAAGAACTGCGCATTCCCGATTTTCTATACCACTGAAGGTCAATGAAACCTCTACATGCTCCTTCACTCCTGACAGTGAGCTTGGCGGTTTACTTCTTAAAGCCAAGTTGATTATATGGGATGAGGCTCCAATGCTGCACCGTCATTGCTATGAGTCTTTCGACCGCAGCTTGAAAGATATCACTAACGATGATAGACCTTTTGGTGGAAAAACTATTGTTTTTGGTGGTGATTTTCGCCAAATACTTCCCGTGATTCCAAAGGGAAGTAGAGCTCAGATTGTACAAGCTTCTCTACCATCATCTGCTTTATGGCATTCCTGCGAGGTACTGACTTTAACGAAGAATATGCGTTTAACGGTTGAATCTGATCCGTCAGAAATGGAATCAATCAAGGAGTTTTCAGAGTGGATACTCAAACTTGGAGATGGGAAGCTATCAGAACCAAATGACGGTGAGGCAGTGATAGAGTTTCCGGAAGACATGTTGCTGAAAGACTCAGCTGACCCTATCACATGTATTGCTGATAGCACATATCCTTCCTTGATTGAAAATATGGAAGATGGGTCTTTCTTCAGGGAACGTGCTATATTATGTCCCACGAATGATGTTGTTGATAAAGTGAACAATCACATCATGGACCTTCTTCCCGGCGATACCAAGGAATATTTCAGCTCCGATAAGATCTGTGTTTCAGATAGTAGCACGGCAAGGGACGCAGATATTTCGACAGATTTTCTTAATGCACTAAAGTGTTCCGGATTGCCGAATCACAAGATCTGTTTGAAGAAGGGTGTGCCTGTTATGCTTCTAAGGAATCTTGATCAGAAATATGGATTGTGCAATGGAACAAGGTTGCAGATAATACATTTGGGGGAGCATGGGGTGGATGCTAAAGTGATCACAGGAGATAACGTTCATAATAGGGTCTATCTTCCTAAAATGGTTCTTACACCGTCAGATTCCACTTTACCATTTAATTTCCAGCGTCGACAACTTCCTCTCATGCCTTGCTTTGGGATGACGATTAATAAAAGTCAAGGACAGAGTTTGTCCCATGTGGGAATCTACTTACCAAGACCTGTTTTTTCTCATGGCCAACTTTACGTTGCAGTTTCAAGGGTCAAAAGTAGAAGAGGCTTGAAAATCCTTATCACATATGAGTTTGGAACTAGGTCTACTTCAACAAACAATGTAGTCTACAAAGAAATATTCCAGAAAATATAAAGGTCTGCAATAATATATATTGATTTTCATATTTTATTTTTTTCGTTTATGTTATGACTTGGTTACTGATTATTTTATTACTATGTATGTTCTTAGGTTCTTTTGTCTGAGAAGTTGGAATATCTAGCCATGGGTATATTGGCGACCATTTCACCGTAAGTAATTCAATACGCAAACTATTGCAATATTATATCCATTAAGTTATCATATGGTTCATCAGTTTTCATACAAATCTAAAGTACTAACCTCGAACCGATATGATATACTTTGATCATCTAAACTCGATCTCCATTTATTTCAGGTGTGTGCACCTTTTCTTCGTTTGCTGTCTCAGATACTTTTTGACAGCCTCCATTCAACCATATCGATCATCATCTGCATATACAGTATTCATGTCTCAGTTTCTAACAAAACATTGTGCATATATGTTTAACTTTATGTTTTCGTATTATGTTTTTTAAGATAGTAATTTATTTCTAACTAAAGACTCGACACTGTATTTCTTTCATATATGATTACAAATCTTTTATTTGATTTCTTAACATCTTAAAATGGCGTATATAATCAGCTTAACTCTTAAATCTTATTCCAAAACTAAATGAGAAAGACTTGAGTGGTTAGGAAACTTGAACCAATATCAATCGTTGCCACTTTACAAAGGACTCTTTAATTGAAAACTACCCTCAATTACCTTGACGATTTTTTATTCCATTTAGATCTGCTAGCAACTATTAACAAAAACCATGGAACTGAATCTCAGCTAACAAGTTTAAATCTCTAGCAGTTCTAAAGATTGAAACACAACCTCTTCGTTTTAAACTTCCCAAAAAATTGTTTTGCGTCAGATTTAATAAAAAAATAACAGTGAAATCTAATATATTGTAGAAATATCAAAGTGAGGCTTCAAGATATGTACCTCATCGAAGACACGAGAAGAGATCCTGCAGCATTACAAGCAGAGCGAAGAGAGTGACGAAACTCTTATGTAGGGGAGTAAACACCATCATCTCCTTGAATACGTAGGACTATCCAGAAAACCAATATCTCAGGAACCTAAATGCTTCTTATAAGTAAAAAGCAAAGCTATTTTTAGTTATAGAGAATTTTTAAGCAAGTTCTTAATGTAATAGACGATTCAACAATATGTACCATCTGCTGTTTTTGTACTCACTCATGTAATTCCATTTCGCAAGATTCACTTCATGTTTGCATCCGTCATTCACGCATCCTCCTTTACATCGCTTCCTCTTTGATCCATAATCACCATTTGTTGTTGTGTTCTTGACTCCAACTAATCCATTTTCCCACAGGATCCGAAATCAATCTAATCCAACACGCACAGCTTCTATATATTTTAGTTGAAATTTCTTTTTGTTTCTGATTCTCCATCTCTCACCACTCTCATCGCCATTGGAAGTTTTTTTGAATTTTTAATAGTGTTTAAATCAAAGAAAATAATGCTGTTAAGATATTCATGTTTCAATATTTTTTTCAGGAAACAACTATGTTATCCAACATTTGAATTTTTTTTTAAACGAGATTAAGGTTTTTACTATAAATATATTTTCAAAAAAAAAAACTAATCTTAAACTGTTAGGATGTAGATTTATTTTTCATATACCAAAATTCTTTAAATTTTCATGTAACTTGATTGACTTAGAGTATACAATTTTGTGAAAATGCTCACATTAACCATTAGTTCTATCGTACAAGTACTAATGAAAATTACGTAAATGCCGAGAGTATAAAAATAATATGGCAGTATTAGATCATTTACGAGTTTCATACCAATTAAAAGTAGATGGATGATGGGGAGATATATGGAGAAGAAGATAGAGAGATAGCAACTCAATCGTTAGATAAAAGAAACACGTTTCAGTTATGGATAGTTAGGTTTCTTGCTTTTAATTTTTAAGCCTTTATGAGTTTGTGTTAGCCACTCATACTATATTTTTGTATTGGTCTAGGCCCATGTAAAATTTTAGAGGTGAATAAACGAAGCAATGGAAATAGCATGGAAGACATGAGTGTCAACGGAAAGAGAATGGACATAGAGTAATACTTTGTAACTAAAGATTTCTATTTAAAAAAAAAAACATAGTACAGAGTAGTGAAATTATTTTTTAGTTCAAAAAATGTGTTCTATAAAGGAAGACTTTTCCAAACATTATTGACGATTAGAGTATGTTTTTCTAATCTCACTATTCTTGCATTTCCAAACTAACTTAAAATATAAATTGTTTTGCAGGTAAAATCAACAACCGGATTAAAAAAATGGATTACATGTGTTAATGATGAGGTGTTTCACCTATGTATATATTCTCAATTTCTATCATAAACTCTTTAAACATTTTCATTTACTATAATTTTTTGTGGCAAGAACATTTCATCCTCAGTTTATCTTAATTATATATTTGGTCTTAGGTCTTAATACTATTTGCTCCTTAGATCAATCTACCTATGAACAAACGTTTTCTTTTTTTACGGCACTAGCTTTTTTTTCCATTGAACTTGAGGTTAATTATTTTAGATACATCTTTTTGTTTTATGTGTTTCATTAATGATTATTCCAAAATATGATCACTATCATGTTATTAGTGTAAACTTTAAACTCGAATATTTCATGGTATCGGTTTCTGTTAGTCATACTATGAAACTTTATTTGAAATTAATGCAATAAAAACCAATGCCCGTGCAATATAATATGAATACTAGTTTGTTATAATTCATTGTCTTGGTAAAAAATTCGATACATGCGGAAAATAATAATAATATTGACACAAGTAAGAATATTTCAGCTCCGGAGCCGTCGGTTAAAAGGTATTGACGAGAACAAGATGTTCCTGCGAAGAGCCTCGCCTCTGTTCTCTATACTAGCCAAAAGGTTTGGTTATGCGAATGGATCAGTTTTATCTGTAATTCCATAAAGCGACGACAATCTCAAATTCAATTAATGAGTTCGAAGCTGACGGATATTTTGGTTTATTCAACTGTAGATCACAAAGTCGCTTCATTTCGAGTCCGATTAATTCTGCTCAAAACTGGGTATTTACTGGGTTTCGCCAGAACTTACAAGGTTTCATTTTTTCCCCAACATGTTTTTGTATCTATGATCTCTCCGACTCTGCTCATGTCTACAAGGTGTTTGTGGAAATGCCGCAGAGAGAATCTATATTTGTTGACGGCTCTTTTAAAGTTACGATTTTTTTCTTTTTTTTTGTGTTGGAAAATGATGAAAACTGTGGTAATAAGCTATTAGTCCTAGATATGACCTAACCTGAGACAATGGTGTAACGCTATTTGAAGAATTGGAAAATTTGTTTGATTCATTAGGTTTATGTGAACTCCACAAGCTTGAGCAAACCATCCCTAAAGAACAATTGCACCAAATGTTATACACAAACTTTCTCTGATATACACTGTTGTTTATTTGGGAAGTACAAACAAAAGATTGATTTAAGACATAGATTAGTTGAGAAGTCTGGCGGTCTTGATCTACGTTTCGTTGTATTTTCATCATTGATTTTTACATCAATGGATTGCTTATAGGTAGAGTCTGAATATTCGATTTGTGTTGGTTATTAGCGATGTTCATGGCTATATATTTAGTTGTTTCAATATGTCTTGCAGCAACTCGATCATATGCAAGTGGAAGACGTGAAGACTACAATCTATTTGGTAATGTGAAACCAGGTGATGATGACTTTAGAAAAGCCTGGGAGAAAGAAATGAAGAATGATGATGATGATACTCTATGGTCAGGAAGTGAAGATGAAAGCCATGATAATACAAGACAAGAAAGTGGAAGAACCCGCCTTGAGAAAGAGGTTAAGAAAGCTAGACAACAAGCTAAAGACAACTCCGATCTAATTGATGCAGATGATAGTGACGAATTATACAGTGTTTGGTCTGGAAGTGATGAGGAGAAAACATTGTGGACTGGCGATGAAGGTGATGACGACGACGATATTCCAACAGACCCACATCCAAACGAAGCATCTGATAAGTACTTAGATAAGTTGTTTGAGTTTGAAGAGAAACCAAAGTACAGGACAATCTCAGAGTTGTTGAAATCTGAAAATGAACCTGAGGAGCTTTCACCAGGTAAAGAAGCGAGGAAGCTTGCTGTTGAGAACGCACTGAAGAAACTGAACAAAGGGCCTGACGGGCGGTACACAAACGTGTGGGAAGTGATGAGTGATGTCGACATTCTGATTGGAGCGTTTGAAAACATAATCTCAGGACCTGAATATGAAGAGCTGAGAAAAGGTGGACCAAAAAGACTGAACATGCAGTTCTTCAAGGATATACAAACTCGTATGAGAGATCCAAACTTCAAATTCACACCTGAAATAAAGTTGAAGCCTAAGAGTAAACTAGTGCCTAGGAAGAAATGGCAGAAGGCACAGTCTAGAAGAAGGAAAGCACAGAAGCGGTAAAAAGCTCCCCTTGCCTGTTCAAGGATTTTGATAGACTTAAAGGTAATTCCAGTCATCATATTCAGATTAATTCTTAGTGATTCAAGAACCATATGTAATTTCTAGCTGCTGTGATAGTTCAAAAGGGATCATTGTAGGTTTGAAAGAATGCTTAAGACAACAACACCAACAAACAGCTTCAACAAGAATGACTTATGACTGTTTCATCCTGATGCCAATCCTGTAAATAATCGGTACCGTGATTGAACAGCTTTGCTTTGGAGTGATTCTGGACTTTATTTGTATTCCTTCTTCTAAAGAAAGAAGCTTTGAAAGAAAAGGTAAAGATGCTTTGGTCCCTATTGGACATTTTTGTTGGAAGAATATTGCATTTTGCACTTTGATCTTCCAAAGTTTTCTTTTTTTCTTTTGGTGTTCAAAAGTTGGAACTTGTAATGTTGACACTCTCTTGCCTTTTGAAGCTTATTCTAAACAAAATATCAAAAAAGCAATTTGCTTAACAAATCACAAGATTCTGATTTTTGGGTCTCTTCCTAATATTCTTCTTTGTTTATTTATTAAATTAGATTATTCTCAAAGTTAACATTCATGTCCAACAGAAATTGGACAAATTCACCAACATTGGCTGCTTAGTTGGTCCATTATACTACCTACTTTCACCTCTTAAGATTCCAATTAGCCTATTGTTATTGATTTCATAGAATATCACTCCACTAAACCTGCAATAAAAAAACACTGCTCAAATTTATTCATCAAATAGAATGCTACACCATATGTTTGTCTAGGGGATTGTAATATTGCCACGTCTATTTTGCTTTTCTATTCGTCTTTTGAAAAGTTTTTGCTATTGGTCTCATTTTAATGAAATTTGTTTTTAATATAGATTTGTCTGCCCGTTTTAACTCCCCCAAAATAATAGAATATTAGCTTCCGGTTATTCATTCGGACTTGGTTTATTTTCAGCTTTTCGGTATCGTGTTAGTAGCCGGTAGTTAATACTTATGTTTGAAGATAACAAATCTTTAAGTTGAAATTTTGATAGTTTTCGGAACTTTACTAGCTATTTCACCTTTTTAATATAATTTACCAGATAAGAAATGGTAAACTATGTAGACTTATGTTTCTGTCGCAAAATATCAATGCCACAAGTGGTTTTCGAGTTTTACGTTTGTGTTGTGTTACCAGGTAATAACATTCTAAACACACAAATACGAACATGTAATCAACACCTACATTTCGAAGAAGAAACAACAAAAATTATATTTTCGTATCGTCTTGGCTTGATTGATTCTATATGAAAATTGTCTCTATAATTTATTACATAGTATTCTACATGACCTATTTTCTGTATCATGGTAATACTAACAAAAGTAGATATGTATACAATACTTCTCACATGATGGAACAAGCGGCGTGGACGTTGTCATCGCTGAAGAGGGAAATGTAGTTTTCACCAGGTGCGTTTGAGGATGGAAACGCTTGTGTTGGATTGCGGATGTGTCCTGCGGGAGCACGTTTGTCGTACATGCCAGGTCCACAAGGGTAATAGACCATATGCTGTGGTATGTAAGGCCAAAACTCTGCCTTCTTCCCTGTGCTCTTCACTCTCTTCAACACCTTGTTTGGATCCACATGTCCGTTCACCGTTATCCGGCTCTGTTTCCGGTTTACCTCCACCGATTTCACACCTATACCGGTCGGTTCCAAACATGAAACATAAGCAATCAGTTATCTAAACCGACAAAGCGAAGATGAATTAACTTTTTCAACTCTTCGAAAGTTAAATTTAGTGAATTATTTATTTTACTAGAGTTTGATTGATGAAACTTACTTTTAAGTCTTAAAAATTATTAAAATTATTTTGTTGAAGATACTTACAAAAATTAGTAAAAAAAAATTAACTAAAAGATATAAAAATCTCTGATATGAATAAAAATATGTTACGGATTTTTTAAGCATAATTATTCATTTGAGACCAATAAACTTTAATAGTCTTTTCCAGGCAAGAGGATGAGCAAATGAGTAGTAATTATAGTTATATATTTGGGTGAGTCATGAAAATCAAAATTTATTATAGAATAAGAATCTTTAAAAGAGAAATTAAAGCACTGAGAATAAAGTTTTTTTTTTTTGAACTAAAGCACTGAGAATAAAGTTTTGATTCAAAGACCGAGCTAGAGAGAGAGGGATGAGAAGGAGAACCTTTCATGCGACGAACCAAGTTACCAACTCTTCTTTCACAACCATCACAGTCCATTTTAACCTTGATATCCACTGTCTATACCAAAAAATCATTCATTACCATACACTACTTCATGTTTAGTACTATTTATATATGTTACTTCATCATGTATATCGTCTATGATAATATACACAGCGGAAAAAATTAATGAAGAAACATGTTAAAGAAATAAGACACGGATAAAGAGTACATGTTCACGTTCTAAAACTTAACATTTGAATTTATTGCACACACGAAACGTATTACCATTTTGAAGTTAAACCAAATCAATAAGGACATATATATACTCTAAAACAGATAATGAAAAAGCAGAGTAGTAAAGATATTTTGAGAAGAATTAACAAACCTGCAATGGCTTACGCTTGGTTTTGGCATTGGAGTATGTATATGAACAACAGCCACAAATATAATCAAATGCACCCATTCTTTTCTCTTCACCAAAAAGATTTATGTATTTACTATATGATCAGATGGTATTGAATATATATTTTGTGTATATGTGGATAAGTATGTGTGTGTGTGTATATATAGGGAGAGAAGAAGAAAGAGCATTTCTTAGTAGAGAAGGAGAAGAGAGTTACGTGACATGCATTCAAGATTCCATGTTATTTATATAGTCTTTCTTGATTTTTTTAGTGGCCTATTTTATAACTATTTTATAACTATTTTACACGATAATATTATAGAAGAAAAAGTGTATTAGGAACAGAAAGTGAGACGAACATAAAATAAAGCAAGGATGAAAAGAGAAATAATCATGCATCTTTTAGCCATTTTTTTTTTGTCTATGCGTGTATTTTCTGGAATAGGAATCATTTTTCTAGGAGAAATGAAACTCCTGAATCGTAATCTTCAATCCAAACTCGGAATTTTCCAATTATTCAAACCAAGCTCATAAGGACGTGGTCGAGTGGTAAATTTTTTTTTGAGAATGTACCACTTTATGTAATAAGTATGTGTCTTGATTTTGACCTATGCAATTTATATGATAATCTGGTAACAAATGATTCAGTTATTATAGGACATTAAACAGCAAGCATTCCAAACTTAAAATAGATAGTGTGGTGGTCATTAAAAAATATCTATTATTGAACACATCAGTTCGTTCCTACTAAAGCAAATTAGAATTAGATTAGCCAAAAGTTCAAAACTAAATACCAAATATTCAATACAATTTTATCAATTAACAGGTCGACCAATCATATTAAATTCAATCACTCGGATAAAACTTAAATATAAATAATATTTTTATTATTTTTATTTATATATATTATTTAAACATAAATAATCTATATAGACTAAAATATGTTTAAATAATCTATATAGACTAAAATAGATATGTTTCACCTAAATTTTAAGGTCTAATTTTTCATACTATTGTAGTGAGAAATTATGTGCTAAAAACTATTTTATTAGCCTTATTAAACAAAGTTCCTTTCTATTGGTCTTTGCTTTCGTTTCGATTCAAAGATTATGGCTTCGCCGTCATCCATTTATTATCTATTAAAATAATGTCCCAATAATTGCCTAATATGATTCCCTCATCTCAGAAACCATTAAACTATATATAAATACTATTATAAGATGCTTTAATTAAACCTAAAATAAACGATGATCGTTATTTAATTGTTTGAATAAAACTACTGAGCAATGCTAGAATTTTAGATGCTTCGGGATACAGTGTGATGTTGAGTTACCAATGATCTTTGACCTCCCCTTTTTCTACAAATGAATATACATAAGTTCAAGCGATATTTTTGTATGCATAAATAGATAAAAACGAATAATTGGTTATGTAGACAGATATAGTTTGTGAATGATGTTTGCGTGATTGTTAGGTTGTTCTGTTGATTAGAAATATAATATAAATATGTACATATTTATGTCATACCATATGATTACTATATTGTTTATCAAATAGACATTGAATTTATATAGCAATCGTAAAATTACTTTAAAATTGAAGTCAACTCTAAAACTATCTTTTTCCGCTAATATATCTCTCCAATAATTTAGATATTCACAATAAAGCCATCGTCAAGATTTTATGAAATTTGATGTTTTTACCAAAAACAAAAAAAGTCTTTTAAATCTAACTTAATTATGAAAATGTCATCTTTTCCAATTCATCAAATCACCATTAACAACCAAATTTGAGCTTCTAATGCCTCACACAACCAATTTTAAGCCATTAAAGCTTTATATTAGAGTTCACAATCTTTTATTCTCCTATTTTCTCTCTAATTTTATCCGAAAAACTCTTTAATTCACGTTTTTTTTTTAAAAAAATTTGGATCTCTTGTGATTTTGGTTATTCTTGCATAAAAATAGGGATAGTTGGGTTTGTTGGATATTGGTGTAACTAGAAGTTTTGGGCGTTTGGCGAAAGCAAAAATGAGCTCAAAACCATATTTATGTGACTTTCACAAGATCCGCCGATTTTCAGATCACGAAAATGGAAAATAATGGTCAACGAGAGGGTAGTTTTACAATTGACTTTCAAATAAAAGACCTCCATAGAGGTCTGAGAAATTCCTTTGGAAAAAAAAAATTATCAGACTTCACCAAGAAGTCTAAATAAGAAGAGGGTAATATTGTAATTTATTCAAATTTGTTTTTTTAGTCAGAATTCTTATGTAGTCTGACAAAAAATTGACTGATTCTTGATTTTTTGTCAGACGAAATCCGATGTCTGAAAATAAAAAGGGTAGAAACTGCAATTGACCAAAATTTTCAAATGTTGACCAGAACAAGGGAAAAAATGTCAGACTTCTAAATCTATCTGAAAAAGTATCAGACAACACTAGGCGTCTGAAATTCAAAACTTTTGCCAGACGGCTATAGACATCTGAAAAATCAAATTTTGGTCAACGCTGAATAAATACCAAAAATGGGAAGATTTTCATCAGAATTCCCTCGCTGTCTGAAAATCTTGTCAGGCAACAATAGAAGTCTGTTACAAAAAAAGTCAATCCCAGTTTTTTTGGTAAATTGCTTAACTACCCCCTACTTTTTGTCAGACATCATAAGAAGTCTGAAAATTGTCAAGAAGTCTAACAAAAAAGTCAAATTTAAAAGTTAATTGCAAAACTACCCCTTTTTGTTCTCAGACTTCATAAGTTGTCTAACAAAATTGTCAAAAAATTTCAAAGCAGCCTGATGGTTGTCTGATGGCTTTCAGACTATATCCGATGTCTGCCACTTTGATTTCATTTGCAAAAATACCCCTTTTTCAGACAGCTATAGAGGTCTAGTTTTACTACAATCAGACTACTATATACGTCTGAAATGTTAAAAACTTTTAAAACGCATTTTATTGTATATTTGTGATTAATTTCGTTGATTTTAATTTTTATAAATGTGTGTTAGTTGTATATGTTCCTCATGCGTGAGTTTTACATTCTTATGCTTGGTAATTATTTTTTAATCAGTTTTTGAGTAATATTGGCAATGTAGCTAATAGAATCAGACTTTACAAAGAAGTCTGGTTTTCCCCATAAGATCTCTAATGTGGTTTATACATGTTCATGATGAAAAATATGTGAAGAACGAACCAAAATTATTGGGTGATGATCTATTCAAAAAACCATACATGTTTGGTGGAATGGATGTCTATGCGTAAACGTCATACTACATATTATATATGTTGGTTGTTTATTGAATGCTTTGATATAATTGAACTGATTACACCAAAGCATATCAAAGTATCAATGAAGAAGCATATTGAGATTAAGATGAGCTACACAACCACATGCAGACAAAACATTTATATGCTGATTTTTCCAATAAGATCACTAATGTGATGATGAGAGAACGGACTTGACATTTGGACTTGTTAATTTTATAAAATTATAGCTCATAAGAATCAGACAACAGTAGAAGTCTGACAACCATATCATCAGACTTCTTTGGCAGTCTGGATATTACAAATGACCCATTTTTCCCAAGTCTAAGAAAATTCTTGAGGGTTAAGGTGCCACATTTTCTCCAAGGTAAAGGTGACCCATTTTTATCATGTTGTATACTTTCAATGAACAAAATTCCTTGTTGATTTGCGTAGACAAAAATAAATTTATACAACTATGTATTTTTCTACAAGCATAGTAGACAAGGAGAGCTTCCTTTCTTTGATTTGATCATCCAATAATTTAATACAAGACAATGTGTTCAATAAGAATACTAATAACCAGCAAAAATCTACAAAAAATGAGAAAATACCTAATTTAGTATCAGACTTCAAACTTCAAAAGTAGTCTAATATCAGACTTCATGTTGAATTTTCACTCTCAAACTTCGGTTGTGGTCTGATATTAGATTTTGATTGCTTCGTGTTCCTTGTATCGTCATACACATCACGTTCCTCAGTTTTGTCTGCCATGTTTACAATGTACGTCCCACCATAGACAATCTTTGATATATGATGAACCTCCTTGGAAATTACCTTTCTCTTCTTCTCCACCATTTTAAGTTTTAAGAGTATCTTCAAGATTTCTCTTCTTATGTTTTCTTACATTGTCCAAATCACTTTCAACATCTACACTAAATCAACCTATGTATTAGTTTGCATAAAGAACCATCAATCAAAATTTCTGTTAATTAAAAGAAACTTGTAAATAAACCAAATTAACCTATGTAAAGATTTTGTTCACAAAAGAGATTTTTTTTTTGGTTGTTGCATAATATCAGACCCCATATGCAGTCTGAGATGTAACTTCTGAATCGAACGGGAAAATTTCCCGCCTTTTTAAAGATTTTCGTGTGAAAATTTTCAAAAACTTTTAAATTTCAGATTTCATATGCATTATAAAATAAAACTTCATTAGAAATCTAAATACTTGAACTAGATTTACCTGGAATTCTCAGACTTCAGTTGTAGTCTAATATTAGACTCTCAGACTTCGTGTTCCTCGTACTACAATGAAATTTTAGGAGCCATTAGCAGCATAAGATTCCCAACCCCAGCCTCTTTGGAGACTCATCTGGCTCAACCTTAAACCAAACACCTGAAAAAACAAAAACACAGAGCTCTTGCCGTTAGCGAACAAGTCTCCAAGAAATGAATAATAAAAGATTGTTTGAGAAAATCAAATTGTATAATCAAAAATCTCTGTCAAAAGTCTCACTTAGTTCAGTTAAAAAAATTTTGAAAACACTAAATCAGAAAAGATTCACTCATCTATTTCGCAGCTCAAAGAGAATCAGCTATGAATCACATACATAAAGAACTCAAATTAGAAAATAAGCTTGAGAACCTTTTTGGGTGAGAAATCTGAAAGAGGTTTACAAAAGAGAGAGAAAGAGAGGTTGTAAGAGAAGGAAGAATGTGAAGATTTTTTGTGTGCGTGATATGTATGTACAAGATTAGGTTTAGATAAGTGGAGAGAAATTGGAAGGAAAATTTTCTGCCAAATTTTTAACAATTAAAAATTGTAAAATATTCGGTATCAGACTTCATATGCAGTCTGAGAAGGAACTTCCGAATTGAGCGGAAATTCTGAAACTTTCAGGCAGAAATTTCCCGACTTTCTTAAAAGTTTTCGTGTGAAAATTTTGAAAAACTTTAAATTTCAGACTTCATATGCAGTCTGAAATAAGACTTCATGATAAATCTAAATAATTGAACCAGATTTACCTGGAAGTCTGAGAAACCTGAAATCAAATAATTACTACTTAAATACCATCATGTTTGAAATCAAATAATTACAAAGATGTGAGGGAGTACGGCATATGTTTGCCCAATGCTTTGTCGATCCGCACATGTAACAAGAATTTTCTTGTTTCTGTGTGGAACTCCCCTGGATTTCTTTTCCTTTAAGAAATTTTCCAGGTCGGACCCACTTGTACGACTTTCTCTCTTGTGAAATATAATTTCTTCCACGTCCTCGATTGAATCGACGACCACGACCATGACTAGACCTCGAAAGGTTTGATATTTCCTTATTATTCACCTCTGATGCATTTACTTCAGGAAACGCTTTTGACCATGTGGGTCGAGAGTTGTGGTTCTTTATGAGGAGCTCATCATTCTTCTCTGCTAAAATGAGTGTTACAATCAACTCAGATAACCTCGTATATCCGCTTTTCCTGTATATTTTTTGCAGGATATGATGCTCTTTATGAAATGTTAAGTAAGTCTTATCGAGCATTTCAACATCATAGATAGGTTGACCACAATATTTCATTTGTGATACAATCCTCAAAATAGCAGAGTTATAATCCTCCACCCTCTTGAAATCAAGAAACTTCAGGTTTTTCCACTCCTCGAGTGCATAAGGGAGATTTATCTCTCTTTGGTTGTCAAACCGATCTTTTAGAGCTTTCCACAGCTCTGCTGGGTCTTTTATGTGGACGTAGTCATGCGTCACATTTTCATGGACATGTTTTCCGAGGAAAACTATCGCTTTGCCTTTTAATGGACAAACGATATATTTCGCTCTAGTAATCTTAAGAGCCAAGAAATTTAGCTTTTCAATATTTGCAATTGATTTTTTTCTATAAACAAGAATCATAAATTTATTAGATGATAATAGTTTATATTAAAATGAGACGTTTACATTAATGATGAAAGCAATTATAAGAAATAATATCGCATAGAGAAGTAATGCAAAATTTATGGTAAACTCTTCTCGAACCAAATCTCCAACGAAGATATTATAAGCACAAACAAAAATTACAGTCGCACATAAAATTAACAACAAACGAAACATCTTTCTTGTGAAATAAAATCAGAAATGAATAATTCTTTTGAAGGAATTTGAGAGAAGATGAATTGTTTTAGTGGAATAAATGAATGTAGATTAGTGTATTTATAGATTGAAAAAATGTTCATAGCCGTTTGAAAAAAAAATTGAAATTTTTTCTTTGTGACCGTTGGTGAAAGCATTTAAAAATCAATCTAAAACAATCCTAATGTGATTATAGTTAATTTCAGACAAAAAGTTTTTATACAGATGGTTGAACCTTCTTATATAATAACCATAATATAAACATAATTTTAGCAATAATATTGTAGTGATATGATCATCCACGAAATGATAATATATAAATTATCTAGCGGCTTTAGTCGCCTATTAAATTATTAATATGTAAATAATTATTGTGTATTTAGCAACCATGATATAAGATAGTAATTTTTTAACAAGGCGACAAACCGTCTATATTAATAATTAGTAGAAATAGTGTATTTAAACAACCACTACAAAATAATAAATTATAGTAAAGACGGTATACCGATTATTATAGCAATATAAATATTATAGATATAAATATAACTGAAAAAAAAAATTATGCCCTTCTATCTAAAGGATGGAGGGGCGGTGGCCTTTGGTGTCCACTCTAGTCAAGAATTGGAACCTCACAATCATTAACCAATATGTTTTTCTCGCATGCCTTTCTTCGTTCATGGTTCGATATTCTGGTGTTTTAGACGTAGAGGAACAACACCAATCCATCCCGAACTTGGTGGTTAAACTATACTGCGGTGACGACAGGGGCGGACCCAACTTTTGTTTTTACAGGTGTCAAGAAAAAATAAAAAATAAAGTGCTGACATTAAATGAAAGAAAAAATATTGTCTGAGGGTTCAGTAGGGGATTCGATCCTAGATTTTGGGGTGTCAATCTAAAGATTTTACCATTACATCTACTGAAACTAACGTGATTTTAGCCCAAATATTATTTTTATACACATTTTACCGGTGTCATCTGACACCCTAACGCTCCAAGTGGGTCCGCTCCTGAGTGACGATACTGTAGGGGAGGTCCTGCGGGAAAATAACTCGACGCCAGAATGACGAAAAGTTTAACACCTCTCGTTCTTATTACTTTTTCATATTGAAAAAATGAAAAAGTTGTCTTATTCAAAATCCCAATTATGAAATCCCTTCTCTCTCACTTCACACCCCGGAACGCACCATTCTTTGAAATGATCAGGTTAATAACATGTTATAATAATTTTACTGTGTATGTATAGTGACAATGTGCTTCACAAATTAAATTAAGATCTCTTTTCTTATTTTCTTCCTTTAGTGAGCACTTTCGTAACAATTTAACAATAATTCGTATGTTACGAAATGAGGCGATGAGAAGAATTTAGCGATGCCGGCAATCCACGATCCTCCATATGGTCGCCCCAGAACTCAAATATTGTCATCACGAGTTCCTTCTGTAGCAATAATTTGAGGCTAATCCCACAAAGAAAGAAGCCATTGAATCATCTCGACACATCATCCAATAAAAGAAGCTTCACCAAAAACCTAGTAAACAAGCCAGCGATCGAACAGCCGCGGGGATGAAGGAGAGCTACCAGAATTTGAATTTAGAAATATATATTTTTAATTCATTTTGGTAAGATCAGAATCTCTTAGTTCTATGATTGGGATAGTCTCATTATCAGATTTATAAATGAAAGCATAATGTTCAAAATCTCCAAATAACCAAAACACAAAATTGCAGAGTATCATTCAAAAGGAAAGTGCTAACACGAGAAAGAAAAACACTTGTTTAAGCCTTGGTAGGGGCAGAGGCACGGCCGTAAAACTTGTTCTTCTCCTGGCTTGTCTGGAACTTACCATGTCCCATCTTTGAGGAAGTGTCGATGAACTTGAGATTGATCTGCTCCATCGCAAGACGGGAAGTCTGAGTGAGCAGTGACTGTCTCAGAGTCACAACCCTCTTCTTTGGACCCATGCAGCATCCCTTAATCATCAAATAGTCATCCTTCACCACACCATAGTGTGCGAAACCTCCCATCGGAGTCACATCCTTCTCGGTCCTGTCGTATTCAGTCATGGCTGTGTGCGTCTCCTGACCAACCTTGCCCAATCTGTAAATCTTCTTGTTCAGCTCGGTACGGTGATGGTAACCGTTCTGACCAGCTCTGGCTACAGTGTAGGAAACTCTAGCTGGATGCCAGGCACCGATACAAGCAACCTTACGTAGACCTCTGTGAGTCTTACGAGGAAGCCTTGTCACACCCCAACGGGTAACAACACCTTCGTAACCTTTACCCTTGGTCACACCGATCACATCAATCATTTCATCCTTCTGGAAAACAGCGTCGATTGGGATCTGTTTCTCAAAGAAACTGTAGGCAAAGTCGACCTTCTGGGCAATGGTACCACCATTGATCTGGATCTCCATCATGTGTGCTTTCTTCTGCTTCAATCCCTTCATCTTCCTGATCTGCAGAGAGAGAGAGGTAACATAGAAATGTCAGCAAGAACAAAATGCATAATGTTAACTTGAATGAAAACATTGAATTACCTGAGTGTGGGCCAAAACACGGATGACGGTTCCGTATTTCTTCATCTTTTCAAGCTGAGTCTGGATGCTCTTCTTGCCATCCTCGGTTTCGTACTGCTTGGCGTACCCAGTGAAAGCCTTCTTCTTAGACTTGGCCCAGTTCTTGTAGAACCTTCTCCTGACCTCCTCACTCAAGTGCTGTGCCCAGACAGTATTCAAGGACCTCAGGCCACGGGGAGTCTTGACGTAGGCAACAACTCCAACAACCACCATAGCAGGTGTCTCAATGATGGTAACAGCCTCACAGGTCTCCTTCTTGTGAAGCTCTAAACAAGATTAGACAAGCATAATATTATCCAACTGGAAAAATGGACAAAATTTAAAATATGAAATAAGAATGAATGTGAAGCACTTACTGGATCCGGGCTTCTCGACATCTCTAACAATGTGGGTCATACCAGCCTTGTATCCCATGAAGGCTGTGAACTTGCAAGGCTTCGTTTGGTCATCCTTAGGGAAGGCCTTCACTGTTAATCAGATTCAACATTTGGGTAAATAAAAACAGAGCAAATCTTCCAAATAACAAGATAACCAAGTAAACATTTCTGTAACACTAATAAATAATATCTAAATTTCAATCATAAGTCTAGACAAGAGGGCAGATGATCATTAACAAAGTAAGCATCGCAATAACACCATATTTAAATTCGAAATAAACAGATCAAATGTTTAATTTTGAAGGTACCCAAGTAGCAATTTTTAAATTTGAAGTATATACAATCTTAACTCAAAAACATAGAATATGTTCCATTCTGAAGATAGAGAAAAATATAAACATATCAATAACACAATCTAGCATATGTTTCTACGTTTGAAGAAAACTCAAACCTATATCTACAAAACAGATAACATGTTCCATTTGGATAACACCTAATCTAAGATCTGAAGAAAGCTCACCTTTTCCTCTGTGTCGGTTAGCTCTCTTCCTTGGCAGGAAACCAAGTGACCCGTGCCTTGGGTGCTCAAACTTCCTGTGAGACATTCTTCTCCTACACCTACATCGTTTACATATAACTTAGAAACCAAACAGTTGAATTTCATCATCGAAATGACGAAACAAGAGGCAATAATCAACGGAGAGAAACTGAAAGAAGAAGAAGGGAGAACCTGAAGCTCTTGCGGCTGAAGCTCACTGCGAAAATGAAGAAACCCTAGTGGTCGTTATTTATATATGTATATAACCCTAAACGTTTTGGACAGTTAAATAATGTAAAACCCATTGGGCCTTAAAACCCAACACCACCAAAACTAGGGCAACACCAACGAATTGATGCCCGTTCTTTTTTTTTTTTTTTCTATTGGCCTTTGCTTTCGTCGTCATCCATTTATTATCTATTAAAATAATGTTCCAATAATTGCCTAATATGATTGATTCCCTCATCACTATATAAATACTGTTACTAGATGCTTTAATCAACCCTAAAATAAACGAAGATCGTTTGAATAAATTTACTGAATAATTCTTTAGAACTTTACATGCTTTGTGATACAGTACGTGACGTTGAGTTACCAATGATCTTTGACGTCCCCTTTTTCCTACAAATGTAATTCAGGCAATATTTTTCTATCAATAAGTAGATAGAAACGAATAATTAGTCATGTAGACATACAGTTTCTGAATGATATTTGCGTGATTCAGGTGATTGTTAGGTTGTTATTTGATTAACATATAATGTAAATGTTTACGTCATACCATATGATGTAAATATATACTATATTGTTTATCAAATCGACATTGAATTTATATACCAATCTGCCAATAATTCTTTAACCTTACAAAAGTTCTACGCAGAAACCCAAGAGAGGTACATAATAAGCTGACATGACGTTAAACCAACCCATGCCATTTTTTGTACACAAGTTTATAGGGCTTTTATATTCAAACTTAATTCATATCTGAGAAAGCCATGTAATCACCACAATCTTCTGCTCACAAGTCTTTGATGTTAACAACATATATAAAATGCTTGAAAAACATCTGAAGAAACTCCTCTTACAAACTTGGTCTCAAAAATCTTAAACACATACGAAAAACATAAGTGTTTGCAACTCCAGATTCATCCTAAATTCATCTGTAAAACTTGCTGCAACAGTCTCCAGCAGCATCTTAGTAGCGGTCATGACGTCTGCAACATAATTAAAACAGATACGTTTAAATGCAACCAAAAGAGAATTGCAGAAAATAATGCGTCTGGTTAATGAATCAAAGTTACCTGCGCCGATCATAATCCCTCGGTCTTTCCCTAGACCGGGACCTCGAGCTGCGCCTGCTTCTCGAGTCATAACCACGTGACTGATTATAGTTTCTGTCATGTTCACGGTGGTCATGATGCCTGTCCCGATCTCTACTCCTACGCTCAAGATCTCTTCCACGGTCACGGCTATCTCCTCTGTCTCTGTCTTTACTTGATTCTCGCTCTCTGCTCCTCTCCTTTGATCTGATATTAGAAGTTTTTCAGCAAAAAAAAAATGTTAAAGAGGATTTAAGAATATAAACCAAGAATGTGTTGAAAAGATTAAGAAAGTATAACCTCCTCTCTTCGACCCGTTCCTTGTGAACTTTGTTCTTTTCCTCCTGAAGAAGACATAGAGGATATAACCATACAGTTTACATTGATAAAGAACACGAAAATCACAGTAGAGAATTGTTTTGTATATTACCTGAAGCTCTGCTAATTTGTCTCGGATCAGCATGTAACCCAGATGAAGCTTCCCTCCAAAATGATCAGCTAACCGACGATCACTACAGGCAGTACAAAAGTTTTTTTGACATTGCCAAATGCAAATCACAGATTGGTGACAAAGATAGCTCTATTATTTATCTCTAACAGGCACAATAAATCAAGAAAGAACGCACATTTATTAGCTGCAAAAGTAATCCTCGTAAAACTGGGCCCAAATAGCCTGCTGGTGAAAAGGAGGTACAATAGCCAGTGTCAAATAATGAACCACTTGCAACCCAGAAATCTATTTCTAGCTTTCTTTTGAAACGCCCAGGAACTATAAAGCACAAAGAAATTTAAGTAACAAAAATTTACCTGTCATAGACGCTCAAAAATGCTCCGCATATGTCACATAGACGCAGCTTCTGGTCTGTCTGAGACAACAAAGGAATAGAGAGTGAGGGCAATCAACTAACAAACTGAAAAAACGATATAGACACGATATCGACCAGGGATGAGAACATGGTATACTTTTATTTAAAAGCAATTATTACTAAGCTGTTTGACAATTGGGAACATTGCATGCATGCTTTAAAAGGGAGATAGTCCTGCTTCTAGTATCCAATACGGAATAGTGGTGGATTTTATATCTTGAATGCCTCTACGAGGAATAAATTCAGTAAGGTGATAAAAATGGCGATCTTGACTTACAATGCGCACATCAGCAGCAGTATACTTGGCTGAATCCACAACAGGCTCCTGCCTAGCAGTAAGCTGAAACATGTAACGGCAAAACACTTTCAGGAGCTAATAAAAATATTATACAAGTAAAGTAGGGAGAGACAAAAGCATGCCGAACTATTCAAACAATATACCCAAAAAAGGACAAAAAGATATCCTATGAAATATCTCAGATATCAGTGCCGAACAGAAAACTAATTTACGAAAGAAAAACAAACCTTCTTAAGAGCTTCAGCCTCTTCTAGAGCTTTCTGCGCCTCATCAACCATTCCTTGTTCACCTGAAATAACATATAGATATTGTAACAATACAGCGGCAGTTTCCCACATTGAAAAGTTCAGACGTTCTTTATGTAGGTAATAACCATATACTGGCTTCCAACATTGCAAATCACAAATGTTTCCTAAGCTCATTTTTGTACATTCATAAATCATGATGATCAGTTAATAGGTCAGAAAAAAAATTAAGGTCAGTCACCAAAAATCTCTCATGTTGGCGAAGAAAGTTGGTATGTAAAAATCATAAGAGGGAGATAAAAAAAAAACACAGATCCTGCAATATTTAACCACTGCAATGGTCACTTTAGAACTTCAAAATCACCACATATAGCGAAAGAGATACAACTTAAAGGTTAGCCCCTTACCAAACTCTTCAGCTTTCTTTAATTTCTCGTTGATCATCTCTTGAGTACGAGGATCGGGGGGAGGTAATGCTGCAGTTGGCTGAGCTGGGATGGGCTGTGGCAAGGCTGCCCTATCTTTGTTGAAGGCCTCCAACAGCAGCACAGCCTGTAGGGGAATAAGACAAAGGACTTGACTGTTAGTAAATTACCAAACGCAACAAATAGCAAAGCAGGTAATCACAAACCTGTAAGTCAGCTCTCTTAGTTCTCATCTCTTCAACTAACTCAAGAGCTCTAATCTTCGGATCCGTTTTTCCTTCAAGATCTGCCATATAACATCATCATATTAAAGATTATAGCCGCATCCAGCGTTTATACCACCACAAAAACCATTAGCAGAAGCTAGACATACAAGCCATTAGTACAAATTATAACAGATAGATACTTTCTTTCATCTGACAAAAAAATAACATACTTTCTTTTAAAATTAGAACAACTTTAAAAGGTGAAAACCCATCTCAAGCAACACCACATATTCAGCTTCAGTCAAAAGTACATGGAAGCTTAATTTCCAAGAAGATGAAAGACATATCATACCACTTGGGCAGCTAAAATATCCAAACAGGAAATGGCAGATTTGGTTCTTAAAAAGAGTATATATGCATCTTGTAGCCTATTAGTTCTTGTCGAAGATTAAAGAAACACCAACGCAAATATACTGCCTACAAAGGGCAACCAAAAAAGGTTCCAGAGTCGTATGAGCTGCAATGAACTTCTAGTCATACAAAACCTCACCATCACATGACAGTATGACACAGTATGTATAACTATCTCTGTGTAATTACAAGAGCTTCACACGATAGAGTATCGTTATGCAGAAAAGAAGTCAAAAGCATGCTACAAATTAAGCATTAGCCTCCAGAAAAGCCAAATGGACTTGAAAACCGGAAGCAGAAAGGAACATTAGTGGTCAATTAGGCTTTAAAATAATGATTTTATATTACCATGAAGGTCTGCTTCCTTCATCTTCTCTTTGATTTGCTTTGATAGTTCGAGAATTTCGGGTGACTACAGTAAAACAATGAAATGATGAGGAAAAGCATGATAAAAAGCAAATCCAAAAAGACCTCAACGAAATAAAATTTAGTTCATCACCTGAGTAACTTCGGTGACTGAAATCGCAATGGCAGCTTTGGCATCCTCTTCCTGAAGACGCTTAAGGGCCCTACCAATCTTCCTATCACACTCAACGATAAGCCTGTCTATCGCGTCCTCCAATTCCCTATCATAGTTATCAACACCTTTTGCCTTTGCTTCTTTATATCTAAGTAGGAGTTAAAGCAAAACAGTAGAGGAAAGAAATAACGTTCCACTGAAGAGCTAGTGTGGATACTGGAAAAACATAGTCTCCAGTGTTACACATACAAAGAAGAAAACTGTAAATTTATTCAAAAAGGATACTCTTTCCTCAGCTGCAAAGAGTGCACCTTCGGGCAAGGACCCATATCCATTTTCTGATAATAATTAAAAAAAAAATCAACTACTACTCGTAAACCAAATTAGCAGGCTCACAGAAAAGAAAACCAAATAAATATCAGTGAACCAACACAGGTTTAGATGCACAACAAACTTACAAAACTTGAACCCGAAATGCATTCTGAAGTATTCATTTTGCATATAGGAGCAAAACAATGACTTATCTAGTAACAATTTCAAGTAGCGCCACAGTGATATACAGAAAATTGACACTCGTTACCTAAACCAACAACCTCCCTCGAATCAAGTTACAATTTTTTGTTAAGAACATCAAAAGCACTGTATCAGCTCACAGATACCAATAAATCTCGAGAACTTAATCAGGTGACCAAATAACAGACATAAATTCATGTATCAAAGCCATCTCCTACTGTCACCCACGGATGAGTAAATTTAGGATTTTCAAAATACTAATCGATAAGCCATTAGCCCGAAGAAGAATGGAACATGGGCATCGAAGATATACACTCACCGTCAATTGGAAGAGCTCGTGAGGGCAGAGACCAGACAAGTAGAGACGACAAACATCGCGGTCGTAGTATTTGCGGTTTACCTCCGTCACATCGCCGTTTCGGTTAGCTCCCATGAGCACATCTAGCTGTTTTCTCATGGCGTCCATCTTCGCTCTCTGTCTCACTTGCCTTTGATTCTCTGAATCGATCCTCTCTGTGGACAGAGAGATTGGGTATCGATTTGTTTGCTCTGTACAAGAATTTTTGGGAATTAGGGTTCAGTCTTTCAATTATAGTCCCTTAACATTGAGTAATTTTAGAATTTTACCCCAACCAGCATTTGGGCTTCTTTTAACACTTAAAAAAAAAGTATAGGGGGTTTTCTGTGAAACAAAAGAACTTCACAAATAAGTGGATATTTACAAATCACGCTTTCTTCTCGTCAAAAGATTCATTTCGAGAAGCCCACAATGGGTATAGAAAGGGATTGAGATGATATGGGCTAAATAGGCTAATACACTAAGATCTGTAAAAGCCCGACAAATCGTTCCTGTTTCTGCACTAAAAATTTCCAAACTTGATTATTCGGGTTAAGGCTGGGCATTTAATTCCAAAACTTGAATTCAAATCTGATATTTTTTTTAAAAAAATATTCGACTGTGACTTAAGTCAAGGTAATTCAAGTATAAGGAAATATCCAAATTCAAACTAAACTCGAACAGGTATCCGAAATAACCCAAAATTTTATTTAAATCTGATTATTTCTAATATTTTCGAGTATTTTTGAGTAGTTTAAATAGTTTTGTTTTTATATTTTGGATTATACATATATATTTAGTACTTTCTAATACTTTTATGTATTTTGAATATACTTTTTACATAATTTTCAGTTAATTTAAATATTTTTAAATATTTTCGAGTTTTTGTAAATTTTATGGTAATTACGGATACCCGAATCCGATAAGTCTCGAATTGAATCCGATCCAATATATAAAAATATATGAACGGGTTCGTGGCTTTAAATCCGAAAATCCGAAAACCCAAAAAAAACCCAATCTAAATGAATATCCAAACGTTCATGCCTAGTTCGGATCTTATATGTGGATCCAACCCGGGGCTACTCGAATGGACCCAAATCTGGGTTTGGACCCCGGTTTAACTCGCCAAACTTGCCTTCATGCAAGCATTTTGGGCTCGAGTACTTGTCATATGCTTATGGTTGCTGGCCTTTTTAATTTGGTCTCTTTAAATGAATTATAAACTATATTAGTTGTCTCGAGTCAGGATTCCTCTGAAAATCAAATTGTGTTGAATCATTCAAAGAATGGTTGATGAAGAAGTGAATCTTTACTGTTATGTTTCATCACACAAAAGTTCATTCAAATTGGAAAATAACAAACAAACAAAAACACTCCAATGATGGGACCTTGTGTATGCGCACGCCAATTTTAACCACAATATCTGAACGAATAAAAAGTTTTTTTCTTTTCCAAGAAATAATAATAAATTAGAAACAAAAAGAAAAATGAGATGTGTCAGTCATGCAAAGAATAGGTGTGGTGTGGAAGAGAAAAATACAAGAACTCGCCCGCTTTAACCGGGGGAACCAAAAATGTTTTTTTCTTATCATAGTAAAGCATAAATATAAATATTATGACAATGACATTGGCTGGTGCCATTGCAATGTGACAATGTTATGGGTTTTCGTACGCTAAGGCAGACTTGCAGACCCTCATCATTTCCACATTCGTCTTTACATTACCAAAAAAAAAAAAAATGTATAATAAATATATATGTATTTATTTACTACTGAGAAGAAACATGAGAACTTAGAAAGAGTTCACACTAATTGGTCGAATGTTTTGAACATTTTGATTTGATTGGTCATAGGTGGGATCAATGGATTGAATGGTTTCGCAATTCCAATTCATGTTTTCAACCAATCTCATGAAAACATGATTTTGATTCATTAATTTTGTGATTCCACTTAACGATATATACTGGAGTATAAGGACATTTCCAATTAGCTACTCCATTTTTTTATTTCAAAATGGAGTTGAGTTTTACTCCAACCACACTCCATTTTGGAGTAAAAATGCAGTTATGAACAAACAAAAATGAGATTACTCCATATTTGGAGTAATACCATTTTTTACTCCATTTTGGAGTGGAAAATACAGTCCCATTGGAGATGATCTAACAAACTACTTACGAATTAAGAACATGTTATTGATATGTATATACATATATGTATGTATGTATAAATAGGTTAAAAATGGGCATGCAAATGCACAATGAAAAGGCGCAAAGTAAAAGGCCTTGTTCTAAAACGCGGCCGCCTAGCCGCCTAGGCGGCCGCTTAATCGGTGATCGGATGGCCACCGCCACGACTTTACTCAACTCGGCCAATAAAATCGGTTGACCGAATTTTGATAAAAATCGGCCGCCTAGTTGATAACTCGGCCGCTTAAAAGTCAACTCGCCCGTGTAAATGGTGAAATCGCCTGGGCCATAGCCCAATTTTATTTGCCAAATTCTTAGATCAACAATCTGATCAAAGATACTTGCAATCAACGACGAGTTAGAGTTTTCAAATCAAACCCAGATCCTATAAACTCATATGAAGGTGAAACTCATTGAAGCAGAAAAATCAAAAATACCAAAACCAAAATTGAAAATTGAAAATCAGAAGAGAGCCGTAATAGCAAACGGTGAGAGAATTCATTTAATTCCAGATTCGTAAAGAAAATTTGTGGTTCTTTTGAAGATTCTTTTACTTCTTATCCTCCACTGACCTTTCTTCAATAGAACGCCGATGAACACAGGAAAAACTCAGTTTTGTTTTCTTTTCGCAACTTAGAAACTGTAAAAAGGTCACAAAGAATAATCTGTGTAAAGAGAGAGAAACTTAGAGGAGAAAAAAAAATGGAGGTTCTCGTTTACGGTGAAGAAGAAGATAGTGGGCTCTCTCATTCTTTATTTTTATTGTTTTTGTCGATTAACTTTTATGTATTGTTTTCTGTTCTTTGGACTTCCACTAGGCTTTGGTATCTTATGAGGCTTTTTTATTTTAGTCTTGTTTTTAAATTCGGCCCACTGAACTCGATTACAAATAATTCAGATCCGACTGAAGATGTAACAAACCAATGGTACCATTTTATGTATGTTCTAAAATAATATATTTTGTATAATTTTGTGTGTGATTATTTTTTATTAGATGTAAATTAAAATAAATAACAATTAATTTTATCCAACTTTATTTTTTAGGAATACTACATAAAAATATGCATACCAACTTTAAAATGTACTATATTATATATAAAAATATTTAAATTATCACCAAAAAATTCTGCCCCGCGTACTCCCCGAGTTTACCCCGATTTTTTGGTAACTCGCTAGGCCCGGACCGGCCGCGCGGATAGCGCCTAGCGCGTTTCCGAACAAAGGTAAAAGGTATTGGGTGAGGGGATGGTAGAGCAGCAGCAGTTGCATTGGTACTGACAATTATCTCAAACTCATCCATCTAATTTTCAGTAATAATACCTCTTTTGTTTTTTAACCACTTTCATCCCTCTGTCTCTTTATTTTGGTCACACGTTCTTGTCAGTTGTAGATATCTTCTTCATCCTTTTACTTTCAGATGGAATCTACAGGTGTTTCTCACTTCAACCTTTGGATCAGTAGGCAAAACCTCATCCATTGTTTTGTTTTTACTTGTAACATGATCAATTCATGCAATTAAGTTTTATAAGACCAGAAAATGTAAAGAAAAGAATAGACTGTTTTACTTCTTCTTTTTTATTGGCTATTTCACCTTATAAAAACAAGGACTAAACACTAATGTTTTTTTTTGCTTTTGTTCCAGGGTCCGTCGAGATGATAATACGTTTCTATATCCAAAACATTTTTTCGCTCATTTTTAATAGAGAAAAGGCATAAAATAGCACAAAAACATACCTTGTCAAAAATATAACACCAAGAGAAATAATTCACAATTTTAGCATTATTTTAATTACAAAAATATTTATAACATTATGTAATTTAATGTTTAGGGTTAATTATTTAACGTTTAGGGTTTAGTATTTGAGGTTTATGATTTATTATTTAAGGTTTAGGGTTTAGTATTTAGGGTTTAGGGTTTAATATTTAAGGTTAAAGATTAGGGCTAATTTAGTGACAAGACATATTTTTGTGCTATTTTTATGATTTTTCTTCCTTGTTGCTATATTTGTGACAAAAGATGTTTTTTGTGCCATTTTTGCGATTTGCCCTTTTTTAATATTGTCCCGTATCTTTGATAGAAAATTAAAGTCATTAACCTTTCTTTGGGACATAATTTATAAAAACATGAACCGTATATCGTAAGTGTAAGAACCTTTTAATTCGTATAGATCCACTAATTGGGTTGAGATGTTGAAATAATTGGGTACCAAGGTTTCGGGGTTATACAGATAGGTACAAATTGTAGGAAAAATATATAATATGGGTTTGTAGGTACGAGGCAATTCTCGAACGTGTGTTGGTGGTGTGTTAGATATTGCAGGCATAATAATGGAGGAAGTGTAATAAAATTGTAATATATAGAAAGAGAATCCATTGAATCGTATCGTATCTTACCAAAGAGAGTCCAAAATTTGTAAAATCGTATAAACATTTGAAAATTATAAACCCATGCACATGCTCGCTATCGTCTCATTGATCCATTTGTACACCTATTTTTCCTCCCTAATTACTCTAATCCCCTAGCTATATATCATTTCTTAATTCGATATTAATCGGATAAGCTCAACTACTTTACAACTATCGCTTAGGATATACATCTATAGCTAGCATCCCCTACTAGTCATCCACATCTTATGTTTACGTTTTTTTTTTTGCGTTTACAGTTGTACAGTTTTACAGTTGGGAGGACGGAATCTGATTTTGTTTTGAAGCTTTTGGGTCGTTTAATTGGTTATTTGTTTGTTGTTTAAGTTTAAGTTTATTTGACCAAAAAAAGTTTTAAGTTTATAAATCAATTGTTTGTGGGATAGTGATTCACACTTGTTGAAAAGTAGTTATGTTAATTTAGGTCATAGATCCATTAAAATTATCTAACTATTCTATTTGATCATATGTAAATGTTTTAAATAGTAAGAAAATTTGCATTTTTATAAATCTCAATTATTGTGGATTTTAATTTATGATAAGCTCAATTATAGAAAGTTTACTCTTACTATTTTGAAAGAGATACCATAAAATAACAATAATAAAAATAAAACATGATGTGATTTAAGAATGAAACTAAAGTGAGCTTCTTTTTTTTTTTGCAAACCGATCAATATTCATATATAAATGAAGTTAGAGTCTTACAAATGTAAAACCCACATTTTGGTATCATGGCAAAAAGTAAATGGAAAAAACATGATAGCAAATTCACTTGAGCCAAAACAGTTAACCCTTTAAAGTAACCATCTCTGCATCAGCCCTCTGAATTTCTTCCTTAGGCGTCTGGCAGTAATTGTATTCCGGATGCGTCTGTCTAGAGTTTTCAAGTTTTGAGCGACATCCATATGTTGAGCGTTGAAGATTCTGTTGTTCCTTTCCATCCAAACCATGTAGAGGGCGTTGTGTACCACCACCTTGCGGAGTGTTGCCGGAGCCGAGGGTGAGCTCTGCTTAACCCAGCATATCAACTCTGTCCATGATCGGAAAAAGAACGGGTCCTGTCTAAGCCTTCGACAAATCTCCAGCCAGACTATACTAACAAAATCACAGTGTAGGAATACATGATCTCTGCTCTCAAGACCTGAGGCGCATAAAACGCAAGTCTGGTCCGTTACTAGGTTCCATCGATACAGACGGTCCATGGTGGGGAGCCTATTTAAGTTTGCTGTCCAGAAAAAGAAAGCCAACTTGGGCGTATAGCCTTTGTACCAAACCGCATCGAACCAGTCATGCTCCTCTTCTCTGGCGCGAATCGCATTCCATGTTTGCTTTGATGAGAAGATACTGCTCTTGGAACCATCGATAGTCCAGTAGAATATGTCCTCTGCATTGCAACTCAAAGGTAGTGGTATCGTTGTTAGGTAGATGTGCAGTCTAAGCGCCTCCTCTGACCTGGGATTTGCTAATAGCCAGCCATTGCTGTCACAAGCTTGGCTCACCGTCGCATTTAATGGAATCCTGGTCATCGATGGGCCATTAACTCCTAGCAGCTGTAGCAGCGGACCTAGGCTCGTCCACTCATCATACCAGAACCGAGCTATCTGCCCATTCTCGACTTCGCAGGTTATAAATTGCCTCGCAACGTGCCGCAGTTTAAGGATACTTTTCCAGCTACCTGAGTCACTTTGCTTCTCCTTGATAACCCAGAAGCTAACCTGCCTCAGATGGTAGTGTTTGTGCCAACGAACCCACAGAGAAGAACTTCCTGAAAAGAGTAGCCAAATCAACCTTAGGTTCAAAGCAACATTCCACGTCGCAATGCGTCTCAAACCCAAGCCCCCTCTTCTTTGGGCAGACAAACCGTGCTCCAGGAAACTTTAGCCATTCCCTTTTTCTCAACAGAGCCAGCCCAAAGGTACCTGCAGCATAAGGATTCTATTTTTTCAAGCATCCCTTTGGCAGTGTAAACGTTGAAATCCAAAAATTCACTTGGCCAGTGATCACAGTTGCAATCAAGTGGAGCCGGCCTGCAAAGGAGATCATTTTAACAGACCAGGCTCTGAAGTTAGCTTCCACTTTTGCGACCAGAGGAGCATAATCTGCGATTCTTAGCTTTTTTGTGCAAGAGGTAAGCCAAGATAGCGGATTGGTAGGGAACCAGCCGCGAATCCGTAGCTAGCAATAGCAGAGGATTCACTCGGGTTCAGACCAGCCGTGAAGAGCTCCGTCTTGTTTACATTCATTCTAAGCCCAGACCACACTCCGAAGTCTTCCAACGTTTCACTGATACTGTGTAACGAGGCACAGATTCCATCGAAAAACAGCATTACATCGTCAGCAAACATCAAGTGCGAGATGTTGAGAATTTCAGCGTTCGGATGGAATCCAATGCTGCCCGAGTTGAACCTCGACTGTACAAGCTTGGAGAAAATTTCCATAACCAGCACAAAGAGGTAGGGCGAAAGAGGATCCCCTTGACGGAGACCTCTAGTGCATTTGATGAACTCGCTAGATTTACCGTTGATAGCTACTGAAAACGAGGCCGTTGAGATACACTCATTGATCCAATTTATAAATTTCTGAGGAGCTCCCATTGCCTTCAGCACGGCTGTGATGAAATCCCATCTAACGGTATCAAAGGCCTTCTTTAGGTCCACCTTAAGCATTGCTCGGGGCTGTATGTGTTTCCAATTGTAACCATTTACTAACTCCGAAGCCAACATGACGTTTTCCGCCAACAGACGTCCAGGTAAGAAAGCTGTTTGCGCTGGGGAGATCACCTCACTAAGCAGCAACTTGAGCCTCCCTGCTAAGAGCTTTGATATTACCTTATACACAGTATTGAGACAAGATATCGGACGAAAGTCTGAGGGCTTTGAAGCGTTAGATATCTTTGGTATAAGGACGAGAGTAGCTGAGTTCCATTGTTTAAGAAGTCTCCCTTCTCTGAAAAATTCCTGAATTGCTTCTGTGATCTCAGCATCCAATATACTCCAACAGGCTGAGAAAAACTCTGCCGTAAATCCATCTGGACCGCAGGCTTTGTTCCTTGGAAAGTCAAAGAAAGCTTCTCTGATTTCTGAGTCCGAGAACTGCTTTTCCAGCAAGGCTGCCTGGACGTTTGAGCAGTGAAAGTTCATTAAGGAAGAGATATCTTCTTGCTCAAATAAGCAAACCGAGACTTCTCCTCCCAGTAGAGAGCGGAAGTAATCATTGCACACCAGTTGAATCTCCTCCTGCGACTCTGCTAAAGACCCATCCTCTCTTACAAGGAAATGAATGTAGTTGATGGATTGTCGTGTTGACATGATCCTGTGAAAGTAAGCTGACCCGCAGTCCCCTTCATTCACCCAAGTCACCCTCGATTTCTGAAGGAGGAAACTCAATTCTGCATCTACAAGCGTTTGCCATTTTAAGTTTGCGTCGCTTTCTCTAGTCACATTTTCCTGTGATGGGACAATCAGCACCTGGTTTTGCAGCTCCAGGACCAGCTGGTGAGCTTCCTCTGTTCTTTTTTCCAGATCTGAGAAGTTCGCCTTTGCGAAGGTTCTAATTGGTGCCTTTAAGCCTTTCAGCTTTGTTGAGATTCTGTACATTGCCGAGCCTCGTATGTTCATCGAGAACCAGTGGATGGCAATTACATCCATGAATTCCGCGTTCTTCAAAAGGTAGTTAGTGAAACGAAACTGCCCCCTATGCTTGACTAACTGTGGCTCCAATGTAATGCAAGAAGGTGCGTGGTCCGAGAAGTCAGGTGCAGCAAAGAATCCCATTGTCGCTGGAAATTGGTTCCTCCTCATCCAAACCTGCCAAGCTTAGACATTCCCTGAACTCCCTTGTGGGTCTATCAACCCTAGGACTCAAACTTCTTGAATGTTCATGCGGATTGAGCGTTTGGTTGAAGTCTCCAAGAACTGCCCATGCTTTATCCTTTACCGTCTGATTGTTAGCAAGCTCAATCAGCTCTCCCCATAAAGTCTTTCTAAGCTCCTCATCATTGGATGCGTAGACGAAAGACACCACAAAAGACATAGGATGGTCAGGCATCTTCACCTCACAAGTAATCTGCTGCAGAGACTTGTTAATGATCGTCACCTTCACCCTCGGATGCCATAAGATCCATATTCTACCAAGCTCCGAATATTCATAATTATTATCACAAAACCAACCCGGTAGTAGCTTATTTACAAACTTCAACTGCTTACCCTGCTGTACATGAGTCTCTAGGAGAGCTCCAAAAGAAGGTTTATGCTGCGTTAGCCATTTTTTAAAACCCGAACGATGACTCACCTTGTTAAAGCCTCGTACATTCCAGCCAAAAAGGTCTTTATACATAAACTTAGTTGATGGTGGGACCCTTGTCCCTTTGTTTCCTCTTCCTCTTAGGAGGTACCACTTTGAAATCATCAAGCTCTCTTCTAAATTCTCCTTCTTCTTCAGAATCAGATGAAGAAACGTCTGACGAGTCTGCCTCTGCCTCAGAAACTGAGCCTGAGCCCAAGTCAATCTCCTTTCCTTTGCTAGTTTCACGAAACCAAAGTGAGCTTCTACCAAAGGTTGTCTATATGGAAGACGACATAAAGAGCGACAATTCCCTTTGTACCGACATTTCGTACGGCACAGCCGGCGCCGAAGATTTTCACGCATAAGACCAAATATCCGGACTCCCCTTAGCTCGTGCTCCTCATTTCTGCTTGGATCTGAGTCGTCTAAGCTGCGATGAGACCAATATATTGGTTGCTCTCTTGTCCGTACAACTCCCCTAAGATGACTCTTACTCTTGGTTCAGCGAGTTTTTGTGAGGTTAATCCGACAGGTTGCTTATCTTGCTGCACCAACTTGCTCTTCGCTAAGTAGTAGGTCTCTCGGAGCTCTTTCCTCTTGTCTAGTACAAGAAGGTCTTACCTCAGTTTGAGTATTTCGTTATGTTGATGTTGGTTGGGAGTTGTTCGCTTCAGATATCTCGACTTCTCTCCAACTCGACTACTCTCAATCTCCCAGTCTCTCAGTATCCCTTATACTTACCTCAATTTGAGGACAGCTCACAAACTTTACCTCTTTGTGAGGAGTTTTTCACACTCTAGCTTCTCGTCTTTCTTTTTGGTGTTAGGAGAGACTTTTTATATGTGTGTTGTACTAGAACTCCCAGTGTCATTATATATGGCTCGTCGACATACCCATGAAGAGAAAGCTAAGTGGATCTATGATTCAAATTTTTATACTCGACGCTCTCTTCTGCGAATTCCAAGCTCTGATAACGCTAGGCGAATTGAGGAGAATCGCCTCACTCTCTTCGGACGAGTAACAAACCCGACCTTCCAGAAACCAATGACCATTGTTGACTTCTTCTTGCAGCATTTGTCGGTGTTAGGAAACTTCACAGGCCGTGACCTAGGACTGAACTTGTTTCACTTCTGCTTTGAATCTGAAAGCGATCACCAGCTTGTCCTAAATAGAGGCCCTTACCATTTCAAGAAAGAGATGATCATCTTACACCGCTAGGAACCTATTTTCTTGGACTTCTTCCCTGCCCTTATCTCCTTCTGGGTGAAAATTGACAGGATTCCCTTTCATCACTGGACAGAGCAAACTCTTAAAGTCATCGCCTCTGAGCTCGGCATATTGGAGTTAAGCGACATTAAACATGGTCGAATTAGGATACATGTTAATGGCCTGAAACTTTTAGTTACTACCTTGGAGATCATGCTCCACAGTGGTGAGTTTAAAAAGGTGGAGTTTGTTTACGAGAAACTTGAGAAGCATTGTTTCTCCTGTTTTCCTCTTTGCCATGAAAGCAAAGACTGTCCCAAAAGGCCTCCTTCCTGCATTGAGCAACCGTTGGACAAATTCAAGATCGTACCTTGGACAAACTAGCGGCTGACAAGCGCCGTCAAGATGAGCGCAACCATGATCGTCGAGGTTTTGACAGGAAATCTTATCAGACTCCTCATGATACTCTTCCTCACCACGGTCAAAGGAGGGATTCTGAACCTAGCTCTCAAAGATCTCGTCCTCCTTTCCGCCTGAATGTATCGGATTTTGAGGCAAGAGGTTGATCTTCCATTCTCCCTATGAGAACATGAATGAAGGTGAAGAAAACCGCAAGCCCCATGCATCGAACTTTAGGAGGACACGATTTCCTGCCATGTCTCAGGGAAATTCAGACAAAGTGAGAATCCCAACTCTCTCTCGCTTGTCTGGTTCTCTACATTCTGCCTCCTCCCATAAGCATCAGGAGTTGTTGTATGGACCGAAAGAACAGTGGTTTGCAAAGAAAACACAGCAGCTTACAACCCCAGTTCATTCCCAAATTTCACACACTCCTTCGCCTCGTCTTCCAAGAGAGACTCTAGCGACAAATCATGTTCAAAACAATATAGTCTCAGCGTCCTCTTGTAAAAGACGCTTTACCTTGGAAAGGATTTTTGTACCTCACTATGAGGATATTGTTACTCGCACCAGAGGTTCTATCTCGGCTCTAGACGTTACATGATATTGAGATTACATATTTGGAGGATGCTCTTCAAAATCAGATTATTGATAGTATCTCCAAACCTTCATGTTTCCGGTGCTTGGTAGACTCTCTCTCCCACAATCGTCTCCAATTTGATCTCTGAGTGAAGACCGTGTCCATGTATCTGTGCGACTAGGACCCTTGGCTCATTCCTCTGAAGAGTCGGCTGGAGAACTCGATATAGAAGGCCAGAATAAGAGTGGGAACGTCAACGCTGCTGGATCTAAGCCTGCAGAAAAAAGGAAAGCAGCTGAAAAACCGAATCCTAAGAAAATAGCTTCCAAAACGCCTCTCCAAAGGAATCAATTTGAAGAAAAGACAAGTCACAAATGGTCAATCTCCAAAGAGAAAGACTTATGGTGGTGTTCATAGATTTGTAGCTGCTGGCAACAGAGGATCGGATTCTGCTGGGATTGCGTAAGCCAATCCGCCCATTCAGTTAAACCTGGCAACTACCAAGAAAGGAGTGGATTTTCAGTTCGCTCCAAACGCGCTTCTTTAGCGTGCGTAAGTTGGAAATGTCAAGGTATAAGGACCTCCTTGACAGTTTGTCGTCTGAGGGAATTAAAAACTAAGTTTTCTCCGGACATAATGTTCCTTATAGAGACTAAAAACCAAGATAGAGTTGTTTTCAATTTGTTTAAGAAATCAGAGTATTGTAATCAATTTGAATATTTTCAGATATTTTCGAGAAAACTTGTAAAAATATCCAAAAACTACAGGTTTTATCAAATTATTTCGGATTCGTACGGGTCACATTATGTCTTCTCGGTTGGATCGGTTAGTAACAAATTACTAATAAATTCTACGGTATACTTGGTATATTATTTATAGTTATAACGAATATTTGAAAAGATCTGCATATAAGATTTAGATCCGACCCGATATCCGCAAATATTCGATGATCATATCCAACATGCCATTTATCAAGACTCGGACTTGACTCAACCCAAAATTTTCGAATCGGTTTAATATTGGATCTTCGGATACATATAAAAATGCCCAATCCTGTTATCTATCTTTAGAGGAACGTATGCTTCGTGCATGTAAGAAGGGAGCTATCTCTTAAGCCTTGTAGTTCAAATATCAACAGCACCAGTGGCGGAGGTAGGGTATAGTGAGGGGGGTCACTTGACCCCAGTGAATTTTTACTAAAAAAATTTTTACTTGTGTTTTTACAAAATAAAATTGGTAAAATACTGTAAAATTAGTTTAATGACCCCATAATATTTGTTCAAATGTAACTTGACCCCATAATTTTTTTTTTACAGTCCTAACTTTTGTCATGACACCTACCGGACAACTTTTTATTTCGTTCTACAAGATATTTAAATATAAATATATGTTTTTTTGTCAAAAATGAATCCATGTGTTTTCTACAAAAAAATCTTTAAAATATATGTGCTGCATAATGTAACGTGTAGTTTTAATAATCATTTACTTATTATTTATATTTATTTACTCTCATTATTTTTTTTATTTTTTACAGTTGTCCAACATATTTATATTCAAAAACTAAAATAGTTAAACAAGTTTTTAAATTACATATTTTTTTCTTGTTAATCTTCGTTACACTTTTATTATTTCTTAACCATTTTAAATACATTTAAATTTTAAATAACTAATAAATAGTAATTATGTTGTATGCTAATATTTGGATAAATATAAATATATTATTTAGTATATTCAATAACCTTTTATTATTTTATTAATTATTTTAATAAATATAATAATGTATTTAATATTTAATTTATTATAAATTAAATTGACCCCGGTCAAAATTTCGGCTGGCTCCGCCACTGAACAACACTAAAACCATGAATCTTTTAAGTTGTAGTAAATTAGTAGAATGGCTAAAAAGTAGTACTATTAAAAATGAATTGTTCACGTTTGAACGAAAACGCCAAACGCAATCGCTCGCTCGGTCATAGGTTCACACATACACATGTCTCTAGCAGACACAACATCATTGGTCTTAATTCGACAGCGAGTGAGTTTTGGATTCTATTATTGGTCTTCGTGTTACTCTCTTTTTTGTCCTTTACAGTTTACACTTTACACTAAGCTTTTATTCGCATGGCGAGATAGAACAGAGATATGAAAGGGTTTTTGATTGCTTAATTAAAATGTCACTTTAAATAATTTTGGAATTAAGAGATTAATTAGGCAGTCAAATTACATTAGCACCCCTACCATTCAAACCGACCAATACATCTCCACAGTTTTCAAGTAAATAACTTTATTTTTTTTGTTCCTTCTGATTTTTTTTTTTAAATTCGTTTATGTAAATGCGCATAATATGTCGCCTCGGAAGAAATGAAACATTATATCTTTGACTTTTCTTCTTCTCATCTTCTCTCTTCATTAAGACCAAAACCTTTTTCTCCTCTTCATGCATGAACCCTAACTAAGTTCTTCTTCTCTTATCTTTCACAAGGACTCTTTAGATCATTCTATGAACTCCATGAATAATAACTGGTTAGGCTTTTCTCTCTCTCCTTATGACCAAAATCACAACCGTACGGATGTCGACTCTTCCACCACCACAACCGCCGTAGATGTCGCCGGGGAGTACTGTTACGATCTGACCGCTGCTTCCGATGAGTCTTCAGCCGTTCAAACATCGTTTCCTTCTCCCTTTGGTGTCGTCCTCGATCCCTTCACCAGAGACAACAATAGTCACTCCCGAGGTTATTGTTTTAGAATTGTTTATTTGTTTTTGTTAAGTTTTCCTCTTCTTCCAATGCGTAGAACAAAGACCAAGACTCACTCACGCACGCACGTAGCCCTATTTTGTTTTGTTTTTTCTTTCTCGGGCTTGTTTATCGATTTCATTTCTTTGAGAATATCCATGTGTGGGTTTTGATGTTTTTTCACATCTCAAGAAATAAAACGTTTGTTAATTATACATAGATATGAAATGAATTTTGACTACTTCTTGCTTATTAAGTGTCATAATACGATCACATATATATACTTTTAATTTTGTATTTTTTTTATTGTTCTTACAATTGAAGAGAGAATAATCATGTACCCAATTCATAGTATTATAGATCGTTGATTAAAATCAAATTCAACAAACCATGATTAGTTAGGCCATTAATTCTTTGTTTTTTTCTATATAGATTGGGACATCAATGGTGGTGCATGCAATAACATTCACAATAATGAGCAAAATGGACCAAAGCTTGAGAACTTCCTCGGCCGCAACACTACGTTTTATAACACCAACGAAAACGGTGGAGATGGAAGTGGTGGTGGTGGAGGAGGAGGAGACGGTGGTGGTGGCTCACTAGGCCTTTCGATGATAAAGACATGGCTGAGGGATCAGCCCGTGGCTATTGCTGATAATCAAGACAATGGTAATGGTGCAAGAGGCTTGTCCCTCTCTATGAACTCATCTACTTCTTGTAATAGCAACAACTACAATCACAATAATAATGTTGCTGTCCAAGAGAAGACTATTGTTGATAGCGTAGAAGCGACACCGAAGAAAACTATTGAGAGTTTTGGGCAGAGAACGTCTATATACCGAGGTGTTACAAGGTACCCTTCATTTATGTAATTACAATGTCTAAATGTAGCTTGAATCTTGATTTTCTTGGTAAAGTCTTGGACATTCTATAGTGGTTCTGTTGGGAGAGTGGCTACGGAATGTTCCTTGATATTTCAAAAGAGAAACTTTAATTATGGCATATGGGCTTATATATAATAATACACATATATGGTATGTTCTTAATGTATATGTTTGTATTAAATGATCAGGCATCGGTGGACAGGAAGATATGAGGCACATTTATGGGATAATAGTTGCAAAAGAGAGGGCCAAACTCGCAAAGGAAGACAAGGTATATTACATATTCAATCTATGTTAATTTGATCATTTTCATACCCCAAGATTTACTTTCTAACTAATCTAGGTTATTCTTTTTTCATGTGTTTATGAAATTTTGCACCTGGCGTTTCTCTTCTCAGTTTATTTGGGTAAGTACGTTGTTATAAATTATATATAGCTACGATGATTATATAATATAATCTATATCTATAATCTAATACATGTGTTATCTGATCATGCAGGAGGTTATGACAAAGAAGATAAAGCAGCTAGGGCTTATGATTTAGCCGCACTCAAGTATTGGGGAACCACCACTACTACTAACTTCCCCGTAAGTTAATCAATGTTGTACAAGATTTCACAACTTCTAACCAATTTTATTATTTTTGCTGATTATATAATGCTTATTTATAAGCTATTTTATTATTATTCTCCATGTTTATATCGCTACATTTATTACAATATAATACGCAGATGAGTGAATATGAGACAGAAGTAGAAGTGATGAAGCACATGACGAGGCAAGAGTATGTTGCCTCTCTGCGCAGGTATGTAATGGAACTGTTGAATTTACTGCATATGGCATCTATTATTATACAATTATACTATACTATGTAAACCCATCACCCTCACGCGTGTTTTTTTTTAAATTAAAATTTTGGTTATTCACGTCAAATAATCAGTATACAGGTAATATAATATACATTCAAATTTGCAGGAAAAGTAGTGGTTTCTCTCGTGGTGCATCGATTTATCGTGGAGTAACAAGGTAATCCATGCATATATAGCGAACGAATATAATGTTTCAATCCTATTTTGTTTCATGTATATATATATATAACTATACAAAATATCACATTTTACATAATGGGGATTTCTTTTAATGGGTCTAAAAGGCATCATCAACATGGGAGATGGCAAGCTAGGATCGGACGAGTCGCCGGTAATAAAGACCTCTACTTGGGAACTTTTGGTAAGTTTAATCTTTTCTTACACTTCAAAATAAAATCGATAAGAATAGATATTTGTTAACTATACATTATAATATATATCTAAGTAAATTGTTCATATTTATATATTAAGGCACACAAGAAGAGGCTGCAGAGGCATACGATATTGCGGCCATCAAATTCAGAGGATTAACCGCAGTGACTAACTTCGACATGAGCAGATACAACGTTAAAGCAATCCTCGATAGTCCGAGTCTTCCTATTGGTAGCGCTGCAAAACGTCTCAAGGACGTTAGCCATCCGGTTCCAAGTATGATGATCAGTAATAATGTTTCAGAGAGTGAAAATAATGCTAGTAGCGGTTGGCAAAACGCTGCGCTTCAGCATCATCAGGGAATAGATTTGAGCTTATTGCAGCAACATCAAGAGAGGTACAATGGTTATTACAATGGAGGAAACTTGTCTTCGGATCAGAGTGCTAGGGCTTGTTTCAAACAAGAGGAGGATCAACACCATTTCTTGAGCAACACGCCGAGTCTCGTGGCTAATATGGATCATCATAGTTCTGCTTCTGATGATTCGGTTACTGTTTGTGGAAATGTCGTTGGTTATGGTGGTTATCAAGGATTTGCAGTCCCGGTTGGAACATCTGTTAACTGCGATGCCTTCGCTGCTGCTGGGATTGCTTACGATGCAAGAAACCATTATTACTTTGCTCAGCAACTGCAGCAGCAGCCGCCAGAAGGAGATTTTCCCGTGGCAATGTCGAATAATGCTGGCTCTAATATGTACTTCAATGGGGAAGGTGGTGGAGAAGGGGCTCCAGCGTTTACAGTTTGGAACGACACTTAGAAAAAAATATGGAAAGATTTTTAGTTGTATGCGTTGTGTGTTGGTGAACAGTTTGATTCTGTTTTATTTCTTGATAAGTTTCTTAAGACTTATTTTATTAGTTTCCATTATTCGGATAAATTTTTCGGATTTATGGATCATTTTGTTTTAATAAGTTTTAGCCGAATACAGAAAAGTTCATATAGTAGGAAGTAACGTACCACTGAAAAAAAAACTGTAGTTATAAGAGCATCCCCAATGGTGATACCCATTGTGGTTCTTAAAAAAAAAATTTAATAATTTTTTATTTTATTTTTTTTAGATGCAAAAAAAAAAAATAATAAAAAAGGACCAATACACAGTTGACACGTAGCGTGAACAGTGTATAAGAGATTTAAGAGTTGAGTTGTTAATTTTGTATGGGGTCCACATAGAACCCACACAATATATATTTTTTTTTTTGCTAAGGACCGACGCTAAGAACCGCCGTTGCATATGCTCTAAATGCCCTCATTTAAATATACAGAACTGTTCTTTTAGAGTCTTGTAAGGAGAATGTAATAAAAATCAGTGCCCTAATTTGATTCTTCTCCTTATCTTTTATTTGGTTTTTCTGCAACATTGGCACAGAAAAGGTGGTGTTCTTCATTTAACTGCCGCTGGCTATGATATATTGTTCGAATTCCATCAACTATATTGACCTTCTATTTGGTTACTGTAGTAGATGCGTTGAAATGACAGAAATATCTGATTTTTTTAATAGACTAATGGTTATTCCGCGCGGACTATGTGTTCAAAAATGTTCTAATATAATTATGTTTGTATGTATATTAATTTTATTTTTTGTATTATATTAAATATCTTTTTTTTATTCAAGTGTTAAGCTTTTTATACTTTCAAACCCTCATAACTATATAACTTTTGATTTTTAGTTAATTAATTAGTATGTAAGTACGTATTTAATATGTTTATTTAATATTTTATTTATCATAATGTTATATGGTAGTTCTTTTTGATATAGTGTATTAAGGAGATCTCCAATGTATTATTCTATTTTTTTACTCAACTTTTTAAGTCATCATTCTATTTTAACTACAAAATAGAGTAGAATTGGAGTAGAACTCAACTGCATTTTTAAATAATTCCATTTTAGAGTAAAAAAATGGAATAATATATTGGACATGCTCTAAATGTAGATTTAGTAGTTGGTTATAATACTTTATTTTAGGATTAATATTAGATACATTATTCTTGAATGAAAATATTCTTCCACGTCTCATATTTGAATGACTTATAGTTGACGACAAAAAAAAATGACTTATTTGTTGGGTGTGAGTTTGTATTTTTAGTTATTTGGATGTAATACGATGATTGAAATTTCGTATATTTGTCATTTCTTTAATTTATTCTTATGTTGCTCTATATAATAATGGAATTTACTTTTTTTTTTATAAACTTTCTTTCACTTATCATATTTGAGAATATAATTTTTGCTAATAAAAAACAATATTATAATAGCAAGTGTGTATTTGTTTTTATCTACTGGAGTATGGCCATCTTATATTTCTCAAATAAGGTTGATATAGATGATGATTGCCAATTTTAAAAGATCCATCGTACTTTTGTAAATCACATTTTTTTTTTCCTTGCAACTTATTGAATGTAAAAAGACGACTTACAAAATGTAACCAACTCTATAGATTCATATTCCCTCCGTTTCACAAAGAGTGTCATTACAGTATTTTACACACATATTAAGAAAACAATCAAATTTTCTGTTTTACTCTTAATTAATTACATTATATAATGTGTTCACACTTATTAATAAGCTAAAGGAAAATGATAAAATTGAGAATGTATTTAAAATTTTACATTGAAATTGTAAAACAACACTTATTTTGAAACAAAAATTTAATCTTAAAACGACACTTAATATGAAACGGAGAGAGTATTATTTTTCAAGATATTTTGGCTACCCGATCAACTTTCACTTGCTTCAAGACCTATGTTTCACTCTCTAATTACAACTCTCAAGCGTAATCCCCAAAATCCATCTGCATTCTTACTTATAATAAAGAATTATTTCACTACAAATACTCACAATGAATTATAGCTTTTTATTCAACTTGCCGGCTCATCTATCAAACTTGCACATTCTCGTGACTTTTTGTATATAGGTGAATTTTCTTTACTTGTTATGCTTATTACTTTGTTCATTTCCTAAGGACATGCCATGAAGCCGAGGTCTTTGATAATGAAACCAAACGACTGTAATGAACCTGCTATATATATGTTCATTTTCTCGTGGAAACTAAACTTTAGTGATAGTTAGATGACAAAAATAACAAATCACAATTTTTGAGAACTCTATTACCTCTCTGTTTATTTTGAAGGTAGTAATAAATCATTTGCTACCTTACTATTTTAATGGTGAGGGGATAACAACATGAAGCACATCACCGAAGAAAAACTTGGTCCAAGAAAATATTGAAGCATATGTGGATGTTTATCCCAACTTCCTTGATTTCTTTCATGAAAATACACAGTATGTCCAAGAACCTAGTAATCCCTTCTTCGCTATTATGTCCACCCGCTAGTGTGTACTCAATAACCCAACAATATCTCTTTTAGGCATTTGGTAATGTTAAATCACTTTCTTTATTGTATATATATCTTGTTCTCTGCCAAACATCCTTGGATGAGATCATATCTTCTTTATTCTTTTTCTTTTTGACAAAGTGATCATATCTTCATTCTTGTATTCAGAAATTTCAATATATGAGATTAAAATCGAAAGACAGTATGTATCTAAATCAAAGTAATATATATATATATGTATATGTATTTTAGTATCTATACAATATATAATATTGCGTTTGTAATATAGAGTTTGACCTTATCAGCGAGGGTGGTAGAAATTTTAAACTATATTCGTGAAAACAACGAAAGAGTTAACTGATTCAAAATTAACTGAAACAAATAAGCAAATGGGATTAGAGTATTGTTATAGAATTCCTCTAAGCTCACCCAGTTTCAAGTAGCTCCCCTCAACTAAATGACAAAAGACTCTTCCAATGCATCTGAGACCTTTCTTATCTATAAGAACCAAAATCGTGTACTTCGTTCTCCTTCTTGTACTAATTATAAGAACAAAAATTGATCCTCACATAAAGACAATCAATAGAAGCTAAAGAGTTCCAGAAATTTAGATGTTTATTTTCCACAATACGTTTGTTTTTTAATGGTAAATCTTATACATAACTTTACAATGACTTTGTTCAAAAAAAGAAAAAGTTCTTTACCCATGAGTCTTTTGTCCTGTTTTAAAATTGTGCGCCTCCTACGGTAAAAAAATAAAATGTGGTTAAAAAATCCTATTGGGAGATTTTGCCAATAAAAATTTGATCCTTCACAAATATTGATGAAACTTTGGGGTGGCATTGACACTTAGAGCCTGAATGGCAGTCCAGTTTGGTAGCGGTGCGGTGACCCTAATCACTGTGTCACCAACGAATGGTAATGAGATTAACAAATGACGTGATTTAGGAACTTTTTGTATGTGATTGGTTTGTTTGTAAAAGTGTATTGAACCGCGTCAGAGACATTTTGTACGATTGAAGTGCGGCAAGGGCAACTAACTTGCTAATTGACAATTTTACCGTTTATTTATAAAATTACATAGTATTTTACTAATTTTTTTTTTGTTTTCACAGAATAATCGATCGAGGACGACTCTCGCTTCTGGTTCTGACGATTAGTCATCCTCGACGTCGGCGTCGAAACCTGTCTCCGGCATCATATCCGTCGCTGGTAAGTCGAGCCTCATCGTCTCTTCTATTTAGATCCATATGTTGTATTATAGTTGTTTCTTCCTTTATGCTATTGATTATGCAAGTGGATTTGAATGCAAATCTTCAAAACCATAAGCCTAACCAGTATGATCCGATGGGAGACGCATATATGTTGGGTGTTTGAAATGATATTGCTGAACAATTGTGGCTATCTCATGAGACTACCAAGTGAGGTAAACATTTTCACTTGTTTTATAGATTCTTGTTTTGGTGGTCGTAATCTGAAGTCAACTGCAAATATTGCAGGTATTTGTGTATCCAATAGCTGGGGTTAAGTTCCTCAAGGTCAATCTCTTTTTTCCCCCTCTCTATGTATTATATCTCCTACTGCATTTAAGAATTTAGCTGAATATCATTCTGTTTCTTTTGGATTGAAGAATGAAGACTTGTTACACTTGTTCCTGATATCAAGAAGATTCACATTCTGTTGTTTCTCAATGTTTACAAGACTGTATCTTCGATCTTGGTTTGGTTACATTCATACTAGGTTTCGTTCAATGTTTGGGTATATTCATCATAATTGGTTTAATCACGCATCACTTTTTGTTCAATGTTTGGGTATATTCATCATAGTTGGTTTAATCAGGCATCATTTTTATCATCTGTATTTTGATATCGACATGTTGCCTATCTCAATGCATCTAACAAATTTACATTTTTTGTATCTGACACTGCAGGTATTTCGATGCCTTTATGACAACATTTCATCGTACAAACAAGCTTCCAAGAGGAGAAAGTTATTTGCAACTTTGATATTTTGGATATAAATTATTATATTTCATTTTTATGATCTGAAAGTCTTATTTAACTCATTTTTATTTTTAGTTGATTGTGAATTTTTTATATAATTTTAGGTTATGTAAAAATGCACAAACATACATAAACAAAACAACAATACAAATTATGTCTATTTTGATAATTTTAGTTTCTAATCACTCTCAAAAAGTTTTCAAAACACATTACCATTCAAATACATGTGGTAATCACACCATAACCGAATCACATCGCTCCCACACTTGAATCACAATCACACCTAGAACGGATTGACATTCGGGGCCTTAGCCATCGGACATAAAGCAATAAAAAACACAATCCCATGAAAAGTACATCTCTTGAAACACTGATAGTAAGCAAAAAAATCTGAAGGCATAACAATTAACTGATATAATTTTATGTTTCTTCTTGCGCCATATTTTAACAAACTCAACTTCATAAAACATTCAAAAACTTCCTATACTGCTTGATCACTATATTCTCTTCGCTTCTTAAACTTCTTCTTCGGTACCCTACACAAGTAAATGGCCCATCAATGAAGTAATAGATGTTAACCAATTTGAAGCAAAAGTTAATTTGATAGCACCATTAAGATCAGACTTAGTCTGCATTCTGCAGCTGGTGCAGTTGCAGGGGCAACATCTCCTTCAAGACCCTACAATAAAAAAACAATCACAAACCATATCTAAGGATCCTTAATCAAATTCAAATAAATTTTTCAAAATATGGTATGAATTTTAGATTTACCTTTAGCTAGACGCTCTTCTCTTCTAGTATGTTTCCTTTCTCGGTCAGCCTTGTTCTTAGCCTCTAACTGATAAGACAACGTCTTCTCTATGGCTTTCTCAGCCTTGGACTTATGGATGCTCTCCATCAAGACACACTTGTTCTTGAAGACTTTATCCTTAACACATATGTAAACGTCGTGTCTGTAGTGAATTATAGACATAAGCAGACCAAGCTTGGATTACCTAAGTGTCGAAACTAATCCCTCGATGTCCTCACATGTCCTACTTGTATCTACTGTTGCTGAAGTTTCAGGGGCTTTCCTTTGCTTTTGATGAAGGAATTCCTTCCAATAAAGGGACTTGTCGCATAAACCTCTGGTTAATGTTTCGACAGAACCTTCAAAACAATTGCTAAAAATCCAGACTTCGATAAACAAAAAGTCATAAATCTTGGGGGAAAAGAAATAGTCGACTCATCAACATAACTAAACTTATCTTACAATTCGGAAAGCAGCAAGAAAAGAATGCAACTCGAAGTTTTGTAGACCAACATCTTCTCCTAAGCTCTATCACTCAGCACTCCGAGAAACCACATGAAATTTCTTTACATAAATCGATTACCGGGAAGAACATAATGATTCATAGAACAACGCTGCAACATCTAAAACAAATACAATAATGGACAATACCTGATAATCTAGATCACTTGCATTTTTGCCAAGCGAGGATCCTAAAGACTTGAGACCAGCGCTCATCGCAATAATCACATTCGGATCAAGCGTTCTCACCGATTTTTTTTCCAGATAATAAGTTGTAACAACAGCCATTGCTCATTACGGCTTCAATTTCTTTGCAGTCCATAGAAGTTTGATAGGTCGAGAAATATCTCTATTCTACTGCAAGTGCACAATTATGTGATTATAGTATAAAGAGTATCGTATCCACAGAGACTCAAGATCACGCAATAGATTGTATGTTTTCAAACTTAGCTAAATCAATCATATGAGAAAGCTGTAAACAATGCAGAAATGTAAAGTGTGGTTCGATAAGAGAAAAGCGCTAGACTCAGGGTGTTCTTAGGAAATCATGCGATGTAGACACTTAACTAATCAAGATTCAGGTTGAGCACATGTTCAAGAACTAGAATCACAATGTATAATAATTCAACTCTCGCTGCAATTACTATCTATGTCTAGCAACCTAACAATTCAAATCTCTTTGCAATCTTAGAGTTCTAGACAAGCATTAATAGTAAGTTCTTAAGTTCACAATTCTCTAAAACCAAATCTCTTTGTATCTAGTCAAATTGCTCACACTAAGTTCTTTCAGATTATAACTCACACTCTCGTGCCAAATTAACAATCTAAGATCTAAACCCTAGGTGATCAGTCTAGAATTCAGTTTTAATCTCAACTTAGGTGATGAACATATAGATTTAGAATCCTAATCATTTAGTGATCTAACAAGGCATGAAATCCCTATGAGAATCCCTAAATCTAAATAAGGTTACTACTCAGACATGAAATCAAATGAATAACACATGTTTGAATAGAAAAACAAGACTGAATAGATAAATAACAGTGGTTCGGAATCCTTCTCTCAAAGGTTACAAGTAGCAAGAACAACCCCAAGCCAAAATCTCAATCTCCAGAACAAAGCAAGAACAAAGAACAAGATAAGCGTTACTACTCTCAAAAATCTAATTAAAAACCACTAAACACGTTCCTGGGTTGAATTAGAATTAGGGAAACTTTTGGGGCAACTTTGCAATTCTTCAAAAGATGTCTTCAACTATCGCATAAGTCTATGTCACCATCAGTGTCGACCGACACCGAGATGGATGTCGGTCGACATCCAACCGTGGTCGAGACACCAACTTCAGCTCCTTGCAAAAATCGCCAGAAACGTCCCAAAACTCCGTTGTTTGCTCCAAACTCAAGCTTACATGTAAAAGACTCGATAGACTCGAAAAATCAGGTTAAAGACTCAATATACACAATTATATTATTGTTGAAAACCCTGGAAAAACCATGATATATCAACTCCCCCACACATATCTCTTGCTTTCCCTCAAACAAATAAAGAACCAAAGTATAAGAAAGAGGTTTGAAAACTCAGAAACTATGTCTTAGGAACATTCACATTCACATTCACTTAGTAAACCACTGAAAACATTCCTGCAGAGATCAAGACAACAATGTTCTTCCCCACACTTAGCAACTGTCCCAAGTAAACTCCAAAATCTAGACAGAGCATCCAAATTTACCACACTAACCTCGGTATACAATTAAGTGCGGTCTCACAAAGGGAGTATTGATCAGAGGACACACAGACTCAACTCAGTCAGTACCTGACCACCAAACTGTCGGTTTCTGGTTCCTTTCTTTTTCCTTTCTCCCTTAGCACTGATTTTCTCCACTGGATATCATTTTATTTTTTCTATCAATGCTCTTCCCTTTTTATTCGGGGTGTAACTTTGGACATGTTTCCTTGGATGCACAAGTGGTAATAAGGGTCTCTACCATTCCCGTGACCACTTCGAAGCTACTAGATTATCCGTAGTTTATCTCTTTTTCTTTAAATTTCAAGGGAGGGGAAAATGGAACTGTACCCAGACAGGATTATAGGTTGTGTCAAGCACATCAGAGGAATCCAATCCAGAGATACCAAGCCCCTAAGTGAGAAAATTCAGTCAAGATTAGAGGTGATGTTTGATATATGCATATTTTAGAGGTTTTTAATATCATATTTTATCTATATTTTTCATCATATTATTGTCTTATACTAATTTTATTAAGAATTCATGCATATTTAAGAGTTATAGCTTTTAGGATTAGAGTTTGTATCATTTTGTTTCTTTTTAAATAATTTTAGATAATTTTGGAGATTATGGAGTGTTATTACTTGGATGACTTTGGAGAAGAACAACAACAAATGAAAATAAAGAAGAGCTTGTCTCGTGAGTGTGGTCAACGATGGATGATATGCTGACAAAACAAAGTCAAAGATGGTGTGCTCACCTGCAACAACGTCAACGAGGATGAGCAGCTTGGCCCAACAAACCCAGCCCAGCTCGCATTCCCCCCCCCCCCCCCCCCCCCCCCCGACGACGACACGTGATTCCCCCCCCCCCCCGCCCGCGGACGAGTCCCACCTGCGTCCTCCCCGCTGTGGTAACCGCGAGCAAGCCTAAGATTCGGCCGTGACGCGTTGCGGTTCACGTCGCGGTGGAGAGCAAACCGCAAACCTTCCCGCGGTTGAGCTTGCGGGCAAAGTGAAACCGCAACCGGACGAAGCTCTTGTGACCAAAATTACCAAAATGCCACTATGACCAAAGAAACACATATATTTGTATTTAGACCTAATTTTGGGGATCTATCTTCTATCTCATGAACTTCTTTCACCCCTTTTGAATCTGGAACAATTTATAAATTTTTATTTTAAGTCTTAGTCAAGTATTGTTATCTTTTTAATTTCATCTCTCTAATCATATTTTCTCACTTAATCTTTATGGGTTTAGTTGGGAAAATGTTGATTGGTGAGTAGTCATTTGAGGCTTATGGGTTAGGTAGATTAAGGTGATTTAGAGTGATTCATGGATGCTTAGGGCTTAATTATGATTGATCCTTCCTATCTAAATGTGCTTATTGCTAGATTGACATTGGTTAATTTGGTTTAGATGTATTGGGTTTTATTGCACACCATGTGTTCGATGAAATGCTAGATTGGATTTTTATGGGAATTTACATGTTTTAGCTCATGAAAGTGAATGTCTAAAGTGTTTATTAGCTTAAGAGAACTTGAGATTAATGCTTGCCTTGTTTTTATTCACAAATGAGAATTTGATCTTGACTAAGGATTAGGCAAAGTAATTAGTACCAAGAGATTGGATTAATTGATTGATTAGTGTTCTTACTTAGGATTAGCATCTATGATGATTGTTTAAGCATCCTTGATAGCTCTAGATTGCTCTACTCATTGACCTAAACCCATTGGCCTTACTTTTATTATTGACTTCTTGAGTTTGATCTTTGTTTACTTGTTTACTCTCTTTTACTTGTTTGATTGAATTTAGATTGCACTTAGGATATAGAATCATAGCTGAATTTGGTTTGCTTGACTAAAGTGGTATGGTGTATTAATATTGGTCACTTCTATCCCAATTTGGTTCGATACCTCTTGCTACAACGATAAGCAAGAGGAATTAATACCTCTCTAGGATTTGTAAAATCCTACTTATCAATTTGGCGCCGTTGCCATTTTGGGATTAGGATTGATCAATTAGATTTCTATTCCTATTTAGTTCAAGTCTTTGAGACTAAGCTTTTCTTTTTCTTTGCTTTGGTTCATTCATCTCAAGTTAAGATGATGAACTTCCTTTCATTTGTTGTTACTAACTTGGTTTATTTGATCCTCTTGTGCTTTCAAAGGTACCCAACCAAAAGGAAGAGACATGACAAACCAAGTTCATTTGAGGTGTTGGAGATTGTCAATCAAAGAAGCATCACTAAAGCTCCACAAAATCAAGCAACTTCACCACAACCTCGATCTCAAGAAGCCTCCTTGACACTCCCATTGATACCCACTCCAATCCAAGAGAAAATGCCAACAATTGGAAGTTTTGACACTCCTCAATGTTGCATGAGCTATGGGATCCATCCTCCTCCTATCAAAGCCAATGCTTACTTGATCGAGCCAAGTTTGATTAGATTGATTCAAGACTTAAGGTTCTTAGGGACAAGAGTGGAGAATCCCTATAATCACTTGTACTACTTTGAGAAGTTGTGCAACACATTTAGGATTGAAGATGTGGATGATGATAGTGTCAAGCTCCTTTTGTTCTCATTCTCACTTGGAGATAAAGCTAGCCAATGGGAGAGATCATTGCCATCTCACTTGGTGAATTCTTGGGATGATTGCAAGAGGATATTTCTCCTCAAGTTCTACCCTCCACAAAAAACATACCAAGTTAGAAAAGACATCTTGAGCTTCAAACAAGACTACCATGAGACTTTTCAAGAAGCATGGGAGAGACTCAAGGGCTACACTCATGATTGTCCCCACCATGGGTTCAACAAAGAAGTTATCCTTAGTACCTTCTATCATGGAGTGAATAAAGAGCACCAAAGGATTTTAGATGCAGCTAGCAAAGGAAGGTTTATGAACCTCACAATTGATCAAGGGGAGCTACTTGTTGAGAATCTATCCCAAAGTGAGGAGAACTATGTTGGTGGGTTTGAGAAGGTTCCAATGGATAATGGAGATATTGAGGATAAAGTGAGTAAGGATTTGGAAGCTCTTAATGCTCTTTTAGATGAAGTCTTACAAGCTACCCAAAAGTCATCTACCATTGTAAGGGAAGAGAGTAAAGGCTATCAATCTCAACAAGGCTTTGTGCTTTTTAATCAACAACAAGATTATGCTCCTAAGTCAAATCTCCAAGGACAACAAGGAGGTTTTCCACCTAAGCTTCCCTACAACCCTCAAGCTCAAGTTTCTACTTCTTTGGATCAAGGCTTTGAAATGAAGGCAATGCTTCAACAACTCATACAAGGGCAAGCAAATGGTGGAATGGACTTGAGCAATAGGATGATTGATATCCACCCTAAGGTTGATGGAAACTTCAAGGATCTCACTTCCAAACTTGAGACCTTGACTTCAAGAGTGATCCAAATGGAGAAGCAAAAAGAGAAAGTTGACCCCACCAACTATTGCAATACAATCAATTCAAATGCTGATCATGAAAGGGTAGTAGCTGAACTTGAAGCCCTTGTCTATGGTTCTCCACTTGAGAAGGAGAAAGATGATAGGTTGGATGAAGAAGCCATCATTGATGAGTTTCTTCTTGGTCTTTGTGATGAAATTTTGAATGAAGACACGGTTGAGGAAGATCTAACCACGACCAAGCTAGCTCCTACATCGCTTCCTAAGCTAGGAGCACCGGGAAAGTTCTCACTATCTTGCTCTCTTGGCCACTTGATTATTGAGGATGCTTTGGGTGACACCGGCTCAAATGTGAGTGTCATATCCCTTGAGATGGTTGAAGAATTGGGGATCAAGAGAATTGAGAGCTACAAATCTACTCTCACCTTTGGGGATTCTTCAACAAAGGTACCATATGGGGAGCTCAAAGACTACCCGGTGATGATTGGGGATTGCACCATCCCAACTGATTTTGTGGTTATGAAGATGAAGAAGGGCAAGCAGCTTCCTCTACTCTTCGGGACTGATTTCCTCAACACTACCGGTGCAACAATGGATTTCAACAACAAAAGGGTAGTTCTAGCAAGGGTGAATGATGAGGTGTTCTATCCAATGAAGTCCTCCTCCATCAACACTTGTGGAACCATCACAAGTGACCTTAATCTTGAGGAGGAAAGGACTTTTGCTAGTCTTGCCAAGCTTGAGTATTGTGGATCCATCATTTTGGGAGATTTGAGGATTGAGGAGCCACAAGTTGAAAATGTTGAGAAGTTGTACTTTCCAAAGGTTGACCAAATTGTGAAAGATGCTTTGGTTGGAGAGATTAGTAAAGAGCCGATGAGTGAACACTTGGAAAGTGTTCCATTAGAGGAGGTGAGTGGAGCAAAGGAAGCTCCTCTTAAGAGAAAGAAGAAGAAGGGAAAAGCACCCACAACCTCTACTCACACTCAAGCTCCAAGCACTCTCACTCTCTACCCTTTGAAGCTTAAGGATGGGACAATAGAGTACAAGGTGAAATGCAAGGGGAGGTATAAGCCATTCTCAAGTGCAAGAGCCATCCTTCCTCTTGAGCTACAAGCTGATCCAAACAAGCTCCAAGAGCATCTCAACAAGGTCTTGACAATCACTCAAAAGGTCAAGACTCCTCCACCTCCTCACTAAAAGAAAAGGTAGTCAAGCTTAGTGACTTAAAACAAGCTCACTTGGGAGGAAGTCCCATGTCTATCTCTTGTATATATTGCTTTAAGTTTTAAGTTTCCTAGTCAATATTGATTTCTCTATTAGGTCTCTATAGGTATTAGACCACATGGTCAAGGCATTAGAAGAAAGAAAGAGGAAAGGTCATGGCAAAATCAAAGAAGGATCGGGTCTTAAACCAAGTTTGGGGGAACTCTCTAGCCTCCACCTACCATTGCTCCATCCCATTTCACTCCACTTAAAGCTCCAAGTAACTCACTCCAATCTCTTTTTCATATCTTTGTTTCAATTTGCATTTTTACCTTTCTCTTTTGTCTATTTCCCTTGCTTCTTTCACACAAGGGACTGTGTGATTTAAGTTTGGGGGAGGAGACTAGTTGCTAATGATGTGTTTTGTGTTCTTATCTTTCTTTCTTGCATATTGAGTCTCATTTCATGCATCTAAGGCATAGAAAACCATAAAAATTTGAAAACTTTTGAAAAAATTTCACAAAAAGAAAGCATATAGTTGAGTCTAGAAGTCATTTAGGATTGTACTTATTAAAGTTTGAGAGTTAAAGCTTGTGTTCTTTATAAAAAAAATTGTTTGAGCATGTGGTTATTGGATGCATCTTGTGAACTTGAAATTAAGGAAGAACCCTTCTTGGATCTCATGCATTATTGTTCACTTCTTGGTTGAAACATGTTGTGATTTGAATCATTCCCTATCTATTAGAACTCTTAATCTTGACTTGAATTATCATGTTGTGCAATGAAAAGTGAACTCATGGATACTTGATACATACTTGGACTATCTTTTCCCTTTCTACCACTCTCTTGTTAGTCCAAGTAGATTTCCCCACCTTGAACCAAGCTTTCCTTCAAGCCTAAACACTTTAGTGAGAGATGAGAGGCCTTTTTCTTGAATCAACTAGGCAAAAAGTGTTGAGTTTGGAACGACAAGGATAAGTATTCATTGTAGAGCTAGCCTTACATCATTGGGTTATGCCTAGGATAGAAAAGAAGTTTGGGGGAATTGGGAAGAAAAGAAAAAAAAGGAATGAGGAAAAGATTGAGAAAAGAAAGAGAGTATTGGAAAAGAAAAAGGAAAGTTGATAGCTCTAAGTGTTTATGAAAGATAAGTCTCAAGTGTTAAAGAAAGAAAAGAAGCCAAAGTTGGCTCAAGCATTAAAAGAAAAGAGACTAGTGAAAAGAAAAGAAAGAGCTAAGTAAAGAAAATAAATCCTCTAAGTGCTTAAAGAAGAAAGAAGTGATCAAAGTTGGGATAAGAAGGCAAAAATGTCTTAAGGAAAGGGTAGCTTAGGAAAGGAACTTTGGGTTTAGAAGAAGAGTTAAGATTATCATAGGGATTTGGGTAGAATGAGAATCTATACTTGTATGCATGAGTTGTTTCTTACTCTTAGCATTTTGCTATAGTTCATTCCTTTCTTGAGAGATCCTTTGTTTTTGAAATCCACACTTCATTTGAGATCATTTTTATCTCAAGACCTTAAACCCTTAGCCAAATGTGTTCATTTGATTTGCACAATCATGATCCACCATTGCTTAATGAATGTTAAAGGGAATGAGGATAGGAATTCATGTGTAGGTTAGGACTTGAACTTGATGCTTGTGTTGATGGGAATGACTAACTCTTTTGAAATAGAGTAAACTTGATTGTAGCTCTTAATTGCTTGTCTTGACTTTGTTTCCACTTATGCTTAACAATTGCTTTTGAAAACTTTGAACTCTCACTTTCAAACCTTTCACTCAACTTAACTTTGATTGTTTGCTTGCGGACAAGCAAAAGATAAGTTTGGGGGAATTGATATATGCATATTTTAGAGGTTTTTAATATCATATTTTATCTATATTTTGCATCATATTATTGTCTTATACTAATTTTATTAAGAATTCATGCATATTTAAGAGTTATAGCTTTTAGGATTAGAGTTTGTATCGTTTTGTTTCTTTTTAAATAATTTTATATAATTTTGGAGATTATGGAGTGTTATTACTTGGATGACTTTGGAGAAGAACAACAAATGAAAATAAAGAAGAGCTTGTCTCGTGAGTGTGGTCAACGATGGATGATATGCTGACAAAACAAAGTCAAAGATGGTGTGCTCACCTGCAACAACGTCAACGAGGATGAGCAGCTTGGCCCAACAAACCCAGCCCAGCTCGCATTCCCCCCCCCCCCCGACGACGATCCGGAGACACGTGATTCCCCCCCCCCCCCCCGCGGACGAGTCCCACCTGCGTCCTCCCCGCTGTGGTAACCGCGAGCAAGCCTAAGATTCGGCCGTGACGCGTTGCGGTTCACGTCGCGGTGGAGAGCAAACCGCAAACCTTCCCGCGGTTGAGCTTGCGGGCAAAGTGAAACCGCAACCGGACGAAGCTCCTGTGACCAAAATTACCAAAATGCCACTATGACCAAAGAAACACATATATTTGTATTTAGACCTAATTTTGGGGATCTATCTTCTATCTCATGAACTTCTTTCACCCCTTTTGAATCTGGAACAATTTGTAAATTTTTATTTTAAGTCTTAGTCAAGTATTGTTATCTTTTTAATTTCATCTCTCTAATCATATTTTCTCACTTAATCTTTATGGGTTTAGTTGGGAAAATGTTGATTGGTGAGTAGTCATTTGAGGCTTATGGGTTAGGTAGATTAAGGTGATTTAGAGTGATTCATGGATGCTTAGGGCTTAATTATGATTGATCCTTCCTATCTAAATGTGCTTATTGCTAGATTGACATTGGTTAATTTGGTTTAGATGTATTGGGTTTTATTGCACACCATGTGTTCGATGAAATGCTAGATTGGATTTTTATGGGAATTTACATGTTTTAGCTCATGAAAGTGAATGTCTAAAGTGTTTATTAGCTTAAGAGAACTTGAGATTAATGCTTGCCTTGTTTTTATTCACAAATGAGAATTTGATCTTGACTAAGGATTAGACAAAGTAATTAGTACCAAGAGATTGGATTAATTGATTGATTAGTGTTCTTGCTTAGGATTAGCATCTATGATGATTGTTTAAGCATCCTTGATAGCTCTAGATTGCTCTACTCATTGACCTAAACCCATTGGCCTTACTTTTATTATTGACTTCTTGAGTTTGATCTTTGTTTACTTGTTTACTCTCTTTTACTTGTTTGATTGAATTTAGATTGCACTTAAGATATAGAATCATAGCTGAATTTGGTTTGCTTGACTAAAGTGGTATGGTGTATTCATATTGGTCACTTCTATCCCAATTTGGTTCGATACCTCTTGCTACAACGATAAGCAAGAGGAATTGATACCTCTCTAGGATTTGCAAAATCCTACTTATCAATGTTAGTGATGGATCCTTTGAATACCTGAGAAGATATGGGTGTCCTTGGTAGGTTGAACCGTGTGGGGTTTTATAACAGTCATACAACTACTGCAGATATATCTAATGGTCACTTAGTTCCTGTTCCAGCAAAAAATTTCCTCGAAAAATCAAAGTTTCATACCAATTTTTATTCAATAAAACAAATTGAAAACTAAAGAAAACAGAGGGACTGACACTACGAAAACAGAACACATTGTCAGTAGCCACCTCCCCCACACTTAAACTGCACTGTCCCAGTGCAATCGCAGCTTGAATTCGGGAGAACAAGGTATAAGTCAACCGAAAACTTGGAAGGTCAGAAACCGTACCTACAAGCGTGTTGAGTGTCGACTAATACCCAACCAGTGTTGAACGATACATGGCTTTGGTCGACACGCATCTGCTCCGAATCGAGTGTGCTCGATTTATGTCTGCGTATTCGAGTTTGGTGTCGACCGACACGAAGTAAGGTCGATCGACATTGCTATTTGCAACCTGTTCTTCACGTTTCTAGCACACAAAAACCAGAAAAATCAAAAGACTCAAGACTAAAGACCAAAAAGAAAAGAAAATTGACCCTACAGTGGGTTGCTTCCCACTCAGCGCTCGTTTAACGTCAATAGTTTGACTGTAGTGCGACTAGGCAGTGGGTGGATCATCCAGATGGACAATGTCGCCTTCTGGGATCTTGGCTTTCTCCCAATAGTGGTTCATTGGATCGTTCTTTTCGTGTTTTTTTTTTGCGGTCCAACCCACTTCTTTAACCAATTTTAAATTTAACTACTTGTGGGCAGTGTTCAAAAAAGCGCTAGACGCTAGTCGGGCAGTGACCCAACGCCTAATCGGAAACCTAGATCGTAACTACATGACGTAAGCGTTTATAAAACTAAACAATATATTAAATATATATAACAAAATATATGAAATATCATGATATATAAATAATAAAATCATGTTAATTTATTATCTTAAGATTTTATCATACAATATATGAATTATCATAATTTATAAATAATAAATATTATAATAATTTATAATTATAATATTATGATTTTTTAAGCGGATTAAAAAGTAATTGTCACGTTTCAAGAGAGCCTAGCGTCTAGACGGAGAGTAAGTGGCAGTCTAGAACATTTTTTTAAAATAGTGCTTGTGGGTTTTATAGTCAACTTAATTCGAAAAATCTTTGGATCACGGTTCAATCCGGTCTGACTATGTGTCGGATCCAGGTTCAAAAATATTATTTTTGTACATAATCATATACTTTTGATTTTCATTAATTGTAACTTTAAATACAATGTACTTTTAACATTCACTATCTATAGTACCATCTAAGATTAATTCTTAGACCATTTCCAATGTATTAATTTATTTTTATCTCTAAAACAGATGAACTCTATAATAGAGGTGGATTTTTTTTCCAATATATTCCTCTATATCTCTAAAAAGGAATGCTCTCTCTAATATTCTTTTTATTTTATTTTACTAATAATATCTTTTATTTATAAAAGTTGCAATTTAGCTCATTTATTTTATTTTTACAATTATAAAGTTATAATATTATTTAAATTATATATTTATTATATAAAATATGTTATATCTTATAAAACATATTAAATTTCTTTAACCATTAACAATTTAACATTAATGTATTTGTTTCTCTCTATGAGCATTCGCGTATCGGATCGATTTTAGGTCGTGTATTTTGGATTTCAGGTATTTTAGATATGAAAAATGGTATTGATCGGGTGATATTATATTTTAGATCGGATTCAGATAAGTATCAAATCAGATTGGATATTTAGAAAAAGATCCAAAATTTTGCGTTATCGGATCTGATATGGTGCATATTCTATATTTTTATCTGAAAGTAACCATATAAATTCATATATATTCGTATATCTGTCGGATCTCAGATATTAGACGATCCGATCCCGTACCGAAATAAGAGTTTTTCGGATTGGTACCGGTTCAGATCTTCGGATCCAGATAAAATGTGTAGCCATAATTTGTTCACAAACGACCAAAGATATTTTCTCAAACATAATATATTTTGATTTTAATATTTATTTTAAATATAGAATAGTATTATTTATAATTTATTAATTTTATATTGTTAGTTATTAAAATATTAATATTTAATTATTTTGGTCATAAATAAAAGTATTTAAAAGTTAATAGACTGATTTGTAAATTATAAAGTTCTCCTCTATTATAGAGAAAAAAATAGAGTTCCTCCATATATATAGAGGAAAAAAATAAAGATCTCTATTTTAGAGGTGGAAATAGAGGTGTGTTGTAATATATTTTACTCTAAAATAGAGTTTAAAGGCAAATATAGAAGTGGGTTAGAGATGCCCAGGAATCAAAATCATTAGCTAAATCAATTATTCATGGAACAAATTCAGCAAAAGTCTATAATTCAAACATATCTTCTGTTCAACTTTTCTCTGAAACAATAAATTTTTATTTCATATGTCATTTCCTACAAATCATGAATTTAGAATTCTTGCAATAAAACAGACATCATCAAATTCTACTCGACTTAAATTAGAAATATACTTAATTAGCTTTTTTTACGGTTCTCTTTGTTTTTTTTTTATATTTCACATTCTTTTATGAAAACCAGTTACAAATCAATTTTAGTGATATCATCAAAACTAATAGAATGATGTTTTCTTTTAAAAACTATATATGATTTTCATTCATTACAAGAAAATAGGCTTTTTGCGGCTACAAGTTGCGATTAAGTTTATAGTCGCTAAATTTAGCGACTATTAACGACTTAGTTTCGACTGATATTGCGACTAATAGCTAATACTCGCTAATTCATCGCTAAATTGCGACCACAAGTTTTTAGTCGTTAGTTAGTCGCTAAATTAGCGACTATTTAGCGACTAATTTCGGCGAGTTGCTAACCGATTGCTTTTGGTCGCAAAAACCGGTATAAACCCACGTTTTAATTGTTCTAACTAATTTGTACCTAATTTTTGCGTCTAATATTGCTAGTCACTAAAATAGTCACAAAATAGTTACAAAAATTTATATATATACAAACATCTGTTCCACTTCTCCTTAGCCACACAAACAACAAGGATAAACGAAAGTGTTGAGACAAAATCCTAAATCTGTTATTTTCAAACATTAACCTAAAACCTTAACGTTACTTTTCAAACCTTATATCCTAAACCCTAAACAAACTCATAAACTCTAAATTAAAAAAAAATCTAATAACTAAAACTCTAAATATTGTATAATATATAAAATTAAGTATAACACTTAAAATCCTAAACATTACCCTTAAAACCATATGCCTTAAACCCTAAATAAACTCTTAAACTAAATTATAAACAAAATATATATAATAAAAACCCCAATTACTATATAACATATAAGATTAAGTACAACACCCTAAACCCTAAACATTACCCTTTAAACCATATACTCTAACCCTAAACAAACCCTAAAAATCTAAATTATAAACAAAAATTAATAACTAAATCTCTAATTACTATATAACATATAAAATTAAGTATGACACTTAAAACGTTAAACATTACCCTAAACCCTAAAAAAACTCTAAAACTCTAAATTATAAACAAAATTCAATAAATATAACCCCAATTACTATATAATATATAAAATTAAATACAACACTTAAAACCTTAAACATTACCCTTCAAACCCTAAACTCTAAACCCTAGACAAACCCTAAAACTCTAAATTATAAACAAAATCTAATAAATAAAATCAAAATTACTATATAACATATAAAATTAAGCACAACACTTAAAACTTTAAACGTTACCCTTCAAACCCTAAACCCTAAACAAACCCTAAAACTCTAAATTATAAACAAAATTTTAATAACTATAACTCTAATTAATATATAACATATAAAATTAAGTACAACACTTAAAACCTTAAACATTAGTCTTCAAACTCTAAACCCTAAACAAACCCTAAATTCTAAATTATAAACAGAAATCTAATAACTAAAACTCTAATTACTATATTTCACGAATAGCCACGAAATATTTCGTGAAAGAGTTAGCCACGAATAACCACAAAATATTACTATAACATAAGTAAAGTTATAAGATTAAACACTTATAAAAAATTCTTATTTTCCAAATTTTAAATTTCCAAACATTAACTTAAAAACTTTAAATATATGCCCTCAAATCATGGGCGGAGCCAAATGGAGGAAGGGGGGGGGGGGGGTCAGCTGACCCCGGTTAAATATAAGAAATTAAATTAGTAGACTATGTTTTTTAACTTCATTGGCTCAGTTGGTCTAAATTTCAACCCTTGACCCCCCTTTCCCCGAGCTCAAAACCCTTCCCTGACCCCCCCCCCCCCACATACCTTTTTACTTCTATTTAAATTTTGTTCTTTAACTGCGTGTACTTTAGTCGCTATTGGTCGCAAAACTATGTTTTGCAACCAAAAAGCAATTATTTACGCAGTCGCTAAAAGCATGTTTTCTTGTAGTGATTAAAATGAAGACACATTAGAATTTTTTTTTTAAATGAAAAAATAAAAGCAGCAAATGAAGGTTGACCTATTAAAAAGGCAAATGACACAGCGGTGTGGAAACGCATGACATGAGCTATCTAAAAATAGAAATGAGTTTGATAATAATAGGATATTGTTTGATTATAAAATGGATCACAAGTCACCTAAATTATTCAACAAATATACAATGACATTTTTAATTTACCTTGGTGTGTTCGTTCTTCTCTTTAGTGGTTCCACGGCCAACAAAGTGGCAGATTCTCTGATTCAAAAATCTTGCAAGGAGATTTCAAATGTAAGTTGGCCAGACCGTCCAAATTTCTATAAGTTTTGCATCGAATCCCTCAAAGAGAATCCGGAAAGCAAGAAAGTGAAGAATATCAACGAATTGATCGTGGTAGGAGCGACTAACGCATTGACAAACCTAACGCACGTGCAAAGAATTGTGGAGAAGATTATAAAAGAAAAGAAATATAAGAGTAATCTTAGTAAGAAGTTATTGGAATATTGTCTTAAGCTTTACTCCACGTGCTCGAGCTGGTTAAATTCAGCTTTGAAGGAGACCAAATCGAAAGAATCACAGGATGCTTTTAATAGTTTTATAAGAGCAAATGAAGCACCAATAGAATGCGAATTGGAATTCAACGGCGACAATCAACAAAAATCTCCTGTGAGAAAAGAGAATGATGTTCTCAACATGATGATTGACATTCCTTTTGGGTTTCTTATAACTACTATGCCTAAAGAGTAGGTGACTCTCCCTAATCATGCATGCGTATGAATATTTACAAAATAGCTAAATCATAATATTAATTTGTTATTTGAGTTGTTTGTGTTGAGGTTAATTCAATTTCCGATTTCATGCAACAATAATTCATACTCCTTTCGAGTAAGAAGATCAACGGATTTTGAGTTTGTGAAATATCTTGTGTGATCTTCATTGTATATATGATGCTTAGTAGTCTAAAAATCATATTTATAAGATAAGTGAGAAAGAAAAGGAACCTCCAACAATAAATCAAAGTGGACCAATATAAATGTATGTGCCCCTATTTTTAAGAATCATCAAGATCCAATACCACTTCTTGAATCTTTTTCTCTACTTGCTCCGTGGTTTCAACCTGCATCACCACAAAAACATTTTCAAGGTTTAGTTTATATATCTTTTGTTTTGAATCTATGGAGCTGAATCTTAATCCATTCACCTTCCATGAAAAATCTGTTGGAATGAAAATTTATAAGGGTAGAAAAAGTGTTTAAGAACTTAAGAGACAAAAGAGAATTTTTGGAAGAAGAAAGTTTTTATTTATGCTTAGAGAACAACTTAGAGACTTGATTACAAATGAGAGAGGATGGAGGTATTTATAGCCTCCATATTACAAAATATCTCTAATATTTTAATTATAATTCTAGATAATTCTTAGAGAATATCTAGATTATTTTACAACAATTATCTAGATTTTTCTATGAAAAAAATCTAGATTTTTATTCTTAAGGAGGTGGAAGATTTTTCTAGATGATTTAAGGAGGTGGATATGAAGATATTTTTCAAGGGAGTTTTCTAGAAGTTGGATCAAGGTTGTGGGTTTATGTTGGATCATAATCCAAATATTAAGCTTGATCCAAAAATCAAGTTTAAAATTCAACACCCCCTCTTAAACTTGATTTTGCTATTCCAAGCAAACTTCTTATCTTGGTAATGTCTTCCCGCTTGAGTGGCTTGGTGAAAATATCGGCTACTTGATCATTTGTCTTCACGTATTTCAATTGCACATCCATCTTGGTAACACATTCTCTAATGTAATGATAACGAGTGTCGATGTGCTTACTCCGATCATGGAAGACTGGATTCTTTGTCAATGCTATTGCTGACTTGTTGTCCACAAAGATCTTTGTTGGCTCCTCTTGTGGCAAACTCAATTCTTTCAGCAAGTTCCTTCAGCAAGACACCCGTTGAAATGACAGAAATATCTGATTGTATTAATAGATTTCGATGATCATGGCCAAGGTCCAGCCCGTTTCGCTCTGCGAGGCCCGAATGGATCAGACAAAGCCCGTCAGGTTACACATGGGCTGGTTTAACGTTAGACCTTTCTTTTAGTTAATATAACTTTTCTATATTCTTAACTAGATTTTGGTTCCAAAAAAAAATTCATAACAAATTACTACAAAAAAATATAAACATTAAAAATTGACAAACAAATACTTTTCCTATTATGAGACGATAAAATATGAAAAAGAAACATAAAACACTAATGATTAAATTTCACTAAAACAAATCTAATTAACAAAATAGAAAATGATATTTTTAAAATTCGATTTAATGCGGTTCATTGGATCGTTCTTTTCGTGTGTGTGTTTTTTTGCCATCCAACCCAATCTTCAACCAGTTTTAACTATTTTGGGTTTTATAGTCAACTTAATTCAAAAAACATTTGGATTATGATTAAACCTAGTCTGACTACGTATCGGATCCGGATTTTAAAATATTGTTCTATACATAATCAACTGTGGCCTAGTGGTAAAGTGGTTAAAGCTTTACATCGGCAGGTACTGGGTTCGAATCTCAGAATGTGCAACTTTACAAGATTAATGGAGGCAAGTTTATAAGGAAGTTTTCAGGAGCAGGTGGAGCTGTTGATCGTGACCGTTGATGGATTCTCGTAGAACGGAGGTAGTATTATATGTAAAATTGTCCTTGTAATAGTTCTCATAATCTGTAATTGCAATTTTAAATATGATATACTTTTGACTTCCATTATCTATACCATTTAAGATTAATTCTTAGGAATCAAGATCATTAACTAAATCAATTATTCATGGAACAAATTCAGCAGAAGTCTATAATTCAAACATATCTTCTGTTCAACTTTTCTATGAAACAATAATTTTTTATTTCATATGTCCTTTCCTACAAATCATGAATTTAAAATTCTTGCAATAAAACAGACATCATCAAATTCTACTCGACTTAAATTAGAAATATACTTAATTATCTTTTTTTACAGTTCTCTGTGAAATTATTTTATATTTCACATTTTGTTATGAAAACCAGTTACAAATCAATTTTAGAGATATCATCAAAACTAATAGCATAATGTTTTCATTTAAAAACTATATATGATTTTCATTAAAACGAAGACACATAAGAAATGTTTTTTTTTAAATGAAGAAATAAAAAGGCAGCAAATGAAGATTTGACCTATTAAAAAGGCAAACGACACAAGCGGAGTGGAAACGCGTGGCATGAGCAATCTAAAAATAGAAATGAGTTTGATAATAATAGGATATTGTTTGATTATAAAATGGATCACAAGTCACCTAAATTATTCAACAAATATACAATGACATTTTTAATTTACCTTAATGTGTTTGTTCTTCTCTTTAGTGGTTCCACAGCCAACAAAGTGGCAGATTCTCTGATTCAAAAATCTTGCAATGAGAGTTCAAATACAACTTGGACAGGCCATCCAAATTACTATAAGTTTTGCATTGCATCCCTCAAAGAGAATCCGGAGAGCAAGAAAGTGAAGAATGTCAACGAATTGATCGTGGTAGGAGCGAATAACGCATTGAAAAACCTAACGCACGTGCAAAGAATTGTGGAGAAGATTATAAAAGAAAAGAAATATAAGAGTAATCATAGTAAGAAGTTGTTGGAACATTGTGCTAAGCTTTACTCCAGGTGCTCGCAGTGGTTAATTTCAGCTTTGAAGGAGATGAAATTGAAAGAGTCACAGTACGCTTATAATAGTTTTTCGAATGCAAAAGATGCACCAACAAAATGCGAAATGGAATTCAACGGGGAAAGTCAACAAAAATCTCCCGTGAGAAAAGAGAATGATGTTCTCCAGATAATGATTGACATTCCTTTAGAGATTCTTGGAACTGAAATTGATAAAGAGCAACAGCAGTGACTCTCCCAAATCATGCATGCGAATAAATTTTACAAAATAGCTAAATCATAATAATTTGTTATATTCACATTTGGGTTCGGTTTGAGTTGTTTGTGTTGAGGTTAATTCAATTTAGAGAAAAGTTGAGCTGCTGGCACACTGCAAATTACATGTTGCTTTCTGCAAACATGTCTCCTCTTATATATACTTCCTTGTAATGGGCTTTAACCGTGAATAAGAATTTTAAACGTAAAAGCCCAATAATAGCTAGAGAGGTCCAATATGTGCTTATCATTGAGCTTTTGGATTGCTGGACCAATCCGTTTTTAAATCTTTCATAACATTTTTGCTTGCCTGCAGAACTATTTTAGGCCTGTGTAAGTTTTCTAGAACTGTGAAATTCAATTCCATCTTATTGTCAAATTTCTTACTGAACCAAAAAAAGAAGAACCAGCACAGATTTAATTGATAAACATAAGTAGAGAAAGCAAGCACAAAAAGGAAATCAAAAATTGGCGGAGCAAGCAACATAAGCTGGATCTCTGTTGAACATGTCACAAATGTCGAGGTTTCCAATCCAGTCCGATCAGCATCTCGCTTGTCGAGAAAGAAAAAGATGACATCGATGTAACGTTTGAGGAGATGTCGTGGAGGGGTGTGTGCCGTTTAGATCTGAATCTATAGTATGGCGGAATCTTACATGTAACAGATTGGATTTTAAGGACATTGATGTAATGTTTAAGTGACATGACACATTACGTAAAATCTGAAAGTCACTCGAAAAATGTTGTTTCTAGGTGATTTTCCTATATGCATGTGCATATATAAGATTTTTGATAAAATTATGTTAATTTGTAATTTTAGATGTTAATTAATTTGTTTGATACCTCCAATGCAAGCATATGTTGTAGACAGTTGCTTTTTTGTAAACATTAATTATATTCAATGATAAATTGTTTGAATTGTCCAAACTATTTCAATAATATGTTGATACATTATCTAGAGTTTGTTTAGAACCATCAATCTCAAAAACGATGAGAGAGTTTATCCGCATTCGTTATTACGACATATTGAAGGTAGTTTTTTAAAAAGTTGCTATATTATAACTAAATATAGTTACAATTAAATTCAATTCTAAAATATTTATAATAGAGTATACCATTAGTATTCATAGATCTCTTACCCATTTATATTTCAATTGCATATCTTATTAAATTCTCATATTTAACTCATTTTTTATTTCATAAATAACTTCCTAATTAATGATGCTAACCAACATAAAATTCTCATCAGAAATAAATCTTAACCAAGACAATTATATTTTGATTTATGAGCCTCACTAAGGCATATAATTTTTGATAAAAATATTGTTAATTATAATCTTTGTTTTTGAAACCCGACAAAGATCAGCGGTTTGACCGGTAAACTCAGCGAACCGAAAGACACCTTGTGTCATGTCTTATGTAAAAATCGTTAAGTTAAAAAAAAGCTACAACCAAGACAATTATATTTTGATTTATGAACCTCTTAGGCATATAATTTTTGATAAAAATATTGTTAATTATAATCTTTGTTTTTGAAACCTGACCCGGACCCGCGGTTGGACTGGTAACCCAGCGACCCGAAATGTAATACCCTGTCTCACATGTGGTTAAAATGGTTAATCTAATAGCAAACAATAGCTTAAAATGGTTCTATGGTTCTGTGACAGGGAAACTTCTTGGTTAGCTTTCTGCTGGATTGGAGCATTACTACCTCTGCAGGTGTCATTGCTTACCCTTTTGACACACTTAGGAGGAGAATGATGCTTACATCAGGACAGCCTGTAAAATACTGGAATGCCATTCACACCTTAAGAGAGATAATGAAGGGGTTCTTTGCACTTATATGGAGGAGTTACTGCAAACATGCTAGCAGGAGCAGGAGTGTTTACGGGATAGATCAGCTTCACCGGATTGCTTACAAGCATTGGCTTCAGTAGTTTTGAACCAAATCCGAAACATTTACAATGGAAATTCAGGTCAAGAAAGAAAAGGTAAGTCCCACTTACATTCCAATGTGTTGTGTTTATAAACAAATGCTCGGAGTCATTTTAAACAGATGAAGATAGGGAATATTGTTGATAATTCTTTTGCAAATACATTGTTATTTCAGTCATCAACCTTTTGATGATACAATAAGATGAAAACTTGCAGTGTCATTAGGCAAGAAGCCAGAAGTTTTTGTGGCGTTTGGTGGTGATTAAGTAACCACCGAGCTTGCGGTTCTTTGGTTTAACCGCTATGGTCATGCAAGAAGCGTTTTCAAGACAGTATTTGAGAACACCGCCATGTCCACGGCGTCTCTTCCAAGCCCATCTCTTCAGTAGCCTCCATACTGGTGGTTTCTTATCTTGTCCAACCACTAAAAGACTCACTTGTTGGTTCTTTGCTTCTTCAACTATCTTCGCTCCTTTCTCTTTGTCTTTTCCTTCTAGCCTCCTTATCTCCACTTCTATCTGTCATAAAAACCACACCTCAAAAACCATACTGTTTTTACTCAAACACACTTTTGTAACATATAAATGTAAATGCTTTATAATAAATAGTATTTGCGTGGAAAATTTATTGGGGTTATTAAAAAAAAAAAAAGAATCCTCGTCTTTACAGTCTTATCAATTGTGATAAGAAAGCGTTCTTAGTTCAGTTTAGTCGGTTTAGTCAACTAATGTTTGGGCCGGAGAACCATATAAAAATTTCGGTAGCCAACCTGAATCGAATCTAAATTAGCGGAAGCCTATTAGACATCTTTTACCAACTCGACCAACATGGATCCGTTTGTAAAAAAACAAATGTTTCAACAACTGAGTGACAACTCACCCCGGGTCGTTTTGTTTGACACAATTTCTTCAGGGTATGGACTAGCTCATCAGTTTTCACCTCACTTTTTCGGTTCTTCCTTTTGCCTAAAACAAAATCCGGAAAACTATAAGGAACCAAACCAAACAAACCCTAAACAAGCAGATATAGAATAAGAAGAACCTTTTCTAAATGGTTTAGCAAAGTATAACAGAAAAAGAGTGTCTTGTGGTTGTAAGGTATGAGTTATAGCCCATTCCAAAGCTCCAGTAGAAGCAAGCGCTTTATCCACCACCACCATTACTCTGTTTCCGCCTTCCGTCTCCTCCTTAACCGCTTCAACCGCTACTACCGCCTCTTTTCCGCCTCCATTTTCAAAGCTCTTCCCACCATCTTGTTCTTTTTCCTCCTCTTCTTCTTCTAATATTGCTTTAACCGTTTCTTCTTCTTTGTCTTCAGGCTCTTCACTTTGGCTGTTTTCGCTTTTGTTTTCTTCTCCTGTGGATCCAGCATCATCTGCATTTTCGCCTAGGAACTCGATTCTTTGGTCTCTCTCTATGGAACTCGAGTCCGGTTTGAACCTTATCGACGGTGAATTGATCCGGACTCGTCTTAGACTCAACTTGGCTGATTTCTTGAGCGATCTTGCCATGTCTCGTTAGGAAAAAAACTCAAATAGAATATTGATACTGCGCAACTCGATCGAACTTTTACGTTGGTTCTTGAATGTATGAGCGTATGTATGTATACGTGAGGACAAAGTTATAAGACGTGCGTGCCATTAAAGGTGTCTGATTGTTAATGGTTCCACACGTTGTTTTTTTCTTGAAAAGATGTTTTCTTTGTTGGAATTGTGTCCAAGTTTATTAGATTGCACTATCTACAGTTGATATTTTAAAACTGTATTTGGTCAGAATATCCGAAAGTTGATCCATGTAGATCAATAAAAAGTTCGAAAATTTGTTAGCACAATCGATTGTAGGATTCACTATCGTTCGTGAATTTTCATATCATGAGAAATCTATGGGTGGCTCTAGTTTTGTCGTGGTCAAAATCTTCCATCGTGCACAAGCACGAATCCAATTTCGAATTGTTTTTCTATGCTACCTACAACTCTGGTGGCAAACCTCAAGAAAAGGTCACTCGTACCAAACCAACTTGAATTTATAGGTTGTAAATGACAAACATAATATGTAATATGGAATAATAATGAATGATATAAGATAGATGAGATATAGAAAAAAATGGAATAAATTCATCCAATCCATTTTTTTTAATCAAATTTACAAAGGGATATTTTTATTTGAAATTTTGTTTTTATATGAAATTATGTGAAATTGATGGAATTGTTATTCCATACCATTCCATGTAAATGATATGAATAAGTCATTTCGCATAATTTTATCCCTTAAAATGACAATTTAGTTACAACCATAATATTATTAATCATTTTATCACATTCAAAATCAATTATTGAGAAGATTAGGTGAGGAGGGACTCACTAGTGATCCATTTTTATTTAAAAGTTCGATTACAATACCTTTGTATTTCAATCGTTTTACCCATACAGCTGAAGAATTCATGGATAGTTTGGTAGTATACATCTTTATAGAATTTACTATTTGCCTGCCATAGATACTATTTTAATAAAAAGCATTCAACGCATTTATATAAAATAAAGTTGTTAAACTATAATCTAAAATCAGTAAAGATCAATTATGCAAAACACATACTCCTACCCTTTTTTTGGCAACATACTCCTACTTTTTGTTTTTTGGTCAACAAACATATACTCCTACTAATTACATAACTATGCGTAAAAGTGAGTAAAACACAAATCAAATGCCTATATAAATGAAAGCGAAGTGGAAGTAAAACTGAAAGTTGAGCAATCCAAGAAAGATCTGTCCAAAAAAATGGCGGATGATTCAGCAGCCACTCCACCGTCAATCGACGGCAACGTTCTCGTGGCCAAGTCACTAGCTCGTCTCGGCGTCACACACATGTTCGGCGTCGTGGGAATCCCCGTCACGTCTCTAGCTAACCGAGCCATGGCTCTTGGCATACGCTTCATCGCCTTCCACAACGAGCAATCCGCCGGATACGCCGCTTCCGCCTACGGTTACCTCACCGGTCGACCTGGAATCCTTCTCACGGTTTCTGGTCCAGGTTGCGTGCACGGACTCGCCGGTCTATCCAACGCTTGGGCTAACACGTGGCCGATGGTGATGATCTCCGGCTCTTGCGATCAGAGAGACGCCGGACGTGGAGATTTCCAGGAGCTTGATCAGGTCGAAGCGGTGAAAGCTTTCTCAAAATTATCAGAGAAAGCGAAAGATGTTCGTGAAATCCCCAATTGCGTCGCTAGGGTTCTAGATCGAGCCGTCGCGGGTCGACCCGGCGGGTGTTATCTGGATCTTCCGTCTGATGTATTGCGCCAGAAGATTTCTGAATCCGAGGCGGAGAATTTGGTGGCTGAAGTCGAGAAATCTCGTAAACAAGAGCCTACTCAGTTTTCTCTGAAATCGGAGATCGAATCGGCGGTTTCACTGTTGAGAAAAGCGGAGAGGCCACTGATAGTGTTCGGTAAAGGAGCTGCGTATTCGCGAGCAGAGGATGAGCTGAAGAAGCTGGTTGAACTTACCGGAATACCTTTCCTCCCAACTCCGATGGGTAAAGGTTTGTTACCGGACACACACGAGCTCTCAGCAACAGCCGCGAGGTCGCTTGCTATTGGGAAATGCGACGTCGCTTTAGTGGTTGGAGCTAGGCTTAACTGGCTTCTCCATTTCGGAGAGTCACCGAAATGGTCTAAAGATGTGAAATTCATATTGGTAGATATCTCTGAGGAAGAGATTGAGCTGAGGAAACCTCACCTGGGGATAGCTGGAGATGCGAAAACAGTGATTGGATTGTTGAACAGAGAGATCAAAGACGATCCTTTTTGTCTAGGGAAGTCTAATCCATGGGTGGAATCGATTTCCAAGAAAGCAAAAGAGAACGGTGAGAAGATGGAGGCGCAGCTTGCTAAAGATGTGGTTCCTTTCAACTTCTTGACTCCTATGAGGATAATCAGAGACGCTATCTTGGCTGTACAAGGACCGAGTCCTGTTGTGGTATCAGAAGGAGCTAATACGATGGATGTAGGAAGATCGGTTTTGGTTCAGAAAGAGCCAAGGACAAGACTTGATGCAGGAACCTGGGGAACAATGGGTGTTGGTTTAGGTTATTGTATTGCTGCTGCTGTTGCTTCTCCTGATCGGCTTGTTGTCGCGGTTGAAGGTGACTCTGGTTTTGGATTCAGTGCCATGGAAGTTGAGGTAGTAAAACATTACACAACAGTAAATATCATAATCTGGACTTGTCTTTTGTCTGAACATTTCATATTGTCTTTGATGATGCAGACATTGGTTCGCTACAATCTTCCTGTGGTGGTTATAGTCTTCAACAATGGTGGTGTCTATGGCGGTGACCGGAGGAGTCCGGAAGAAATCTCTGGTCCTCATAAAGAAGATCCAGCACCAACATCTTTTGTTCCAAATGCAGGCTATCACAAGCTTATTGAAGCTTTTGGAGGCAAAGGGTATATTGTGGAAACACCCGATGAGCTTAAATCCGCTCTCGCTGAGTCCTTCGCTGCACGAAAACCTGCGGTGGTTAATGTTATCGTCGATCCTTTTGCCGGTGCTGAGAGTGGGAGATTGCAGCACAAGAACTAGAAGCTTGTGGAGTGTTTAAATACAAAGTTGTTGTATTATTATACCAGAAAACGACAGCGTTTTAGTTTCTAATATTGTAAACCGGATCGTACCGGTCCGATTTGAATTTAAACCAGAATTGAATAAAAACACGTTTCCGGTTTAATAATCTGACGCTTCGTAGTTGAACAGAAGTCAAAACCTAAACCTATTTATATATTGGAGTCTGTGAAGAACACAGAGAAGAGAGTTGCCTAGATTAAAAGATAGACAGTATGAGACCAGGTATTCAATCCTCTTCCTCGATAATTCTTCTATTTTCGATTGAGTACCTGTAATTGATGTGGGAATATGGGTTTTTGTTTTAATTTTGATTTCAGAACTTCCTGGGTTTTATTACGACGAGGAGAAGAAGAAATACTTCGCCATTAAAGGTCCTATCCCTGGTTCAAAATCTTCTTCAAAAACGAAACAGAATCCCGACCCAAAGCCTTTCCAGGTCAGTTACTTCAAACTTTCTGACTTTTTGGAGTTTCTGTAAAGCTCGCAGAATCAATGAAAGTCCCGGCAGCTTCTATAGGTAGTATCATAGCTTGTTTATGTACTGATTTTATATGAAAATTTCATCAGGAACCTAATTATCAAAAGAGAAGCAAACTAAAAGCATTGAAGCTACTTTGTTCCAGAGAGCTAAGTGGCAGTGTTATTCCTCTCAATAAGAAGAAATCTAACTTCAAGGAGGAGATTGAAAAGACACAGGCCTCTAATCCTGTGGTATTTTCTAACTAAGACCGATATGAGACATGCTTCTTTGTTCCTGTAATGATAATGATGCTTACTTGCTTAGGTATGGAGGTACGATTCCACAGAGAACCTAGGCGATACTGCTTTGAAACAATTTCAGGTTGATATACAAACATCTCAAGGCCTGGCTAGAAAGAACATCCTAGTAGCAGGCAGTACTGGAGGCTGCTTGAGGTATGAGTCAGTCTCTTAGAATTATTAGTTTCAAGACTGTACCATGAAGATCTATCTTTTTCCATCTTCATTCCAACCTACATGCTTTGGAAGTTTGTTTCTTTCAGCATACTGAGAGTTTCCAAAGCTGGACAAGTACTCTTTGATGAGTCTGAAACTCAAGCTTTAAATGGTGGAACCGAGTGCGATCCGGTTTCTGTTCTTCCTCGCAAAGAAAAAGACGCAGAAGAAAGGGAAGCACCTAGGCTTATATGGAGACCTGGACACTCTCATTTACAAGCGTTATCTAGTATATCTTCTATTCAGTCGATTGGAAGATCTGAAAATTCCCACCAAGTAAAGCGGGCAATGTATCCTTTGAATGTGTCTTATCTTTTGCTTTCTAACTTCATATTCCATTTGTAAATTTCTTGACACAAGAAAACAGGATAACTACACTGGGATCAACTGGCCAAGGGTCGATTTTTATCTTAAGTCTTGCTGAGGAACCGTACACAGTCTCTCTGCGTAGCCTCCAAGGGAATGTTTCCTCTGAGTGTACCATTTGGACAGCTGATTGCAGTATAAATGGGAGTCTTGCTGCTATTGGTACCAACCTAGGAGCCGCTTTAGTTGATCTGGAAACAGGAGCAGGTTCATACTTTCTCCGAAGCGAAAGCGATGTTTTGGCGCTACAATTTCATCAATCGGTAAAGTTCTCTTAATTCCAAGCTCCGAGATGCATTATTTTCTAGCGGCTCAACACTGTTTCTCAATTCCTAGTTGCTATATGTTCGTTCAGTGGTCTCTCTTAATTGTTATAACTCCGGCCAATGTGTCTAAACCTCTCTTCTGACAAGTTAAGTCATGTCTTCGTTTATACTGAAGAGGACATGTGCTTAATGTTGTTTCTACTTCTTTTTTTCACAGGGAAACTTTGTTCAATGCGGACTCAGAAATGGAGCCATTGTATCGGTTGATCTACGTGAGAGACAAGGCAGGCTCACTAGACACCAGTTACGATCTCCATCATGGAGAAAAACCAGTCAAGTTACTGCAAGAAAAGAATGGTTTAAGGTAATGTGAAAACCATATACCGACTTTCTTTGGCTTTCCTCACAACATTCTGGTGATACTTTTCTCCAATTGTTGTTATGCAGCTCAGTGGAAACATAAATCCGTCTCATGTATTATATATGCCTTCATCTCTTACGTGGTTAGTAAACAACTGAAACCATATATGAAAATTCATGTTACTTCTTCTTTTTCATGGCTCTATAATTCGATCCTTCCTTGTCTAGCCTGAAGACACTGAAAACTTATGATCAGTACTTAATGGCAAGCTCAATGGATGGAACGGTGGGTAACTATTCTGCATATACTTACTAAGAGATTTTTGGAGAGCATTTCGATTGTTATCTAAAGAGCCAAAGTTTTCTCTTTTCTTAGATCAAACTATACGATCAACGCATGGTTAAGAGAGGTGTCGCTGTACAGACATATGAAGGACATGTAAATTCTCATACTCGCATCGAATTTGGTATCGACCCATCAGAAAGATTTCTTATGTCAGGTAATAAAAAGGACCCTTTGTTCCGAAAACATAACATCATGAGTTTGAGATATAATTTGAGCTTCTTCTTTCTGGTCTATGTATGTTTGTTTCAGGAGGAGATGACTGCTACACTCGCATTTGGAGTATCAAATCTGGTCAACTTTTGTCTGAAAACAAATTCTCCAACTCTGTCCCTTCAGTTGTGTGTTGGTCTGCTGTTGAAGGTACCCTACACACTGATCCTTCTCCTTGTTCTTGGCTTTATTTTATGTTTAGTGAAATCAGAAGCTTGTAATGTTGGATTTTCAGAGCAAAGCCAGTGGAAAGATAGCATTGTTCACGGTGCATGGCTTGGATCTCGTGAAGCAATATTCAACATGTTTTAAGATATTCACAGTTTAGCAAGAAGGAATGGAAACTGGTGCATAGATTCATATTCAATATCTTGCAGCAGAAACCATGATCTTGAGGATATAAAGTTCTTATTTTTAGCCTTGTAACATGAATACGATTAGTTGCCCTGAAATTGTAAAGAAGTCAAAATGCTTCTACGGATCTCTTTTGATCTTTCTTCCATCTTCATTGGTAACGGAAAACATAAAACCAGATAGCATTGGAACATAAATGCAATGCTCTTTAGAATCTACACTAACTAAAAAAACTGTAAACTAATGACATTCTTTCCTCCTTTATATGATTATAACTTCCTCAATGAGGCCAACGTAGACAAAAACATTAAAGCTTCTTACAATGCAAGATCTTTAGGTCATCGTTGCTGTGAAGATCAATCAACTGTAGTCCGGGATTCATTGGTCACTGCAAATCCTAGTCTTCCAAGATTCTTGATGCAGTATCAATGACGTATTGTCCGTTGATATCACAGCAACAGTTCATACCTCTATTACATTCTGCAGAAAGAGCTCACCATATTACTTCAAAATGTTCTGACAAACCCCTTCTTAAGCCTTGGTATCATCTGAAGGAACTTTGTTGAAGAATTTAGTAATCGAAGCTTGCTTTGGGCCTGCAGATTCCATCTTAAAACAAGCTTTTCCTTTTTTCTTTGGTTTACCTTTGATCTTTCTGTTCCTTTTCACAGGAGAAATGCTGCTCTTCTGGGAACTATTCATGCTCTTGAGCTTGTAAAACTGCGATGAATGACAAGTTTCATTTCGCTCGGTTTCGCAGTGTAGACGCTCCAGTTTCGAAACAAGTGCTTCGTGACTAAACCCATCTGTAGAAGTGAAAGATATAGCAGCAGCGACTTGCTCGTAGAATATAGTCTCGTGTTCATAGAAATTGTCAACTATTTCAACTACGTTCCTCCATGTCCCTCTAATCATATCTGTTACTTGTTCTTGTGTAACCCATTTGGGCAAACAGTTCCTAAGCTCTTCAACAATCTCCTCCTTACCACAAGTCAGATTCAATGAAACCTTCTCACCCCTAGGCTTGTCAGCAAGACTCTCATCACCCATCATTACCTACACGAAAGAAGACAATGTTTCATTTTTCCTGAATATCTGTCCACTTTATAAACTTCACAAGCAAAATATTCTCAAACTGTTCCTGATGCAATCAAAACTATCCCAAGAATTTATTTCGTCCAGATTCCTATCGCTACAATATATGCGAGAAGCAATAACCCATTTCTATCTTCGACAGATTCACCAACGAGCAATGCTCTTCCTAAAACCCTAAATCGTCACCGATGTCCTTCCATTAAACACCGGCTACTAAAAGAAATATAAAAATCGAACCTTGTAATGGGGAAAATGAATCTCCGGCGAGAATCTTCCTTGTGGTTAGCAATCAGAAGATGTAAGGTATTGACCCGCCGATTATGAACTCCCAACACATAGATGAATGGGGACGATCGGCGAGGCGTCGTGTCAAGGAGACTAATGTCCACGTTAATATTCGGGTTTGTACATTTGTCGGAAAAATAAAATAATTCGATTAAATTGATGAATTATATTCATAAGTGAATTAGCTAAATAACCATAAGTTTTTGGGTTTATTAAATTAAATAGATTATTATACAAATTATTTTATTAGATTAGATAAATGTCAATAGATGTTTATGTTTTTTAGTTCTAATTTTAAATTACATAAATGTCAATAAATGTTTATATTTTTTTGTTTTAATATTAAATTAGATAAATGACTATAGATGTGTTATTTCACTAAGAGCATCTCCAACCCAAACACCAAATTTAATGTTGAAAAAACACTAAATTTGATGTTTTGGTGTCCCAAATTATTTCTCATCTCAAATCACAAACACTAAATCTTACACCAAATATTATTATATTATTAAATTTTAAAATTTGTTTATTTATTATAGTTGTAAATAATTATTATTTTTATAACTAGCTAATTATAAGTAATTTATAAAATTACAATTGGTTAAAACAAAAAGATATTCATGTATTTTTATTATTAATTAATTTATTTATTAGTATAATTTTTAAAAATATATTTTAATTAATTATTATTAAAATTTAATTGTTAATCATTTAAAAACAACAATTTAGTTACATTATCAAAATATTATCAATTGATAAACAATAATATAAATATAAATTAAATAGAAAAGATAAATAGATATACATATTTTTGGTGTTTTGTGAACAGTGTCACACCAACTGTTCACAAGATACCAAAAAAATATATTTGCTGCGAAATATTTAGACAGATTGGAGCATTTGAAATTATATAGTGGGTGAAATGGAATCTCATTGGAGAAGTCGTAAGTAACACTGAGTTTAATAATTTCTACAAATAAATATTTCATTCACTTAATTTAGTGAAAATTCACGGTTCTTTTCTCTAATATGAAAACTTGTTTTGCAGCACTTTAATATGAAATATTCTATATTTAATTGAAATAACGCACTTAGTTAATATTTTAACCAACAAAATATTAACCGACATGATCAACACGACTGAGTAGTGATACACATCTCTACGTGAAAATGACTACTATTTTTTATCAACTCACAGATTCGAATATTATCTATGTTTATCAATATCGAATAGTTTATACTTTTTAAACAAATTATAACTCAACATCTTCCCCTGAAAATCGTTTTTTTTTTTAACATATGTTAAGTATTATCAAAGTTTATCTGATATCAGTTTAGATGTTTCTTAAATTATTGATAAAAAAGTTTCTAACATGATATTTTTTCTACATTTTTACCATTTTTCTGTTAGAATACCAATCTATTAGGTTAAACATTTTGTTTTTACAATCATAACACCTATGTACATTTTATTTTATTTTTAAGATATTTATCATTTAGCAAAAATAAAACTTTTGAGTAATTCGACCATAATTTCATAAAATGAATGCGATTTAACAATTTGAGTAGTAAAAATCACGTTTCCTGTGTTAACAAAAAAGGAATATCAATCGTGTTGCTCTCGTTTTGATAAATTACTCCCTAATTATTTGACAACATCATATTGTTAATTCAGTATGATGTCGATTCGGGAGCTAAACTTGAGCAGCTACATATCTTTTAGGTTATGCCTTAATAAAACTTTATCAAAAAACAAAAACAGAAAAAAGAAATCACATTTTATGTAAATGGACAAAAAAATGAAATGATCACATGTTCATTATCAACTAATGTCTCTTTCTTTTCTTTAATACCACAAAAGAGAAAACCACTTGCGCAGAAGATGATAAAATGAACAAAAAAAAAAGAAGTAAAATATAAAAGAAAATAACGTTTGAAAAATCAAGTTTCCATTTCTTTGAATTTATCTGCGTCAAGACAAAGATTCTTCAACTATTGTTTCTAACTTTGGCTTCTTAGATTTCGAAACCGAGATCCTATGCATGAACTCCGCCGCCGAAAACTCTTCGATGTCTTCTAAATTCAACTTCGATCCCGCCGGTAAAATCCTGACGTCTTCTTCTCCGTCCGGCGATACCCTTCCGTTGTTGTAACATTGTTTCACGGCGGTTCCAGCTCGGCTCCGTTGTTGTTTCTTGGCAGCTACGAATAAACGAGCCATATCAGATGCGTTAGCTGCTGATGTGGCACGCGTCATAGGGAGAGCTATGTACACATGGCAGCCTCTGATTTGAAGATCATCATCTGCAGCTAACGGATTAAACTTCCGACCGATCTTTAACGATTTGGCGTCGACGAGGAAGAAGCTAGGAATCTCCATCATTATCTCTGCGGCTTTAGTCGGCTCGTGAATATGACGGATTTCACCGTCAGGGAGAATCACTCTCGCCGCGGCCGAAGAAGATGACGATGTTGTTTTGCTTAGAGCGGAAGAAACGTAGTTTCCCATTATGTGAAGAAAGATGGAAGTTTATTATGTAAACAATAGAGAGGAAGTGTGTTAGGAGAAGATCCAAGGAGACATAAGTGTTATATATACAAGAGAATGTTCGAGGAAAATATAGTTATAGACTATTTATCAAAGATGTGTATATTATAATGTTTATTTGTAAGGTGGAGATAGACAGTTGTGCATATAGAGGTTGACATTATATGGTTGAATGCGCGTCTTTCCATTATATAATATTCAAATATATGCCGTGTTTTTACAAGTCTATGGCAATCACATTTTTTTGTTTGTTCACTTCTTCGTATCACACACTTTACTCCAAACGAAAGCTACAAGTTGTAAATGGCTGAAGACAACTTATACATAGTTGACCCAAAAAATTTCAACAGAAGTTAGAAGCTATGAAACTTTTTCTATGGTTTAACTTCAACCAAAATCATAAGAATAATAAGGTATATCGTAAAAAAACTTATATGAACGTGGTGGTTTAATGGTAGAAATCAACTTGGAACAAGACATAAACATGTTGATTACGAATTAGATTCATGTTCGAAACTAAGTTATTGTTGTTTAACTCGATAAAGATAAGATAATGTTTTAAGTCTTATTAGTTAGATTAATTTGGAGTAAGAAAATTTGGAAGTAGACTAATCGTTGGTACTACTTTCTTAGAAAGTATTGGATTTCGATTTAGATCATACTCCATGTTACTGAAATTATTTTATTTTGTTTCCCCAATATATTATGGTAGTTTTTTCAACTGAAGCTTCTTGACCCAATGATAACTTCCACCAAAAACGATTTTGCGTCAAACCGATATATAAACTAAATTAGCTAAAGATTTTAAACTAAAATCACACCACCACGTAATATGAGTGGAATAACCTGGCGCTGGAAGTAGGGAAGGAAGGACGCGACGCGACGCGACGCGACGCAACATAATAGTATTATTATTTCCAGTTGTTATCTTACAAGTCACATTACAAGTTTTGAAATGACAAAGATTTATATATATTAATCAGTAATAGTAATGCGAAATTAATGATATAAGATAGTATAAAACAATAAGGTTTCCACTTATATTTAGTTGCGTGTGGGACCTAGCCATTCCTCGTTTCCTTCGTACTTTCGATTTGGTGATTGCACTACGGAACCTTTCATCTGATTTGGAGGATCATTTGACTTCCAGATCATGCGACTGTTCCCCTTATCCATGGGACTCGAATCTTTGCTTTCCATTTCCCTAACCTTTTTTTTCTTCTAATTTATGTTACAGATTTAATAATGACAAAATTATATGTTCATATCTTATCACCTTTCCCTGAATACTATCAGTTAAGTTGTTGGTATGAGAAACCATGGAGTGAATCAGAGTGTTCCGGTTTGGTGCATCTGATTTATGACAAGCCGGTTTAGAGTTTATTAGACTGGTCTATTGAGTTAATGAAGAACGTCATCATTTCGGGTCTGATCAGAAAGCTCAATTGAGCTGAAGATTCAGTTGAAGCCGTTGGAGCTCTGAAGAACACACGCTAGCTCGATTTCTGGGTAGTTAGGATCTCGGGTGTTTATATTCAGTTTCGGGTTCTCTGGGTTGGTGGATTCATTCGATCAATTGTATTCTTGTGTGAGAGATTCTTGTGTGAGAGATTCTTTTGTATCGGGGAGAGAAAACACAGTAAGGCATGTTACGGTGAGTGATGGTGAGGTTGGATGTTTTCGGTGAGTGATATCGACGACTGTTCTTCGTGTTCTAGTGAATTCCGAGTACCGTCCTCGGCCAGCCGTAGGGAGAAAGTTTAACTCCTGAACTGGATAACAACTTGATTCGTGTTCTTTACTTTCTGCAACTCGTTTCTCTAACTCGTTCATAACTCGGTGATAACTCGGTTAGCTAGATCAAATCAAATCGTTGTCAAGTTGTTTATGCAATCAACCCGATTTCACAGGAAGTGGTATCAGAGCCAGGTTACTATCAATCAGGATCTAGCTCAGAAATTGTGTTGCATATAACCGAAACTCCACAACGATGCCTTCCGCAAAGATCGAACTGGAGACACTACAAGAAAACATTGTTTTAGTGACACCTAATTCAGTCGTAAATCAGTCGCAAAACCAATTTTTACGACTGATTTCCGACTAAACCTTTCAGTCGCCTATCCTTGGTCGCAAAATTATACTGTCGCAAATCAGTCGTAATTTTACGACTGATTTGCGACTGATGTACGACTACATTTAGTCGTCGCAATTCAGTCGCAAATCAGTCGTATTTAGGTACGACTGAGTTACGACTAACCTTACGACTACTTTATGACTTAATGTATAGTCATTTAATAGTCGTAACTTTTGTGCGACTAAATTGCGACTCCGCTGTAGTCGTCAAGTATTACGACTGATGTACGACCACGGAAAGCGACTGAATAGCAACTTATTTACGACTGAATTGCGACTGAAATGCGACTCATTTACGACTGAATTGTGACTCAGTTACGACTGAATTTGTTATGCATTCTCCAATTTTTGATTCCTGTTACAAATACACCAAACATAAGCTAAATTGGATAATTGGGTGACAAAAATGTAAACAGAGCTTATAAACATTAACCATTTCATATTATCCAAAAAACAACATAACCATTTCATATTATCCAAAAAACAACATAACCATTTTAAACATTCAAGTTCATAACATAAAAAAAAAAAACAGAAACAAGTTCATACTTTGAAAATCCTTAGGGCTACTTAGTGATCTGCACCACCAGAAGTTAGATGATCAGTAGCTGCAGCAGAAGAGGTCTGAGGATCTGCACCAGTCTGGATTGGAGCTTTGTTTGCAGCTATGTAATCCATAAATCTTGGATCAGTTTCAGATAGGTACTTTTCCACCAAGGATAACTGATCGATCTTGGCTTGTTGACTAGCAGTAACTCGTCTGAGCTCTTCCTCACGAGCAGAATTTGCAGAAGCTTGTGCTTCTATCTGCTGCTTAGCTTCCTCCAACTGTTGTTGCAAACTGCTGAACGAATAAGAACCTTCGGAGTACTTCCTTTTTCCATTGACATGTCTCTTGAGGCTTCCTACTCCATAAAAAGCTCCTTTTTCATTACTGAAAGTTGACTGCAAAACAATGAAAATAAACATGTAATGAATAAACAAAAACGACAACATCAAATTTTCGTGCTATACTTAATTAACATAAAGTAATAAACAAAAACAACAACAACAAGAGATTGAACTTTACCTTGAGAAATATCTCATTCTCCTCGTCAACGGTAAGCCGCCGTGAAGCAGCTCCTGAAGTCTCAGAGTTCTCAGCCTCAAGGTTAGCAATCGTGGATTCCAAGTTCTCCGAGTAACGCTGCGCCACTGTCTTGGCCTTTTGATCAACAAAGGTCCCATCCGGTTTTGTATGAGTCTTGATGAAAACTTCACCAAGACTCACCGGTCTTCCCAACTCTTTTTCCTGTAATTAAACACACAAATAAACGGTTAGACAATTCTATTGAATGATAAGACTAGAAACTGTGGAATAAAAAGATGAACACTTTATTAAATTACCATTTCTTGTTGGATCTGAAGGTAAGACTTCTGCCCGGATAAGTGGACATGCGGTCCAAGACCTCCACGGTCAGACATCCGAGCATCAGAAGTGGTTGTACTCTTCTCTTTCGCTTCATCAGTGTCCCAATAAGCAGTCATCTCGTCCCAAATAGTCTTTCCAATCCACTTTGGTTGCACTCTCGAGGTTCTTGCGGTGCTAATCATATCCTTCATTCGCCGTTGACATATGCTTTCAAAGTGCTCTTGAACCACACCTGTTATTAAAAGATCCCATGTGTGGGTTTTCTACAAGAACAATACACAAAATAAGTGTTAGTAATCAAAAGGCACAAGTAAGTAAATTCAAACAAAGAACAGATTAACTAACCGCGAATTCAACAAAGTAGCGCTCTTGTCTCTCCCGTGGCACCCAAGTCCAGCTGTAGTATGGGCCATTGAACTTGTTGGTGAAGATTCTAGTGATCTTCCGTGTCAATGAAGATTTGTCACGACCAAACCTACAAAGATAGACCATAAACATTGTTTCAGACTTACGGACACAGTAGCATAAATCATTTCAGCAAGTAAACATTTCATCAGTAATAAATCAGTAACTAAACAATGCTATAAACAAATAAGACATATGAATCACAAGACATATGAATCACAAGACATATGAATCACAAGACATAATAATCAACAGAATATGCTCTCTTTGTGCCAGTTATGCACCTTCCCATAGCCAGGCTTCTTCTTTTCGTGCCCGTTTCCACCGCATTCTTTTGTTTTTGGTGGATTTACGCCTTGTAGCCGCTCGCAATAAACTTGCTCACCAGTCAAATACTCAGGAGGGCAATCTTTTGAAGCATCTTTTCCCTTCAAAAAGTCCTTTTTATTCTTCTTGAGTGGATGACCATGAGGAAGAAATCTTCGATGACAATCAAACCAACACATTTTTCTTCCATTCGGCAGATAAAAAGCTTTAGTATCTTCCATACAAACTGGACATGATAGTGCACCATGCGTCGTCCATCCTGATAACATGCCATACGCCGGAAAGTCACTTATTGTCCAGAGCAACACTGCTTTTAGATTAAAACTTTGATTCAGGGATACATCGTATGCATCGACTCCAGAAGACCATAATTCCTTCAACTCCTCAATAAGAGGTCGGAGGAATATATCAAGACTAGCTCGCGGATGCTTTGGCCCAGAATTCAGAATTGTCAAAAACAAGTATTCTGTATTCATGCACATACCAGGGGGTAAATTGTATGGAGTCAAGATGATTGGCCATAACGAATGATTATTAGACATGCCAAATGGATTGAACCCATCTGTACATAATCCAAGATAAACGTTACGGGGTTCTTGGGCAAATTGGGGATGTTGCTCTTGAAAAGATTTCCACTCCGCTGCATCAGACGGATGACACATTTCACCCTCATTTGTTTGGTGCTCGGCATGCCACCTCATTGCCGATGCAGTTTTCTGGCTTTGGTACATTCTCTTCAGCCTGTCAGCAATTGGCATATACCACATACGACTATATGGTATATTGGTTCTCCGATGTCTCTCATTAGGCTTCCATCTTGGTGATTGGCAGAACAGACACTTATCTTCCTTTTCATCTTCTTTCCAGAAAATCATACAATTATTGATGCAAACATCAATTGTATCATAGGGGAGACCTAAATTGCGCATCAGTTTTTCTGTCTCGTAATGTGAAGCAGGTGCCTGGTTTCCTTCTGGTAAGAACTCGGTAAACATTTCGCATATCGAATCCACTGCCCTTTCACTCATATTATGTTCTGCCTTTCTCTGCAAGACTCGAGCAGCTAAGGATAACTGCGAGTGACCTTCCCGACAACCATCATATAAGGGATTTTTCGCTCCTTCTAGCAGATCGTAAAATTTTTGTGAATGATTACGGACAGGTTCTTCCAAATTTTGATAACTATAATCATCGTAATAGCTATCAAAATTTTCGTTATCACGAAATGCATCATTCACCATATCCACATATCTATCTTCTACTACATAATTACCAACATCTTCACTCCCAGAAAACTGTGTGCTACCAGCATAACTAGTTCCTAAATCCATACCGATTTCCTCTCCATGTTTATACCAAACATAATAATCAGGCATAAATCCTTTACCATAAAGATGACTCCAAATTTTTACTCCAGAGACTATCGGTTTTTCGTTCTTGCAAACCTTACAAGGGCAGTGAAACTTACCGCCATTACTCTGTGCCAGAGGTTGGTTGTTTGCAAATGCCATGAACTGCTCCATCCCCATTTCGAACTCCTGGGAAAAATTTCCCGTCGCTTCATCGATCCTCCGATACATCCACTCCCGAGAATTACTATAATTGTAATTTCCCGACATTTCGTGAGTATAGAACAACTCGTTTTTTTGTCTTTTTCGCAACTTTTTCTTTCGAATTCTCGGTTTGTAAATGATTTTCTTGAGTGGTTGAGAATGAGGAGAAGATATCCATGTCTATATATATAATTTTTTACGACTGATTTGCGACTCTTTAGCGACTGATTTGCGACTACTAGCAACGGTCGCAATAATTCGTTACACCTACCTACAAACGAGGAAAATGTGATCCATAACTACTTTTGGCGACCGATTTTACGACTGAAGTTTTCGCGACTTATATTCCGTCGCTACTCAGTCGCAAATTTACGACTGATTTGCGACTTTCTATTTTGGTCGTACAAGAACGACTGATTTGCGACTAAACATGTTTAGTCGCAAATCAGTCGTAAAAGAGTCGCAACGTAGTCGGTATTTTTTGCGACTGAAAAATCAGTCGTAAAACGTAGTCGGTAATTCCCTGTTTTCTTGTAGTGAGAAGTTCAATGGAGTTATTGACTACAATATGTGGAGAGAACGTTTGCTAGCGAATCTGGATCTTCTTGACTTAACAGAGGCATTCTTGAGTGAACAGGATGCGGGTGGAGTCAAAGAAGAGAAGTCAGGTGATGATGCTGAATCACTGAAGTCAAAGGTCGACTCAACTTTGGCTGAGAAGCAGAGGAAGGTATGTAGTACCATAGTCATGAGTGTTACTGATAAAATACTCAGAACGATCATAAAAGAAAAGATTGTAGTTGGCATGTTGAAAATTCTTGATGCTCAGTACATGTCAAAATCCTTGCCTAATCGAATGTACTTGAAGCAACGTCTGTATAGTTTCAAGATGAATGAAACTACAGCCATTGAAAGTAACATTGATGAGTTCTTGAAAAATTTCACTGATCTAGCAAATGTGAAAGTTGAAGTGTCAGATGAAGATCAAGCTATATTGCTGCTAATGTCGTTGCCAAAGCAGTTTGATAACTTTCGTGATACTCTCAGATACAGTAAAACGACTATAACTCTGGACGAAGTTCTAAATTCCATCAGGTCCAAACAACTTGATCTTGGGGCAAATCCAAAGACTAATAAGAATCACAGAGAGGTACTATACTCAAACTCAGGGAACAAAGGGAAATGCCCTCACAAAGAGCACAAGCAGCATAAAGAAGGCAAGTTTAAGTCCAAGGAGAAAGGAAAGGGTAGTGTCCCTACATGCTGGATATGCGGTGAAGAAGGACATTTCAAACGAAATTGTTCTAAGAAAAACAGTCACAAGAGAAAGGAGAAGACTCGTGATGCTGGTAAATCATAAGCAATGATGGGATTTGAATACAAAGAGTCACTAACAGTTTGTGAAGCAAATCTAGCAGGAAACTTGGACTTCAACGAGATCTGGATCCTTGACACTGGTTGTACTTTTCATATGACTCCTAGAAGAGACTGGTTTGTCGATTTGGAGATAAAATAAGGAGGATCGGTGAGGATGGCTAATGAATCAACCTCAACAGTGATGGGCATGGGAACTATCAGAGTCAGGACATCTACTGGATCATTGGTTCTGATAAAGAACGTGAGATATGTTCCTGAATTCTCAAGGAATCTTTATCCTTAGGTACCTTTGAGGAACAAGGATGCACTTTCCAATCTAAAAATGGGTTACTGGAAGTGATCAAGAATGATAAAGCTGTTCTAACTGCCAAGCGAGAAGGAAAACTTTATTTTCTGCAGGGAACCAGTTGCGTTGGTGAATCAAACGCAGCAAAGGGAGTTGATGATGATACAAGTCTATGGCATGGAAGACTTGGTCATGTAAGCCAGAGGGGTTTAGATCTCATGGCTAATAAAGGGTATCTGTACAAGTCTAAGATATCCACACTCAAGTTCTATGAAAGCTGTATATTTGGTAAAACACATAAGTCAAACTACTCAAAGGGTCAACACTCCAGTACTCACTACCTTGAGTATGTACATGCTGATCTGTGGGGTTCCCCATCAGTACCACAATCACTTGGAAAATGCCATTACTTCTTGAGTCTTGTAGATGACTGCTCCAGGAAAGTATGGCTATATTTCTTGAAGACTAAAGATGAGGCATTTGACAGATTTGTTGAGTGGAGAAGCTTGGTTGAAAACCAATCAGGGCTAAAGCTTAAAACTCTAAGAACTGATAATGGCTTGGAGTTCTGCAACAAGGAGTTTAATGTGTTTTGTGCTACAAATGGAATATCCAGACACATGACTATCCCACACACACCTCAGAAAAATGGTGTGGTGGAATGGATGAATAGGACCATACTAGAGAGAGTCAGAAGCCTTCTTAGTGAATCTGGTCTACCAAAGGTCTTCTGGGCAGAAGCTGCAAACACTACAGTGTATCTTATAAACAGAACTCCTTCTACTGCTATAGAAGGAAAGATCTCAGAAGAAGTCTGGACCAAATACACTCTTAACATCAGTCACTTAAGAAGGTTTGGGTGTGTTTGTTATTACCATACAGATGATGGAAAGTTGCAGCCAAGAGCTAAAAAGGGAGTTTTCATTGGGTATCCACTAGGTGTTAAGGGATACAAGGTATGGTCTCTGGAGGAAAAACGATCCATCATCAGTAGGAATGTTATCTTCAAGGAAAGTGAGTTCTATAAAAGTTTACTTGGAAAGGATTCAGAGAAACAGAGAAGCAATGTTTCATTTCTTGATATTGAATTGGATAGCCAAGTTAGAATGGATACTCAAGCAGGTGGAGAATCAAAAACTGATATTGTGAATATTGATTCTGATTCTGAAAGTGAAACAGATCTCCCTGTCACAGAGGAGACTGAGGGTCAACTGATAAATGATCATCTTCAGGTCATTAATGAAAGGCCAAGAAGAAAACACAGACTACCAAAGAGATTGGAAGATTATGTTTGTCTGGCTCTTTTAGTCTCAGAAGATGGAGGTGAAACTGAACCAAGTGATTTCAAATCTGCCATGCATGACCCTCAAAAGACCCTGTGGAAAGCTGCTTCTGATGAGGAAATGGACTCCTTGCACAAGAATAAGACCTGGATTCTAGTTCAGAAGCCTCAAGGAAGAAAAGTTATTGGCAGCAGGTGGATATTCAAAAAGAAACCTGGTATTTCAGGGGTAGAAGAACCAAGGTTTAAGGCCAGGCTAGTGGCAAAAGGGTATGCTCAAAAGGAGGGCTTGGACTACAATGAGATCTTCTCTCCTGTGGTGAAGCATGTTTCAATCAGGTACTTAATGTCAATAGTGGCACAAGAAGACCTGGAGCTTGAGCAGTTGGATGTAAAAACTGCATTTCTTCATGGTGATCTTGAAGAGGAAATCTACATGTCTCAGCCTGAGGGATATGTAGAAGAAGGGAAAGAAGACTGGGTATGTCTCCTAAAGAAGTCCTTGTATGGACTTAAACAAAGTCCCAGGCAGTGGAACCAGAAGTTCAACCAGCTTATGTTGAAGATTGGGTTCAAGAGAAGCATCCATGATCAATGCGTGTACATTAAACAGAGTAATGGCCTTTACATCTACCTATTGTTATACTTGGATGATATGCTGGTTGCTAGTAAAGACTCAGGAATGATCAAGGAGCTAAAGGAGAGTCTGAAGTCAACTTTTGAGATGAAAGATCTGGGACCAGCAAGGAAGATACTAGGCATTGACATCTGGAGAGACATGAAACATGGAATTGTTAGGCTATCTCAGGCTAGTTACATGGATAAGGTCTTGAAGCTTTACAATATGGATCAATCAAAGCCTGTTAACACTCCAATGGGAGTTCACTTCAACCTGGCTGCTGCTACAAAGATCAGATGAAGTCTGATGAGAGCTACATGAAAACAATACCATACTGCAATGCAGTTGGTAGCCTCATGTATGGGATGATTGGAACCAGACCGGATCTTGCTTACCTTGTGGGTCTCATAAGCAGGTTCATGAGTAATCCGATAAAAGAACACTGGAGTGCAGTAAAATGGGTCATGAGATATGTCAAAGGAACGAGGAACATGTCTCTAACATTCAAGCGTGGTGTTGATTTCAGAATTTATGTCTTTAGTGATTCTAACTATGCAGCTGATTTAGATAGAAGTATGTCTATCTCAGGTTACTCATTTGTGTATGGAGGCTGTGTGACCAGTTGGAGATCAAGTCTGCAAAAGGTAGTGGCTCTATTTACAAATGAATCTGAGTACATAGCAATGACAGAAGCTGCTAAGGAAGTTGTGTGGCTTAAAGGTCTATGTGAAGAATTTGGTTATCCTCAAGATGTGGTTGAATTGTTCTTTGATTCTCAGAGTGCTCTTGCACTGGCGAAGAACAATGTTCACCATGAGCGTACCAAGCACATGGCTGTGAAGCTGAGTTTAATCAGAGAGAGGATTGAAGAAGGTGAAGTGCAGGTGCTTAAGGTTCACACCAGTGAGAAACCTGCAGACATCTTTACTAAGGTTTTGCCCATCTGTAAGTTCAAGCAACTTATGAGCTTACTTGGGGCGTCTCTATGCTGAATGCATTGAGAGAAATCGAGGACGGGAACTCGTAAGTTCATCAACCAAGGTGGAGTTTGTCAGTTAAGTTGGTTGGTATGAGAAACCATGGAGTGAATCAGAGTGTTCCAGTTTGGTGCATCTGATTTATGACAAGCCGGTTTAGAGTTTATTAGACTGGTCTACTGGGTTAATGAAGAACGTCGTCATTTCGGGTCTAATCAGAAAGCTCAATCGAGCTGAAGATTCAGTTGAATCCGTTGGAGCTCTGAAGAACACGCGCTAGCTCGATTTCTGGGTAGTTAGGATCTCGAGTGTTTATATTCAGTTTCAGGTTCTCTGGGTTGGTGGATTCATTCGATCAATTGTATTCTTGGGTGAGAGATTCTTTTGTATCGGGGAGAGAAAACACATTAAGGCTTGTTACGGTGAGTGACAGTGAGGCTGTGTGTTTTCCGGTGAGTGATATCGACGACTGCTCTTCATGTTCTAGTGAATTCCGAGTACCGTCCTCGGCCAGACGTAGGGAGAAAGTTTAACTCATGAACTGGATAACAACTTGATTCGTGTTCTTTACTTTCTGCAACTCATTTCTCTAACTCGTTTATAACTCGGTGATAACTCAGTTAGCTAGATCATATCAAATCGTTGTCATGTTGTTTATGCAATCAACCCGATTTCACAAGAAATACGATTTTGTATCATATAATCTTTGTATAGTTGAATTTTTTCAAAATTCATCAACTAGGTTGAAATTTGACACAAAACATGTATATGTGCATAGTTGAACTTCATTATCTATCTGGATTTTAAAGCCTTTGATTGCTATAACTGAATGTTTCATTCTACTACTATATAAACAACAGAAACAATCTCACATATAAACACCTTCAAATTAAATACACCTTTTTAATTATACTCATCTTCCTATGAAGTCATATGTAACTTTTTTTCAAAATATGATATTAAAATCACAATATATGTAACATATTATGAATGACCCTAATAGGAGCTAGTTTCCATTAGGATTGGTCACAAGAATGTTGAGCATGCATGCATCATCACATATTCACATTATTCGGTTTTTGCATCTTATGCATTTTTCTAACAAATAAAAACAATAATTGGTGTTGTTCGTTTGTCGGTCAGTGACGGCTGTGGCTGACGGTAGGTTACTGTTCGATTACATGTTACAACTGCCGATAAAACATACAATTTTAGTAGGTTCAAATTTATAAACACTAATTAAAAATGTCTAATATATAAAGTTGCGGTTGTAGGTTGCGACTGCGACTGATAATTGTGATAGATAAACGAACAACAACGAACATGGTAACTTCTTCCCAGGAACATCAAGCCTATATCAGAATCATCTCCGGCCTCTTTAAAACCCTATCTGAATATCTGATGGCAGATGAAATCAAGTAAATTGCGGTCCAACTTATGTGGTGTCATGAAGCAAACATTTGTACTATCTTATAGTCTGGTTCTACTCTCCCAGTCATACTGTATTTTAATTACTGAATTGGTTTTATTAATTCCTTATGGATGAGTTTGATTAGACATTAGAGCAGGTACATTAGTGTACCTCTTCTTGGGTTTCTTAGCAGTTTTTTATTAATATTTTGTGTTGATGTGATATCTTAAGAACCTATCTCTCATTCTCTCTTCCATTGGTGTTACCCATGGTGAGTTTCTTAAACAAAAAAAAAATATTATCAAAGTATCACAACATAACAAAATAGTGGTAGTCTTGTGACTTAAATCACAATAGAACAACCGAGATACAACCAAAGAAGTAGTCTTGTGACTTAGATCACAATAGATCAGCCGAGATATAACAAAATAGTAGAGTAGTAGTCTTGTGACTTATTAGGCTTGATCACATGTCTCTGTTCTTGTCCTTAGCCTGCAACACAAAAGAAAAACATCAGTTAGCAACATCAAATATATTTTACAAAGCTTGGGGAGTCTAAAGAAATGGAATTGGAAAATTCCATACTTAGTACTCAGGTTGAAAGTCACCTTAAATGCTCTCTCCATCGTAACATCACAGACGAGACAACAAGAAGGATACAATTAACTAAAACAAGTTGCAAAGTCTCTGTGACTAAAGAAGATACGATTCATGAACCACAAGCTAATGTTCACAATTGTCAGCAGAGATTCTGAGAGTTTATTTACCAATACAAAATCACAAAACAAAACAGCTTATACTACATCATAATGTGTTCATCATAAGCTAACATTCATAATTATCAACAAAAAAAAATATCATATACACAAGATAGTGTATCACAAAGGCACTAGAGTATCACAAATAGTCGCCAATTTCATCTCACCAACCAATTATGAACAAAGAATCAAATTAACCTTACTCTAACAAGAATCACAACACACAAAAACGCTGTTAAGAACAACAAATCTAATAACAACCCTATCCCGAAAGTGAAACCCCAAATAATCCCTATCAAAACCCCCAAATGGAAAACCGTATATCGATTCAGGAAATCCCACACGAAAACCCAAATCCGACCCCAAATCAAATCAAACCCTAGCTAAATCGCTTCCGATACAAAAGATAATCCCTAAAGCTTGTTTTAAACAATCAATTCATCTACCGAAACACCAAAATCAAGAACACGAAACGGAGAAACACCTAATTTTACGAAGAACTCTAATATCGCACTCTCTATCGCCCTCAGCACACCTCTCTCGCAAACAAAACCAAACACGAACAAATGAAAAGCGTGTCGAGACGAAGGTTTCACCCCGAAAAAAAAAAAAATTGACCTATGAGATGAGGCCACGTAGCTTAAGAACCCGTTTCTTAAGTTGCTAATATAAGGATCGATCCTCATTATTATTGGGTATTAACATTTATTTTTAACCCAAAACACATATGAAACTGGGCCAAGAACCCCTAACATCCTGCCGTTGGACATGGTCTTAGGCTTATAAAGTTTTATTTTTTCTTCTATTTTTTCCTTTTTCAGATCATTAGATCCTTTAGCATAGAGTTTTCTGCAAACCAACCACATATCCAAAAGTCCATATAAAACGGCTTAGTTTGCATAGGTACGTACCTATCTTACTACAGTTGCCTACCAGTTTCTTATGATGTGAGATTCAGTGCGGAATCTCTTGAAAAGAGGTAGACGATCTTATGAAATCATTCATATCGTACCAAGACCAAAAGCAATAATAATAAACGAGAGATATGTACTTGACTGGAATGATTCTCATCCAACATTTCCCTTGAATCTGACAAATTGTGTTGCCACTCGTGATTTTCTCCACTGAGTTTTGCGTGCCACCAGATCATCCCGAAATTTCATGATTTTGGTCTTTAGTATATTAGTATAAATTATTTTAAATTAATCGTATATAATGTGACAACTTCGAAAATGACTAAATTTGTTCTAATCCCACTAGTGAAGTTTTTTTTCTTATCTAGTTACACTATGTATGGCATACTCAACACATTATTCCTTTCAACATGTACTTATTTTTGTCAAAGGTTGTATAATTCACATATAGTTTCATGTATTTCAAAGTAGAGTATACATTTATATTTTAACAAATGTTTTTGATAATCATGGTTTATGATAGTCGCATAGTCAGATTGATAGACCAGAATTCAGATTAACTTTTCAATAGACCACAATTCAGATTAACTTTTCAATAAGCTTACATTTCATTTATATGGTTGGTCCAACAGAATAAATTAAACCGTTATGCACCGCATACCTGCCCAGCTCACATATAAGTTTACGTCCTACATACGTATACATACATTTTATTTCAACCAAATACTAAACCGGTCACCGGGTTGACTAATATTTTTATTTCATAGTTGCCAGTCTTTCTACATGTGGGTCACAAATTGTATATCAATGTTAGACCTCTACTATGGGCCACACATTTTATATCTATGTTGGACCTAAATTGTGGACTAATAAACGCATTGACGTGATCTCGAACGAGATAGTTGATTACCCTTTCAACTCATCGACTCGCACAAATATAGGACGTAGATTTACTATACTGAAATATTCAGAACCAGTTCATTTATTGGAACTCGAGATAAATCAGAATAATTCCGTTGATTATTTCGTTTACTAAGAATTAACCCTAGCCTGAAAACCAGCGATCAGTTCACTAACTGTGAAATGATAAATTTAGTACGATATTTGTAGCGAAAAAGTATCACATAATCACAACAAACATCAAGTACATCACGGCGTCAGGTAAACAAAATCCAGTATATATCAAAGAATATTCCAATAAAATACATCAATCAAAATTATCGTCACACAAAATAGTAATCTAAAAACCCTAGTTATAACCCCTATATAAACTATATATACATCATTTCATCTCAAAAACCATCCGAACCCAATTCACATTTCACATATCCAAACCTAAAAATGAAGAATCTCGCAGTTCTTGTTGCTATGATACTCTTCTCTTGCTGTGTCACATCTCAAGTCACTCCATATGAATTGGAGTCATCAATCTCACCATTGCGTACCGAAACGCTTGAATGGTGGCATTACCATTACTATCCTTACTATCACCCTAAGCCACACTGGCCGTTCCCACTCCCTGCCGGAAAGGCCTTCCCGCCACTCCCCTCCGGCTACAACCCCCACTTCCATCCAATTCCGTTCCATCCACCACCGGTAGTCACCAAATGCTTGTCTGATTGCAAGGATGTGAAAACATGTTTGGCGGATATCGCTAAGGCTTTCTTCACACGCAAACCCGTTATTGGAAACGAATGTTGTGCTTCGATTCAGAAGATGGATGAAGATTGTGACAAGACTGTGTTTGGAGCTTACCATAACCCTTTCTTTGACTGTCTTGTTAAGCTACATTGCGCCACTAAATCTGGATCTACTCCCTCTGCTCCCTCGCCGGCTTAGGGTTGTTAGTTACTTACAATAATGATTTCTTAGTAGGTTCTATGTTTCGTTCTTCGCTTTTCATTATGCTCTACCATGTTATGCTTCAAGGATTTGACGTTTTTCCTTAATAATAATTTTAGTGCTTTGACTTATTACGTTCTTTCGGAATGTTTCTCTTAACCAGCGTAAGAAATGAAGAACAATTTATATTTTAATAAAATTATTTAATTTGTTATACAGAGAAATATACTCATTTTTATTTATTTAATTGATTTCTTCTTACTCTCTTAGCATTCAGAGTACCTAGATTTCGGGGGATTGTTACAGATTTTGAGTAAATTATGTTTCATAACAAGCAAGAGATACCGTGACCGCGATTTATATGTGGCTTTACACATCTGAGTTTACATTTCTAACCACATATACAAATGTCAATACAAACTTAATCTGATAAAATTTGATAAGCCATGTACAGTAACTTCAGTATAAGCCATGTACACTAAAGACAGTAGTAATGAAATTTTTTATCGAGGGTGATGAAAAGTCTTGCAAAATATTATAGATTTCAGCCCTAATCGCTAGCCCTTGATGTTACCGTATGGACGCGAGTAGAAGAGCCTTGAATAATATTTGACAACTTAGATTTTTCTCCAAAAATAAATATTGGAAAACTTATTTGAGTTTACACAAAGATTTTAAGATTCATTTAGATCCGTCTGTTTGAACCCGTCAAAATTAAATCATGCTTATTTAAATCCGTTAAGACCTGATTGAATATAATACTTCTCAGCTATTTAAGACAAATTTTCTTTCTATAATTTTGTTTAGTAAAATATTAATTTTTGGGGTTTTTCGTACCTTTTTCTAGGTTTACACATGTTAATACGGATAGACTTGACTCATATAGACCTCTATATATTTTTAAGACTTGTTTAGAGTTGTTAGTTTAAATATGTGTATGTAACACATGTCTATTTAAATGTGTTTAGGTCTGATTATACATTTTATTTTATTTTAAATTTAAGTACAATATATAGAAATTTTAACATTTTATATTTTCTATATAATTTAACTTCGACTAAATCTAATATTTCCAAGCTATTTAAGATAATTTATTCTTACAAATTTTATTTAGTAAAATATTTATTTTTGGGTTTTTCTTTTTAATTATATTTAGTTTTACATAGAGATATAACAGGCAAATCCGGCTCGTTTAGATATGTGTATATTTAAGATCCGCTGTTTAAACTCATCAAAATTAATACATGTTTATATTTAAGATTCATTTAGACCACCCATTTAGATCCGCCAATAACACGTACCTATTTAAATTCTTTTAAGTCCGTTTATAAATTTTAATTTTTTAAAATTTAATACAAAATAAAAAATTAAAGTTTTATATTTTAAGTTTAATATCAAAAATAAAAAATATGAAAAATACATAATATTTTTTCATTTTTATTTTGATATATTCTGATACAAAATCTAGCATTTTTTTTGTTATGATTCTATCTTATATCCAAATATTATTATCTCTAATCATAAATTATGCTAATAATATTATTTTACACACATCATAATTTAGACCCATTTAATCGGTTTATATTTAAGATCTGTTTGGATCCATCCATTTAAACATTTTAAATGTAACAATTACCTATTTAAATCCTTTTAGGTTCATTTATAAATTTTCATATTTTTAATTTTGTTAAAAATACAGAAACTTGTAATGCTTGTGTAAGTAACAACATCATGAGCAAACTCAGTAACCTTCATTAAATCCATCATCGTCCTAGCTTCATCAAATTTCTGAGCTTTACAAAACCCATGAATCAAAATGTTGAATGTCCGTGAATCCGTCTTGATTGTATCGAAAAGCTTCAGAAACACTTCATGAGCATGCTTTATACTGTTCTCCTTCACAAGTGCATCCATCAAACTGTTCATAGCATTAGTATCTGTTTTTACACCATAACTCCTCTCCATCTCTAGAAAGCATTAACAACTTCGTTGTATTTTCCTGATTTTGATAATCTCCTCATAACTTTACTCATCGTATCGAGCGTGACAAGCTCGGATGATTCAGATTTCATATCATGAACTAATGCCCACATCAAATCGAAGTTCCTCCAACACGTCAACCATTGCGTTGTAACTCTGAGCTAAATGCATATTACCTTCTCCATACCTTGTGAAAATAAAACACAAATAAAGACTGAAACTTGTAAAATATTAGGTTTCAATTATAAGAAAGAACACTCGTAGAGGTACATATACAATGTTTATTATTTATAGCAGATTTATAAGTCTGTTCAAGAATATGTGCTTCAACAATCCTGAATGCACATTGACAAGCAATTAATCATTAATTTGGTAAAATAAACTGGCTACATATTTGGTTTTGGTAAAATAAACTGGCTACATATAGTCTAATACCGTACATGTTTGCCAATAAGCCGTGGTCTTAGGAATTCTCTTGCTTCACAAGCAGATTCTAATCATAAAAATCACACTGCGAGATCAACATGAATCTAAAGGTAAGAACATAGAGAAATGGGAGAAACTTATTGGTTCTACGGATGTGTCACCGATGAGTCTGGTTTAACGATGTTAGTTTCTTGCTTCTCTCTCCTCCGTTTCAAATTCATTTTCTGTGTCAAGACGTAGTGAATGAATGGGAGAATTATAATCTCATTATATTTATAGAGAGTTTGGTAAAGGTTGAGGGTTTTACTTTTGTAAATTTAGTAAAAAAATAATTGATACTGATTTACATTTAATTAAAAAAAATTCTATGTGGAACAGTTGAGAATATTCAGGGATATTATACATCTAGAAAAAATATAATTCAATAATTAAGCATCTTCATACATCTACAAACTAATAATAGTAATAATATAAAAAGAAAAAGAAAACCCTCACAAATAACTCAACTACCTAACACAATAGCTAGTATTTCCGAGCTCCAACTCCCCCGCCCCCAAAACAAAAAAGAATCTTAATATAAAACTTAAATAAAGTGACAACAATAGACCTCCAAATTTCCAAAGTATAGTCCCATATTTCATAATAACAGCCAATAGTGGAGTTAGAAAGATTTTATTAAAGGTCATATAATATATTAATTTAGTATTAAATAAAATAATATATGCAACTATAACAAAAATATAAAAATATATATATGGATTAGTGGAGACTTTATGAAAATTTGAACACATATTAATGAGGCCAAAACAATTTTTGATCAAATATTAAGCAGATATTAAGCAAATATTAAGGAAATGAATATTAAAAATAACTAAATTATCAAACTTATAAGGTTCATGTGACCCTCTTACGGTTGGAGAAATTTGATGGCAGCTAAACCTCTATTGGTATCAGGTTTAAGGAAGACTATAGGATCGGGATTCGGCACTAGAGTTTGGAGCGAACCTTGGATTCCCGACTGTCCAGCTCGTGCACCGAGAAGTATCAATAATGAGACTGATCCACATTTATATGTGAATTCACTTATTAATTTTGAAACAAAACAATGGAAAGTAGACCGTCTTCGAGAGCTCTTTCCACCAGAAGACATCTCCCTCATTTTGGGATTACATCCGAGCAAGTTAGTCTCGAGATATAGTTATTGTTGGACCTATACCAAATCCGGAAATTACACCGTAAAAACCGGTTATTTGGCCGCGAGAGCTCTCTCTCGCCCGGCTTGCGAACCCCCTTCTCAGGGACCAAGTACTACGGTACTTACGGCGCAAGTTTGGAAGTTAAAAACCACTCGAAAAATTCAACATTTCGTGTGGCAATGCTTGTCGGGTTTCTTACCCACTTGTTTCTCTCTTACATATCGCCATATTGGCAGAGATTCCACTTGCCCCAGATGTGGTGCAGAGAAAGAGACTATTAACCATGCTATCTTTGAATGCCCCCCAGCTCGTCAAGCGTGGGCTCTTTCGCCTATTCCATCTGCCCCTCATATCTTTCCATCCTCTTCGGTGTTTACTAATATGGACTTCCTCTTTTGGAGAGCGAAAGAGATGATGGGTTCTGAGGATTCCATAAGCTTTTTTCCATGGCTTATGTGGTTTATTTGGAAGGCTCGCAATAGGAAAGTATTTGAGAATTTTAATGAAGATCCTAGACTGACTCTAGAGAAAGCTATACTTGAAGAAGAAGCATGGCGAAAGGCTAATACGGAGGAAGATGAAAATCTTCTCACAAATTCCTCGCAAAGGATTTCTTCATCTATTACCCTTTCACGAGTATGTCTCTCATGCTTCATTGATGGTTCTTGGGTTGAATCGGATTCGATAAGCGGACAAGGATGGATCATCCAGCAAGGACTTGAGATTGTGCATTTGGGTCTTAAGGGATCCAGAAGAAGTCTCTCTCCCCTTCATGCGGAGCTCGACGCCCTTCTCTGGGCTATGCAGTGTCTTCAGAAACTTCAGCTGACTAGCGTTTGCTTCTTCTCGGATTGTGTGGAACTCATTAGTATGCTCGAGGATCCAATGGAGTGGCCCTCCTTCTCGTCAGAAATGGAAGACTTCCGCGCTCTTAAGATTTTCTTTCCTAGTTTTTGTATTAAGTATGTTAGTAGAAAGTTTAATACCCGTGTTGATAGTCTTGCTAAGAAAGCTAGAGCACGTGGCCTTTTATTTTCCCATGTAAGTTCATCGGTTCCCGATTGGCTTTCCCTTGAGGAAAGTCGAACACCGAATCCTTAATAAAATGGAGCTTTTGATGTCAAAAAAAAAAAAAAAAAAGGTTCATGTGACCCGATATCAGTCTTAGAAAAAAAATTATATATTTATTGTGGAAAAAATATGAAAATTTGACAAAATGACACATCAGTTTTTGTTAAGGTGCCAGATGGAGAGGACTTCACAGTTTTCTTTCTATGACTTGTGAATTATATAATAATAATGTGTGATCTTATCATTTGTCACATGTTTAATGTAATGTTTATTTTGCACAATATTTTCATGTATTATATTGAATATGCGGTGTATGACTCTTTTTTGTCAAAAGTTTATTGTATATGATTATTTGCACATGGAATATATGCTCTTCTATTTTATGAAGTGAAATTTACTCACAATAACTCTAATTTCTTGAATAATTACTAGAGTGACTCCCACAAAAGTTCACGTGATGAAAAGAGCATAAAAAGACTTCTAAACATAGATACATCTACTTAATTACGTCTATGCCATTTTCTCTTTTATTTTTAAACAGAATTTGTTTGTGTTTTTTAATTGTAGATTTTAATAGAAAAATCATAAAGCAACATAATCAAACAAAAAAACCTACCTAAAGAAAAATAAACAGCTTTTATGTCGACTTCCCCACAGAAAAAATCAACCTTCTTCCCCTGCTCCTTGGATTCTCACCGTCGTATCTCACTGTCATATCTCACTGTCGATTCTCGCCGTCGTATTTCACCGTCGAATCTCGCTGTCGAAGTCTCTGCTGTTGAAGTCTCACCGTCGAATCTCGCCGTCTCTTCCCCTGCTCCTTCCAATTTCGTTTTAGGATTTGCAAGTTTTTTGGATGCTCTTGATTCTCTGTTTTTTAGGATGATTTTGGTTTGAATTTCGGTTTAAGGGTTAGAGTAACACATCTTTGCTTCCCCTTTTTCTGTTAGCTTATGTGATTCACTCAGTGTAAATAATCAGTGGTGAATTAATTTTATGGCTTTTAGCTGAAAGTTATGAACGATGTGGATATGCTGACATTGGTGATTCAAGAAATGAGCAAGGAATTTCCATCTCTCATGGATACACTTGTGCATGAGCGAGATAAGTTAGTATTGTGTTCCTCTCTCTTTATATTTGTTCATCAGAATGATTGACCACTCTCTCTAAAACTTTCATAATCAGTAGATTTGTCGATTGAAACCCAAAAGGTCTCTCCTAAAATCCTAAACACCATGATGGTCATTGGAGATTTCGCTGTTTCTCTGATTAGCTTAAGTTTTTTAATTATCAATCTTAAAACATCGAGACAGGTGAACAATAGTTTCCTGATCCTTTTTGCAAAATGTTGCATTAGGTACATGTCACGTATGTTGCTAAGAGTTGCAAGTGAGCATCGCTCGGTCATGGCAGTTGTTGGTAGAGGGCATCTTCAAGGGATCAAGAAGAGCTGGAACCAACCTATAAAAGTTTAGTCACAATCTTTTCAATCTTGAATTCATTATTACATAACAGAGCTGAGGCAATATGCAGAGGAGTCCTTCTCCAAAGCTGCTTGCTTAGTAACATCAAAGAGTAGTATATCCTATCCACAGGTGAATCAAATTCTTCTTTTCTTTCTTGCTTTAAAGTCTATTTTGGTTTTGGTTTTTGGTTTTATATCGTGGAGTAATGGTTAAATCGTGTCAATGCAGGTGTGGAAAGGTCAAGGCTCAAGGAAGTGGAAACTCGGGCAAACCGATGAGATCTTTGTTCAGTTTGAATCTCCTTGCATTCGAAATGTTTGGTTCATTCCTAGCTCGAAAGAAAAGGGGCAAACTTTATGCAGGTTCCTTCTCTCAAACTTATACTCTTCTTGGTTTTGCAATGAGCTTTGTGAATTTTATGAAGCAGTTGTGACTTAACACAAGTTGTTGTATTTTTCTTGGGTATATGTATATACATAATAAAGATTGAAACATTTTGTGGGGTTTTGATTACAGGGATCCGCAAGCTCTAGATATTGGCGCACATGAGATTCTTCCTCGCATTTTCAAGGAAGTGTCGAAGAGCTCGTAGGGCATTGTTTTGTTGTAGTATGAGTCTCTCTTTATATCCAGTTTTTGATCAAGACAAGAACAGAAAGAAGAGTTCATGTGTGTGTCTGCACTACTCAGAACACCAACATGTTGCTTCTTTAAAATGAGCCTTCTTATTTTATTCTACTTTGTTCAGGATGTCTTGAAGTGTGCATCCAATGTTTTTTCATCTGTGTGCTTCAGATTGCTTCAATCAAAAGGCCCCTAATTGTCACACTTGTTCCCTTTTCGTTTAAATTTTCCATTTCTATAAGTTCGAGACAGATTTGCATGGCTTCAGATTTGAGTTGTTCCAATAATCGATCAAATTGCCTTTGATTTCCAATATCTATAGATGGTGTGTTTTGCGGTAATGTCACTAGTACCTTTTTAAGAAACATGTAGCTCAATTCCACCTTGTAAGCTTGCACATCAACTTGGTAGAGTCTGATCACCTTTTGAACAAATTCTTCAAAAGAAATTCTATTGTTAACTTCTATGACTTTGGCTCTTTCCTCTTTAACAACACCAAATACCCATTTGCCTTGATGAAACAACCACTTGCCTAAAGAATTTTAATTTGAGCTATGTGTGAAAAAGAAACAATAAATGTTGTGATAAAACAAAGTGAGGTATCGTTTTAAGAAGGAAGAGTTAGGCTATGTTAATCTATTCTTTACGTTAGAGTTTTTTTCCTTTTAAAATCCTGGTTTAATTTAAGTTACGGTTTGATTTTATTAATTACATGGTTTATCTTAAAATTATATTTTGGTATAATGGTTAATTAAGCGTGGTTTTGTTTGGTTTAATAATAATTATTTAAGTCTGTGGTCAAAAGATTAAACAAATCTATAAAAAAGAAGTAAGTTTGTCTCCATAGTCTAAAACAAATCTGTGAAAACCTAAAAAATCTGTCAAACTTAGATAAATTTGTGGTTAAAGAAGTAATAAATCGGTCGAAACCTTAATAACTCTGTCAAATCTAAATAAATTTGTGGTCAAAGAACAAATAAATCCGTTGAAAGCTTAATAAGTCTGTCAAATTTGTATAAGTTTGTCGCTAAAACAAACAAATCTATGAATCATTAATAAGTCTCTCACATTGGTATAAGTTTGTCGCTAAAGAATAGTAGATTTGTTAAACAAATTTGTGAAAACCTAAATAAATCAGTCAAAATTAGTTAAGTTTGTCGCTTAAGTAAAAAAAGTTTGTTGTTAATAAGTCTGTCGCTTCACGTAACGACGATTAAATAAGTCTGTGAAATGACAATTTCGTAATATTTTAATTTTTTTCTGCTGAGTTGGAAAATATAATAATGGCATTTTTGTAAATACGATTTTCGAGTACAAATAATTTAGGGACAAAATAGGTATCAAAAACTAATTAATAATTAAAATAAAATTAGAGTTAAACTAGTAATTAACTCATAAATAAGGGTCTAACTAATTTTTTTCCCTTTTATGAATAGTTGATGTGTAAACATATACAACTACTGATAACAAAGTTTTTAAATAGAGAGTTTGATAAGATCGTATCATATTATATGGGTTAATCAAAAGGACTATTTTCAACTTTTGTAAATATTTTTGTTTAGTTTCTTAGTTAAAGCTGAGTTGTTTACTTAATAATAAGAACCATTTTTGTCCTAATCCATATGTATTTTCTAGGTTGTACCAAGGTTTTGCATTTTTACATATTAGAGATGCATCACAACTCTATTCAAAAAGATCAATGACTAACACCCAAAACTTTGTGAATTATAATTCCAATATAATATATAATTAAAATAAAATTAGGAACCAGTAATAGGCACGTTGCTGGAGCCAAGTAAGCGTTCTCACTGTCAATTATCTGCCAGCACGACCAATCTCATATTCCCATCTCTTTGGAATGTTTCTGTTTTTATTTTATTTTTGTTATTCTTGTTAACAAAATGTTTCTATTATCAAGAAGACAAATCAACTTCAAGAAGTAAAATTAGAGAAATAAATTTACAAACGTTGTAAACGGTAGTGTCCTTCTGAATTATATTTTTAGCTATATAACGAAATAAATTTATGTTAGCTGGAATGAATGTATCATAATTTATTTCGTTTTCTATTGTTTTTGGTTTTGGTAATTAATTGAAAGATAAATATGTGTAAAGAAATAAAACTATACTAGTGGAATTGTTTTATTTTCCAATTTTACTTTCTATTAGTTGTTGGTAATTAATTGTAATATCAAAATAAACAAGTTACTATTAGCTGGAAATCAGGAATCATGTTGTATAGGAATAAATTTAAAGAAATAAAATTCTATTAGCTGGAATCTTTTAAGATAGAAATTTTGTTGTCTGTAATATTATATTTTGATATAGTTATAAAATATAAAAAGAAATCAATTTATTAGTTGGAATCATCTTATTACAGAAACTTTCTGTAATTTTAATTTTACATTTATTAGAAAAGCATTTCTATATAATGATATATATATATATATATATTCTAATAATCTCTTATATATATATAAATAAATTATATTAGATGAATCATCTAATTTTTAGGATTTTTTTAATAATAATTAATTATATATATATATATATACAAAACCCACTTTTTCATGAACGTCTTTTGGGCTGTTTTTATTATCACAAAATAATCAAAGTTTCTGAAGAGAAGTTATTATTTTATAATCGGATACATATGAGTAGAATTATTATTTTCTGTCAAAAATATATTTTCCTACCAAAAGTAAACTAGACAATTCAAATTATTCTTAAGTATAAAAATCTGAATCAAAAAGCCAGAACTAACCCAAAAATCGGTTTAGGTCAGTTTTAACTAAAATATCTATTTGATCTTGTATTCTTTTTAAATGGCTTTTATAAATAAAAAAATTAAGGCTTTTTTAAGTACATAATACAAAGGATTTAAAAAAAAAAAACATAAAACGATACTAACCAGCCCAAAATTCTTAAAATGGGCTTAGCTTGGATCCAGCCCAATCGGCCAAGCAGCCCCAAAAAAGACCTAACCCTAAACATAATCTGCAACAAGACCCATGTCGCCACCACCACAAATGGAACCCTAATGCCGCCGAAATGTCGACCTGAGAGGAGAAGAAGAAAAACCGATGAGAGTGAGAAAGAAGAGCCGACGAGAAATGAGAGGTCATGGCTAAGCTTAAATATCGGAGGGAAACCCTAGACAACCGCTATTGTCGGTCCACCGCCTCCAAACAGCGATGCCTAAGCGAGAAGCTCAGGATCCTAAAGCCATCGCCGCCATGATTGGTCCACAACCACCTCCACAAAGCCTCCACGCTACCAGCTGTCGTCCTCTAGCGGACAAGAAGAATGAAGAGCAACCCAAAGAAATCGATAACCTCGTGAACCGCATCCCCTAGAACCGACACCCGAAGATCCAAAGAGCACGCCATGAGAGAGGGTCGAAGAAGGAAACAACCAAAGAAAACTCGGAAGGACAGGACGCCGGATCTTGTCCTCTCAGATCTATGCCTTTGAGCCGAGCCTCATTGAACGGATTCTCCACAACCACTGTAACAGCCGCCACAACCAGAAGAAACGCCACCAACTCAGCCGAGGGAGGATACCAAGCCACGTATGAAAACATGCACGGTTGGAAAAAGACGAAACATTAAAGAAGAGCCCTCTCCGGCGCTGGAGACGGCCACCAGAGAGGCATTGGAAATCGTCTATTTGTCTGCAAGAGAGAGAGAGAGAGAGAGAGAGAGAGAGAGAGAGAGAGAGAGAGAGAGAGAGAGAGAGAGAGAGAGAGAGGAGAGAGAGAGAGAGAGAGAGAGAGAGAGAGGAGAGAGAGGAGAGAGGAGAGAGAGAGAGAGAGAGAGAGAGAGAGAGGAGAGAGAGAGAGAGAAGAGAGAGAGAGAGAGAGAGAGAGAGAGAGAGACGTCTTTCATGTAACATTAGATCTTGTAAAGATCTATGGATATAGCTAGGTTTGGTTTTGGATATTATCCGAGAACCAAAATAAGAATCGAAATGAGAATCGAATACCCAAATATATATGTATATATATTTACATATATATATATATGTATATATATTTACATATATATACTAAATTTATTGATGTTTCATGTATTTTATTAGTATTTTAGATTGTGCATTGACATTTTGGGCCTCAATTTGAATTTTGTGTCATTTTGAATATTTTAACTATGTTTTGGATAATCATTTCGAAGTTATGTACATTTTATTTATTTTATTTATATTTCAGGTTAAAATTGATATTTCAAATACGAAATATATAAATCGTATGAAAACTAAAAAAAATCTGGTAGTTTACAAATTTTCACTTTCTATACCCTAACAGATCTGGTATCAATAAAAATCAAACCAGAATCGAACATAAATAATTTTAATATTCATTGAATCTTAAATATGTATATCTAACATAGCTGAAATCGATTAATTCTTATCCAGAACGGAATCGAGTGAATCGAGTGAGTACCGTTTGCCCAGACATATTTGTAGATTAGATTCATGAATTTTAAGCTATCAAGTATTGAATATACAGACAATACCCACACGAAAGATATGTACAAAATACATTAAAGTAATTGACCAAAAA